>OU795041.1:47396998-48596998 GCA_917208275.1 Patella pellucida | reverse complement strand
TGGTCACAGCCAGTAGTGTTTTCAATTTCGAGCTCATCAGGATATATGAATTCTACATAATCACTGAATTTTGGATTACTCAGTGATATATCGATAAGTGAAATTAAAATGTCTTACTGATCGTTTATTGGATTTTACGAGTGCCTGTATGTATTCGGCTTCGTAGGAATAGAGAAACAAATCAGCAAGCAAAGGTTCACAGTTGGTACCCATGGGGATACCTACCATTTGCTGACAAATTTCTCCTCTAAATTCAACAAAGATATTATCAATTAAAAAATCCAACATCTGAATTATCTTGATGACCGTGAATTTATTTTTGGAATCACTATGGTTCTTAACAAAATATGTGGAATTGTTATTAACAACTAAATATTGATATATAACATGTCGATGTCCATACCTGCGTTTTCGACGGAGAAACTTTAGGAATAACGTCATGACATTAACATTGCTACACGCCGGGCTAGACAGATTTCCAATACTAGCTACATTGTCGTTGTACCCATAAGGGGTGGCATTACCTAATGTACGTATCCAATGTTCCTCTCGGTCTTTGCGAAATGGAGTACTCATAGAAGGGCTGTTGGTAAATTTTCTCTAATATAGACATCCTCATTGATAGTATAGAGTGGTAAGATTGGTTAAAATGTGACAATGACCGTAAATACATAAATATAAAGGTCCTTTAGTTTCGCAAACATAAACCAGTCCGCAGAGTGTACATTCTATACCGTAGTAAAATTTAGTTTCTCAAACCCACGTGTAAAATATGTTTTATTAGGTAGTGAACTTGTAAAAAAATTATTACTATTCAAAATAGGACAGGTTTTACAATTATTAGACATACATTTAGAAATATATTGACATGATTCTAATGGTGGCATCACAAATAAGTTTGATATTTTGATCCCTTTTATAACTACAATACGTTGGGGGAATATTTTTGGTATAATACAAGTTTAATATACTAGGAAAATCGGTTTGCTCAAGAGAAGTCTCAATTTATTTCTAAATATTGCTGCTATGACGTCACGAATTTTGAAATTGTACATGTAAAGTAGTTTAGTGACGACCAATGTAATATTTCATTTTGTTCAACGAGATCAAAACATCGACATCAAGACTAAATTGACGTCATCTAAAACGAAAACAAATTGACATCGAGACTAAATTGACGTCATCTGAAACGAAAACAAATGAAATGAAATGGGGTTTGCGTCCAAGTGTTCTGCTTCGGCTACACACTAAACGATAACAATTTTTGCCCAATATTATCATTGTTTAAATCATAATCAAAGATTTTCACATGCGGTATAAAAAATATTAGCAGGGAAGAGAACAGGGGACTAGTAAACTGTTTTAGCATATTTTTACGAATCGTAAACTTTCGAAAGGACAAACTATATCAAAAGGTGACATATTAATAAGGAAAACATCGTATGAAATATCCTCCATCCTAAAAATTACCGTAAAATCGGCGTTTTTCGAAAGTTGGTCAGAGAAAACCCATGCAAAGCAATGGCAGCTTCCCCTCAATTTACTCAGGGCCTCCCACAATGCACAGCGAGACGCCATTTTTTATAGAAAGGGTGATTGGTGTATTAGAGAGTTGATTGGAAGTTACGCAACAAATTTATAATTTGAATGGCATAATTTGGAATGTTACGAATAGGTGCTTCTGGTATTGGCATTTGTTTTCCTTATTAATATGTCACCTTTTGATATAGTTTGTCCTTTCGAAAGTTTACTGCGCTGTACAGTCCCGGACCTGTAGTGACACAGGTTTCACTCAAATTTGAAAACAGTCAGGAATATAACCCAGAGAAACCATTGTGTAATGCCAACACAAGTCATGATCTGCTATATGTTACAAGAAATATGAATGTAAGCACATTGAAGTAAAATTTAACTATACTAGTAACCACATTGGTAAAATGTATATAAAAAAAAACCTGTTTCACCCACCACACTATTTAGGCCCTTCTTTTTAACCGTTACGACAATCCCGTTCCTTACTTTCTTGGTCTGAAGCTGGTTCAAGACCTCGTCGTATTTATTGATGAAATCTGGTTATAAACCATTTCTAAAGATATGAGAAAATTAAATGAAATTCATAGGTCAAAAGGGCTAAATTGCTAATATTTGGGACCGAGAAATTGTTCGCCCTATTTTAACAAAAAATATAGCCCTTTATTAAACGTTTGTTGATTTAATCTATTAAATACACCGATAAGATGCTATGGCAAAGTTTTGTGTTTCTGGATCAAAGTTATTACTTATTAAGAGTGATTGGAAGTCGAGTAAATTCTCAGCTTAAGTCTGAGAATGCTTTGTGAACTTGGGTCCTGGCGAATCTTCTTTCAATCGATCTCCCCCAAAACAAAAACAATAGAATACTTGCATATATATTTACATAATTAAATAAAAAATACGTCCCCTAACAAAAACCACCGGTATACTTCATTCTGCTGACACAAATTAAACCATATAAGCTAGTAGCTGTCTGCCCTCTATAGGTGTCTTCGGATATTAGTGTTGTTATACAAAACATATTTCAATTTATGATTTATTTGATAGAACTTCCCTTCCGTGATAAATACTAGTAATTAATTCACCTCTCCAGCCTGTTCTTGTTGACGGTTGAGTCTTGATTCCAAGAAGAGTGTTGAAATATCAATTTTCGACCAGGTTTTAGTGAATACTTATGATTTTGAGGCGGAAGGATCGGAACATTCGTAAGGATGACCACCTTCCACATTTGATTAATGACATCTTGGGTGCTTTGTGGTTATAATGTTTAGGATTATCGGAATGCATATGCCAAGAAATGTCATAGATTCAACATTGGGTTTCGAGGCAATTACTATTTCACTTATATTTGGCTTAAGTTATTTGGTATTTAAAGGCTGCATAATACAGATTTTGCAATGATAGCCACATTGACTGATTTAACCGAACAGTTTGTAAATATAGATACCAAGACTTTTTAAAACAAAGCTTACCTGTCGTGGAGAAGATATATAATCCAAGTGCACTGAGCGAAACCGGTAATCATTGTAAAGACAATTATGAAGTCCATATCAAATAAATTTGTAAAATTCCAAGTAAATATATTAGTTGTGAAATTATATATTCTATTGCACAATTGTTGTACACGGACACGGACACTTGGATTTCAGGAAGTTTTGGTTTAATTCATTATGAAGATTTATAATATATATAATTATGTTAACACCAAGAAACGAGTGGTCTGTCCAATGAATAACAATTGGCCACAGTTCACTAATTATTTCCCCATTGACTTAAATGCTAATTCTTGTCTCTTAGACCGGCGCTAACCTTTTCCCAAATTTTCGTTGGGTAGAACAAAAGCATATATGATGAGGTTCACCATGAAAAAATTGGGATACACAAGATGGAAGTAGAGACAAATAAACATGCAATTTCCGGCTCTACATTCCAACGTAACCAACCTCTTGTATCCTTCCGCCTCAAAACCATGACCTGGCAGAAAATGTATTTTTAAACCCTTTTTATCGATTCTACACCAAAAAGTACACAAAAATCGCCATGCGAAAGGGGGGAAATGGAAAGGAAGAGAGAGACTAAAAAAAACTTGGTGACCTGTGTCCAATTATACTCGACAATACTCAATATGTTGCAAGGGTTATGGGAACATTTCTACTCTTGACCCCACCGACGACCGTTATGTTCCCCCCGATGTTCCTGTTTCTTTCGTCTTCCAAATCGATTAAACATAATAATCAAACTTAAGGGAGATGATGAGTTCTACATAAGCTAAGTCTGTTCCCCAATCCCATTCAGTCATCCTGAATTAAAAATATGGTTTAAATTTTTGTTTTATTAAACTTAAGGTTCGTAGCATACGTAGCTCAGAAGAAAATTAGCAAACATCTAATCAAAACCAGGGTGCCTGGTTGGTAATAACATCTTTTTAGTAAATAAACATCTTAAACGTAAAACTAGGCACAACCTTGATATATTCCAAACCTAATAAACGATAAAAAATCAACAGTACCTACCAGCAGCATCGAATGATTCCAAAAGACAAAATCTTCAAATCCAAAAGTATCAGGACAAATCGATTTGTAGGAGGTATTGGGCGTTCCGGAAGTTTGAAGACGTAGCCTATTTATAATTTTGCTTTGTAACTTATACGTCATCTACGCATTTGTTGACATACTATCGGCAGCACACATTGCATAATATCCATACCTTATGATTGTTGCGCATTTCTTTAATAACAATGCTAATTATAATTTTTGGACTTCTGAACTGATGACTATTACTAATTTTATTAATGTCACAAACGTATCTAAGACGTCATAACCAGCAATGATTAAGTAGCTGTCTATTCGCTAAAGCCGGCTGCACATTGATTTAAAAAAACGAATGACAAAAAATAAAATCATGTATTTGGTGTTGTTCGTATCAATTTGACAAAAACAGTTTAACTATACAATTAACGCTAAGCCCCCACCCCCATATTTGTTTATTGTTTATCTAAACGAGGTTGGACCAATCATATTCAAGAGCGCCAGTATCATGTGACATTCAAATTTTAATCGAAGTTACTTGAGAATCTTATTGATATATGAGCTGAAAGACGTTACTTGTAGAAATTATTGAAATATATTTACTGTGCGCCGCCATTGTGAAATGGTGTGATTTTTTCTGGATTTCACTACCCATTCGTAGTGTAACACTACAGATAACAGAAAATCGGAATAATGATAAGACCTTTATTAACGACATGAAATAGATATAAGTCGAGGCGGTGTTATTTGGTTGTTTCTTATGCTTGATAACGACTTGTGAAATCTTGTTGAAACGTCGCAGTGAAATAATGAATGAATGAATGAAATGGGGTTTAACGTCCTACTGTTGTGCACTTAACCTGAGCTAATTGAAGACGGGCATACGCCATACAGTGTGATATGAGGGAGATTTGCCCGGGCAGCGGCGCTACGGCCAACTCTTATATCGAATTCCTTATATCGAATTCCAACTGCCAAGGGGTCTTTTACGTGCACTCCAATGTGTACACGGGACCTCGGTTTTTCGTCCCACCCGAACGACAAGGCAGCTGTCCTTGTCAGGCCCTCCTTCTGCATCACTGACAAGGGGAAATCACGTCGGAAAATCGAGATGAACTTTATATGCAGGGATCGAACACCCGACCTCCAGGCTAGCGAACCAGCGCCTTATCCACTTAGCCACCGTGATCCCCCGCAGTGAAATAAGCCATAGTAATTGTTATCCTAAAAAAGTGTGTTATTCCATTCAAAGAATATTGATAGTGTGTGGTTTATTTTTCTAATTCGCGGATAGTAGGCCTACATTAAAACCAAGAAAATGTTTTTTGTTTATTTGAAAGAGTCACTTGGCTTAAATGTGAAGAAATGTACAAAATACCATGTATACACTGATTGAGTTTGTACATTCAAATATTGAGAAGTTCTGTGTATCAAAATTATGTCATAAGTGGCATGACTTATAGCTAATTGCATATAGGTTTACTGTTTTCCCTTTTCTGGTTTCAAATGTTATTCATTTCACATAACAAGCCAATAATCACCGGTGGTCGAGATATTGAGTGATTATAGTATTATAACCATTTCATTACTGTAAGGTTACATGAATAATCGAGACTTGGCCGATCAACGCAGCAATGGTACTTAACAATCGATAATATTTACTTCCAAACTTCGGACACTCATAACTTCATGGTTAAAATACAGATCTATATTTCTTTTCGTTTCGTTTTTACTTTTGATGGCCTAAACTACATGAAGAACTGACCAATTGTAATGGAAAGTCCATTCAGGCGCCAACGTCAGACATTTGATTAGCCAATCAGCGTTGATGTTTCTATTCTGTTACCCAGAGTTCCTAGCCATTATAAACCGTTCATTGGCTATTCCCTCACCTCATCCAAAATGCGGGTTATATAACAGTTTTTCCAGATCCTAGTGTAGTCAAAATAAGTAAACTATAAAAACCGAAATGAAATGGGATCTGTGTTTTAGTCAGATTGTCCTAACTTCGCCCAGAATAAAGTAATTTGACTGAAATTGTCAATATATTTCAATCTTATTTATCTAGTTTTTAATATGTATTTCAAGATATTACGTAATACATCATTAATGACAACTGTTTTCATGCCATTAAGCGCTTTTTGGAAGCTTCAGCGGTATTAAAAAAGCACATTTTAACCTAGTTTACCACATAGAAACAGTTAAATTCGAATGTATTCAAAACTAACAAATTATCGCTGAAACTTTGATTTTTAATTCATGAGTTGTACAACACACACACTCGTAAAATAAGACTTTAGTGGATGTAGGTCAGTGCAAGAATATCTAAATATAATATTACGAAAAAAAGGAATTACATTTATTTTATTAAAAACTTTGTAATAGTAATAATGCCACTTTAATGGCAAATATTTTCGCTATAAAGCGTCATCTGTTCATGGGAAAAACTGTTATTTTACAGCGTGATTTATGTTCTTTTGGAAACAGAGGATTTATATCAGTTGTAATCTTTTCAAACAAAATAGATAAACCATAAAATACAAAAGGAAAACAAGAAAATGCATCCAAAATAAAATAAATACCATGGAAATAATGAATTATATTCTGCTAGCAACTTAAAATTATGAAAGGTTCCAGGTGTTCTAGAGAAAAAAGTATACCCTGCCACGTACATATAGTTTTTAACTTACGTTTTGTTCAAAGGAACGCTCATAGCTGCAACATGCTGTATCCCCTCTCGCTTAAACACATACACTACCAGAATCCATTTCCCAGTGACTGATACAAATATATGCAAATGCGATGGGTATCATATCATTGGGTAATATATTTTGTGGCATTTTATTATCGTTACGTGTTACATATCTGTTGTTTTTTTCTCCTAATTTGACAGGAGCGACATCAGAATCTGTCAAATGAACAGAGATGTCTAGAAATCTATGAGTATCGTGATAGTAACCAACGATGAAAGACCGATAATCTATAAAAAGAAACCTTTGGACAGACGGACTGTCACTTAGCGATCATAATTGTCTTGTCAGATATCTTAAGATGAAAATTATAACCTTAAAAGTACCCTATGACATGTTTGTCAGCATTTTACATACAACCGCTATAATATTTAATAAATACACAGTGTTTAAAATCTAGTATGATACATTATGTAAGATTTAAATTTAAATAATGAGTAGGTCGTTTAAAATAATGAAAGAAATATAATTTCAAGCTTCTAGTAATGCAACGTTTACTACTTCTAAATGTCATAGCTTACTTTGTAAATGTTGCCAACATATAATTCTTGATACTAAATTCACTTTTTCTAATACCAATTATACGTTTAGAATTAATAATAATATGAATTGTAGTACTAAAAATTTAATTTATGTTCTTATCTGCAATAATTGTCAGAAGTTCTATTTGGGGGAATGTGTCACTGAATTACGTGCACGCGTCCGAGTTCATAGACAGCAGAGTTTACAAACTAATCCTGTTTTAAAAGTCTCTAAACATTTAAATACTTGTGCTAAGAATTTAAACATTAAATTTAGTATTTTTCCTTTTTACAAAGTCAACATTGACAATACTATCAAGAGACGAAATATGGAAGCACACTTTATTGACCGGTTCAAACCAGATTTAAATGCTTAATTTGTCCCCTCCCCGCCGTATTTAATTTTAAATAATCTTAATATATATATATTGACACTTTTTACTTCAACAATGGGATTTTAAACCCTGTAATTCTTTATTTCTCTATAATCGGGTTATTAGAGAAGAAGGTGGATATAAACTAAAATTACATAATTCTTCTATTGACATTTAATTAACCTCCTAACTTCTGTATGGTTCTATTGTCAAATTATACCAAGAAGACATGTAAATTAATGAAAGGTTAAGTTTTATTATAGCCAGATTACATAATTAGTCTATGAACTTTAATTGATCTAATATATTGACCATTGTCAAACTACATGTACTATGTAGATTAATGTCAAGTCTTGTATTATATACTTTTAACCTCTTGTTGTACGTTACTTAATATTATTTATAATCCTTTATCATGGATACCTATTATTCTAAAAATGTATATATATATGTATCGTAGTTGTAATATTTTGTATACATTATTAATATCTGAAGACGCCCTTAGAAGGCAGATAGCTAGCTTATAATTTAATGTATGTCATAATGAAGTAAAGTGGAAGATTATCTTACCTGGACGTATTTTTTATTTATTTATGTATATATATATATATATATATATATATATATATATATATATATTGGAAATTTCAGTCAAATTAGTTTATTCTGAGCTAAATTATGATTGTTTTAACTTTGGCATGAAATAGCCGATTGTCAAGCAGTACCATTGCCATGATGTCACAATGGCTATTCTAAGAAACTTCAAAACAGCGTTCAGACAGGGATGACGACCAGATAGCATATTTATTTGTAAATATACGTTTTATGGGTCGAACATAGCCCATATTCAATTAATTGTATTGTCTCAAGTACCAAATGGAGAAAATTTAATGATCTTTAGCGAAGGAGTTTCCTTAACTGTTTACCATAGTTGTTATTAGGCACTCAAAGCGACTGTATGTTAAGTATGGTGGTCGATAGTGGCCATGTACAATCCCATGAAAGAAAATAAATCAAGACCGCGTCGGGTATTATTTCTAGGACTCCTGATACCACTACCTAAACGATGTCGAACACGAGGCAGGTTAGATTAACAATATCTAGAAAGTTTTATGCGGTTATGTTTTAAATTTCTTGAATAACATCAATTGTACATAAAATATTTCATAATTTTGAGGGGAGAAAATAAGCTAAATTAATCATTATTGTTCTCAAATCTCTTTTATACCAGCATTATTTATATCCATTTGACTGCCGTGCATGATGTAATGCGTTTCTATATAATTTATGGTTGTGCCTTGTAGAAAGAGGCTAATAATATATGTTTAAGTCTCTTTATATTTGAAGAGCTTTTCGCTCTTAACTTGAATATCATACAGATCGAATGGTAAACTTTCGCCACACTACTTGATGAACACTATTTACACCTCGTTTCAGCTGTCCATCATTACGGTTCACTAATTTTGTCCATGGTTCAGTACATTCTGTAATGTTCGTTCAGCAAAGCCGCGTATTGTTTTCGCTCGACCAACAGTAGGCCATCAAAACGGGTTAATACGTGCGAGAAGGAATATATGCATTAAGTATCGCCTTTTGATAAGCTTAAGTAAGCTTATTTATACATTTAAAAATTATGAAGACGAAGAGGTTCCAGAAATAAATCTGGTAGGGATATTTTGAACCCCATGTTTCTTGTTAATAATAATAATGAATTTGTTTCATCTAGAACTGTTCCACTTTTGGTATTCACAGTTAAATAAGTGAGTTTTCAAGGATAATTTAAAAGACTCTAATGTTCTGGCTTCCTTTAATGTTGCTGGGAGTTTATTCCATTGGATGGGTGCTGCCACTGAAAAGGCCCTATCGCCACATGACACTTTCACAGTTTTTGGAACAACAAGATCGTGTTTTTATGTTGATCGAGTTGTTCTTTCTCCACTTTATATTTATAAGATCACTCAGGTAGTTAGAAGCTAAACTATGGATGCACTTGTAAGTGAGGAGGATTATTTTATATTGAATACCGGTACGTCTGTTTATGGGGAGACAGTGGAGGTATTTGATCACTGTACGATACTGTAAGGGTACACCAGATAACAAAAGGTTCAAATTACCCAACTTCGAAATTAAATAGAGTTTTAGTTGCATCAGTAGATACAGATCGTTTAATCACTGAGATTTTGGGCAAATGATAATAGTGGTAAGACTGAGACATCGTTAGGAATTTTTGATGAACTGACTTTCCATCCAAAGCTTCACAATGTTTGAAAACTTTCATAATATGTAATCTGTTTGAACTATGAAAGTTCCAAATGAAAACTAAAATCTCATCTATTTAACCCTATTTTTATTGGTGAACTATACGACTTGGTTTTAAGCTAAAACGCTTTAGAAACCGGTGCTCTGAAATTAAATGGATTTCATAACGGAAAGCCAATTGACGCAAGGGCATTTGACTCAGGTAAGCTTAGTCGCGCAATTGTTCGTCGTAACTGCTCTGCTGGGTCAAAAGATTGGAAAACTGCTTCCCAAGGCCTATGAACAATACAGTAGAGTGATACTCTTTTTACAAAAGAAAACCAACTTAGGGACAGTGATGATATATCTTTAACATATTAACGGGGAGTTAAAATATTATTTTTTAAAAGTTATACAATCTGATTTGTTCGTAAAAAAATTGATGAAGAATTTTAACCTATAAGCCTCTATTCAAAATATTTTATCCATGTAGTCATACTAATTGTCAAAAAGAATTATATTTTCTTTTAAAAGACAATATAACATTTGGTTCTTATAATTTATACAATGTAAAGGCATTTATTTATTTCTTTTCTAAACAGAAAACATCAATTTTGCTTTCTTCTCTATAAAACCCTTGTGGCAGATGCTAATTTCAAACAAAGCCTTAATTTTCTGTAATTTTCTGAAAGCAGTGAGTGCAAAAACTAAGCCGTTTATCTACACCATAAAGTAGTTCTTAACTTATGATGATTTTAGTAAATTAGATACTGTTTTATTGTTGTCGGAATTACACAATCCTCCTCGGCGTCATATATACGTTTCAGAACAACTTCATCCTTTTGGGGAATTTAAACAACATTATGGTTTCAAAAGGATTAAAATTAAGAAGCTGCACATGATTAGAAAATTTCTGAATGTTCCTGATTTGCAAGGACGTCTTAAATATGCGGGTTTTTTTTAGAATATTAATCGCATCCATCCTAAATGCTTACAAGCGCATATTTGCAATCAGTTTCATTTTTTTGCGGAGGAATTGACACTTTTCCTGCTTTTACTAAATACAATATGCATTATTTATCAATGAGATGAATGTATTAATATTTTGCGGATGGCAGTTATCCTTATTATGATTAGTTATATGGCGATAGGATGTCTATATTACAAAAAGGGCAACTATGATTCCCTTTAAACTCTTGGTTCCGCCGTTTCTTAATATCTCCCTGGTGCTTAACTGGTAATAATTAGTCAATGTAATGATAATTTAAATATGAATTGTTTAGGTTTCTCTCGAAAAGATGAACAATGTACATAGCATAGTAGTTTGTGAGTACTGTGAAGTAGACTTACTCAAAATCGGGTGGGGGATATTATCATTTCCGTCATACATACCGCCAAATGTTTTAAGGAAATAATTGATAGTATAGATTAATTCATTTGATAATGCTCCTAAAATTTAATCATGCCAACAATGGTTGTTCATCTGCGCCATATATATATTACAATTTAAAAAGATCACAGCTAGCTAAACAACAATTCTATTCTAAATAAAACTCAATTACACACTTAAAATGGCAGAATACTGAAAAGAAGACTATACAAATTCCATTCAAATGTTAACAATTAAAGTCCCTAGTAGCCACGTTAAATTGTTAAATCTGTGCAAACTACCGGTACAATGAAATGAAATGGGGTTTACCGTCCTACTGTAAGGTTTGATCTCTAAAAGAAATATCAGTCCATCGTTCAATTCCATTAGATTTATGAAGGTCATAAGCCAGTTCCTACTGTGATTGGCAAGGCCCGGCGGAGTTGGGGGGGGGGGGCTCTATAAGGCCCTAGGGTGGAATCCCCGCCCCCCAATTAAGATTTTTTCCGCCGGCCTTGTTAACCCATTGAATCCTAGTCGGGAAATTATTTATCATTGATATTTTGATTTTATTATCTTAATTTCATGTAAAGTAACCAGTTTGAGAACATTTTAAAATGAATTAAGCCTGAGAGAAATTTATATTTCCCAAAAAAATAAAACGACCAACACAGGTTTTACAATACCTGCATGCTTATAAATTTCGCTCATCTAACTTCGTTTGATGGAAGTTTATTTAAATTATGTATATTTACTTAGAACAAGTACCCACGTGAGTTTAACTTTCTACAATTTTATGAATATAGTAAAGTTTCTGAAATTATCCACATGCACCCATATTATAGGCTTACAGGAGACACTTCAACCTGGGAAAAATCCGAAACAAATGATTTTTGCTTTTTGTGAGGAGGTGTGTACATAATACCCCAAGAAAACAAAACCCACCGCAATCTACCTTGTGCAATTTTGTTATTGACGATTAAGTTTTAATATCTGACCTCAAATGAATGATCCTTATAAAGCCCCCTTATTTAAGTTATCCCCAACTTTACGCATTTTAAATGTACAGTATTATCAAATTGTAAGTAACCATACACACACTCAACACAATGATTTTTTTTAAAAAAATAATATTATTAGTGCAACTATTTATATCAACTTTCTGATTTGGTATGATGAACTGCTATGGAATTTAATACTGGCGCGGATGAGTGATGTCTTAGTTTTTGTTGGCAGATGTGTGGTTAAAGGCTCAATACCACTCTTGTTGTAACTGAATAATATGTGCCAATCTTTATTCTGGTCAACAAATTGTACTATTTTACAATATTCCAATTAATTGATGAAACAAGTTTCATCCTAACACACCTAATTTTAAAAAAATGGAAAAAATTCAACTAAATGGTATGAAAAGCCTAACGTAAACGTTTTAAAATATAACTTGGATTTGAAAATATTTTCGAACCCTATGGACAAGTAAAATAGCATGTAATGGATTATTTACACAGCAGGTAGGACACTTAAACTTCTAGTACTTAGAATAAGGCTAATGTTTATTTTCTGGAGCTGTCAAGCCAGCAAAAGTGTTATTGTCTCTTTAAATGATGAAAACAATTGTTTAAGATTGCATTATGGTGGAGATCATGGTCACCAATATTGAGGGTGGCTTTCTTGTTCTGATATGACGGCTGGATCTGTAATGGACATACTGGTTTGGCTCTTTTCATATAAACTAAAGTTTGGAGCGATTTGTCGTTTCTTCTGATAATGACATCTAGAAGTGAAGACGGTTGCCTCCGGTGAACTTAATTGCATTATCCTGTGTGTTGAGGTGCTCTAGTAAGCTGTGTGTGTGTGTGTGGGGGGGGGGGGCACCAGGTCGACAACATCGCATTGGAGACGAACTTACGTTGATGTTATTCGAGTCAAGTGAAAATAAATTTTCGAAAGGTATTGGGGTGTTTTGTAGTAGACACTGTCTCGAGAGCACACAATCATGTAACCTGGCTTTGGTAATATATTAATTCTTGGATCTTTCGGCAGGTGCTTGGGTTGCGTTTTAGTTGGTTGATATTATTGGTGTGGCTGCATCTCACAAGGATGTAAAGTTAGGCATCGACTTCAATCTGTTGAAAATATTGTTATATGTATCAGTAGTGATGTGGAGGCGAGCTGGAGACGCTGAACTTCAGATAATTTGAACTGTTTTTCATGCCATAATAGCCACGAGAGAATCTGTATCGACACTCCATGCCATAATACACACTATATGGCGTTTGCTCGTCGGCATTAGCCTAGTTTAGGAGCAGAACAGTAGGAGTAGGACGTTAAACCCTATTTCATTTCAGTTTCCATACGTCATATTTACTGCATGTGAGTTTGTAAGATCTAAAAGGTTTGTTGACAATCATTATTATCCATACAAAGATTTGAAGTGGTAGGTTTGTTTAGGGGTGGGGTGGGGCGGATTTCAAATTGATAACAGTATTGCTAAATTTAAACAAGTGTATAGTAATATCTTACTGTATGACACCAAGCAACGAAATAGACCGGATGTTACGTATACCGGTACTCATTTGACGATTACGGATTTAAAACTAACATAACCTGTTATCTATCGTTCAAGTATTTTATGTAGTGGTTTGTTTACAAAAAAAGAGGGGAATGTTTTCTAGTGGCATGCGGAGGCGTACAACTATACATTTAAAATAGAGCACACCTTTGGCGGGTTATAGGCGCAGGATATACTGAATAGTGGTCAGTGTTGTTTTCAATTAGTGACTGAAAATGTTGAAAAAAAAATAAATTGTCGACTGTCGAAGAAAAAATCCGAAACGTTTCAACAATGGTATAATTTAAGGAAATTAACGGAACATGTATTGATACAAATCCTCAAAAACAAAACAAAAATCATGAGATATCTTCATTTTTCACCCAAATGTAAGAGGTCATAGGTGATTTTCAAATAAGTGTTTCTTATCTTACATTACAGGTGATAAACGAATAAAAAAAGTTTAAAGGGCTTTAGTTTTTAAAAAAAATGGGGGAGAGAGAGAAAAAAGGAGGGAGAGAGAGAGATAAATTGGTTTAACGTCCACTCGACACAAACTAGGACATTTTGGGACTAACTTACATCTCAATTTGATTTCAATTATTCGCTTGCGGAGGATCCGGAGAAAAACCAACGAGGTTTGACAGACAACCCTACTCCTTGTCACGTACAACCAGGGATTCGAAACCACGCTTGACTTAATGACAGGCTTTATAATACAGCGCACACGTGCTAACCATTCAGCCATCCAACCCCCTTAAAAGAACACTGGTTTATCCACAAACACTGTAAATAAAGTAGCCTACCATTAAAGTTTTCTGTAAAGAATAAAACTAATTTAACGGCAAATATAGTTTAATGAATTAAAGCACCTCACACACAGAAGTTATAATTATCAATGGAAACAAGGAACCGCTAACACGGGAAAAGAAGCATTGTATTGCTTCTCGTCTTGTTCACCAACCCGCCCTAAAAAATTCATAAAAGATTCCTAAACAATATTCTAAACTCATTGCTGCACATATAAAAATACAACAACATCGAACGAAACAGCTAACTGCTAAATATCACACACACAACCCCACCCCCACAACTTCAGAAACATGTTTTGCGATGAAAATAGCTAAGGGTGGGGTACCTATTCAAGGATAGTAATCGCGAACTAAAGATAATATATTTTGTATAGAAACAAGTTGAATAAGGATATAAATATAAAAAAAGGATATAACCTAACCAGTATATTAAAACACGTTACTATTATAGTATTGCATAAAATATATTGCTTCGCGATAGGCCTACTCACAACAACATAAACATCAAAAACATGGTCAAGGGTATAAACCTCTTAAAAATATAGACGAATTCGATGGAAATCAAATTTTACCTCACTGTATCGACAATCGAACACACAATTGGTTTCATTCAAACACTGGCTGTATCTGATTACACGTTGTTTCGGCTTAAGGAAATGAAATTGAATGAAATGGAATGGGGTTTAACGTCCCACTGTTCTGCTCCTAAACCGGGCTAATGAAGACGGGCATACGCCATGCAGTGAGCTATGAGGAAATTTGCCCGGGCAGCGGCGCTACGGACTACTCTTATATCGAATTCAAACTGCCAAGGGATCTTTTACGTGTAAACGTGACCTTTTTTTTCCTCTGAACGACTAGACAGCTGTTCTTGTCAGGCCCTCCGCCCTGCATCACTGACAAGCGAAAACCACGCCGAAAAATCTGGATGAACCCCCGACCCCCAAGGCTAGCCAGCGTCTTAACTACTAAGCCATCGTGATCCCCTTCGGTTTAAGGTATCATATATTTAAACTACCTGTCCTTAAACTTTGTGATCGAAACGTCGGTGTACCCTTTATCGTAAAAAAGGTGATCTAGTGGTCTGAGGCGTGCGCTTTAGATTATAGGGTCTGATTAGAGGCGAAATATTGAAATACAATTAAAACATATTATGCTAATCCCGAAATGACCTAGTTTGTAGACGTTACCACCCCCACCCCCTCTCTCTCTCTCTCTCTCTTGACCCAATTAAAAGAGACTTGATATCTTAAAATATTCCAGTCGGAGCAGAACAGTAGGATGTTGAACCCCATTTCATTTCATTTCATCTTAATATATATATACTAAAGATTCCAGCGATTTTGAAATAAAACCACTTTATAACAATTACTAATACTACCTTAAACTATTATAATGTCATCATCTTAATACTATTTGTCCGAATAAGGTCATAGTATCGACTGGAAATGATCGAGAAAAAAGTGAAGACGGTTAATATAATAGACCAATAATAATTCCAATTCGTATGCCAACTGATATAAGTATCGGGACACTAAAATCAATAGAGTATGTTTTGGTTAGAGGATGTTTTAATTTAAATGTTTTATTTAACTATTAATAAGATACCTTGACATAGATACATGTAATATTGTTGAATCTTTGCATGTAATAAACTGAAAAGTAGTAAATATATAAAAAAAAATTGTGATAATAAGGATGTTATAGTGTCTTCTTAAAGGTAGGTTACACAATATCATATCAGAATATCACCTAAGTACCGAACAACACATGTCTTATCTTCTTTGAGTGGCATTTAGCAATTGACATAGGTAATAAACACAAACACATTAGCTTGAAAAACGTTGAGAGAATCCTCAACTAAACGTCGCTTTAATTAAGATAGTAATTGTGTTCCAAAATATTATGTTTTTGTGTTTATAACACATGTCTTAGTATAGTGTAGTCATACAAACAACCTACCTTCAGAGCAGTTCTCGAAGTAGTTTTCTGAATAAAAATTAGGATTCCACAGCCCTTCACAAAGAGGTGTTGCAGTAATGAGATTTAAATATATATTGATTTGAAATTTATTTCGCTGCATAGTAAAGAGTAATCGCTTCAGTTTCAACTATGACGAAATACCATTACCAGTATAATAAAACTCTATACAAGGAAGTCACGAATAACATTTTCAATGAGAGGTTAGAGGTTATGTTTACGTTTTAGACCAATGAAAATTCTTTATTAATTTGAGCCGTGATGACGATTCACAAACTGATCGCTGAATGGTGGATTTTTATCAACGTGGGAAAACTGTTACGAGGAAGGATAATTAGAACAATGTGCACGATACATATTTTTAAAAAAACAAACTATTTTATGGTTGAAAAGTTATCTAATGAAAATCGTTTATTTTTTGATCAATTTGTTACATTAAATTCTCAGGTGTGAATTTTTCAAAATAAATTTTTAGAATTTTTAAATTTTCCATACAGATAAACCGAAGGCGTTTTCCGATCATTTCATTGATTAAAGCAATTTCTATATCCGGTAACCATATTGTTTACCTATTGATCTATTGATTGTCAAAGGGGTTTTCCGATTATTTCACGGTTAAATGCAATTCCATATCCGATAATCCTATTGTTTACCTGTATAGATAGCAATACCCTGGAAGTCAGGAATTAACTGGAACTTATTAAATTTAGTTTAATATAGAATTACCATTTCACACGAAACTAGTTAGAGAAACTAATCACAACAAACAAACATATCCGCCTTCTTATTATTTTTAGTTTATTGGTAATCATTACGCCTTGTTTTTCTTGATTATATACAATGATACATTTAAAGAAAACATTTGATCTTATAGCACTAGAGTATTGCAACTTTATCAGCTTTGAGTTAACATAATGCGTTACTGGATGGAAAGCTACACCCGGACAACATTCTGAAACCAAATGTCGTGGTATCTTTTACGTCATCTGCTGTGAGTGTTCCTTCTCCGGTCGCAAGAGTTATCTTAGTTTATGTCTTCTATTCGATCAGATAAACTTCAGATTGGTTGTCCTGTTCCCCCACTGTAATAACAATTCGTCCCCCAGTTTCCTCCCACAGTAACAACTAACAACCACTAGCCTTCTAATTTCCTCCTACACTAATAGCCTCTGGGATCCACGATTTCCTCCTACAATATTAGCCACTGGAATCTCCGGTTTCTTCATCCAATAAAAATGCTTGACTCTAAAATCTCCTTAATTCAAAAGAGCCGAATAGCTCTCCGTTTTCCTCGTCCAATAATATGTAAAGCCTGGCTCTCACATCGTCTACGTCGATAATGGCCGCGTAGCTGCCCAATTTCCTCAAACAATAATAATGCTTGGCTTTCACTCGCATCGCCTACAAGGATAATAGCCCCTTGGCCCTCCTCGTATAATGTCCGACCCGTAATTCTCGATATCAAAGGAGGGACGCCCTCACCAGACAGAAATTTAGGGAATTACATACCACAGTGTCTGTTAATAACGAGCACCAACATACCACGAACCGAATATGGCGACAATACTCGTACCTAACCTTGAAAGTAAATTATTTTGCTTATTGTGAGCATGGCAAACTGCATCGCTTTATCGTCTACCACACTGTGTCATTAAATTAAGAAATAAAATTAGGTTTAACGCCCTACTGCTCTGCTCTGCTCCTAAGCTGGGCTAATGAAGACGGGCACACGCCATACAGTGTGCCATGAGGCAAATTTTGCCCGGGCAGCGGCGCTACGGCCTACTCTTATATCGAATTCCATCTGCCAATGGATCTTTTACGTGCACACCAATGTGTACACGGGACCTCGGGTTGTCAACCCATCAGAACGACTAGACAGCTGTCCTTGTCAGGTCCTCCGTCCTGCATCACTGACAAGGGGAAACCACGACGGAAAATCTGGATGAACTATCTCAGCAAATGCAGGAATCGAACACCCAACCTCCAGGTTAGCGACCCAGCGTCTATCCCACTAAGCCACGTGATTCACCCGATAATTTAGGATTTTCTTGAAGCAAGCGCATAGCCTAGCATCACTAGCAACAGAAATATTCTTGGATTGTTTCCCTTATTTTTACTTTGTTTTCAATTACATCGAAGCCCGTATCAATTCAGGTACTAGACTGCACAGCGGAGTCGATGTTAACGGCTCGCCCCCGGACCAATTCCCGTTTCTGATATGTACGTTTGATGTGTGCTATTTCTGTTTATTGTGTTAGGGTGCCCCGAGCTAAAACAAATCTCGAAAACTATTTACAGTTATGGAACTATATCTATATAAACAACAACCCTAGATGGTCCTTTATTATAAATGCTAAGAAGCTGTACCTGCGTGCTGTATTTCCTAATATCCCCGTCAGACCAGGAAGGCGACCTTACTTCGCTGCTACGGCGATGGGGAATGAGTTTAGGGCGCATTAAGATCGCCATACGCGTGGTGGAAACGCCAGCTATCGTGCTGTGGTCACCATGGTCACCAATGATCGCCGAGTCACGGCGTTTATTTTGAGCATGTTCAAAACAAACGCCAAGGCTCCGCGATCTAATACCCCCGTCAGATTGTGGTGGCTTCCTTACTGCGACGCTACGGCGACGGAGAATGGCCACAGAGCCCGCCAAAATCACCATAAGGGCGGAAAAATCGTGGTGAAAACGCCAGCTATCGTGCTTTGATCAATTTGGTCGTGAATGATCGCTGAGTCATCGTCAGATGAACAAACGGGACACAGCAACTCGGCGATAATTTGCGACCATCGAGACCACGGTGCGATATCTGGCGTTTCCACCACGCTTTACTACGCTTCGGGCGATCTTGACGGGCTCTGGGGCCATATTCCGTCGCAGTAGCAGCCCAGTAAAGACGCCACTCCGGTTTGACAGGGTAAAGAACGCGACTTCTTTCAAGTTTTTAAATTTGTTGGACATTCTCTCGCGTTGTGTTTACGTTCACCGGCGACTTTGTAAATTTTCTAGTCGGTCTGGCGGGGGCATAAGATATATATATATCTATTCGAATGTCCGTTGAAATAGACTGGTTTTATATTCCAGCGGCGGACATATTTTTGGGGGTTTTCAATGACCAAGTTATGTTTTCTTGGTCGTTTAAAATTATTGACTTCTTAACCGATAAGAATTAACCGCCACTACCATTCGGAACTATTTGTTTAAATAAAAAATTGCTATCTAACAAAATCTGCTCCATGATTCGATTTAATTTCAGATCTCCGAGCATGCGCAACGGTGCTCAGTTTTGAATCGTTCATTCCCGTGTATTTGTGCAGTTCAATTTAAAATAATTTGGGTTATTGTAGATATATTGGACCGATCTATTTATATTTTCTGTATACCAATAGACACACGGGTCTATATATATTGGTATTTAAATGTAAACGCCTTTAGTCATAATGAATGAAAAATATGCAATAGCTGATCAACTTATGTACAGATTTGAATAAGTTATGAATGAATGAAATGGGGTAACGTCCTACTATTATGCACCTAACCTTGGCTAATGGAAGACGGTCATACGCCATACAGTGTGCTATGAGGGAAATTTTGCCCGGACAGCGGCGCTACTGCCTACTCTTATATCGAATTCCAACTGCCAAGGGATTTTTTACGTGCACTCCAATGTGTACACGGGACCTCGGGTTTTCGTCCCATTCGATCGACTAGGCAGCTGTCCTTGTCCCTCCTTCTGCATCACTGACAAGGGGTAATCACGCTTGCAAATCGAGATGAGCTTTCTCGGCAACTGCAGGGATCGAACACCCGACCTCCAGCCTAGCGAACCAGCGCCTTACCCCCTGAGCCACCGTGATCCCCGATTTGAATAAGTGAATACAAACTAGAAGGTACATAATTAAAAACAAATTCAAATTCGGGATCACGTTCTTTCTTGTATGATAGCATTTACACAAGAATACATATTATGCTGATTTTATTAATACGTATTTTATATAACTTTATAGGGACGCAAAGCGATCGATAACATTAACAAAAACACATCTCATCGTGACTAACGCCCTATGAATCAACATGTATGCCTGTATGTAAGATCTTCTTTCGTAATACAGGTGATCGACGCAGGTGTATTCACTTTATCAAACAAAGTATAACTCAAATCTTACCCAAAAACACGATCGGTTACAACATTTCACAAATGGATTGATATTACATAATTCATAGTCATTTTTTTTTACCAAAACCAGATTTGTACTTTAGAACTAATCTGTCATAATAAACATATATTCTCAATTGTCCCCCTTGGGACTGGGACAAAACAAAAACTTTAGTTTGACTTAGAGTATGCCAAGGGCAATTTTTCAAACACGATATCAAAGCAGATCTACATTAGTAGTAGGCGTTTTTTGTAAAACAAAAATTGCTACTCGAAAATAAACTAATTGGTTTTGATTTTTTTTATTAAATAATGAACTGTTAAAATATGCTGAGAAGTGTCGAAATGTCGTTCTGCTGAGACGTCTGTATTGACCAATTAATTAGAAACGAAGAATGATGAAATTGTATTTTTTATAACTGCTAAAAAGGGGCATTGAAAGTTTCTCCGGCTAGGTAGGATCAGCCAGGTCAAATATTAATGTTTGTAAATTTTCATTTAAAAAAATATAAGCTTATTCGAAACTTGCGGATTTAAAACTAGGTAATACTATGGCTATAGACGGCTACTGAGTCCGCGATCTGGTAGTACTGGTACTATATCAATACGATCATCAAAAACCAATGCGATTTGATGCGATAGGATATGTCGTTAACGGCGGGGATCGGGAGTAATCATGATTTGAGTTAAGATTGGACTCCGACACCTGACCATATTATGAACAACCGCCTGACCATGAAATACGTTGTCCCAGCACATATTTACTGTCAACTCTTTTTTGCTGGTACTTTTTGAGAGATACCACAGGCAAGAAGGGAACGGGTAAGACTTCCCCACCTGCTGGGCCAGGGCAGGTCACAAAGAGGCAGAGCATACCACTCCACCAAGACAGCCAAGAAAAAAACCAGTAACTACATTTACTGAATAGGAAAACGAGTATATCGTTGAGATATAAGGTCTTGTACAGCAAGCACCTAACCGAGTTCAAAGGATGTCACCCAGAAGAAGGGTCTCCTGACTGCACAGGTGCCAAGATGTAAACTGCTGTGGATGCTGTGCACTCCGCAGGGGATCGATAGGTGTCTCCGGTGGCAATGTGTTTCAGTGTCACTGCCAGATTCAGTCCAGGTTAGAGGGATTGCCTCTCAAAGAGCTTTGGTGTTAACCATGTGTAGATTCGAAACGCTATTGGATCCTACAGCCTCAATTGGGTGTCTACGGTTTTAGAACTGTCGTCTCCTCTCCCAGAACTGCCTGACTGTAACACTCCCTGTCGTTTGTGGTTGGGGATGTTGTTGGTGTGACTGCTGCTTGTTTTCTTCTTCTTTGGCGATACTGTAAGTATATATAATATTAATGTCACGTCACAATCATCTTTTACTCCTGTCATCATCAATGGTTGTGGGTTGTAGAAGTTCGGAAAAAAATGAAGTCCATGGTCAGGCGCGCAGTTCATAAACCCGTCGGGGTCCAATCGTACCTCAAATTATGATCACGTCTCCATTATCCTCAACTCCTGTCATCATCAATGGTTGTGAGCTGTAGAAGTTCGGTGGAACAACGTAGTCCATGGCCAGGTGTGTTGTTCATATACCCGTCGAAGTCCAATCATAACTAAAATCGGGATTCCAACAGGTGTAATACTTTTAGTAGACTTTGTGCTTCTAAGTTTAACTTTTAAGATGAAATTCAATTATATTATATTAACTATTGGTTTGACAATTTGGTACGTTCACACATACTTAATTCAACTTAGAGCAAATTGACATGTTGATGTATAAAAAGAGTACAGAACTGTTTCTATATGTAAACATAACTGGTTCTATCTTTTCAACAACATACATGTGATCGGAATTTTACCGATTGCGTCACAAGTTGTTAATTTAACTACTGGTACGCTTGTCTAACAAGTTTCTTTATAAAAATGCCATTTGTAAAGTTTTAGTTCAGACTCCGATTAGCTGTCAGAAGGGTACGATCTAAGATATCCTAGCTAGCCTAGCTAGCTGGGTTTGAGAAGAATTGGCTAGTATTGACTGTAATGATGATATGTACATTGCTTGTATGTATAACTATATGTGCTACATAAAAGGTAAAAACGAACTCTTGAATTGTTATAACTGAGAAGACGAACGTCTCAAGGAACCAGTAAAAGTACACAACGTGAAAGATGAGCAAAGACGATCAAGGGCTGTTCTGATATGAAGACAGCTAGAGACACAATTCTAGACGATCAAGGGCTGTTCTGATATGTGGCAAGACGTCGTATTGTTACACAGGGAACGACATATCTTATGTGCTGGGACAACGTAGTCCATGGTCGGGTGTGTTGTTCATCAGGTGTCGAAGTCAAATCTTAACTCAAATCGTGATCACTCCTGATCCCCGCCGTGAACGACACATCCTATCGCAACAGAGCGCAATGGTTTTTGATCATCGTATCGGAACATACCAGATCGAGGAATCAGTAGCCGCCTATATCCATAGAAGTTCCTAGACATGATCAGCAGACAACAAAAACCAATGTGTTTAACCACACAATATAAATTGTGATTAGTAAAGAATTATATAGGTTATAGTATTTCTTCCTGCTAGCTTTGTGTGGAAAACCATGCATAGGTATCAATTTTGCGAATAATGGCCCCCATCTTAGATTTCCTCGTTAGTGGATGCTCGAAAATAAATTTCCTCTCTCGATTAGACATATTACACTGATACGCTGTATATCGTATTAATATCTCCAAGTTTAATTGTGATTTTGACCCCATTTGGGCGGCCGTTTTAGAAAATGGGCGTACACCAACGTAAAAAGTGACTTGAAGACAAAAATCTCGCCAGATTCGTTTTTTTTCAGTCTATTATTGCCTCAACCCTAGTAATACAGGTGTCATGAATCAGAAGTGACGAACTCCAAAGGAAAACACGAGTGACCCGTGATACACGGACGAGTTTCTGCTCACTAATTCCTTCGAAGAGCAAAAGTTGTCACATGGGACTGTAAGAGGATATCTGACAATTGAATAAAGTAATTGAATGTCATTATGCTGATTACACCGTTTTTTCCGGATTACAATATTTTGCCTGTACCGTTTTTTTAGGATTTCGAATTTTGTCTAATCGTTTGGATTGTTCATACTTAGATTTTATTTTTTCTATTATTACCTTTAATAGTCAATATGTTGTCCTATTTTAATTGGCTGACTTTAGTCATTGCAGGGGCGAGAAAGATCCACTCTCCAGATACTATTCTAGATAATTTGTACTGCGTGTTATTCAGTATTCTTGCAATTATGTGTCAGTTTCAACGAGTCACCAAACAAGTGTTGATGATCCCACGTTTTTTTCAATCTGCCAGGACATTATTTGAAATAGTTCTTTACATGTAGGTGTTATTTCAGACTATTGTAAAATACAGAAATGACTTTTAGGGATTAATGTACATTTTATGCTTCTGAAATAATGACGTTTCTGTGTGTTTATCAAAGTTTATTGCCATTTTATTTGTTTGCATTTGTCATATTATGTTATAAGGTCTATGCCTGTGTCAGATGTCATGCAGCCACGTCTTGTAAGTGGTTTGGCATTTTAGTCTAGGCATTTGAAGGTACATTAATTGTCATATTTTGCAATGGTCTAATCCTTTTAATCGACATTACGTGCAACTGTCATATTTCGTCATACTCTAATAATTTAAAGGAATTTTTGTTCTAGTCCTTATTGTCGTCAACCACTATGGTTTAAAAAAAACCAAAAAACTTTTGTCTTGTCAGAATGAACGATATGAATGCCATATGGACGAATGACATAATTATGAAAGATATAATTATGGTATTTGATATGACATGTTATTATGATGATACAATAAACGTCTGAAATGTCTGAAGTATAAATGTCATTAGCGGAAGATCATTGAGCCCTTGAATAACTACAACACGAGTATTCACAACAGCATTTACGAATAAAAGAACAATTCGCTGATCTTTTTTACATGCATGTAGCAGAACACTTTGGTTACAACTACTTTGATTTGAAGTCCAGATTTCTTATGAACTTTGGCGGAATAACGTAGCAGAACACTTTGGTTACAACTACTTTGATTTGAAGTCCCGGTTTCTTAACAAATTATGAACTTTGGCGGAATTCACGCTAAAGTAATGTCGGCACTATCTACTTTTTATCAGACGTAACTTTGGGTCAGCAGAGGGCCTTCGCACTTATATATATATATCAGATATGTACCGAGATAATTCTTCAATGTGACCTTTTAGTAATGTTTACCGCACATTAAAAGGTTGCTCCTTTCTGTAAAACTATAACACTATTGGTCCTATATAGTGGAGAAGTTATAAGTTCTCTATGGTGCCCTGTTTAATATATTGAAGTTATTAGATAGTACCTATGACCACACCCGTCTTCAATTAGCCCAGGTACGGTGCTTAAGCGTAGGACGTTAAACCCCATTTCATTCATTCCTATGACCACAAGAATATGTCTAGGAGTTTAAAATGGGACAATGACATCATAGTCTGACAATCACATCATAGTCTGACAATCACATGCGTTAGAATCATGATGCCCATATAAGTACACCATGTTGAAATCTATGGTAGCATCTGTGCAACTGACCAATCCGGTAAAAGTAGCACCGGGTCAATTTCCCGGGGTTCAATGTTGACTCATACACGTAACCCCTTTATAAGAACCTGTGCGGTAGAATTTCCTTTAGATATCATTGAGACACTAGGAGGTTGACAAACATTTGGAGACCAGGGGATCACCATACCAATAGGCTTAGAGGCTGGGGTGAACACCTCATCCTAGCGCGACCGTTAGGTAGAACTATCAGGACATTGTAGTTTGCTGTATGTAACCTTTGTATTTGACTGTAATCGTTATATAAACATAGTTAACAACATATAACTAAACACTCGTCTATCCCCTGACTTATAAGAACGATTACGAGAAAAATCATCCGACGACAGATGTGAAGGGAATAATCGGTACCTGAGAAATTTGACGGATTATTAATCTCTTGCAAATATGTGATGGGCTGGAAAGTTGTGAGCATATAACCTGGCATATATTCTAAAACACGATAAATGTCAGCCAGTCCACGTGTCCTAATCTGACAGTGAACAACATGAACCAAGTGAGCTGAGGGGAGATTAAGTTATATTTACCTACACATTAATTACACCCACTACACGTGAAAGCCTACATTATTTTAGGATCGTGTCTGGTCTACATGACGTTACACCTTAAAGAATACGCAATAAAGACTATGACCATGCAGGTCTACCTCCCCCAGGGTTATCGGCCCACAATTCATAACTCTTTGATCTTGTTATTTTCTGAGAGGTCGATGTTTGCGTGTTTAATTCTCGGATCAAAATTACCAATGAGTAGGGGGTTGACTGGGATAGGAAAGTTCACGCTATCGTGTTCTAGTTGGCGTATCCTAAATATTTGGAAATAGGAAATATTCCATTATGTAATTCCTGTTAATGTTAAAAAATCAGTTCCACACAAAGAGGTAATAATTTTTGTATTCCTAAAGATACATTATGTAAGATTTGGATAAAGAGCAATAAGAGCCCAAAACAGATAATGGAAAATAAATGAATTTACAATTTTTTTAAAAATTACTTTATTCTGAATGAAGTTAAACCGGTGTTACAAAATATGGCATATATTGTTTATTATTGTTATTCGAAACTTAGCCTCGATTCGCCATTTTTAAAACCTCCGCGATCCGATGGGCAACAACTGTCTAAATAATAGTTTGTATAGCATTTGAAGTCAAAATAAAAACCCTTATGCAATTGTCAGATTTGCTCTTACATAATGCATCTTTGATAAAAAAAAAATAAACCTATGTACCCCCATTAGTAGGGTAAACATAATGCAAATATACGGCACACTTACCTACTGAATTACTTACTTAGCACTGAAAATGTATTTTTTCAGATGAACCGTGCGCTTATGATACCTCTACATTTAAATATATATGCATTATGTATGTGTGAGAAGAGTGTGTAGATATTTAGAGATATATGTACCTCTTGTGGGGGAGGGGGGTCTACTTAGTATATTTTAGGGTGTTTATATTGTATACTCTAATAATCCATTATTAATTTATAAGGATGATATTACATAATTCACTGTATAAATTTGTGGTCTAATTTAGGGTGGTTATTGTATACTTATGGAAAAATCTAATAAACCATTATTAATTTATAAGAATATTATTGATATCTCATTACTCAATTCACTGTATAAATTCCTGGTCTAATTTTAATCTATCCACTGATCTCAATCTGTTCTACTCTACTGTACCTGGGTTCAGCCATGGGGAGACACGTATTCAAATTATCTGCCCATGATGATTGTGTTATTTTATCGGCTGCTACATAAAACATCTTTCCCATCAACAAGATGTTTTAGGATATCTTTTTGGGTGCATGCCACTTCTTTTATGTGGAATTTCTTGCAAAATTTCTCATAATCGAGCGAAAAAGCCACCATATTGTTGTGAATGTAAATAATGAGGATACGACTAGGTTGAAACTGTTTTTGATTGGTTTGTAGAATCAAGCCGCGACCAAGGGCAGATAATTTGAATGAATACGTAAATACCCCATGGATCCACCCAGGCTATAGGAAATGAATGAGACCCATAGGGATACCATGGATGATTTTATTCAAACAGAGCGAAATGAAAAGTGGTAATTATGTTTTAAGCATTGAAAGAGTTTTGTCAGTGAAAGTGTTTATGCTGTCTGTTGTCTTGGATTTCTTAAGAAACCCTAAAAGGTCCGACATAACCAATGTTTTGTTCATACGGCCATAAGGAACATTGTCATCTGCATCATTATACAGGATATGCATTGGGTACATTGTTGATAAAGATTACGAGATTGTTTATTACGTCAACATTTTGAATTCTATAGCAATATAAAATGTATTTTTTATTATTATTCTTATTAAAGTACTTTTATAGCACATGCTTAACAATAAAATTAAATAAATATTGTAAAAGAGGTTTGAGTTTTGATTTAGAAACAGTTAAAGAATTACAACATCGTAATGGATGGGGCAGCTTGTTTAGCTGCTGTAAATGGAAAGGCATTTGGCATTTCATTCATTTAGTATTATATGGAATTGTCTGAATTGAAACGGGGTTGTCTCAAAGGTTTAAAAATTGGTGGAGATCAGATAGATATTTTGATGTAAAGTTGTCAATGCATTTAAAAGTTTTGTCTAGTAAACCAGTATCGGAGATGGTTAAGAAGTTTCTGAGTAACACCAGTAATTAAATAGTTGAAGGTGTCGAGTCTAGCAGTGACAAGAGCTCGAACCAAAGTCTTGATTGTTTAAATTTACTTATGTTGCGGAGATGATAATGCTCTATCGTACATGTGTGTTTAATTTGGGACCCCATAGACATGTGTCAAATGTAGTGCAGATGTTGGTAGCAAAACCCCGATAAAAATAACATCGACCATGAAAATGCTTGAGATCCAGGGAGATGATCTTTTACGCCCCTGCACACTGTTTCTCGAGAAAAGTCAGCTCCATACCGCAAGTGCTTTGCTAACATTAAAATTAGACCAGGTTCGATAGTATTGCTTTTAATTCTGCAAGAGCTCTGTTATGTTGGATGCGTACACAGAACAACGGAATGACAGTATAAGGCACAGTTTACAAGTGGGCGTATTTTGAACCCAGCACCCCGCCCACCGGTGTGTCCATATAATTTACTATGCTAACCCGATATATTAATACCTTACTGGTTAGGAGAATAGCTCGCCATTCAACTCATCTAGTACATACTTACGTGCGAAAAAGTCCTTATAGACGGTAGTTATAACATAGACGTATATTCTGAAAGGGCTTTAGTCACCGAGCAGTCAATGAATATCCATTTCCGATTATTTAGTACAAGTGAAACGAATTAAACAAGCCTATTTAATTAAAGAATATTATTAGATCCATATACATATGTTGTGACCGACGGCGTTAACATAGAGAGCAGAAGAGTGGGGGGCATCCATTTCCCAGGGGAATTGCATCCAATCAACGCGTTTTTAAATATTGTTAATTAACTGTGTTGTATTAGAGACTGTGGAACACTATTAGTGTATAACTAAAGATCGGTTTCGTAAATATATGGTTTATTTACAACGGGAACAGAGTATTACACATCTACGTGGTTACAACAGCAATACATAAACTAGTATATACTGGAAATATTACTAAGACAGGAACACATATAACCATAACGAATCTACATTTCTGCCCCTCTGCCAAGGCAGCGGCTAAACGCCATACACTCATCCAAGCCTTTCTTCTCCTCCCGGCTCCCCTCTCTATCTCTATCTGTCAGTGAACCCCTCGGTATATACCTTTGCACACATGGTCATACCTGTAATTTTCTCGTTTGTCTCGTCACGACATGCCTACTGACCAGTGCATAATCCTTTGAAGCCATGTGGACCTTGTACAGATGACGTATAGCTTGTAAAGAACATTATTGAATAAATTAGATGCTTAATAAGATTGTGCCTTAACAGAAGTTTATAGAGAGTTGAAACGTTACATCATATTATATTGTCAAAACTAGCAGAGTTCATTAAGGTCTTAGTACCTAAATACTATCGTTCAATTTGAAGAGAGATATAGATCACTTTGTCACAACTGCCCTGCATAATTTTAATTAAAAGTTTATTTTATCTATATAAACTAGGATGGGCTATTTATGACATTTAGAATTATTTTTAAACTGTGGTTATGGTCACCGCTCTATCTGTATATTTCATAGTATAAATCTGGTAAACTTATCGAATCACGTATGCAGACATTACTAAACAGCAACTAGTAAGACCCTTTGGCCTTTTCGGAATGCAACAATTAGCCTCGAGGGGCTGTTAATCAAGGGAAATAACCTGCATAAATAATGATAAGGTTTCAGACCACAATTCTTTTGAATATAAACGTATTGTCGCAGCTCATAACTTTTACTGAAGGTACAGTTAGTACTTTTGACATCGAAGGGGTATTTTAGTACAAGTACCCTGTTAGCCTAGAAGGTAGACAACACCTATCTTGTGTCACATTTCTGACAAAGTGATCTATACGTTTAAATTCGCTATAACTTCTGTTAAGGCACCATCTTATTAAACACCTAGTTTATTCAATGTGTTCATTACAAGCTACACATGATACGTGTGTAACACTAGACAGAACTTCAAAGAGAATGTATTAGTGGTCAGTGCATCATACCTTGACCTGACAATAACTTCCACAGAAATATGCAGTGTAATTACAAACACCAAAATTTGATAATAAACAATATCATATATGATTATCACTCCTGATTTGGAATATAGCTCCTACCGATTTATCTCTATTTCATGTGCTCAATAAAGGTCTTATACATTATACTGATCTACTATTATCTGCAAGACAGTGTTACAAATTCTATGTCCCAAATATTAGCGATTTAGCTCCTTTAAAATAAAATGTTCAATCAGATTATTCTCTTGGTTTTATTAGAAACGGGGTAGGCAAGTACACGATTTGAGTTTGGCGAGGTAGATCTGTTCTTTTACTTCACTATGTCTATAGAAGAACTACTTTAATCAGTTGTTTAATACCTCAAATACTGTCACCTTGGAAAAACTATGTAAATTTATAAAACTTATAAATGTGAAAGTCAGTCCTCCTAGATAATTTAGTTATTTTTGTTCAGTTGTTCGCACATGCACGTAATTATATATGATATTATATTTCTATGTTTCTCTATAACTGTGTACTATAGTTTATGAGAAATATAGTTTTATTTTATTATTATTTTATTATTAGTAGTAGTAAATATATAACATTAACGGTAGAAATGCATTTAGTTTGAATCCTTCTCTACAAAACAATTAACGTATAAACCATCCCGTTTTGTCATTTCACACACGGAACATTTATTATGAGCAGTCATGCCAAAAGTAGTGTTTTGCATTATTCACGCCTATAGGGGTGCAACTTGCGGTGAATCAAAGTAATATGCATATTCATCTCCGTATTGACACCGTCGACCGAGTGTGTCACTGTCAATGAGATAAAGGCATTACTATGTAGTACAAAGTATTCAACTGTCCAGTCGTCTCACCTTTTGACCATGTGACATTAACAAATTAATGGCGTTGCATGAGTATGTAGGTGACCTGAATCTTGAGTCTGTCACGCGGAGCTTGAAAGTTTACTATTACAATTTCAAAGGCATCTACATTAATTACATGAAAGGATTCGAACTCAATCAGTTGTTTGAGGGGTGGTCGATCAAAATTTATCGGAAGTCAACTAGGTCAATCCAAACTATGTTGGAAATGTCCGATAGCAGATGATCAGCGCATCTATTATCTGGGATGATCACATTCAGTAGTCCCTGGTGCAGGGCCGTATCTAAAATTTTAAAAGTGGGGGGGATGGGCAATATAGTGCCCAAGTTATTAAGCCACCGACTTCCGCAAACGCGTTTTCCACATGCAATCAAAGTCGTCAGCAAGTGATCCCGTGTGTCAATTTCGGCGGCACTATTTCTCATTATTTGATGTTAAACACACCAAAATAAGAAACTTCTTGTCCTCTAAACTAGAAATGGTCCGAAACACCAAAAATGCCATGTGGATAGGGCGACCAGGACGAGAATCTCAAATATTGTCATTTGATGGAGGCGCCCACAAAGACCGATAATGTCCTATCAAATGTGTGGATAGGGCGACGAAAACGAACCCTTTAATGTCATGTGGTGGGGCAGGCGCTGACCTGAAAAGTGGTGAAGGGGGAGGGGGGCACTTCGTCAGTTCAATTCGAAAAATAACGCTTCGGGAATCACGTTTTTCGGCCAGTCTGGTGGTAAGATTCGATTTTGTATTTTATATGGTCGATTTTTTTTTCAGGGGTTGCAGATGTTTTAGGAGAGGCATTTGCTCCTGGTGCCCCCTCGCCTTCGATCCGTGCCACATAGGCCTAAGTGATATAAGAACGTTGGGATCATTAAGGAAAACTTAAAACCGATCGACCGATCAGTGCATTAAGAGCATCACCGTGTAATCATAATCAATTGTATTATTTTATAATTGAAAGGTTGTCAAATTTTTCTCTTGTGGTGCATTATTTTTCTGGGGTTACAATACTGCCCTCGGCCATGGTGTCGATATGAAAGGATCGCCTCAAGTATAATATACTTTAAGGTGATTAGAAATGGTTGTGCACCTAATTGTGCTCATATTACATTTTTTATAAAGTAGATTTATCAGATAATATCACAGATATACATTATTTCATATCTGATTTTACCACACCTAAAAGCCACCCATAAACACATAATCTTACAAAATGTTTGAAAATAGTTATTCGTATAGGACGTTTTGCTTTGTTTGACCTTTGTGAACATTTGCAGTTCTAAACTGTTCGAATAATAAGCCCTTATTATCTCGCTAATTGTGTAATATAAACATATTTTTAGAAGATATGTGACCCTCGAAGGGTACAAGATATGTATGGCGCATCTAGATTGGCGCATGGTAGGTGTACAACAAGGTTGACCACTGCGTCATCAATAAGACATTTATACATGCATGCGCAATAACACTAAATATAATGGTGGGTTTCTTGGGGGGGGGGGCTTGATAGAGTTTGTTACGGACAGAGCGGGGCGGTCAGTCGGGAGAGAGGGCGCCCCATACCCCCGCAAATAATATCAATGTAAGTTGAAATAGTAGAAATTGTTAATTATGTGTGTAGTTGGAAGTTTAAGTTCTATAGGAAATGAAATGAAATGGGGTTTAACATCTTATTGTTCTGCTCTGTCTGAGCTAATGAAGACGGGAATACGCCCTACAGTGTGCTCTGACAGCGGCGCTACGGCCTACTCATATATCGAATTCCAACTGCCAAATGAGCTGTAACGTGCACGCAAATGTGTACACCGCGATTCGGTTTTTCGTCCCATCTTAACAACTAGACAACAGGTGTCCTTGTTGGGCCCTTCACCCAACATCAATGACGAGGGGAAATTAATCTCTATATGAGTAGTAGCACTATAGTTAAATTATTATAATTTTGACCAAGGAAAAAGGACAATACAGAGGGTAAGAAAGAGGCATTCGATCTGAAAATTTGAGTACCTGATGCCATAAGATACCGTAAATAAAATTTGACTTCAACTGATGGCCAAAATCTGATAATATAGACGATTTAGCTTTCTAAAAAAAAAAAGAAAAAAAGTTGAGTCGTTCGGAAATGATAGGTATTTGTTCAAAAGGATTACGTCACCCATTTACGGGATTTCAATCTTCAGTTGTATGGGTGACACTTGATAATCGTAGCAATAACTTAAAACCTGGGCCCTGTTTTTCGAAATCTTAACTGAAGATGAAATACAAATTTTAATAGATACTTTAATTTTGATTGGTTAAGCACTAAAATCAATCTAATATTATTCAATCAAATTACTAAAATTTGGATTTTTATCTTAGTTAAAATTACGTGAAAGAGACCCCAGAACTTCTGATAGTAGACTACAAGTCTTGAGGTCGGCATATATTTCTAAATGACTATACGAAAAAAGAGAGAGAGATGGAGAGAGAGAGAGATGGGGTTTTACGTACGTACACACTACAGAAACTAGGTCATTTCCGGACTAAGATGAACAAGAAACTATTCACAACTAATTTGGAATATAAACGATTAATAATAAAATTAATGGCGAGAACTACCTCTTGTGTTAATTCCACTATCCATTGGGAACCGGGGTGAATAAGTAAGTAGGGCGCTGGATGTTGGCTCACTAATCCGAAGGTAAGAGGTTCAATCCGGTGTTATTGTTGGTTGAGATAGTTTTCCAAGGCTTTTCTAGTGTGCCCCCCACCCCGTCAGTGCAGTGTCTAGACCAGTGTACACATTAGCGTGAACGTTAATCAACCCCTTGATAGTTAAATTCGATATAAGAGTAGGTTGTAGCACATAGTACACTGTATAGCGTACGTCTGTCTCCATTAGCAAGTCGGTGCAGAATAATTGTAGGACGTTAAACCACATTTCATTTACTTATTGCATATGAAGAACATTATAAACCAAGGTTGTTCTTTTGCATTGAGTCATAAATTATTCAGGTATATAATGGCGTTTGACATTGACTGATGAATTAGACAAACAACCCCGATGTCTTATAATTAATGAGCGGCCTACCATCAAAAATGCTACCAGTTTTCAACCAATGAAAGGCGCTTGAAAACCTGCAGAAAATAAGTATTCTTTCTAGTCGTCGACTGACGTACTTGGGTACTTCTTAACCTTTGGAACTTTATGTACGTACATTTTACAGGATTGTGGTAACTTTTTAACGATACCCTCGATTCTAAAAACAAACAGGTAATTATAATTTTTTTTGGATATTTTTATACAGAAAGACATAGCTATAGATTTTTTTTTGTTTCCGTAATTTTATGTCCACGCAATATCTTTTTGGAGCTTACCCGGAGTTTAACTCGTGTATAAAATACGGATAATTTGATCAGTCCAATTTTATAACATTTATCTGCACGTTGCTTGAATGATCGTGCTAACAGTTGGTTCCCAAGCGCATACCCTTTCCAAAAAGTTTAAAATTATGTTTTGTAACTATAAATACGTTTGGCTTGAGGTGCGATGCAGGATAATTTCAACATTGAAGAGGTACGTCTGTTTTAAATCTTTGAGGGTTTGATAAAATAAGTATCACTTTCTGATTCCATTAATTCGCACTACTGGAATCAAAAAACAACGGTTAATGATTTTGTAATTCTCTTTATTAGGAAACTATGTTCTTTAACAAAAAGTTGCTGAATGAATTTTGGTAAAAAAAAAAAAACCCAGAAAGTGACGATTTGGTGTGTTGTTTTATTTTGTGAAGTGTCTGTCTACATGGTGAAGCCATTGTGGAGATATACTAATTTTGTTTTCAACATTTTAAACTAAAGACCAAAATACCCCCAGCTGTTATTATTCTCCATATAAAACCAACATTTTTCAAGAATTAGTCGAGGCCAGTAGCAATCGGCTTATATAAGATATAGCAAACGTTAGGTATCATAAGGGTTATCAATTATGTGTTTGGGGTAATGTTTCCGATAAGCATGGGAATAATTATGTATTAAGATATTTGAATTATTAGAAAATCACGCCACTTTTTGTAAATTTAATGGTCATAAGTGTTCAAAACTTCCAATCTCATTCTTCATTATTGATTTCTGAAATTCTCAGAGATTATATAGGTCTATAATTTACTAATAGTTTTTTTTTTTTATAGACGCTAATCCCGAACATCATGGGAGGAAACCAGGATTATCTAGTTATTCATAAAGTTTCTTACAAATTTATTTTCTTTAATCGTGTCTGTACTGTCATAATTAAGGTTGACATTATACTTCATGTAAAACAAGTATTTCAAGATGACCACGTCTACTGTTTATTACTCAGGATGTCGTAGTGACTCAAGTCATTAATTTATCTTTCAGCAAACTGCCACATGCTGTAGATATATAAATCATGTTTCGAGGGGATTGTAATGCCTATTTCGTTTGGCATTCTAGATTATGTATTACATAAATATAGCCATTTTACTAACTTTTAAATCAATTTAAGGAACACAATCGAATATTAACATATCGTCAAGCTAAAGCAAAAACTTCCATAGTCACTTTTTTTTCAAAATTTAGATTATTGTCTTAAAATTTGTACGGCCACCAGCTTCATTGACTTCTTTAGGAAAATTACACCAAAATTGTAAACTATTATGTTTTAGGGGGAAACTGTGAAACTGCCTAATTCAATATGTGACTTGGGCAATAAGTGTATTTTGACCCAGGCAATTTTTGCCTTGCGTCCAACGCACACAAAGTAATTAGAAATTATGACGGAAATAGGTCATCGAAACAACCAAAATGTTAACCACTGCCAACGTCTTAGCAATTAGGAGATACCTTTGTCTCGAAAAAATTATTTGCCTCAAACAGCATCTGCCCCCCCCCCCAAAAAAAACCTTGGTTTTTCACCTAATTTGTGAACGAATCCAAATTTTACAAAATTCCATTAAAAACTGTATTACATTATCAAAAACTAGCAAAAGGTCGTGGACCACGGAATTTTGTTAGTGTTCGTCCTCTCCTGATCCCGATGATTACCACCAAAAACTGTCACATGTAACAGGGTGAATAGCAATAGGGGCATTGATTAACTCTCGGAAAGTCGCGGAACACTGAATCAACAAATGCAGCTTTAACGACGTGCACATCAACGTGTACACAGGGCTTTGGTTTTTGTCCCCCACTGTATGTCATCTATTTGTTTGCTAATGCTTGGTTCCCACTGTAGTGCGATGCGTTACGAACTTTAGCCATTCTTAGCTGATAGTGGAATTTATATTTGCTTCTCGATACGTACTGGTACGATTGGGTGAGCTTGGATGCGATATGGTCACGATTGGTCAATTTCATGAAACGTGGTCTGTAACAATGTGGTCTCTCATTGAGATACGATCAGGCACGTTCCGATAGGATTGTCCCTATTGAGTGCAAAATTGGGAGGGACATATACGTATACGATCGGATACGTTTTGAAAGAATAAGGATACGATTGTGGTTGCAATATTATTCACAATCGAGATCGTGTACTTCATTGTGTCCTTAACTTCTACAGAGACCGCAATGTATCTTAACCGACAATGGCGCTTGTCTTGCCCGTGGCTAATCCTGATCACCACGATTTTTTTTTATTTTAAAACACTTTTTTGTCTCCTGTAAAATTCAGTAAAATATAAGGGCATGTGTTATATACATCAAAGATGTCAACCAAGTTTTTAAAGAGATATGTGAGCACGATGAGATAAGTATACAAATCAAACGCAAAATATATAGAGAGAAATAGGCTATTTGTTTTATCTGAATAATATGACTGACCTAATACATGGTTCAATTTCAATAATCCACTTACGCGTAGTTGTCTTTAATGTTGAAGGAAACATGCAGTGCGGAAAACCAACAAGGTTGGACAGGCAACCCAGCTTCTTGTCATCGGGGATCGTAACCACATCTTTTGATTTACCGACGGACCTTATGATCTAACTCGCACACGTTAAACCATTCGGCTACCCAATCAGCAGACCCGCTATGACAGGATTAAGAAACAAACGTAGCCATAGGTTCAGAAATTTATGAAGTTAAAAACGACCGAAAAGCTAATACAGAAGTCCAGATGATGACTTTGGACAAGAAGTGACGTTTAATAGTAATTTACATACTAGTAATTTACATACTAGTTATTAACAACTTTTTTTCCGTTATAATTTTCTGCGACTGCTCCTTTAAACAAACAATAAAGAATTTGTAATTATTTATAAACATGATATTTTATTCAGATAAAAACTGTATATATGGATACATGATACATTATAACAAAAGTCATATACGTCAAAACGTGTCATTGATATGATTGAATATCTTCATAAAATATTCATTTCATCTATACTAAACTTACTAACAATGTGTGAAAAATATGATAAATGATAATGACAATCCTTTCATAAATATTCACGTGGAGATCTTAATAAGACATACAGTTATATTTGGACCGGATATGAGCATCAATCCAATTGTTGGGTTTTAGAGAAAAAACATGGCGTGTTGATTATTTATTGGGACCTTGTACTCAATTTATAGAGCATAAATCTGTTCCAACTGTATGATACCATGTTTTTTTTGGAATGTAGCGTCAATCAAATTGTTGGGTTTTAGAGAAAAAAAGAATGGCGTGTTGATTATTGATTGGGACTTGCACTCAATTTATAGAGCATACATCTGTTCCAACCACGTGATACCACATGACATGGATCTATTTTTTTCTTTAACGTCTAACTCCAAATAACAACACGAGGCCGGCTCAAAATATGGCTTCATTCTTGGTGGAAGCGGATTTAAATTTCTAATCCTGTTGGTAATTGAGATGAGGTCATAAGTATCTCTTGAATATAAGTGGATGAAGTGCAGATTAGTTAATAGACCAATCGAATAATAACTTTGTTGCGTTGGTATTCGTGCAGATGTAGCATCACTTGGTTCGTTGAATGTTTACATATGCAATTGATTTGGAAACCGAGAACCTCAGGATTGTAAAGGCCTTAGAGTTAGGTTCCATGCGAAAAGCTCACGAAGTTGTTTAATTCATGCGTCTTAATGCAATCAAACGAAAACAAGTTTCGGCAAAAAGGATGATCAGTCATAATTAGTGAACCTACATTTAAAACCAATAATTATTTATTTTATCCTTTCATAATGACATTAAAAACAACTAACATTTATGGAAACAACGCCCTCGTTCAAATACAAAAATGATGAAAAATGGGCTTTGCGTTTCTTTTTTGGTGGAGTATATTAATCATACGATTGACATTCACCAGACAGGTCATATTGTCAATTGCTCTCTACCTATAACAGTTTTATAAACAATAAGGAATTATGATAAATTAACATGTCATTAGCATTACATAACATTTCATCATTGGCTATAGTCAGCTTTTAATAGCACACAGACATTAATGTTTTAAAGGAATAGAATAATTAGTTTCCCGAGAGTTTAAATACATTCAGTTTGAAGGATTTCACTTTTAGAATTAATAAAGCACTATCTTTAATTTTCAAGATTTAAATTATAACATATAACTACTATAACCTGATGGTTATATTACACTAGATATGACCTTATTGACCTCGCAGGAGCATATCTGTAACTGCATTTGAAATAAATTTTATAAAATTATGATACATTAAGGGCGTTTCCAACGGAGGTCTCTTAAATTTAAAACCGCAATTTTTTTTATTGTTTGAAATATATACATGTATAGTTCTTATCTAGTTAACAAAAATATAATTATCTTAAACTTCAACTGTTCACAACTGGATTGGTGGGAGATTTTGTTTTCTGTCACCTTTAGACGTGTGATATCTGTTTGAAAGGTGTGACGTGTTAGATGTGTTTCAAGACATGTTTGTGTCAGCATTGAGTGACATACTATCATCATATTTGTCTTCGCCCGACAAATGACTAAAACGCCATTTTAATTGAATGATATGTGCTGTAATTAAATTATCAAGATGTATACGTCGCTAACATCGATTATCGTGTCCGTCATTCTAACTCTCAGATGAATTATTAAATCTGTGTCGCCCTCGTCGCCCTCGTCGCCCTCGTCGCCCGGTCTCTCAACAACGACATGTGGTATGCCACATAGCGATACAACTGACTGTACTTTCGATAAGTTTAATTTGGCCCTCGCTTAACTTCTGAGCGGTCACTACTCAGGCGCGGATCAAGGGGGGGGGGGGTCAGGCCCCCCCCCCCAGCCCCGGCGAGACTGAAATTTTTGCTTTTTAATTGATGATATAATTATGATTTTCGCATTGTCTATGCCCAGGCAATGCGTCAAGGCTCTGGGGATTACACCAAACCACTAATGTATGCGGCACTCTAATGATGATATAGGGGATCACGGTGGCTAAGTGGATAAGGCGCTGGTTCGCTAGCCTGGAGGTTGAGTGTTCGATCCCTGCATTGGCCGAGAAAGTTCATCTCGATTTTCCGGCGTGATTTCCCCTTGTCAGTGATGCAGAAGGAGGGCCTGACAAGGACAGCTGCCTAGTCGTTCGGATGGGACGAAAAACCGAGGTCCCGTGTACAAATTGGAGTGCACGTAAAAGATCCCTTGGCAGTTGGAATTCGATATAAGAGTAGGCCGTAGCGCCGCTGCCCGGGCAAAATTTCCCTCATTGCACACTGTGGCGTATGCCCGTCTTCAATTAGCCCAGGTACGGTGCTTAAGCGTAGGACGTTAAACCCCATTTCATTCATTCATTCTAATGATGATATAATTATGATTTTCGCATTGTCTATGCCCAGGCAATGCGCCAAGGCTCTGGGGATTACACCAAACCACTAATGTATGCGGCACTCTAATGATTACCATTAGTTACAATGTATGCCCCCCCCCCCTCGAAAAAAATCCTGGATCAGGGCCTGCTACTTTCCATTACCCCAGGCCTGCTCTCTTTTGCTTGCAAACGGATTATTTAAATACAACTAAACCGTACGTTAGCCCCCCCCACTCTCTCTCACTCTCTCTCCCCCTCTCTCTCTCTCTCTCTCACTCTCTCTCCAGGAAGCCATTGCTCCAGCTACCAGCGGTAAATAATTTCATGTTTTTCTAAAAGATCGCTGTTTGAATTACATAAAGGCGGTGGCGGTGACCTTAATACCATGATGTGAAATTTATAATCGGATGACGCTTTTTTTCTCCAAAATGCTAATGCTCATCAAAATAAAATGTCAGGGTGTTGTCGATTACTGTCACTCTTAGATGTATGTTTCGCTCAAGCATGTGATATTATCATGTTTTGGATTCACGGTAAAAGTTAAAACATTTCTCAAGTCGTAATCCGTAGATGTCAACTTTGACACGGACTCTTATTACCCATCACAAAGATGGTGATGTAGATTTATGGTTGCATATTAAATTTGTCTCTACTTCGTGTTGTAGACGCGTTGTTTACATTCCCATTAGTAAAATTTTAATGTCTTAGCCACCTGGTCCAGAAAACGTAGCGATAATTTGACTAGTTTTCAAAAGATCTGATCATGTCGTTTCTGGTAGACTAAGAGCAGTAATAGCCCCCCCCCCCCCCCATGTCGGTTCTTGTAGACTAAGAGCAGTAATAGCACCCTCCTCCCCCCTCTGCCGTTGTTATGATAGTTCTCCCTTTCGTCTTTTCTTCTCCTTGCATGAAACCGAACAAGGGCGTTTCAATTGTCATTCTTTGAATAATTTGATTTTAGGCGGAAGGATCAATCATAAAACAACCTATCACGCACGAAACAAAGAGTTGCGTTTGTGTTGTCCACAGCCGTCAAACATGGTCCCACAGAAGAACAAACGTATTAGCCTATTGTGTCCATATGTCGAAATAAAGTATCGAAATCTATTGAGCTAAAGGCTGGTATTTTTTGTAAAAGGACTATACCACGGTTCGCTACCAAAAAGTTACATTATATAAATATGTGACAAACTGCAAAAATTCCTACATGCGCGCGGGATCACGAGTGTACTGTGTATCAGGCAGGAACTGCCCATGACCATGGCCTCATGTCAACCTTGAGATGTGATGGCATGCATCAAAAATCGAAGTCTGGCAATCGATGAGCAGGAACAAGCATACCACTCCCCTGTTGATCTTATTCGATTTCACATAGTCTTAAACCATATCCGAAGAGCGTTGAAACCAAGAGGAACAAGAAGATTTGTTGAACTTGGATCCCATTTCCTGATTCAAACTTCCGCATTTTTATTGTTAATTTCTCAGTTGCAATTAATCAACTTTTTGTTAGATAATCGAATGATTTGTTGGTAAACTTTAGTGTAACATCATTGAGTTTCCCTGGGGGGGGGGGGGGATCAATATGAATTTATCTTCTACGTTATTGGTTTGTTTTATACTTACAGCATTTTTTAGAAACTTACAATTGTCGCAATAAAAAAGTTTAGAGCATCAAAATGTTGAAGTTTTCATTAAATTGTTTATGTAAGTATTAAACCCATCTTATGTGCTTTATAAAAATATTTTATTTTTTAAAATAAAGAATGCAACCAAGTTTTTACTTTTTAATCATGGCACAAAACTGGCCATGTATATGCATGTTAGCCTTAAAACTCTATCTTTTAAATTTTCGCAATGCTCCTTTAGTCTAAATTAAGTAACACAAGAAGGAACATGCACGCTTTTGATGCTTAAACATTAAAATTTATCTGGAATTTTTTGAATAAAATGTCTAAAGGAAATTACAAAACAGCACCCTTGAATCACTCCTGGATCAGCAAAGTATTTTAGCTATGCCAGTGCCTGTTATAAGCTGGAATTTAATGGAGAATTTTCCAAATGTCATTTTACAATGCTTCTGCTTATTTCTCTTTAGTGTGTGTCCTTTGTATGGAGACCGTATTGTGTTGTTACCAAACATGTACAACTACATTTAACAATGAATTAACGATCGCTACACAACACAATGATCCAGAATTATTAGCTAAAAACACTTGCAGGTAAGTACACCGGAGACAAAATACTTAGATAGAAATCCTTAATACTGGCACCGTGTTACTTAGCTAACATTTTGTTGAGTGAAATAATGTACATTACATGGGCTTTTAAGGGGCTTGAAAGATACATTCCCAAGATAGTATTCATCTGCTAATTATTGCCAATAAAAGTACGACAAACTTGGTATGTTTGTAAAGTAGAAACACTCAATCTTACCAGAAAAATACCGAATTCTCTGAAAAACATCAATGGCGCAAGGGGTTTAAAAATACAATAGACTCTGCAATTAAACGACAGAAAAGGGAGTGAGCAGAAGATAATCCATGCATTTACTTGGGCTTTAATATGTTTGGTAAATGGACAGTAAGTAACGACAAATACATCCTGAAATCCCCCCCCCCCCGACACACAGACTTACACACAGAATTAAGTTGCCAGGCAAACATGGCGATTGATTTGAATGGATAAATTAGTTTGAATAAGTTATTAGAAATCAAATTACCCAGTTTGTAAACGGGAATTGTCCAAACCCATAAACAAGTTGGCATATTAATTAGGGGAACCCAGTTGATTGTTGATTTTGTCAAATCAGCCATCAGTTCACCTAAATGTAAGGCACTACTCTCTGCAAATCACGACAACACATATGGAATGTATATTGTGGTTTTCTAGAGTAGATATGGATTATTTGATGTTTTTCCAGAGAACTTCGGAGCATAACCTTTTACTGATAGATAGATCATTCAACATAGTCTCCCCATGGTGAGAGCTCAATGAAACCAGTTGGTCCGATTGCCCTGAGCTACCTTATCAATCCCTGTCAACGTCGATGTCTAATAACAATAATAACATAACGATATTTTATTGAAGTACCAGTATTTAAATGGAATCTGCTAAAAGTGAATTACACTGATAAAACTACAGTCTTTGTTTATGACAATAAGTACTTTTCAAAGATATTTGAATCAGTGTCGTATAGAACAAAAGAATTCGTGTATTGTTCGAGGAGGTCGTGAGTGGTTGTAGCAAAAAACTGTGTCGTCGTCTTCAGAGTCACTTGAAGCATTTCAATAAACTTACAGGAATACTGTTTAGGCGGAACTAATTTTAGATTTGTCTAATGCAATGAACGTTTACGCATGAATAGCGAAAAAAGGGGGATTTAAACAACGGCAAAAGTTTATGGAAAACTTAAACGATTTCAGCAATTATGGAACATAAAAATGTTTGTAGAAATTATTTTAGGTTTGTATTTTGTTAAAATATAATCCATTTTTAATATTTTCCAATGCTTTTAAGTAGTCGTATTTTATAATGTTTTGTCATTTATAATTTCTTTCTGTCTTCAGGGCTATTAAAACGTATTCGGACTGCATGAAGAATCTGGTTGCACAATGTAATGAAACATCTAGAGGAATGATAGAAAGTACAATACAAACTGTCGATTTAAATTATAACAACAGCTGTCATGAGAGTAAGTTTGGTCTGCATTTGCTAATATGTTTTATTTAGAAGTCTACATTTAATGTGGATACCTATGTATGTTTCTTTTACCCGTTTAATAATGGGTTTATTTCGCCAGTCACGAAATTATCTCCTGGTTTACATTTTGGTTCTATCATAGACGGTGACTTATGTTGTACATCGCATGCGCGAAGTCTACTTACTGTTAGTTACTTCCGGTGGAAGGTTTGGCTATTGTTTTATTAAGCATTTATCGTATGAGCTGATAATAGATTATTTTTTTGGTACTAATTGTACTTAAGGTAACGACTGGAAATATTTGAAACAACTTTCCTGTATATATTAAGTTAATAATAACACGAAGACCGTATTTTTTACTTCATTATTTCTATTTTTAAAACGTACTTGAATTATAGATCCCATATACTACGGGCCATACTCACCTTTCTGCATATGAGCTGATATCTGATGTTATTATTTTGTAACATTGTAATTTATATCTATATTTGATAATATACTGTTCTTTAGGCCAAATTTGCATTTTTTATTTAAAATCGTACGGTTTTCGTTTCAAAAATATCCCTAAAAATGCAATTTCCAAACAAGCGATTTCGTGCAATAAACGAGTTATGTCCCTTGGTTACTACCTCAAACGTGCAATAAACGAGCAATAATCGCATTTTGAGGGGTATTTTGACATAAAAACGTTACGACTGTAAATTAAATATGACAATTTGGCAAATATCGATATAAATTATTGTTTTATAATTTGAAATAATGGTGGATTTAGGTAGATTTGGTTGGATTTGGGTAGATTTGGGTGGATTTGGGTCGATAGTAGTAACTAGAGATATTGGATCTATAATTTATGTACGTTTTAAAAAAAGAAATAATGAAGTAAAAAATACGGTCTTCGTGTTATTATTAACTTCATAAATATAGGAGTGTTGTCTCAAATATTTCCAGTCGTTACCTTAAGTACAAATATAACAAAAAAATAATCTAATATCAGCTCATACGACACTGCTTTATAATAAAAAAGCCAAACCTCCTACCTGAAGTTACTAACAGTAACTCGACTTCGCGCATGCAATGTATAACATAAACGACCAGTTGGACTTTCTTCTAGTACAGTTCTATGGCTCCATGAAACGCTTACGAATCATTTATTTAAAAATAAATGACTTGACTCTCTTTAGCAATTTGTAAAATTATGCTGGTTTCTTTTTTTGGGTTATTTCCCCATTTACATAATGTCCGCAGAAGTGGGGGAATTGATCACATGACTGCGTTTTACTTTCATCTATCTTAAAAGCAGCTTCCACCTGATATTGAATCTGACTTCAATGTCATTGTTTCATTTCAGTTTAAAATAATTTTATAATGCCATGCCATTATAGAATAACAGCACTGTATATGACAAGGTCCTCATATTAGCGGAGACCCACCGTGAATTTTACCAACAATGCGACATTTTGATTGTACCCAGGTTTAAATACGAAGCTGTGATACCTTTCATGAACACGTGATACCACATCTTTTGAGTTTATCTGCAATAGAGTTGATTTTCTGTTCCGGATTTACAAAGCTCATCATTTAGTTTTCACCATGATATTGTGGTTATTTTAGGAAATCAGAGAGATGGTTGGGTTTATTAAAATCACAAATCACATTTTCTTGGTGAATTCAAATTAAGACATATAAATCTCTTTGTTTATTTGTGAATGAAAATTCCATATGAATCTGCGGTTCAACGTCACATGGCATGGATAAATTCTCGTATTTTTCTGCCGATGGAAGGATCGGACGCGAGACATCCAGGGTAGCCATCGTCTTGCCAATTTAGTCACCGTTTAGATTTTGCTATGCCGTCACAAAAGGCTGCAATGACATTGTCGAAATGGGAGTGAACCAGTTTACGGTACAGTGGTACCTGTTATTAATTAAAATGCAGTTACACAAAATGTATTCTAATATCTGAATTCCGAAACTTTAGTTGAGAATGTTTACTTGATCTTTATAATTATAGATGCATCTGCTATTGTGGCTAAAGCCATGGAATGCACACAGAAAGCTGGACAATGTATGCAAAACTTTAATTTTTCAAATTCGATGAATGGTGCCGTCGACCCAGCAGTATTATGCAAGTAAGTCTAGTAAGATGTGTTTGATAGGTAGTGTAGGACCGATTTCACAGTTTCACAATTGTATCCATTAACATTGACATCATGGCATTATATAACATGTCTCTGTAGAATTTTTTTTTAAATTACTATTTAAAATATTCATCCTTATAGGTATCTTTTGCCCTATATTCTTAAATCTAAACGTTTAAACGTAATTTGTCTGACCAATTTCCGGTTTAGTTGTATGATATAAGACTTTTTTATGCCTGGCTGAAGTTAATAAACATATCTTCTACACTATTGGTAAAAAAACGTTGGACATGGCCGACTTATCTAATTTTGAAACATATCTGGATTTTATCATTAAAGTTTAATTATGCTGAATGCTGTGAAACTTATTGAGATTTTATTGTACATTTGTTTTCAGTGCTTTAGATGCATATACAAACTGTACCGAGATTTTAATGTTATCACCGGACTGTAGTCCTTATATGGGTCAACCAGCAGCTCAGCTGGAGAACATGCGGAATCACTATGCCCATGTCTGTTCACCAGGTAGGATTTTATAATTGCAACCCCAATCGCTGCCATTTGTCTATATTGTCTATACTGGTGGTCATCACTTGGACTACTAGGGTGTCTTAGTCTATGTAAGTTTAAAACAAGACATCAGTACAACTGTGGGAAACTGTTAGGTATAAGATCATGCGTAATTTCTGGAAACCAGAAAAGACCACTGGCCTTGGCCAGCACAGGTACGCCTTGTGTGTGTCCATTTATTCAGAACAAAACCACATCATATCTTAGGGGAATACTGATTACAATAAAACTAGCTGTAGTAAGTACCAGAGATTAAAATCCTTGAGTGTCATTAAGCGATTGAGCACAATAAAAACAACACAGCACAATTTATATATATGAAAATAAAATTTGGTTTGTACAAATAAAGTGGCCTATAGCACGACGTTTTCATTTTGTTTTAGTAGCGCATGGTGGTGTTCCAGGATCAAACGCTGCTCATTGCTTTAATCAAACTATGGCCTGTTATGATACATACAGTAACGCACATAATCCTGTGGATTTTACTAAAGATGTTGAAGGAATGTGTAGGTGAGTTGACTGATATATGTAAATAAAACTGATTGATTAAATGTAGAAGACTCCTGGTAACCTGTTAGCATAGTTCTGTGGAACTATTCGAAGAAATTCCGGAAATTCAAGATTCGGTGTTATGAGTGTCTGGATAATCACGTAGTTACAGTTAAGCAAATCTGGTTTACATTAAATCTTTATTATTCTTTGGTCCAGTAGACAATGCCGACTAACAATGAAAGTTTTGCGTATTGCCCTCCGTTGAAGTTGAGGTTGGATGGCAGAATGGTTAGCGTGTGTGCGCTGTATCATAAGGTCTATCATTGTGTCAACTGGCGTTGTTTCGATTTCCCGGTTGTGACAAGGAGTAGAGTCGTCTATCAAACGTCGTGGATTTTTCCCGGGTCTTCCGCCCCCCCCCCCCACACTGCTAAACACCCCTACAAACGAATTATTGAAAGAGAATTGAACCATGTGTTAGTCCCTAAATTACCTATTTTGTGTCGAGTTGATGTTAAACAGCACCCCCCCCCCTCCCATCCCCGTCGTCAAAATTTAAGCTATTGTCCTACTCAACCAATTTTCTGTATTAAATGGGCATTGGTGATAATCAAATCTATATTATGAACACAGTTGGAATAGCCAGGACATGATTAAGACTGTATCACAGGAATCACATATGGTTAAACCAAAATGGTAAGTTATGTTATTTTAAGTTATCTTTTGCTAATATTTGCTTGATATATTTTGTTTAAAGATATATGGATCACTATATTAACTGTGTAGCTAATGTGACTAGTAATGTGGATTGTCAACGTTATGCTACCAAGATTCAATCAGGTGTTTATTCCACGGTACACCAGCATACAGCACTTTGTAGAGCAGGTAAAAACTATAACTTCAAACAATTGAATAAGAAATGAATAAAACTCCAATCAATAACGTCAAAGAAACGTCGGTGGTTTATGTAATCCATAATTTGATTGTTTATTGAAAAAAGATAGGCCTACGATAAATTTTAAAACCCACTTAATAAATTACGAGACAAATCTTGAATCTGAATAATAAAACTTACGAATGGTTATAATTGCTTTAAAACAAGATACGTTTCGAAATAAGCACACAGCATAAAAATAATTAATAATTTAAAATATTGAGAAGTCGGAGTGTTTCTAAAGTTTCTACCAGTCTACATTCAGCGAACTTAGCATTTATAAATAACATTAGGAAATAATTCTTTGTTTTAAAAAATAAGGAAATACGACCATGTTATTTTATTAGATGGCGGTAAAACTGCAGGAAGATGCTTCAAGACATTTGAATCGTGTTACGCTCCCTTTAACCAGACATACATACCGGCATCAGCATCGAATGATTACCCTTCGATATGCAGGTGAGTTTGATTTATTATGATACTTCGATGAGGGAGACACGGTGGGAAAGTGGGTAAAACGCTTGCTCGCTCTCCTGGAGGTCGCGTGTTCAATACCTGCATTGCCAGAGAATGTTCATCGTGATTTTCTTGCGTGGTTTCGTCTTCCCAGTGGGGCAGGACGTAGGACCTGACAAGGACATCTGTCTAGTCATTCAGATCGGACGAAGAACTGTGGATTCGTGTATACGTTGGCGTACATTTAGAGGATCCTTTGCCAGTTGGAATTCGATATGAGAGTCGGCCATAGTGTGTCGCTGCCCGGGAAAGAAATCTCCCATAGCTTACTGTATGGCGTATGCCCAGTCGGAACAAAACATTAGGCCGTTAAGCCCCGTTTCATTTTATTCTCAGTGCTCACTGCTCAAGGTACTGATATAATGTTGTCTTAGACCTCATCCACATAGTAGAGGGTTCTGAAAGCTTGAGCAGGTTTTGTTATCACTTGATTACAAAAATAAATACAAATATAAAACGCCTTCAATTAATCTGACCCAAATGTGAAACCTTACCGCATAATTCTAGGATTTTGAAAAAATCCAACAGCCACTCGGGATTTTGCTTGGGTAATTTGTCATGGTCACTTGTGTACATATAAAATGTCGCTTTGAAATGTAAAAGGCATTACCACAGAGAGTATTTGTTCGATGGCTATTTTAATGGTTCCTACTTATTGGGTCTGATGATATGCGTTGAAAATTTTTCCTTTCAGGATAATTTTACTTGCTCAAAGCACTAAAGCACCAATATTGCAGCTACAAATTTCATATATCTTTATTAATACTGAACGGAATTTAACAAATTTTCGACTGATATTTCTATTGGAGATTCATTTTTCACAAGTGGCTCTGTAGCGTTAACATGACGGGGCTTTACATGGCAATCTAATTGTTTGAAACTCACGGAGGTTTATTCTCGCTTCACAAAGATGTGCCTTTGTAATATTTGATGAATCGTCACGAAATATTGCCCGTTATTCATAACTTTCGTTCACTATTTTGTTAAACACATAACAGTTAGAAAAAATTGTGCCCCAAATGGACGACAATTTTAAATGTATATTCTTAGTCTTACGTCACTAATTTCGATCAATATTGATGGAATTATTGCTAATAGTTCAAAAATTCCGACCAGGAAGAGCCTTTGTTTATCTTTAATGGTTGTAATTACATTTTAGTCTTGAAGGAGTTTGCATTTTTGTCTTATAATTACAGTGTAGATAGGTATTTAAAATCGGGAGGCATTACATTCGGAAGTCGGAACCTTTTTAGAAAATAACATTTAAAACAATTAATAAGAGCCCCACGCCCAAAACCACCTCATTAATTATTATTATTATTATTATTTCAGGGCAGTCGATCAGCTTGTTACGTGTTCTAATGGTATAAGTGAGGAATGTGTTTATTATTTAGGAAAAGCTTTAATTGGTGTTGAGAGAATGCAGAGACAGTATTCTTATAGATGTGCACCAGGTAATATGTCATGGACAAAATGATTGATTGTACAGGATAACTGTACAACAAAACATAGACAAAACAAGCGGTGGTCGAGTGGTCTAACAAGTGCACATTAGGTTATTGGGTCTGTTATTGAGTCAAGTGGCGTGTTTTCGATTACCGACTTTCACGTGCCAAGAGATAGATTCGCCTGTCGAAATTTTTCTGGGTCCTCCGGTTTCCTCCCATAGCCAAGCAAAAACGAATTGTTGTAATGTTTGTACCAAAATGACCCAATTTGTGTCGAGTTGACGTTAATCTCTCTCTTCAGATGTAAGTTTGCTAAATTTCGACCGAGTTACTCATTAGATTCCACTGAACAGTCCCAATATCGCCATCTTTGTCCTGTATCGAATTGACGGGCTTTAATTAAACATCAACATATCAGCAACAGCTAACTCAGCAATCACTTTCCAAATCTACAAAATATTGCAATTCAGTGGGATATGAAAACATAATACCCTACTAAACAATCTCATTAAGTATATCAAGGATTCAGAGGTTCAAACCAAATGACTGTGTAACTCTGTATAGTGGTCTTCCATATGACCACACATCGCATACCTGAAAATTTGAAAATGATCCAACATGACCTTATACCGAGTGTTGATAAGAATTTGCAGACGACGAAAGACAACGGGGGTTGGGTCGATAGACAATATTCCCACGTAATTTATGTAATATTCGGAGCTTTAATACGCACAAATTGTGTCTAATGGGTCAATTGTCTTTGCTTGATACGGAACCCCGACCTCACTAAAGTGTCGAGTTTACAGCTGGATGGTCACTTCTGACTGGTGGTCGAAGGTTCCATCCATGGTTTAAGTATGTATGTGACTTTTGGATATGGGCTCTCTCCAACCCTTATGGGCTTACTCAGGGAACTTAGGTTGAATCCAAACACGTTATAGTTGTTATTTTTGTAACCTTGTCATGGATATGCCATTTTTGTAACCTTGTCATGGAAAAGCCATTTACTGAGGCATGTTGCCTTGGAGAATTCCATATACCTTTACACTCATCAATCATTTTGTATTTACGGATTTTGGGTCTGTTTTTCGTTTTAAATGACTGTACTATCATTAAGATAATACAGCGATATAAAATGTATGGTTTCATTGTTTTATATTATTAGAAAATGGGCAAGCTGTAGCATGTAAGGCACTGGATAATTGCACACAAGAAATGATTAAATCTATGATGGTTAAACCAACCAGACAGTCACCCTCGTCACCTATGTGTTCGTAAGTATCAAGTAAAATGTCAAAACACTTACAAAACAATAATACACACTACAATCTGCTTAAAGGAGACAAGTTTCTAACTTAATATATTCCACTGTATTTGACATTGGAAACGACTTATTGGCCAATTTTAATGAACAGTGATGTTGTTATTGTTTTGGTAAATAACGAAAAAAGAAAATCGATTCAAACTTAACACTGGCGTGAAAAGGTGGATTTCTGATATCCAATATTTAAGACAAAATTGAAAATACTCCTGGCTGATGTAGACTGGAATAACAAGACGCCAAATATTCAACATGACTAATACGAAAATTCAGTAAAACAGAAACCATTGAATGAAAATCAGTTTATGTAAACTCATATTACATTATTATATGCGCTTTGACCCACTTGTGTTCATTTGTAAATGCCAAAGAATAGAGATTTAGCTCCTTTAAATATGAAAAACAACATAGAAAATTAAAAGTAACAGTGGGATACAACAACATACAAATTCAAATTATAAACATTTTGTCATTTATAAATAGAATGAATGAATGCGAATGGGTTTTGAAATTAACGCCCTAGTTTTCGGTACCAATAGGGCCATTAAAACGGAGAGTGGCGTTGTGTCCAACTCTTATTAAGAATTCCAACTGTCGAGGATTCTTTTGCATGCATGCTAATGTGTACGCGGGAATTCGGTTGTTCATTCCATAAGCCTTACCATGCCCTGCGCCCTGCACATAATATAACAAGAGGAAACATCGCCCGAAAATTCCGAGGACCTTTTATCGACCAACACTGCGAACGAACATGGGACCCACTGGTTAGCGAGCCAGCGTCTCACTAACTGGACCACCGTGTGGCTTCCATATGTAAAAAGTCAATTTACCCCATCTAAGTAATAAGTAAGACATTATATGCATTAAAATAAGATTAGCACAAGAGTTAGAGTTGTGCCGTGAATTCCGCCCCAAACCAGTGAAACGCCTTTCGCTGAAAAACAAAAAAACAAATATTATGTTACATTAATTTATGTAACATTTAAAGTTCCAATTTCAAATTTTCAAATTATTTTTCTAAATTGTATTAGAATAAAGCCTTAAAATAGATGGTATTCATAAACAGTCCTACCTTGTTAAAACATAATCCTATTAATCCTATAATTCACTATTGCCAGTTGAGAAATCTGCAAAAATATTAATTTCAACCTCAAATTCTAACGTTTGGAGTTGACTAATGCATGGAGAGCATTGGGAAAACAAGGGAGGTAATTGTGTTATTATTTCCTGTGTAACTGATTTTTGAGGGTGGGAAATAATGCCCATGGTCGTAAAACATTGAGTCGATAATCTATTGAGCAAAAGACATAGAAATAATTATGTTTTGACTTTCTTGGAAACAATGAAATTCTCGCTTTAATTTACAGAAGTACTATTGATCAATTGTTCCCTTGTGTTGAGAAAGCCTTTGATAGATGTGGTATTACAGAAACTGGTGTTACCATCAAAAAAGTTTCAACTGTTAGCCGGGATTACTGTTTAAACTGTAAGTATATATTTACCATAGTCATGAAACTGTTCATATCTAAACTATTTCTAAAATGACATAACGTAATATCTAAACTATTTCTAAAATGACATAACGTAATATCTAAACTATTTCTAAAATGACATAACGTAATATCTAAACTATTTCTAAAATGACATAACGTAACATCTAAACTATTTCTAAAATGACATAACGTAATATCTAAAATATTTCTAAAATGACATAACGTAATATCTAAACTATTTCTAAAATGACAAAACGTAATATCTAAACTATTTCTAAAATGACATAACGTAATATCTAAACTATGTCTAAATGCTAAAAATACGATTTTCAACAAGGGTTCGATAAATCCTAAATATATATTTATAAATATTCCCCTCTGTAACACACAGCAAAAAAGTTTTTGTAAGTGAGAAATTGATTTTTATTCAAACCGAAAGTGACATAGCTGGTTCAACACGCTCACAGGGCTCTATAGTAATCATACAGATTTGGCATAAGTTTACTGCTGTATTGTGTTCACATGTCGTCCTTTGGCCGACAATCTGATCAAATGACCATGTTTATTAGGATATTATAAACACGAATGTTTTTTTTAACGTTTAGTACACAAAGCCGTCGCGTAAATTCACTCACACTGAGCAGCACACTGTGTCTCAATTCACACCACATGGCTAATTAGTATGCATCACGCGGTTTGTTTAACATGAACATTTGATCAGATTTTCGGCCAAAGGACGACATGTGAACACAATACAGCAGGAAACTTATGCCAAATCTGTATGATTACTATAGAGCCCAGTGAGCGTGTTGAACCAACTACATGTATGTCACTTCCGGTTTAATAAAAATTAATTTCTCACTTACAAAAACTTTTTTGCTGTGTGTTACAGAGGGGATTATTTATAAATATATATTTAAGATTTATGGAAACCTTGTTGAAAATCGTTGGTCTTCCCCTTTAAGTATGTCTAAAATGTTTTATCAGTAAAATCGTATTTAAAATGTTAGTTGTGCTGTATTAAAAGATCGAAGATCCATAATCGTATCATTCATTGTGAATGTACCCTTCATGTCCACACGATCAACTTAATTTAATATTTGTTCACATAATGAAAAAAAAGGTTTTGGTATTCTTGGTTTTCGTTTTATACACACATTCTACAAAATCGCAGGTTTTTTTATCCACAAATATAAAACAGAATCGAGCACAACTAATGTATGCGGACTATCATGCTTGTGTAATTTTAATATTATGAATGCGACAATAGAAGGTTTCGCTAAAGACTGGTCCAAATTATTCCATCAATATATTGTATTGGGAAGTGAACAAGTGTGTTATATTTATTTTGCAATACTTGAGTGGTTCTTTTGTGAAAAAACCCTGAACATAAATAATAAATACTTAAAATTATATAAACTAGTAGACTTAAGCCACCTGCAGTGATGTACATCGGATAACACGAAATCAATTGGTATGAAATCGATAAATAACAAAGTTAAAGTTACTCCAACACTCAGGTTATAAGTCTTCCTGAGTACGATGTTCTGAGAAAAAACTTCATAAATACCCAGAATAACATTCATGACACGAAACTCGATAAGCCACCTACTTGTACATTATGCCAATCTAACTGCACACATAAAATATAAATATCTATGTAATATTATAGCCGTGGAATTTTGTATAGCATCAAGCTAGACCTAATGTTGCGAGGGATACATGTATGCTTTTCTGTTCTAGGGGGGTTGGATGGCCGAATAGTTAGCGCGCGCTGTATCATGAAGCCTGCCATTGAGACAACTAGCATGGTTTCGAATCCTCGGTTGTAGTTTACAAGGAGTAGGGTCGCCTGTCCGAACTCGTGGGTTTTCTCCGGGTCCTCTGGTTTCATCCAACTGCTAAAGACCACTAGCGCAAGCGAATTATTGTAATAAAATTAAATCATAGCCTATGTTAGTCCCGAAATGATCTAGTTTGTGTCGAGTGGACGTTAAACCCCATTTCTCACTCTCTCCCTTATCTGTTCTATAACATATGATAGAACTGCCCCCCCCCCCCTTCTCCATTCCACCTTCTTAATCGATTGTTTTCATAATCGAAATCGTTACTCAAATGTGTAGCAATCACTTGAAATTTATGAAACGATTTTCTTCACGAATCAATGATTTGCAAGTTGTAAATGGATCATTAGATAAGGGAGAAAAAGGTTCAACAATAGAATAGAAGTGTTGATATTATAGATTTTATAATGTCGATTCCGACGTGACATGGGTAAAGAAACAAACACATTGATCGAATACATTTTTTTAATTAAAATAACAAATAAGCATACTCCTCAAGGAACTTGTTGATAGAAAGAAATTGAGAACATAATGCTATCAAAACATTACCCAAAATGATATATTATGATCTTCGGTACTACAGGAAACTTTTAAATCCTATAAATATAAACAAACGCAAAGGTAATACCATCTCCACTCTAGGGCATTTTTTAGGGGTAATGTGGACCTTGGTTACGACGTAAGAGTTATTAGACCTTTTGGGCGTGGCTCATACCCCTCGAAGTGTTCCGTTTGATTAGAGCTAATCCTACAACTCACTCCTGGAAAGAAGAAAAATTCTTTTTCTAAATTATGATTGGTCAATAGTCCGATTACCTACCAATCGCTAACTGCGTTACGAAGGCATTAATCTTAAAACAGGGCGTCAAATTGGACAAAATGTTTAGATAACGTTACGTCATGGCTCACTATTTTATAATGCCCAATTAACCAGTGCATATCAGAATATTACAGTAAAACTAATTGCGTGCAATACAATAGTTATGCCCCTTTGCCGAAAACAGTGTGAACGTGATAGTTTTTAGCGGATTATTTTTCAAATTCGGTGGGAACCAAGGAGACTTCCGCGAAATTCCGTTCCAGAATAATCCCCTTTGCTGAAATACTTGCGAATGTGATAGAGATTGTTTAAGGAATCTTTTTAATTTGCTAATAAGCATTTGGGCTATCGCCCTTTTCCAAAGACCATGGGAATAATAACTTCCTCTTCCCGCGAAATAATAGTATGTCTAATAATACTTGTTGTCAACATCAATGTTGTCCTCCCGGAAAAAGCTTTTGTCTATGACAACATGTTTTAGTGACATAGCTGCTGTGTGGGCGTATTTCCGAACTTTGCTTCATTATCTGTATAAGTGTTGGTATATGTAATTTAGAATCACTTAATATAGCCTACTATTATAATATGATACAAAGGGCAACATGTACCACAAATATTCAAAGAGTTATCAATATGGTTGCTATGAAAGGATCAATGTAAAACAGAAATAAACTGAAAAAAAACTTGACATACTGCATACAATAGTATTCTCTGAAACGGTCACAATAACAATGGAATTTTGCTAGCGAATTTCATACAACATTCATCATTTATTACAAAATCAGCTAAATTTTAATACAGAAATAAGAGCTGAAAGATAATAGATATGGAGAGAAAACGACCATGTACACGCTTCGATTGGAAATAGTTTAACGATAATAAAATATTCAAGCGTTGAATATCACTTATTGTGTCACAAAAGTTGTCGAGCGGCCAATCAATCTAAACAAGATTATTCATAATAAAACATTTTCCTCTGAATGTGACGTTACTATCTAAATGCCATTTATGAGGGTATAATGAAGATTAGATAACAATGATATTTCGTTTAATTTGTCCCTGACTTTTACACAGCATTGTAACGAACTTTCATTCTTCACTGCTGACAAAACCTAAGATGTTTCTGACAAAGAACCTTATCAGATATAAAAAAAACTGTATAAAATTATTCTAAGACAAAAAAAGAGACATACTATTACATTACTCCACCCCAAAAGTGTCAGATACACGTATTTCAAATGATTAGAACCCCTTATCTAGCCTACTCGGCAAAATCCAATGCGTACACCTTATATAAGTCATCACAACATGAACGCACTCAAAGTAGTTATACCTACAGACGTATGGAAGACCAAATGGGACAATATTCATGATTCTAGTTTCTACATTCCAGTTTGAACATTTTAGATACGAACGCAACATTCTAAACTAATGATTCTCGTTTCTACATTCTTATGTCAACACTCCATGCACAAAATCAACATTTTAAACCAAAAATTGACTTTATGTTTCATTTTCGCCGTTTTATCGGTAACTTTTGTATATCATTAAATATTAAAATTATAAAATAATTTCTTAATTTTACACGACAAAGAAATCCATTCATTTGTTTCTGAAAGTGTCTTATAAAAAAAATCAGAAGTTTGAACTCTTGTGAAAATATCTTCTACGTTTCAAACAGTCTTGAAGTTAAAATCTTGAAATAAAAATGTCCAGAATAATAATGAATTATCAACATTATTACACCAGAGGGCGCTAACCGAAAACAATAACCTTTTCGAATATATTAAGTTGGATCATCAGAATTGAGTACGATGGTCCGAATTTTGACACGGCAAATTAACATTACAGTCTTTCACTTTAAATCTTTTTATTTTCAAAATTGGCCATGTTTAGGATGAGAGTGCACCCCTTTAATATGACTGTGCCAACTTTTACTAATAATATTTGGGAAAGCTTATTTAAATACCGTTCGGAATATATTTAGTTGGATGTCCAGAATTTTGTAAGATAATGCGAAATTACATCGCTATTCTGAGCTAAAGGACTGGATAAATAATAATATATTCTGCTTTCATTTGATAGACGTAACGTTGAATTTGATTGGTTGATAAAAAAGATGAGTTTGGTCGACTGTTGAATTTATTCTCAATAGGTTGCCAACGAACAGGTTACCTACCAGCTGGGTCTGTCGAATAGGTCGCTAGCCGAATAGATCGCCAAATTGTTTTCGGTTAGCGCCCTCTGGTGTAATAATGTTGATAATTCATTATTTTTCTGGACATTTTCATTTCAAGATTTTAACTTCAAGACTTTTTGAAACGTAGAAGATATTTTCACAAGAGTTCAAACTTCAGATTTTTTTTTATTAGACACTTTCAGAAACATATGAATTGATTTCTTTGTCGTGTAAAATTAAGAAATTATTTTATAATTTTAATATTTAATGATATATAAAAGTTACCGATAAAAAAGGCGAAAATGAAACATAAAGTCAATTTATTGTTTAAAATGTTGATTTTGTGCATGAAGTGTTGACATAAGAATGTAGAAACAAGAATCATTAGTTTAGAATGTTGCGTTCGTGTCTAAAATGTTCAAACTGGAATGTAGAAACTAGAATCATGAATATCGTCCCATTTGGTCTTCCATACAGACGACAGACACTTTGTTTGATTAAGATGTTCCCGTGATCTGATCGCCGACATGAACAATTTAAACGGAACGCAATTGTCATCTATTTATAATATTCTAATTGTTACCTACTAGAGTTATTGCTTTAGTACCTTGATTATGTATGTCCAGTTACAACATTTTGATAGGAGCGGCTCCGAGAGCGGCAATGGGGCAATGGTTTAATGATCATCTACTGTAAGTTAGTAAGTGTGGACATAGCTTTATCATTTCGATGTAACAAAAAGTGCCTCTCAGTCAATTCTAAATAATTAACATCTTCACAATTAATAAATTAAACCCATAAGTAAATATACAATACGTTATGGTAATCCGAACAGTGTTAGCAATTTTAACTCGCAATAATTCAGTGGATCTTACACACACACCTTCCTCAATTACCCACTTTTATTGTATCTAATTCTATTTTATCCATGTAATCATTAAATTGTATGTCTCCAACAATATACTTTGTTTTATTTGCTACGTGTTATATTTTGTAATATTGTGATATGTAATATTGCGATAATATGTTCTATTAAAGTCGGGGGGGGGGGGCGAATGGTTAGCACATGCGTACTGTATCATGAAGCCTGTCATTGAGTCAACGGGCGTGGTTTTGAATCCCCGGTTGTACGTGACAATAAGTAGGGTCGCCTGTCAAACCTCGTGGGTTTTCTCCGGGTCTTCCGCTTTCCTCCCACTGCTAAAGACCCTACGCGCAAGCGAATTATTGAAATAAAAATTAAACCATGTTAGTCTCGAAATGACCTAGTTTGTGTCGTGTGGACGTTAAACCCCATTTATCCCCCCCTCCCCTATCTCTCTAGTACAGTCGACAGTAGAACGCTAAACCTCATTTCAATTTCTATTCCAGTCGCCAGTGATCCTAAAATTCACAACTGCCAACAGATCATCATGTGTCAAATGAATGAAAACTTTACAATGAGTGATCCCTTACAGATGACCAACAGTACATTCTGGTGTGGGTATGTAACCATTCAAACATCATGTCAAAAGATTCATTCAGTTTATTAAATTGTCACGGCTAACGCATGCGAAAAAACCCTACGCTTGTGGAATCATCTAAGCACCATTTACAAATTTTGGTAATTGATGTAAAAAGTAAACCCCTTGGCATTATCAATGCAAAAAGAGGAATGGTGCAAACACATATTTTACAAGAAAAAGAAAACAAACTATAAAAGTATCAATAGTAAGCATTTTTTTTTAAAATTTGATCGTGCATTTTCTTTCGAAAAATAACTTCTTTTCGGCCAGAATTCCGTTCCGATTTCTAGATCCCCATATTGTGCAACTAGTAAAGAAAATAATAGCCAAGTTTCTGCTTGAATTGTTATGGATCCCTTGAAGTATTTCAAGCTGTAGTTAAAATCTTAAATAATGGAAAGTAACATTCTCTCAGTGTGTGTACTTGTAGATCAAGTTTCTTTAATCGGATATCTGGAGTTCTCTCAATTACGTTATCTGTTTCTCGAATGGCACATAAATCAGTATATACCTATTTATAAATTAATGATTTATGTTCATTTCTAGCTCCTAGTACAATCGAAATATATTGCCCTTTTTTTGAAAAAAGTTGATTTTAAAGTAAAATTCTAAATATTGTCTCTTTGTTACCCTATTAAGAAAATACTTCCCGATTATTATTCAGCGAAAACCTCTCAAGTCAAATATACTTCAATCGTCTCTCAGGTGCTTATCACTAAAACGAATCATTAATTTAAGATACTCAGAAATTATGTGTTTAATTTTTATATTTTCTATAAACAACTATATTGATTTTGTTTATATATTGACACCATATATAGTACCTGTCTAGAATTATAATTGAAATCTATAAGGCTGATAACTTCTGTTTGGTTTTTCTATACGAATATACTGATGTTTAAAACAAAGAATTATTGACTTATCGTATCGTTTTAGTTTTTAATGACAATGTGTACATTGGATTACAAATATGACCAACGGTCAATTTTTAGGGATGTTCATTAACTCTCGTATTTATTGTGGTCGTTATTAGACATTAGCCATTATGTACCATTTGAACCATAGACAAACAGAACTAAAAGGTTTTTGGTCGTTCTTCAACTTCAATTGAAAGACAGAGACAAAAAAATATAACAAATGCATTTATAATCTATTTTAGCAAGTGGGTGCTATGGATACCATTTATTTTTGAAACTGTTAATTGCCATTATTCGTTTAATGTTTTTATGTATTTTTTTTAAATTATAATTGACAATTAGGAAGGTTTATCATGTCTATCTGTATCGTGTCATTCGAGAAGTCGATAAACCTTAAAGGAGCTAAATCGCTAATATTTGGGATCTAGAAATTGACACAAATGGGTCGCAACGTATATAATAATGTAATATGAATGTATATAAACTGATTTACATTAAATCGTTTCTGTTTTTACAATTATTTCCAATCAGTTATGACCGGCGAAATACGCCAGAATTTTCAATCAAATGGCAATCTATAACGTCTGGTTATTCCAGTCTACACCGAGAGAGTTTATTACGTGTCACCTTTTGACATGACTTATGGAATATGTCTAGCCTCATGTTTCGAGCCCCTTATTACCAAAAGCGCTCATACGCATTATGATACACGATTCGTGTACCAATGGTAAATTGTTTATGATGTCAAAAATTGGATATCAGAAGCCTATCTTTTCCCGGTAAGGTCACAACATCTATGTTGAATTTAATTGAAAAAATATTCGTCTTTTCACTGTCGAAGATTTCGGATGATATTGCGTTAGAGACTGAGCTACTTTAAACATGTGTTTATACTTCCAATTTATACATTTAAGTCTGCCTGTAGACAAAATATAAATAATTTTATTAAAATATTATTTTTGAAACTCGAATTATATTCCATCAATTTAGGTCTGTCTGTAGACCAAACAAAAAACTTAATTAAAATATTATTTTGGAACTCGAATTATATTCCATGCATTTAGGTCTGTCTGTAGACTAAACATAAATTTAATTAAATTAGTGTTATTATTTGACTCGAATATCATAATTGTATGAGTCTATTATTTGGTTAGCATTAATAACACGACTTTTGACATGTTAACCTAGATAAAATATATGTGTCAGTTTATTGCTAGGGTGTACTATGTCACAAAGACGATGATAGAAATGATTTATATTAATGGGTACAGTAAATTTATAAGTTTATTTCTGTCTTAAAATTCTTAACCGACTAATAATTCGTAATTAAAGTTACGATTTTGTTTCGTACGTAAGAATGGTGTCAGTATTTTTTTATCTCTTTTTTTTTAGCTATTACGCGGCTTCCATAGATTGTATTCATGACGTAATCCAAAAAGATATGTGTCCTGCTATAGTACCAATGAAATCTCAGTACTTGACAAAAGTTGGTAATATACAGAGACAAGTAACAGGAGTTTGCACAGTCCGTAAGTTGAATTTAGCTGTCTAAATTATGGTATGGGGCTCTGTATATGTCATGATTGATAATCGATAATTTGATTGATAATCTTTATAGTAAATACATCTTATTGATTGAAATTATCAATAGTGTGACCTTAAGAAATTCGATTTTTGTGCGTCAGAAAGTTTATTGCATACTGTGGAAATGTTTTAAAGAAACAGTATTGTTATTTATTCATAAAATTAGGACGATAACCCCTGTGTTATTTCTTTTAGTGGTTCATAAAACATAATATTATTATGATTTCTGTGCGTGTGGTCGTCAAGGGGGTAACATACCCTACAACTCATTCAATCTTGAACGCCTACTCTTTTTCGAAATGAAGCGTTTTAATCAATTTTTATAAATCTGGATTTTTTTAGAATTTAAAACAGAGAGACACATTTAAATAAATTAAATTGTTCGAATTTCTAAATTATTTGACATGTTGAACAATTAGCAAACACATCCCTGTTTTAATCAGTAGATTTACGTTTGTTTCTTAACTAGAAGGCGATATTATAATTAATAAAAAAAAAATACATAATGCTATATTATTGCACTAACAGACAACCACGATTAACGATCACTTTAAACTTCGATAACAATAAGAGGGTTTTGTTCTTCCTATAACTGACTCTGTTACTCATGTAAAATATTATAACAATTATTAGTTTGTCTTATATGTTTTGTAGATAAAGTACATGTACATGTAACTACAGAAAATAAAGGTAAATCAATTTATAATATTGAACTAGGTGTTATTAAGTTCTTTGCATTGATTCTGAAAAGCAATTTGTTCTCAATACAATAACAAGATGTTTTTATTTTTTGAGTCAATATAAGCATAAACCGCTTCTTTATCAAACAACAGATGAACGTCAATCGGTAGACACTCTAGCTTTATATACAACCCCATTGTTACAAATTAAATGTGCATGTATTGCAAGCATTTGTAATTTTGTGTGTCTTCCTTCTATTTTCAGAACAAACCGTCAACAACAGTAAGTGGAATTCCAAATTCTTAACACAAATAAAACAAACAACCCCCGATTTCTAAACAAAGAAATCATTCAAAGTCTTGCAATTATTTCTACATAAAAACAGCTTATGTTTGATTTTAAAGATGGAAATGAAAGAAACACTTACATCTTTTTTGTAATGAATTTACAATTTATTATTTTTAATGCTGTACTGAACAATAGCCTGTATTTTTGTTATCTTTATTTTCTTTTACAGAAAAAACAGACGAAAGCAGTAAGGGTAATTATTGCTATCAAAATAGCTTATAAATGTTGAATTTCAAATTACGAAAATGGACAAAACACGCAAAATGGATATCAAAAATTATTTACAACTTAAACATGCATTATTCAAGAGCTAAATCTGCCTAGTGCAGGTCTTTATTTGGGCATGAAATGTTTTCTAAAGTATTAATTAGACATTAATTAACTGATCCAGGCCTTAATCAACTTTGGATGGCATCAGATTGCTCAGATATTAAACAGATTAAAGCGGCCAGACGCTTCGAGTCTTAGCTTTGATCAACCAGGACCGTGGTTGAAATTATTGCACAGGTCGGCCAAATCTTCAAATGCTAATATCTTCGCTTACAATAGAGTAATTTGAATGAAATTTTCAAATTATTCATTTTACATCATCTCCTTTCGAACTAGTATAGCAAGAATGGCTAGTTCTTATCTATATCTTGAATAATGTAACTTTAATATTAAACATGCATTATGCAAGAGCTAAATATGCCTATTACAGGTCTTTTTAGGCCTGGAATGTTATCTAAATTATTAATTAGACATTAATTAACTTATCCAGGCAACAATTAACCCTCGATGTCTACACGAGCCCTCGATGTTTACTGGATTAGAATCATATATGCTGCTTAACGCTCATAGATAATTAAATCCAAAAAAGGATAATCGAGACTATGCTGTTTATTGTCCGCACTTTAGTAATGATTATTGAGGCTGGGCGGATATTTCGACCGCTTAGTTCTCAGTTCATAGTGGATCAATTTGACTGAAATTTACAGCAAATTACCTTTACATTATCTAGTTTTTAACTCTATTATAGTGAGAACCAACAACCCTTTATCTAATTTCCCATAATATATATTTAATACTGCAATAATGTATAATAAAAAACACGTTTAATTTTATTTTTATTTTTTTTTTATTTTTCAGTCCAAAATCCAAGTAAGTCAAATTTCAAACTAAAGATTTAAACATGGACAAAATGCACAAAGTGTTGACATTTTACACATTATACATTTTAATGAATTAAATTCATGCCTATAGATATCTTCATGTCAGTACTATATTTAGCTGGAAATATCAGTCATTACTGAAAATATCAGTATTTTGCCTTTACATAAAAAATGTCAGTCTTAAAGTGGAAAATATAAGTCTTTTGTCTTTACATGAAAAATATCAGTCTTAAAGTGAAAAATATCAGTATTTTGTCTTTCAGTGGAAAATATAAGTCTTTTGTCTTTACATGAAAAATGTCAGTCTTAAAGTGAAAAATGTCAGTCTTTTGTCTTTACATGAAAAATATCAGTCTTAAAGTGAAAAATATCAGTATTTTGTCTTTAAGTGGAAAATATAAATCTTTTGTCTTTTAGTGAAAAATGTCAATCCTCAAAGTGAAAAATGTCAGTCATTAAACTATAAAGAAAACAAAATCAGTCGTTTAAGTGAATGATATCAGTCTTTAACTGAAATAAATTTTTGAATTGTTTAATTGAAAAAAAATCTTTAACTTGTATATGTCAGTGAAATATGAACAATTTCAATCTTTAACTGGAACTATACACCATAATATACGTTAGTATAGATTATATAAATGAAGTTTTGTATATTATAAACGTGAAATCTAGATTAAAGTATCATTGCTAGTATACCCACTGCTGTATTTGTATCGTTTCAGCCGATGGATCTGGTCAATTAAGCTACGGATTGGTAATACTGGTATCGTTTATTATAACTTGCATCTGGTATTAAAACAAAATCACAAGATTGGTAATACTGGTATCGTTTATTATAACTTGCATCTGGTATTTAAACAAAATCACAAGATTAGTAGTACTGGTATCGTTTCTTAAAACTTGCATCTGGTATTAAAATAAAATCATAAGATTGGTAGTACTGGTATCATTTCGTATAACTTGCTTCTGGTATTAAAACAAAATCATAAGATTTTTAGTACTGGTATCGATTCTTATAAATGGCAAGATTGGTACTACTGGTATCGTTTCTTATAACTTGCTTCTGGTATTAAAACAAAATCATAAGAACGGTTTATCGTAACCCTGTCTGATATTCCAATGACACATTACCACAAAATAACCCTGATATTCCAATAAAACATTATCACAAAATAGCTCTTCAGGAAGAAAATATGAGTCGAGTACTTTACCATGGAAGTTGAATTGGGTCGTACGCGCATATAGCAAATACAGCTTTGCATTGATAGCTTTGCATTGGTAGAATTATAAATTGATTACAGTGTTTATTCATTTCAATAAATGTAATTTATAAACAGAGTAATGTGGTATTAATGGTTTGAAATTAATCTTTAAATGTGGCAAATACAATTTGTAATGGGCTATTTTTTAATTAATTGGAGGATTCAATAAATATCTTAAGTTAACGCGTTTGTTATTTACTATGTATTTAATATTTATAAACAGTGAATACAGAAAATATTCATATTTATAGTCATATCTATAGGTTTGACATTAGAATTTTGTATTTGGCCATGTTTGAGAATGGCTCATGCAACCTGTTTTGGCTCTTCTTGACTTATCTCGATGTTGTGCAATGTGCATGTCAGTGTTGATCTGTGCCTATCGAAAGTTGGAATTGAGAGGACGGTTAATCCTAATTATGTTATATAGTTCCGTACTTTGAAATTGTAAGCGTTCCCCGGGAGACTAAATTATACCTATATGGGCGGCCTGTCTGTTATCATGTGTATTGACAGTTTTTCTATTATGTTTATATGTAGTGTATTCGCGATTTGAAAACAATGGGAATATATGGGGATATCATTATTTTTGTAAATATTAAATATTTACTTTGAAAAAAATCTAATTAATTTTTAGTATAATATTTCAATGCTTTGTATATTCTGTAAATAACTACCCTGGATGTGATGTAAATTCTTTTCAATACCATTATTATAAGATTAAATCACAGCATATAAAAGCATCAATTGATTAAATATTTTATAAAAAAAAAAAAAGTACTTTTTTTTATTATGTATGATAATATGCAACGTATATTGATGAATAAACAATAACAGATTTCATGATGTATATTTTTATATCATTTCTAAGACGAAATGGCCTGAATAACATTAAAGCTTTCGCCAATGATAGCTAGACAAGCTTGAGAGCGATGCGTTAAAGGGCTAATCCCGATATTTGTTTTGGGAATAAAACATCTTAATGTTGTGTTAAAATCCCTTAAAATAATCGAGTCAAGGACCGAGCATCTACTTCAGTATTTATGATACGTTTTAAAAAGACTTAAATCCGTCATTCTTCATCTGGAATTTGAGACCGGTGACCAAAGGTGTATTTTGTGGTATCTGGATAAAACCAAACTTTAAAAAAAAAAAAAAATGTGCAGTTGAAATTTGCCTTTCTTTATAAAGTACGGCACATGGGTTATTCACTGCATAACCCTCTCAAGTAATCGTAACAGTTATAAGGTCACCCAACGAAACAATTGACCCGAATTCTTAAAAGAGTTACGTGTCCGGATAAGCAGTTTTGGCGTTCACGTCCAAACGACTCAATATTTTGAGTTGAAATTTTGAACAAGGTAAATACACCATACCCCTATATTTTGGCGTTTTATTTTCATACATTCTCAGACTTTTATTTTTGAGCCTCTGTTTAATTCGGTATTGTCCCTTTAATCACTGAAGGAATCGAAGTAGCCACCACTAACATACTTTAACTTGGTCAAGTAATGGCATCAAAGCATGGTTAACCAGGCACTCGAAGAACGAGGCTAGACATATTTCACAATTGAAACGGTGACGTCATATTCTTATCTGGGGAACATGCGGAATAAATATAATTGGTGTTGAATGGGAAAACAAGACGCTGGAGTATGACATTCGATTGAGACTTCTGGCGTATTTTGCCGAACATAACTGACTATAAATTGCAGTAAAAACAGAAACGATTGAATATAAATCAGTTTATATACATTTATTTAGATCCCTGCATTGGCCGAGAAATTTTCATCCAGATTATCCGGCGTGGTTTTTCAGGGCCTGACAAGGACAACTGTCTACTATAGTCGTTCGGATGGTACGAAAAACCGAGGTCCTGCGTACACATTGGCGTACACGTAAAAGATCCCTTGGCAGTTGCCCACAATCACAACTAATATTCGGTAGTCATGAATATTAGATACACTTGGCGCCGTTCATTTAGAGCTAATCATCATTTTGTTGTTCTCCGAAATAAGGGCTAATGCTCCACCAATTCATCCACGATCGACCTATGAACCTTCTATGTAACACCGTTACAAGCCATGGATAACCATGCTAAGATGTGCTTTTGATTCCATCGCAAGGTCCCTGTCACACATTGCACGGTTCTATACGAATGGCATGATGACCCACGATGTGAAATTTTGCAAAATATTGTGCCTACAGGGGCGGATACAGGAATTTTTGCAGGTGGGGATTTGTCGGGTTCCTGTTAATTACATAGGCATACATACAAATTGAGCTTTTTAAAGAGAGAAATCATATATTTAATGATGTAGGAGCACAGTGTGATTTAATTTCATTGATGCTAGGCATTCACAAAAAATTTATGTAGTCTGAGCAGGATGGGGTTTGGTCCCCCCACCCCCTCTGGATCCGCCCCTGGCCTAATGTCGCTTTCATAATATCGTGCACGAAATGTCCACGATGGCACACGATTTCAAAAATGGGGCTAATTGCTTCTCTTAATACCCCCGTCAGACCGGAGTGGCGACCTTACTTCGCTGCTACGGCGATGGGAAATGAGTTTAGAGCGCATTAAGATCGACAAAAGCGTGGTGGAAACACCAGCTATCGCTCTGTGGTCACCATGGTCGCCAATGATCGCCGAGTCATGGCGTTTATTTTGAGCATGTTCAAAACAAACGCCAAGGTTCTGCGATCTTATAGCCCCGCCAGATTGTGGTGGCGTCCTTACTGCGACGCTACGGCGACGGAAAATGGCCGCAGAGCCAGTCAAGATCGCCATAAGCGCAGTAAAATCGTGGTGGAAACGCCAGATACTGTGCTTTGGTCTCCATGGTCGTGAATGATGGCCTAGTCGCCGTCAGATCAGGTGGCGTCATTATTGCGCTGCAGCGACAGTACGGCGATCAGAAAATGCACAAACGTGAACACAACGTACGAAAATGTCCCAAAATATCACAAACTTGAAAATAAAATATGATTTTTTTTCACATCTTTCCAGGGCAGATCGCAGAACCTTGGCATTTGTTTTAAACATGCTCAAAACAAACGCCATGACTCGGCGATCATTTGCGACCATCGAGACCACAGCGTGATATATGGCGTTTCAACCACGCTTTACCACGCTTTACCGCGCTTATGACGATCTTGACGGGCTCTGGGACTATATTCCGTCGCTGTAGCAGCGCAGTAAAGGTGCCACTCCGGTCTGACGGGGTAAAGAACGCGACTTTTTTCAAGTTTGTATATTTTTTGACATTTTCTCGCGTTGTGTTTACGTTTACCGGCGACCTTGTAAAATTTCTAGTCGCCACTCGGTCTGACGGAGGCATAAGATAATACACGATCTTTGTACGGTTCATTATACGACTGTGAACAATACCAGTTACGACGGTTCAAGCCGATTTACACGGCGATCACGTAAGATTCTCGTACGACCAGTTAAGAACACGTAACAATCGTACGTAATAACGAGACACATGGCGTGGTGACCAATTTGGCAAGAAGGCCTCGTATAAGTCGTACTGGCAAACAATACCCACGCTTAGTCCATGCGGTTTGGTATGGTTCAGTGCGGAAGATTTACTAGAAATCAGAATAAAATAAAGTACGACAGTTTTAAAAAGTTTTAAACGACCGTAGAGCATCAACAGCGCATGTAGATTAGACCAATCAAGATCTTAAAAGCACACAAATATAGAACGTATTAATGCGGCGTCATCACTCTCACCCAAACAAATAAATGTAATTAATATAGAATATCTAATTTAGAACAATCAAAGAGTTTACTTATTCGGGGATATCTAATTGTGTATATTATTCGAATACATCCATTTCTTCACAACGACAAAAGAATCACTGTTTTCCCCAAAAGATTTGCATTTTATTTAATGTTACCAATAACTAAAATGCATCTTAAATCCATTCATTGTCCTACAAATAGTTTGTGTTATATTGCACGTTACCAATTACTATAATTTCTCTTAAATCCCATCCTCCCTGCTGGACTGAGTGGGTATTATTGTCACTAACTATGACTGGTCAGTGGTCCTATTACTGAACAATCACTGACTTCGTTACAAAGGTATTACCTTTAAAACAGGACGTTTAATTAGGGCAACTGTGTTTACATAACGTTACGTCATGGCTGCACGTTTTTTTATGCTATATTAACCAGCGCATAGCAGGATATTGCAGCAAAACTAATTGCGTGACAAACAAGGCTATCGGTATTGACGTAAAGTAAACACTACTGTATGGTAACGACTTTCAACGTTTTTAATACCTTAAATCTCTGTCCAAAATATTAAGGATGACCCAAGACTAAACGACGGACTGTCATGTTACTGTACGTAAGTGGTAGATTTGATTGAACGAGAAGAATAGACACACTTACTTACAAGTTCAAGAATTCGAAGCCAATCCAGCAATGGCCAGAGAGGGATTTCTCGGGCCGTTGCTTCAGGAATATGCTTAAAACCATGCATTGTCCTACTTAAAGGACAATATTGGTGCCCACTATTATCGCATATGCGATAGAGCTGGTTAAACACATTCCGAATACAATTCTAACACAGAGGTCATTGCTACGATAGCTGAGTAATACAGGTTTCCTGAATCGGTAGTGGTGAACGCCAAAGAAAAACACGAGTCATCTCTCTATATAACTGACTGATGTGACGAGTGATAACAGATACACGGCTAAATTTCTGCTCACTAATAATTCCTTCGAAGACCAAAAGTTGTTATACAGGACTGTAAGAGGATATCTGACAATTCAATAAAGTAATTTTTTCCTATAATTTTTACAGAAACAAGTAAATCTGCTGCCAGAATTTTTCTGTGATTATTTTTAAAGAACTATTTTTTAACAGTGTATGACGATAGTCGTTTTATTGTCATCATCGGATTTCAATCTCTTTAATTTCAATACGCAACACGAATCGATACACAATAATCCATGCAAATCGACAAGAATTGACTTGTGGAGATCTTCAGTGCCAATCGAAACTACCAGAGAATAATAGATTTGTCTCCGTGTAAACTACGTTTCTGACAATGTACAGAAGTGCCCTTGACAAGACAGACATTTTACAAGTAGTGCAACGTACGTATTGTCTTTGTTGATTATTAAATATTTTTTGCCATAAACATGAAAGAACAATTGATTTTTGGCTCATTTAAACATAAATGTGTTCTCTATTGATTTTTCTTTATCCATTGAAAATGTTTCTGGGTTATTCAATATGCTCTGTATGTGTAGTTTCCATGGATATTTTTTACGCCTCAAAAAAGATTTGATTGTCGTGAACAGATCATTGTGTCTTAACCCGCAGATGAACTAAAGATAAGAGCTGATAGGCCAGTTCCATTCTAGGCAAATGTGAACTAAGTGTGTCAGAGTTTTCAAACAGTAGCTTAATTGAAAAGGCGGGATAAGTTCAAAACTTAAAAACTCTTGTTTTTGGGGTACTAAATGCTAATAAAATCCACCTAAGAAAGATATACCTGAAATATTGTTGCGGGTTGGTTCTAAATTTCAGACAGTAGCATTTATTATTGTTATTTACTGGTGCGAGAAACGTCACATTTGAATAGCGTTCATTTTGAGTTCGAGATTATAATTTTGCAATTAGTTTTACAGAAGTTTCGGTTCTAAAGTGTGGATATGCTGGCCATAATTCTAACAGGTAAGAATATTTTTAGTATTTTTCTTTTAAAATGTTATATCAGTTTGGAGTAAGGGTTGATCTCGTTGGAAGCGATATTGTACAGCACGCACGGATGTTGTCAATTTCGGTAGGCCATCTACCTCTACTGTATAAAAAACGTGACACAAAAAACTCCCCTTATTGTCGGCTTCCAGGTAGGCTCCGAATGCCACGAATCACCCCGAGTCCAAACCTTTTTCCGATCCATAGATATGGTATGTGAGAAACGTTCGGATACGTTTCGATATGATAAGCGCATGAGAGGATAACTATGGTTATCCCACGATTAGAACCAAGATTACATTTGAAGCGCGATAGTGGTAACCTAGCATTAGCGATTTTTCAAACAAAGCCTTTCGGGCTAACCGATGGGCTACGAATGGCGCGAATCGTAGCAGTTCATAGTTCGGCCACGAGCGTTTTTGCTTATCAAAAGCTTTCGTGGGTTGTCGTAATTCGTAGATGTATCGTAAACCTGTCGTTGCCCTTTCTTATCGTCCGTACCAGCTTTTTGTGCGATTATTTGACGATTAGTGTCAAATATCGTAATTTCGTCACCATTCGGGGCGATTAGTAGCATTTGTAACCAACTGATGACAGTCAGTCATAAGTATCAAAACCATTTCTCATTCGAAACTTTTATTTAGATAGCACTGTTATATGATGTTTTTCCACTATATTTGTGACGTTTTACTAAAAGTTCTGTATTTTTGTGACGTTTCACTTCTAGTTATATTATGAAAGTAATGATTATGAATAATCGGATGAATTTGTAGTAGTAGAGTATACGTATAATATATTAACCAGTATTGTTGCTTTAAAAAAGCCTTCAGGATTGGCGGCATCGGTGTTTTATAAATGCTAAACATAATACTTAACAAATAAGATTAGCTGCATCAGTGGTTTGGGTGTCTTTCGCCACTTTGGTCTACATCATTCTTGCACGTTTTTGGAATCATATAATACTGTCTGTTATATTTCATTAATTAGGCTGCATTGCCTATATAAAACAGATGTATTTTTAATATAAAGGGCATGTTGATATTTTGAATGTCTGCTACCTTGACAATTAATTTCTGTTTATTAAGCTTCTTATTATTATATTTAAATTGTTTGCCAATGTCAATTTTGTTAAAACAAAACCAGACGTATACCACAACTAAGCATATTATCGAGCAGGGTGTTTTCGATAAGGACGCTTTAATCATATTATTCGAGCTCTGTTTGACCAAATTACAGTTCACACTGTTTTCAATTTCCATTAATGGAATAAACTATTTAAGACTTATATTGACGAATCTGTAATTAAAGTGGTGGTAATCCATTTTTGACCGACCTCGACAATGATTTTTAAGACGAGTTTGCCTCGTAGGGGTTCGCCATAGATTCCTTTTGAATTGTTTAATACCATGGCGGATGAAAAACTTCAGTTCATTGGATTGACGCATTTGGTGAAAAAAGGTCTTATAGATCTGTCTCTGAGTTCACAGAGCATTATCAGTCAAGAATTTACTCAACTTTCAATCACATGGTTTCTTATTGATGTTTTTGACACATATAAACAGCAAAAGTTTTATAAAAGGCTATAGTTTAGTTACAATAAGTCCAACAATTTTGAGTAAATTCTTAACTTTTGTCTGGGAATGCTTTATGAACTCGGGGCCTCATTGGACCAGTTTCACAATGTCCAAGGTTCGTTCAATGTTAAGGTTTCTGTGGATAACGTAGCTTTCAGTTCGGGAATTGTGAAGTAATATAGCAACGTCTAGACGTTGTTTCTGGAAAATGGGGGTAATGCTAATACGGGCTGTAGTAAGCAACGGAGTTTCCATGTTGCAATTTGTCTCCAGATCGATTTTTTGGAATAGCGAAAGTGAAAATTTGGCTCCATAAAAGATAGTGTCTGTAAATACATGCATTTTGGGTGGTCTTAGCTCAGTTGGCACATTTACGCAATCACCTTAGAAAGTGCCATTTGACCATTCCGAAGTATGCTCTCAATACCTTGACTGAAGATGTGTTTATAAAGGTACACGATGTCATTGTAAATAATACCTAGTATACATTATGCATGTATACAAGTGGTATGAAATTCAAGACAAATATAGTGTTCGAAATAAATAATTCAGTAAAAGAGGTAATCTTCATGTTATAACAGGTCGAGTTATTGCTTGAAGTTACAAGCACTTGTTAATGAGAGAGAGAGAGAGAGAGAGAGAGAGAGAGAGAGAGAGAAATGGGGTTTAACGTCCACTCGACACAAACTAGGTCATTTTGAGACTAACGTATGGTTTTTAATTTGTATTTCAATAATTCGCTTGCGCGTAGGGGTCTTTAGAAGTGGGAGGAAACCGGAGTGCCTGGAGGAAACCCATGAGGTTGAGAAGGCGCCCCTATCTCCAGGTCACATACGCTCACACTAGGGCTCGAAACCACAGCCGCAAGCCAGGGGTGACCGGCCAGCTAGAGGTCGAAGCGCGGCACTCTAGACCACTAGGCTACCAAACCCCCCACTCGTTAATGATGGGTGTGAGTGGCCGGATGGTTTAATGCATGTACGTTTGTTCAGAAGGACAGTGAGTGGGTCAAGTGGCGTTGTCACGCTTCTCCGCTTGCACGTGACAATTAAAACCTCATACTTTTTTTCCGATTTTCTCCCATCGCTAAACCCTCTGAATTAAAAAAAAAACAGCCATGTTAGTCCCGAAATGGCACAGTTTGTGTCAACTGTTAAACCCCATTTCCCTCTCAGATTGTAAAGCATAGAAACTACCAATAACTTACGCGACACCAGTCAATAGATGAGATTACGGGGATGGAAATTCCAAAAGTGAAATGGGAATGGTAAAGAATAAAGCAATAGTCCAACGCTATTTACTTAAACAAACTCAAATATGGCTATTTATTGTATTTGTATATATGTTAACATAACATTGTCAAATTGCGAGTTTCGTTAAATCCAGGAACATTTTAGCAACTTTATAAGAGTAATACGTTTGGCTATACGTAATGTATTCCAGAATTTTGTAAAGTCTTTGCAGATGCTAGAAATTTCATTATTTTAACTTGTTAATCTAAATTATCTGTGTAATAGTTAAATATCTTGCCCGTGGTGTGAAGAGGTTTTGTGAATTAGAACTATAAACTTTAATTTTGATGGTCAATTGGTTGATGTTGACATTAATGACACGCAGTTTATGAATGACCTCAGGATTCAATCATTTGGACTAACGGACAAATGTGAGAAATAACCATTATTTCTGTTCAAGTACTCCACAAAAAAACTCGTCATACGAGTTATAATATTTAAACTATTCTTCTGGTCCTTCTTCGGATTGTTCTTCTAAGACCATTCTTCAGTCTGTTCTTTTGATCCTTTCTCAGACTGTTCGTACCTGTTCTTTTGATCCTTCTTCAGACTGTTCTGTTGATATTTCTTGACACTTTTCTTCTGATCTTTTTTCAAACTGTTATGTTGATCCTTCTTCCGACTATTTCTCTGGTCCATCTTCTTCTGGTCTATCATATTTGGGAAGCATATGTTTCATATTCTTTTGCCATCAGAGTTCAGATTAAAATTTAATCATTTCTGACGTGCGTGTTATTCCCACGCTTTCAGTTGTTCCTTGTTTAAGCTGTTTTTGATTTTCAGCAGTTTACATTCTAATTTGCCTATACTGTAATATATTTTGTAGCTATACTAGCTCCACTGTTACAAGTTCAAGTGATGACCTAAACTCCAAAAGTGTTAAAATATTTGTATTGCAATTCAAAACACCTGCATTCAATGTCCAAGTACCCCTTTTTCTGAAGCCTTCAACATTTCTGGAATGGGTGAATGTTTGCACAAAGGCTTGCTGATGCAGGTTAACATTTAAATAAAAAAGCTGTTACCATGACCAGCTCCTCAATATCAACACTCAGTATTGCTCACATCAACAATGCCCCTTCAACGTGAAATGTTTGTAAATCTATATACAAATCAATAAAGCATACCCGTAACAAATCTTCATCAATTCGGATGTAAAAACAATTGATTAAACAATATGAACAATCTTCTTTGAGCGACATTTAGCGATTGACGCACGTACTAAACAAAAAAAACCAAGAAAATGGAACACAATTGCTGTTTTAATTAAAGCGACGTTTCGTTGAGGTTTCTCTCAACGTTTTCAAGCAAAGTGGCTAAGAGGGTAAGGAGCTGGCGCGCTAGCCTTGGGGTCGAGTGTTCGATTCCTGCATTGGCCGAGAAAGTTTATCTCGATTTTTCGGTGTGGTTCCCGTTGTCAGTGATGCAGAACGGAGAGCTTGACAAGTACAGCTGTCTTGTCGTTCGGATGGGGCAAAAAAACCGAGGTCCCGTGTACACATTGGCGTTGAAATTCGATATGAGAGTAAACCGAAGCGCCGCTGCCCGGGCAAAATGTCCGTCATAGCACACTGTATGGCGTCTTCCATCAGCCCAGGTAAGGTGGATAACAGAAGAACGTTAAACCCCATTTCATTTCATTTCTATTTATTCCGATTGAATCCATGCAGGGAAATTATTTACTGTTGTTATCTTGATTTCGAGTTTACTCTAGTCCATCTCACTAGTTCAGTTTTAAAGTTACAATTTCATATTTTCTAAGAAGGTCAAACCATAATTATTTCAATGTATTTTGCTCAATATGTTATCAACTCACTATTACACGACCATAGGTATTATTTCCCACCCTTAAAAATCATTGACACAGGAAAAAATAACACAATTACCTTCCATTGCCTCCATGCATGAGCTTCCTTCAAACGTTGAAATTTGAAGTTGAAAATTATATTTTTGCCAATTTCTCAGCTGGCAATAGTGAATTACTAGGATTATTCTTTAACAAGGTAGGACTGTTTATGGATACCATCTATTTTAAGGCTTTATTTTAATAAATTGTAAAAATATAACTTAAAAAGTTGAAATTGTAGCCTTAAACCCCCACCTCACCCATCACTTGTATTTATTGTTCCTCTGTGGTTCCGGTTCGATACTAGTCGTAATGATATTACATTATAATCAATTGATATCCATATTAGTGTCACTCTTTGAAGTTATCAATGGTTTAATTCTAAATGTTTTTAATTGTTATTGTTGCACATACCGGATTATTTTTTTTTATAATCTAACGACTGTTTCCTTTGTTTTGATCTCACAGTTACACAGATATAATTGATCGTTAGATCTCTAGAGAGTTCAACCTTCGCTGATAACCAGGAATGGTAGGCATTGGTCGCCTGGAATATTCGATGAGCTTGTTCTTGAAGAAGTTCTTGTTATCGATTTAATCAACTTTTCGAATAGTTTGCGTAATCTCTAATAGCCCTGGCTTTTGAGTAGTTCCGGCTAAAACATGCACCCGCCATAAAGAAGTTTGGATCTATCGAATGTGTACTAATAGAATAACTATTTTCACATTAAAATATGTCCTGCCGTATTTAAAATCTTAAGTCTATTTTTTAATTAGATTTCAAGACTAGGCTTGATGTTTACTATAATAATAATTATTCTAATTCAATTAAAAGATGTTAACTAATATAAGTATTCTTATCGAATTAAAGGATGCTACTAATATAATAAGTAATTTAACTCAATTAAAATATGTTTACTAGCATTTAACTCCATTAAAATATGTTTACTAACATAAGTATTGTAACTTGATTAAAGATTACTCTCTGATATAATACGTATTGTTACTTGATTAAAGATTACTTACTGATTTAATAAGTATTGTAACTTGATTAAAGATTACTCTCTGATATAATACGTATTGTTACTTGATTAAAGATTACTTACTGATTTAATAAGTATTGTAACTTGATTAAAGATTACTAAGTGATATAATAAGTATTGTATTTGATTAAAGGATGTTACTAATACTGTATAGTAAGAATTCTAACTCAATTACAGGATGCAAGCGTGTTGTATAAAATAGTTCTATAAGATTGAAAATAAAAATCAAATAACAAAGTCACTCAGTAACATTTGCTTCTTTGCATCGTATCATCTATATTATCATCCAATATTCAGCAAGTTTTCGGTTGTTTTCACTACTGCTGAATGCAAAGCTTTAAATATATTTTATTGAAGTCAAAAAAACAATTGTCGATTGAACTGTATTTTATATGTATACTTGCTTCGTGGCATGACACCCTGTCCAAAATTGAATCATTTAAAACGAAATAACACACCAGACCGAACAAATACAATACTTTATTTGAACTTATATAAAGGGGTTTATCTAGTGGTGCCGTGGTAATTAAACAATGAAGTTTTCCAAATCGTGATCACCCGAGACGCGAAGTCCCCTAAGATTCCTAGAGACTAAGAAAATGGCTTATTTAAAGCCTAATTGGTAAACTTGGTACCGAAAAATTTAATTGACTACAGTCGCATACTTTGACAAAAAATCTGGGAATAATTAATTGCTTTAAAACAACAAGATGAAACTAGATTTCGGATAGCTAGCGGCAGACCAATAGTATGTACAAAGAAAGGGAGTATAGATTTGGTTAGTGGGATAACATCGGCTCTTTAATTACATCTTTAGTGCGGTTAAAATAAACACATTCCTTATTTTCTTTTGTCTAGGATTAATCTATATATTAATTATATTTTCCAGCATTGGTCCTTCAAGAAAAGATACAATGGTCAGTGCAACAAGGTAAATCAATAATCATAATAACAAACTGTTAATGTATAACAATTAAATTAATTAATCGAAACTCACTGTTTGCTTATAACTCTTTAACATTGTCATTAGTTATGTCAAGAAAAAACTACTAAATGTGTAAATGTTTATACATTAATAATTAAAGAGAGAAAGAGAGAATGGGTTTTAACGTTCACTCGACACAAACTAGGTCATTTCGGGACTAACATATTGTTTAATTTTATTTCAATATTTCGCTTGCGCGTAGGGATCTTTAGCAGTGGGAGGGAACCGAAGGACCCGGAGAAAACCCACGAGGTTGGACAAGCGACCCTACTCCTTGCCACGAAACCACGCCAGTTGATTCAATGACATGCTTAATTATACAGCACGCACGAGCTAACCATTCGGCCATCCAACCCCCAATTATAATTAAAGAAAACTACCAAATTTGTAAATCCAACACAAAATTGTCAGGAGCTTTAGCATTAAACATGCATTATTCAAGAGCTAAATCTGCCTGGTGCAGGTCTTTATTTGGGCATGAAATGTTTTCTGAAGTATTAATTGGACATTAATTAACTGATCCAGGCCTTAATCAACTTTGGATGGCATCAGATTGCTCCGATATTAAACAGATTAAAACGTTTCAGTGATAAATCAAATATGGCGCGCCTATACACTTCGAGTCTTAGCTTTAATCAACCAGGACCGTGGTTGTATTTATTACACACGTCGGCCAATTCTTCAAATGCCAATATCTTCGCTCGCAATAAAGTAATTTGAATGAAATTTTCAAATGATTCATTTTACATCAACTACTTTCGAACTAGTATAGAAAGAATGGCTAGTTCTTATCTATATCTTGAATAATGTAACTTACAGTTTACACATGGAGTCGTTGTCAAATCCGTGGAAATTCTATTGATGTCACAATAGGGTAATTACTAATTATTGCTTTTACGCCCTGCTTTTGTAAACTGCGCCGAGACAGCGGAACTCGGATCTTCGTCCCACGATTCCATAATGATTTTAAAAAAAATCCTTATGTTTATCCCGAAATGATCTATTTTGTTTCGAGTGGGCGTTAAAGCACCAGTTCACTCTCGCTGTCTTTCAAGCAGTACGTGTATGAACCAAACGCGTCGTTGGTGGAACCTGTCGATTCTTTAGTATTGATAAACAAAAGGAACAGGAACGACCCCTGAGCTAGTAGGACGTGGCCAAGTAATCCTTTCCACCTGATTCAGTGTTAAATCTAGAGTGATCTAGAATGATCTAGAATGAATGAATTTAGTGGATGGAATTAAATTTAAAGGCAATTAAGACTAACAATTCTTGTCCGATAACACTCCCATGGTCTTAATCTTTATAACTACAAATTGCCACGAATGGTTAAGGACGGAGGCTTGGCTTTAAACATCGTTTGGTTGAACGACACAATTAATGATAAAAAAAACCTGTACAGTCTACTATACACGCTAGGTTGACTTTAATGCTAGGATCCAACTACATGTATCATGATTTGCGCTACGATTGGAATCATGGTTTTAATCGTGGAGTATTCTGATAATCCTATCAGGTCGTATCATATATTGAGGTCAGTCGCAGCAATCGTGTTGATCGTATCGAAACGTACCCAAACGTGTCTGCACTTACCAGAACGTGGACATAATAGGGACAATCCTATCGTAAATGAATCAATTTACTATGTTATTATTTATTACACATACAGATATTAAAAACAATATCATCAGTGATACGAGATTGGTGGATATCAAGGATGGAAAGACATATTGGCCGAATAGAAGATATCGAAGAGAAACAGGAAATTCCCTGCAGCTTGAAACCGTGTCTACAGGTAAGTTGTGAAGTTAATCTGAATAACGTACAGATCTATTAATTCGTCTCGTTTTTTTATACTTTCAATGGTCTCCACTACATGAAGATCTGACCGGCTGTAGTGGACGGTCGAGACAGGAGTCGTGCGTTGGTCCTATGGAAGTCTGATAAATGTATTAACAAATCAGCGTTACAGATCCCTGTGTATTTAAGACAGGTAAAACGAAATTTTGAACTATATAAAACAAAACGAAATAGGGTATGTGTCCTAATCAGATTGGTTGTTAAATCTGTATATAATGATAAGAAGCAATTAGGAAACGTGTTGATTTATCTAAAGGATTTCTGAATGATAAATTCATACTGCAGACCCTTGTATTACCACCACACCCTTTGAAAAGTACAACACGTTTTAGTGAAATACGAGAAGTTATCGAAGAAAGGGGTATTTTATGGGCCATGCCTATTCAGAAACAAATCTGAATAAAGAATATTATGTATATAAAAAAAAACAATATAAAAAAAAATCTCGTTTCATTTTATCTTTTTGTTGTTAACTCCACTCCATCTTTAGTCAGCAGGCATTTCTTTATTGGTTGTATGTAATAAAACATATCTAATTATTGTTTCCTTTACTGGCCTTCTTGGCATTTCGATTGGGTGTCTTGCAAGGTGCGCGGAAAAAAAGTCACAGGAAAAAAAGTCACAGTAAAAAAGTCACAAATTTGCCTAGGTAAAAAAGTCACAGGAAAAAAAGTCACAGGAAAAAAAGTCACAGTAAAAAAGTCACAAATTTGCTTAGGTAAAAAAAAACACAGGAAAAATGGGATGGATTCGGCACCACTGACACGATCCCTGCACATATTTCGTAGCTGTGTCTGCATCTTTACAAGTTTCTTTTTGACCTTTCTGACGGGTCGATTGCCGATGGCATCCTGGGCGACGACAGTCTGGACTGTGGCTGATCCCTTCTGGAACCACTCCACCACTCTCCAGATGAATGGATGGTGTTGGCCGACAAGATTGTAGAACTTGTTGTTCCATCCCCCGCAGATGTTGTTGGTACAGGGGGCACTGTTCATGGTTGCGTCATGTACGTTCCAAACTTCAGGAGGGAACATTGGGGCGGGGGGGTCTTCTCATGGAGAGGGTTAGGCCTTGTAGTGGGGTACTAGTCCTAGTGTCTGGACATGTCGCCAGGTTGACTGTGTCAGGTGGTAGAAGCATCCTTTGGCTGCCACGTCTCTACCAAACACGACAAGCAAAGAGCGCAAAAAATGTCTTTGAAATCAGTCACGATCGTTTCTACAAACATCTCATGGCCAAGTTCTTCACACTTATCAACAATATAAATTGTGACTTTTTTACCTGTGACTTTTTTACCTGTGACTTTTTTTCCTGTGACTTTTTTTCTGTGACTTTTTTACTGTGACTTTTTTTCCTGTGACTTTTTTTCCTAGATTCGTCTGCAAACGACCTTGCATGAGTATGGCGATTTCCAGTTCAGAGAGGAGGATCATCCACAATGGCCTGGATCGAACAACACATTTTAACACGTATAAATATATAGAATAACAATTACTGATTTACAAACGTACAACATCATTATAATGGGGCTATCACCCATCGACGTATATCATCAGCGTATGCCGACGTATGAGAAATTTAGCAAACACGCTGGTGTACGTTGAATGCGTTATGTGTACGCGTTTAAGAAGTTACGAGAACGCTGAAATACGATGGTATAAGTTGTTAACGCCGAACGCACGCGACTCAAAATTTTGTTGATAACGCCGAACGCACGCGACTCAAAATTTTGTTGATAACGACGTATTGCCGACGTATGAGAAATTTAGCAAACACGCTGGTGTACGTTGAATGCGTTATGTGTACGCGTTTAAGAAGTTACGAGAACGCTGAAATACGATGGTATAAGTTGTTAACGCCGAACGCACGCGACTCAAAATTTTGTTGATAACGCCGAACGCACGCGACTCAAAATTTTGTTGATAACGACGTATTGCCGACGTATGAGAAATTTAGCAAACACGCTGGTGTACGATGAATGCGTTATGTGTACGCGTTTAAGAAGTTACGAGAACGCGGAAACGCACGCGACTCAAAATTTTGTTGATAACGACGTATTGCTTACACGTTAGGTGTAAGATATAAAAACGCGATAGGTAAGTTGTACACGCGTTAGCGCACGTTACATGTAAGTTATCCATACGTTAGCATACACGTCGGCTACACGTAATTGAAACGTGTGTAGAACGCAATGAGCGTGTTTATAGTTTACAGGTAGCGTATTTGCCAGCATGTCACACCATAACTTACTCCGACGTATAATATTTATAACAACACGCTGGCATATGCTGAAGCCGAACGTATTGGTGCGTACTTCGACGACCACGTGACTTCATATATAAAAGCGGAGGCTCTCTAGAAGTTGGTGACGTCGCAACCTGTCAGGGCCCGCCATGATTTAAGGCTTCTGCGCATGCTCATCTCTATACACGTTTCAGTAAGTTTTAAGGACGACCGAAGTACGTTGTCCATAGGTTAGAAATAGGTTACGCGTACGCTGCTCAATGACCAAACTTGTAACCGATGTGTATGTCAACTTATGAGTAGCTTATATGTATCGTCCGTGAACGCGTGCATAACTGCCCCGTAGTTCTAACTTACGCCTAACGTGTAAGCAATACATTATTGGCCACGTTCGGCGTACAACAACTTAAACCATCGTATTTTAGCGTTCTCGTAACTTGTTAAAAGCGTGCACATAACGTATTCTAAACATCCCATACTAGAGACAGAAATGATTCTGAACATCCCATACTAGAGACAGAAATGATTCTAAACATCCCATACTAGAGACAGAATTGATTCTAAACATATCATACTAGAGATAGAAATGATTCTGAATATCCGATACTAGTGACAGAAATGATTATAAACATCTCATACTATAGACAGACATGATTCTAAACATCCCATACTAGAAACAGAAATGATTCTAAACATCCCATACTAGAGACAGAAATGATTCTAAACATCTAATACTAAAAACATAAATGGTTGTAAACATACCATACTACAGACACAATTGATTCTAAACGTGCAATGCCGCTAAAATCACAATTGGTTTCAAATATATTTCAGACTGTGTCAAGTTGGATATGTGTTTAGATGACTTAAAAACAGTTATAACAGGTACAGAAATGCAACTATTCGGCACGTCTTGCATGTAAGACTTTTTTCGTATATTTGAGAAATTATATTTTCTATTTCTCACTTTTAACCGATTTCAATAAATAAAAAAATATTGTATAACTGCGTAACCAAAAACAAAAAGTTCATAAACGGAATGCAAGTAGGCTTTCAAAATGAAGTAGGGGTTCAACCTCCTGATTCCTACGTACATGAAGACAACATGCAGTTGGTCGAAAAGTCGGTGTCCGTGTAAATTGTCACTCGTAGCACACTGCAAGTCATATGCCCTTCTTAATTTTTCCAGTTGATACAGAATAGTAGGACGTTAAACCCTATTTCATTCTAAACATTTTAAATTTTCGATATGAGCTTTTAATTGTCAATTCCATCATTGAATGCTGTATCCAATACAAATTAAATAGCACCGTGAAATTTATTATTTTAAAGTTTTTAATTTTGTAAAAAAAAAACATTTGATATGCTGTAGCGAACATAATAATATATGTCTTATGTTTCACGTTGATCTAATTTCAGACCTATAGTAAACCAACTGATGTGCATGCATAATGTCATTGATACGTCTGCAATTTGCTTAGACTTAAGATTCTATTTCAAACCATCTTATAAACTAGACATTATGTCCATACAGTTAAAATTATTCTGTAGAAGTGAGTATACCTAAGTTATGTATTTCAGATTCGGTACTTCACTGCGTTGCATAATACTAATTTAAACTATTTAAACATGGGATCACACTATTTTGCCAGATTACAGTATATTGCCTATACCGTTTTTTTAGGACTTCGAATTTTTTCTAATTGTTTGGATTGTTCGTACTTGGACTGACAGCTTCGTGTCCGCCTACTCGTTTGAATTGTCCAATGCCAAGGTGTCTTTTACGCCGTTTTCGCCACGTATGGTAGACTAGTCAGACCCACGGGCTTTACGCCTATCACGTTGAATCCGGGCTGGAAGAATCTTTAAAATATTTTGCGACCTAGTAAACTGTGATGCCCAAGATTTGGACAATCCTAATGATTGATGATCTAATTAATTTGTTTCTTCCTTTTGCTCATTTAAACAGAATACGAAGCAGTTGCTAATTGTACGGAAATGAACCAATGTACGCAGCACATCAAGTTTCCATTGCAAACACCATACCTCGCAGAACCACAATACTGGTGTGCGTAAGTACAATAATAATATTTAGCTATTTTATATGTCTGGAGATAACTTATGTAGGCCTTTGCCTGTAGTTCAATCCAATTCAGCTTATTGGATAAAATATTGTTTAAACTAAATCATTTCAATTGCACACATGAACTTTGAATATGTAGCATACACCCTGTGGGTTCCACAATACCTAGATTGTCCATTGGTTTTCGAGTTTGCTGTTTTCTATAATAAATGGTTTGAGATGCTCATGTTATCTTCTCACCTCGTGTGAGACTTCTTATAACCTAGTTGATGTAGTTTGCACTGAATGACCTTAGTTTTTCTCCAAATATCTATCTCCAAGAGTTATACATTCGAATTGAACAACTGGGGTGGGGTCTTCACTACTTCAGACAGAGCCATTTTTTTAAGTGCTCAGAAATCGAGTGTAAGAGAGTCAATTTTCAAAATTTCAGACCCTAGACCCCCCGCGCGGTTTCACACCTACGGTGTTCGCAGGTCGGGCTTCGCCAATTGCCGCGCACGACCAAATCCTTAGACGAGGCTCTGACTTCAGATAAATATTGTTTCTCCAAAACTCATTGTAATCAGGCAAAATCATGTTTGTGATAACCGTCCAAGATTATCGACGATACTGAATATAGCGAACATTTCAAGTTCCTCTAAAATGGAACTATCTTGTAAACGACATTAAATTCTTATTCGGGAATTATTATATCGTTCATCTATGTATTTATTAAAAAGTCTTGGAAAACGGTTATCCTATGACCTCAGCGTACTTTAAATCTTGTAGGGGCGGACAATCCGTCATTATTGACGTCGCTTTATTTAGAATTTTCTGACCTGTCATTGATCACACTGATCAGAAGTGAATATTGGTTAGGCCGATAATATAACTGAGAGGGATCGACGTCATGTGATGTGGCGTCACATGTAGACGGTATATGGACTGTATTTATAAAGGCTATATCACCTTGCACAGGGTTATGAGAAGAAGGCCTTTTCAAAACCTCTGTGAAACAGATTGGTCATGTATGGTAAACTTGTGATACCGATGGTTTGAAATCAGCATGGAGTTCATTCTATTTAAAGGGAGATTACTCTCAATGTTGGTAGTTGGAGTAAGACTATCCATTTTCTCGGCGTTTACTTCAACATTTTTTTCATAAAAATAATACAAAGAGCCGATCCCGACAATAAAATTGAAGGGAGGGGGTATTTTGTATGCTAACTCATCATCAGCGGTACGAACTAATTGCAAGTCATTTCCTATTTCAGATTGTTGAAAACGGCCATAGCTTGTGTTGAAGCCTATAAGAGTACCTGTGATAATTCTGGTTTGGATTTGACAACTATGAAGTTCACAATCGACACTCTTTGTCCTGACGGTAAATACATATTGCTTTATAGTGAAACCCCACTGGTTAAAAAATATCAAATACCACAGACGTAGTGTCCAAGACACTACGAAAATTATGAACCACTGTCACAGTATTTTAAATTTAAAGTTACACCATACATGTAGATATAGCCTTTGAGACTAAAGGGCTACAATTAACCTTACCTAATATGTTTTGTTCAACGGTTGTATGCCGAACCCTGAAGAATAATTGATGTCTGTCCGCCAACATCGGCACCAATATGGTATCTATTTTTTTTAAAGCTAAGAGTATTTTCTCCTTATTTACGTTAAAGTTGAAAAAGCAAAATGATTTTCTTAAAGACTTAAAATAATTTGCTAATTAATTTTTAATTTTTAAACATTCAGTCTGGTAACTTACTACATAACTCTCCCTGCATTGGTCAAGAAAGGTCATCCAGATTTTCCGGCGTGGTTTCCCCTTCTCAGTGATGCAGGACGAAGGGCCTGACAAGGACAGCTGTCTAATCATTCGGATGAGACGAAAAACCGAGGTCCCGTGTATACATTGGCGTACACATAAAAGATCTTTTGGCAGTTGGAATTCGATATAAGAGTAGGCCGTAGAGCCGCTGCCCGGGCAAAATTTCCCTTATAGCACACTGTATACTTGTCTTCATTAGCACAGTTTAGGGGCAGAACAGTGGGACGTTAAACTACAAAACTCATAATAATATTAATAGTTGATGCCATAAAGAAATGAGCAGATCAAGGTATATTTTTTATCTTTTATTTCAGCGGTTGATGTGTCAGTCGTGGTTTATGAAGGAAATGGTTCAACCACAAAGATGGCGTCGATTGGTCTTTTGGTGTTGTCGTTAATGTTACGTTTGGCAATGTCCCAAAATACTTATGTTGGATTATATCAGATTTGAATGAAAAAAAATTATTTTATTACCGTAACATTGAAAAAATTAAGCAATTTCGCTTTTTATATTATTATAGTTATTGAACCTATCATCAATTCCTGTTATCCCTTGGAGGGGCATGGGGCCTCCTCAACAGTTCACAATTTGTCTAGATCTTCGGCTGTTGTTGGGGGTTTTTTTGGCTTCTACCCGTAATTCCGTAATCCTTGATAAAATCCCAGAGTGTTTGTTCTAAATCAGCAAATAAATAAATTGAATGGTCTTTGTGGTAATCACAGACCGATTGACATTTTTATTTTAATTCTTGTATCTGTGTCCGGTTTTAACCTTTTCCCAGGAACTAAGTTGGGCTAAAAGCTCTCCAACTTAGACGAGGCAGCACCTGTCAAGCGCCTATTGCCGAATAGAATACTACTAAAAATGTAACTCTCCACCGTGCATAGCACTTCAGATCAACTCAAAACAAGTGGACCACGATGACCCAGTGAATTATTCGTAAATACACTAACCAGTGCTGTATATTGGAGTGCCTCTCAATTAAAAGGACGCCTAGTCGCGAGGATGGGACGAAATTCAAAGGTCTCTTGTGCTATTTGGTGGTCCATGTAAAACTTTCCTTGATAGTTGGAATTCTAAGTAAGAATATAGGTCGTAGCACCCTCCCACACACTTCATGGCACATACAAAATATATTTGTTGTGCTTTCAAATAAAATAATTAAAAACATTCAAAGTTTCATCATGTTAATTATTAGCTGGTGTCGAGCACGATACATGATACTTTTCTAATGATGAATTTGAGCTTTTCGCGTATATAGATGTGATATTTACTGCATTATTGTATTACAATATTAAATATTTTTTTTTTTTTTATCTATCTCAGCTATAACATATTTTGAAATTGGTTTGTATTGAATATATAATAAGATTAATAATCTTCACTACAATTACAATCAGTATTTTATTTTTGACAAACACTAAAAAGAATTAGTTCCTGCCACCCAAACCCCTTCATTACACAAACAAAATATTATAAACAATTTTTGGGGGATATAATCAAAAGATGTTTACGAAATGCTTAGTTACATTGCATTCAAAGTTTGAACATGTAATAAAATAAAGGTATCGAGCTTTATGTATGGTACTTTTCTTATAATGTACTTGAGGTTTTCACATCGTTTGCCTTATTACACTATTTTGTCTAGACCGTTTTTAGGAATTCGAATTTTGTCTAATGGTTTGGATTGTTCGTACTTGGTTTTATTTTATTATTGTATTACAATCATAAAATATATTTTATCTCAGCTATTACGTATATTATCTGCATTTGTTTTGTATAGAACATGTATCAATATCGTTAAACTAAGATCAATATCGTTAAACTACGATCAATTTTGCCGTTATGTTGTTTGTTTTAGATAGTTATATCTTGGAATAAGCTGCTGGCATATATATATATATATATATATATATATATACAATAAGTAGAATAAATATGACTTGGCTGGAGAGGGGGAGGCTTCAACAAATTTTATGTCATGGCTACTTGCAGACTTTGTCGGGTCATCTTGATCCGGTAAGATACTGATCATATATTTCCTAGATTAATTACCGAGAAAAATTCCTGTTGTGTGACAGTTATGTCGGTCGAAAATGGAAAGCAAAACGCCGGAAAGCTTACCACCATTCCCGCTACACATCTCCGTTGTAGCCCCCGTCATCCAGGTATGACCGGCGTGGATACTGCTGGAACACTCTAATCTTGGACTTCGCGTTATTCACTTATTCACTGGACATAATATGCCATACAGGGTGCTATGGGGAAAATTTTGCCCTGACAGAGGCACTGTGGTCTACTCTTATGTCGAATTCAAACTCTCAAGAGGTCGTTAACGTTTACGTCAGTATTATAATGATGTGTATTTAATAAGTCCATTGATCATTTTAACATATCCAAATATTATCAAATCTCATTGCATTACACAAAATACACACGCAGGGGTGTTGATGGTAATAATAATAATAATAATAATCTATTTATAAAGCGCTGAATATCCAACTAACTAGTTGCTCAAGAGCGCTACCATGTTCATACAACTTATAATCCACATTTCATTTCATTAGAAGAGTTGGTACATAACAGTTCTTCTTTAAGCCCCCTTTCATTTCAGTTATGAATACACCATATCCCTTTCTGTATTGACTGACAATAATGTTTTTACTTACTCTATACTATTTTCTGTACATGTAAATATCTAATCCCCTTTTTAGACAACATGATTAAAACACAGATCCTATTTCGATTCGTTGTTATAGTTCAAAATTTCGTTTTACTTGTCTTTACTAAGTAGGCCATCGAAAGTATAAAAAACGAAACGAAATAAATAGATCTGTATTTTAATATGATTGCTTAACATCTTTGTTTCATATGTGACAGGGAAACCGCGGAGCTCAGTGAGTAAGACGCTGGCTCGGTAACCTGTACGTCCTGGGTTCGATTACTAGTTCATTTGAATATTTTGCATAAGTGACCGATGAACTATGATGGCTCAGTGAGTAAGACACATGCTCGTTAACCTGGAGTTCCCGGTTTCGGTTAACTTTCGATCCCAGTGGTTATGAAGAAAATTTATCGGATGTTTTTTTCTGGCGTGTTTCTTCCCAATTTGAGATTCTTAGCAGGTTCAGGGGAATTGGAGAGTACTGATAAATCCTACGAGGTTGTGCAAGGTTCCTTGCCAATTACAAGTTTCAGATTCATGATACACGTTTCGACACTCACTTCAACCCACGCCAACAACTAAAACAAATACAAACAAACAAGTTTTCGCTTGCACTTTTAATAACACAACTGAAATGTAGCAATAAAATAAACATTAAAAACTAGAATCAACCCACCGAAACAAACGAACCGCGCATTCTAAGCCCTTAATCCCACATAATAAATCACAGAAATGCTATGTCAAAAATTCAAGACACAAATAAACAATATAGTTATAAACATAACTCATATATCAAAAATACAAATTACACATCTATATTATTGTTTCCCACATCTATATTAAAATATATACACAAAACGTTTTAAAATAAACGTCCTTCTTTTCTCAATAAGAGAAAGAGAACAAAGCAGGCCGTTTGATTTCATGTCGGCATCACACTCTACCAACAACAATTAGTCAGAAATCATTTAATCAGAAAGATGGGTATTAAATGAGCACGCCCCTGGCTGGTTATAAGCGGGCTGTATTACATCCATCTTGAATTCCGAAACATTTTAGACTTCCGACACAAAGTGTCTTGGTAACAGAGTATAAACGACAAGTAATCTTGTCGCCAACCATATTCAAGAAGTTATCTTGGCTATGATTGGGTCATAAATAGCCATGCTTTCATAAGACCTTTCTTTTAACTAGATGTTGTCCCGGCAATTTGTGACGTCATAAGATCATTATTTATAAATTCACAACAAAATATCTAAAAAAACTGCAAAAAGGTGTTCTTTCAGTAACGAATATTATGGTTTGCATATTTCAAAATAAGAATCAAATATTAATAAAGAATTGGACGGAATTTGATCGAATGCTTGATGATTAGAATAAATATATAAAATGATACATTTGTATACAGTTGAATCCCGCTTTCTCGAACCTTAAGCGTCTGTTATAAAATATTCGATATAAAAGAGGTTCGTGACATCCATATTAAGCGTAAACATGTATATCAAACATAATAATGATCACATGTTATTATCTTAAAAGGTCCAGGTTTTCACATACGGTATTAAAAATATGTAAACTATCTAACAATTTATAAACACCACAATACAAGAATAATACATGAAAATTCTTTGGTTTAAATTTTAAAGCTCCAATATGGTTATGTATAGGCCGTCGAATTCCATGGCATTATACTTCTGTTGTTCTTCACTGTGATTGGTTCGTTTGGTTTGGGGTGGGGTTTGTTCGTAGACCATAATCCATTGCCATGTCGTCAGGGTCGTTGTATACATTGTTTTATAACATTACTTTAAAAGTCGTCAGCAGAGTTAGGACAACTGTAATCGCCCCGCAAGTCGCTGTAAAATAGTGTGTACAATAAAATAATCAAAATTTCGAATACACAGTATTGTCGTTAAAACCCTAAAATACAAGCGACTAATAAAATGGAATTGAGATTAACATTCTACTGTTCTGCTCCGAACTGGGCTAATGAAGACAGGTATACAGTGTGCTATAAGAGAAATTTTGCCCGGGCAGCAAGGCTAAGACTTGAATGACCAGGACAGCGGTTATGATCAATGCAAACATCTTGTCAAATTACAACCAATGATAACTTCGCTCAAAATTATGTAATTTGAATGAAATTTCAATATATTTATTTTGCATTAACTATTTTTAAAACATTATTGCGCGAAATGACAGCTCTAAATTTTACATCATGCCCCTTTATTCTCGTTAATATAGAAAACATTTTTGTGTTACCTTTAGCACCATAGCTATTGTAGGTCTCTGTTGTTAAGTCCGGCGCTACAGAAAAATATAATTAAATCCCGAATTAGTTATTGATGTTATTTATCTTTGAAAGAGAGAGGGAGAGAGAGAGGGGGAGAGAGAGGGGGGGGGTACTCAGAAGTTAAACAAGAACTAATAACAAACCCTTTTAAATGACAACGAGGGAGAGAAAGAGGGGGAGAGAGCTACTTCAGAAGTTAACCAAGGGCTAATTAAACTTACCGTTGGGGCAATACTCGGCGATTAACCTTGTACGATCATCATCGGGTTTAATAGAATTCGTACATGTATCTTTAACGCTATTTGTTGTACCACATTTCATTGCAGTAGAGATCACACTTAGATATGAAATAAAGATAATAACGCATTTAGTTTATTTTTGGGGTTTAATGCAGTTTTCACTAATAATTAATAACTTAAAGTTCAACTTCGATTACAGAACTAAAGAAATAATTAAATAAAAAAATGAAAGCTGAACTTCGATTACAAAACTAAAGAAATAATTAAATAAAAAAGGAAAGCTGAACTCCGATTACAAAACTAACGAAATAATAAAATAAAATGTTAACTCGAAGAACAGTCGCCATATTTGTTTTCAATTTGTAAACTGATTACGGCGTGAACGAATAGAGACAGGATCACGCCATAATATCATTACAATATATAAGGTTGCAATTTTTTACCTACGTTACGTACATAATAAATATCAAGAAAGCTTTACAATACGTCAACTGTCTATGATTACAATAAGGTTGCAATTTTTTACCTAAAAATATATGGTATTCAGTCAAATGAAAAATAATACTTACGCACACCAGTATTGGGGTTCAGTGTAATATTTTAATTCCGAGGGAGTTTTGATTGCTTTGAAACAATCCGTAAATTCTGTACAGGCTGAAGTTATTGCTGTAATAAGAATCAATTGAATAGAACAGACCCATATGTACAACAGTTCACAACGAATAAGGATGGTCTTTGGTATACCCATTTTGTATCACGTGCAAGTCACTTATTTCCAGATCAGCTAAAGGACTACAATAACCATACGCAAAAATCCTGCTAAAAGAGTCCTAATTACCTTACTAAAAAAGTCCCAATATCCTTACTAAAAGATTTATAATAACCTTACTAAAAGAGTTATAATAACCTTACTACAAGAGTTAAAATAACTTTACTAAAGGAGTCACAATAAGGTCCTTGTAATGCATTGATTGTAAAGCCTTTTATACGCCCACATTTTGTATTAGTATATTGTCGTCCATCAGTTCGTATTGTTCATTTTACCGCAGCCTCTTCAACGTTCCACAGGCAAGATTGTTTAGGTATTGCAAGCTTGTTAGGATTGTTTAGGTAGTATTGCTAGAGATGAAATCTATGGTCATTTTAGAAACCCGCAAAGAATATAATACTGTCCCATTAGCACAAATTTTTGTAAACCCTTTAATGGTCAGAGATGTGACATATTATGTGTATAACGTCAATAAGAGTTGTGTAGTGAAATACGCCCTATTTACATGTACGTAAGTTGTATATTACTGAGATTGTGAAACAGGACAATGACAATTAAACTTTTAACAACCTACCTATTGTACCGTCAGTCCCACAATAGTCAGTGGCGGCGGTTTGCAGGCTTTCAAAGGTATAGGATATACCCTCAAAAGGTTTGTAAGTTGGGCATGTAGTAGAATCAAGTGCCAACATTTCGTATGCAGTTAGGGCTGTTATAATTGCCCTGAAAGTTAAAAAAAAGAGTCAAAATATTATATTAAAATAATTTCAGTTCAATTTTCAAAATAAAATTAAGCAAATATTGTACATACATGGTGGTCGAGATTTAAATAAAAATATCACAACCATATTTTTTTATATACATTAATAAAATCAAATATCATGGAGAGAACTATTACAATGCTTTTGTCTATAAAAATCATGTGTAAAATTTAAATATTGAAAACAATAAAACACTTATAATCTGAAATCGAACATTGTCTCGGCAATAGCAATCAGCAAAAAGTGTATCTACCCTTCCTGGGATGCTTTACACTTGATACAATGAATGAATGGGGAAAAACTTTTGACTAATTTAACGGCGGCAGCTTAATTCCCTCTAATGGTGGTTGTGTGGCCAAATGATTTAATGCGTGAGCGTTAGATAATAGGGTTTGTTATATAGAGTCAAATGACATGGTTTCGGTGCCTTGTTTGTACATGACAAGGATTTGAGTCGAACTATAACATTACGTTAGCCCCGAAATGTCCTATAGTTTCTGCAAGTAGACATTAAATCGCTCTATCTCCCTCTCTCCCCCTCTCTCCCCCTCTCTCTCTCCCTCTCTCTCTCTCTCTCTCTCTCTACGCCAGCGGCGTTATGGCTTACTCTTACATCGAATTCAAAATTCCATAGGATATGTTACGTGCACTTCAAGGTGTATCAGGGGCCTCGTTTTTTGAGTCCCGTCTAAACGACTAGACAGCTTCCCTTCTAAGACCCTCCGCCCTGCACCACTGACAAGGGCAAACCACACTAGAAAATCTCGAGTCAGCGTCTTACCCTCTTAGCCACCGTGGCTTCTAACAAAGTCAGCTGTTTAACTTTGTCGTTATCATCTGAAATATCCCCGAGAAAATGATGACCATTGAAATCTTTAAGAATTATGAAATGGGGGAGTTTGGCAACAATTTCATAAAGATTACTGGGATTGAGAGACAAACTTAGTGCACAAATTCATGACACAGTGTTCAATGGGGATGTGTAAAAGACAACGAATACAATGTTTTCTGTAACAAAAGAATGAATGAATGAAATGGGGTTTAACGTCCTACTGTTATGCACTTAACCTGAGCTAATTGAAGACGGACTGTAACAAAAGAGCTCTAACAGTAATAAACAACTTATAAATCCATTATTAATTAATTTCAGATTCCAATTTAAAGCTTTAATTTTAAGCTTTAAATTAAAATCTGAAATTTATCAAATTTTAAGTTTTTAATTTAAATCTGAAATTTATTTAATTTTAAGCTTTAAATTTAAATCTGAAATTTATTTAATTTTAAGCTTTAAATTTAAATCTGAAATTTATTATTAATGGATTAATACCACGACTACCCCACTGATTAATGTAGTTTTGAAGAGATATGTTATATCTGGGAAGAATGGACATCTGTACATTTATACCGACTATTTGGTCCCAATTCTTTCTACAATGGCTGGCATTAATGACGTCACTGCCCTTTATCCCTCACCGCTAATAATATGTTCTCTTCCTTTTGTTTTACATACATCGTGATGACATCCTCATTTTGCGATTGTGATGACGACCTGTAACACCATCGCAAGTCCTTGCCATTGAGGTCTTTGGCAGGAACCGACGTCTCCCTGGCACGGTTATCACCAGAGGCGGACCCAGGAAATCCTGTGGTCCCACGAGAAAATTTTTGAAAAAATCGGGTTGTCAGTACTCAGTGGTGATTTGTGGCGCATATCTATTTTTTATACTGTTATTTAGGGGGCCGGGCCCCTGGACCCGCCTCTGGTTATCACGACATTTAAGTCCCAGTCGCTTTACCCATACACATATCTTTGGCTTTTGAAGCAACGGGGTAGACTGGGGATACATGGATCCGTGGAATTGTTGAAATAACCTTATACTTTGATCAATTTCGTCAACTCGGAACAATAATTAAACGTAAGGATTGTGTACTTGTTGGAATAACGAAATCGTCAAGCAGAACAAAAAGTCACGCGTGGGACGCCTTGTGATAATAAATATTGTTCTACCATTTCTACACCAAAAGCTGCCTCAACAGCAAATAATTCCTCTTGAAGAATTTGCTTGCCGGCAAATGAAAATCTATGTTTCATCTCATAACTAATAAAGGCACGGATACAAACATACACATGATGCTGTTAAACTATCCGATATGCGAGAATATCGACAGGAACCATGATCTTTGGGTTATAAACATGCATTTCAAGTTTCATCAAAATCGCATCACAGTCCCCAATTGGAACCAACGGAATGTTGAGAAAAATGCTACAGCCTGTGATGTTACGGCCATTTAACATTGGAGTCAATGGGCAAATAGTTACTAGTCTGAGTCCACATGCCAATATCTAAAGGAACCAAAACCGTTGGGAGATATACCAATATTTCACGTTCCGTCAAACTCGGATACAAATTGTGACCTGTAGAGTGCCCGGGTGGACAGGTGCGTCGGCTTAATACGTCCACAAGAAAATGTGGGCGTATAAACAAAAGTAGCCGAAACCAAAAGGAACTCACCCACACACAGCATCTGTATACTCGAATCCAGAAGGTATCGTAGTCATATAATCCATAACTTTCGTATTTAATTCTGTGCAGCCTGTGTCTAAAATGTTAATACATTCTTCATTTATGTGAAATGTATACCCCTACTTAAAGGGACAATAACACTCTTGCTGGCTTGACAGGTCCAGAAAAAAAAATTAGCCTTATTCTAACTACAAGATGTTTAAGTGTCCTACATGTTGTGTACATTATTCATTACAACCTATCTTACTTGTCCAGAGGGTTCGAAAATATGTTTAAATCCAAGTTGCATTTGGGAGTGCTTACGTAAGGCTTTTCAAACCATGTTACGGCATTTAGTTGAATTTTTCCAAATTTTAAAATTAGGTGTGTTAAGATGAAATTTGTATCATTTTTTATTTGAAATATTGTAAAATAGTACAAATTGTTGAGCAGAATAAAGATTGGAACATATTATTCAGTTACAACAAGAGTGGTATTGGGGCTTTAAGTTGGAACAGGCCAGTTTAATTAATTGTTTTACAATAATACTACTTTGTGTTTGGTATTAAACTCTTTGGGGGCCACGCGGTGGTTCATCGGGATTTTCCAGCATGGTTCCCCGTTGAAAGTTGTGCCTGGCAAGAGACAACGTATAGTCGTTCGAATGGGACATAAAACCGAGGTCAAGTATACACAATGACGTGTAGGTGAAAGAACCGATATAAAAGTAGGCCGCAGCGCCATTATCCGGGCAACGCTGCCCTCATGTAGTATGGCGTATGCCCGTCTTCATTTTCCCATTCGGGGCAGAACCGTAGGACGATAAACACCATTTCATTTAATTTTCTTAAACATGATATTTAACTGGTATTGTGCCAACAAAAGTCAGTTACTATGTTAAAAACGTATACGATCAAAGTACTCTCTATAAAAAAAAATCAACAAATTTCCAGATTGGAATCTTGTGATCGACCAATGATTATATCTTCGTCAGAATGTAAATAATAATCCCGGAAAATGGACAGTTTTAAACGATTATCCACTCCTCTCTATTCCTCAGAAAAGTAGGACATTAATTTCCTCTCTTTTCACCAGTATAAATTGATATCTCCAAACTCCACCCAGTGACATAAGAAACAAAATACATACCAGGATCGGTTTGTTGCGAATTTGATGGTTCAGTTCCTTCTGATTAAATAAAACAGTTCATACATTACTAAGCATTACTAAGTATTACTAAGTAACCAATTCCTGATAAAGGTTGTGCTAAACATATTTGCTTTATTCCTGTAAGTTATTTTTTTCTTGTTAATGAGTGACATATTATTACATGGACCAAAGATGAGGATAACATTCGATCCACGGATGCTGGGAATCGAATCCAAACCACCTAACTCACCTCTCGTTAAGAACTGTCAGATTGTCCTATATGGACGAAAATGTTTTACAATAAACTACTTGAAATAATTCGATCTCCATATTCAACATACTGTTCCAGATATACAATCTGATTTAAACACAGATCCTATTTCGTTTCGGTTTTTATAGTTCAAAATTTCGTTTTACACGTCTTCACTACACTAGGATCCGGAAAAGTTGTTATATTATCGGCGTTATAGTTGAAGTGAGGGATTAGCCATGACATGGTCTGTCACGTTGTCTTCTCAGCGTGCCATGCATGGAACTATCGGTAAACCACGAGAAACGCCAACACTGATTGATTAATCAATGTCTGAAGTCATAGGGTCAAAAGATGTACGACCCCTGGCAAGACTTTCAACTACAACCGGTCAGATCTCCGTGTAGTGTAAGCCATCGAAAGTATAAAGAAAACGAAACTAAATATAGATCTGTATTTTAATCAGATTGCCAGAAATAAGACAAATCGATAAGTCATTCTAGTTACGAATGTTTTTGAACGGCCACAATCAGCTTGGGAACGGTTTACAAAAAATGACTTGGTCAATTTTAAACGTCAGTTACCTACACTTATCATCGGTATTCCCAGTGGTATAGTTCCGTTCTACTCCATTAGGGATACCGAAGATTGCCTCCACTATTGCAACACTAGAAAGCTTAAAACTGCGTGAGAAAGTTTAGTTAAAAGATAGTGACAAGCTTGTTCTGTCTCCAGATTCAGAACTGGCAATGTCTCGCGGTTCCCGTTTGTACTATCAAATACAGGGAGATGCGTTGAATTAGCCAGGAAATATGGGGATCGGGTCCTGCAAACCATTATAAAGTTTTATACATACCGACACACATATTAGTTTCAGTCTTACATACTTGACCACTAGTAACACAATCAGCATCCACCTTACACTCTGAAATGATAATAGGAGAACATCTTTAAAAATATATGTTATATAGAGACATCGCGTCCTGCAAACCATTATAAAGTTTTACACTTACCGACACACATATAAGTTTCAGTCTTACATACTTTACCATTTGAATTAGTAGCACAATCAGCATCCACATTACACCCTGAAATGATAATAAGAGAACATCTTTAAAACTGTGTATTAATGAATTTGTTATTAGGAAACTCGATCAATAAATGTATACCCATAATCAGAAGGTAAACCATGCTTGTCCCATTGGTTGTATGTAAGCAATATGACGAAGAATACTGGCCATTTATTAATACTAGATGCAGTCCAATAAAAGATCGTCCGAGATGGTCATACTAGGTAATTGTAATTGTATATTCTTTATTTGGCGATACAACGTTTTGGGGGATTGCTACGACAAAGGCTGAGCACAAATTTGAACAAAGGAACATAGTATATTTGGCGATCCAACATTTTGGGGGATTGCTACGACAAAGGCGGAGCACAATAATGCGAACAAAGAAACATAGTTTTTAATCTTGATAGGTTGGCCCAATAACCAATCTTCCGATATTGACATATCAGTTGGTAGTAGTGCTATTTTGTTTTATTGCTACGACAAAGAAGGATAACAAATTGAACAACACTATAGCCTCATTTTGCTACTGCATGGTAATGGGAATCTGATCGACGTGGGCGTTAAATTCAGGGTCTTTTAGACTCGTGATCTTGGATGAGGAACAAGGCCCATTGGGGGTACAAAATATGAACGATGTTTTTCACACCATTTTTTACGTCCTGCACCAATGACTGATAAAGACTTTTTTCGACCAAAACCCAGATGGAATCTGATTAGTGGTCAGCGTTAAATTCACCGAGCCACTTGGCTCAGACAATGGACAAATCTAAAAGATCATACTATAGGTAGTAATCCAAAGCAAACCCGTTATAGACAAGGGCGCTGGCATGTATGGATTTAGTTTTATACACCTGCAGGCTGCAGTGGAAAATCGAAGTATCTGAAATCGAAAATAATCATGTGCGTCTATAGTGCATTTTTAAATGCTTAAGACTGGAACCTCGTGACAGTAACAGGGTTAGAGGGGTGATTTAGATCATACTATGAATATAAAGGGCATTGTCTTGGTGACATGGTCTATTAGTATCGAACTACTAGAACCAATTACCCTCAGTTCCAGAGCTATGTGAACGGGGCAGAGGGTAAAGTTTTTGGAACTTATTTTTTTTTTCAAGTTCAAGGATACGGCCTTCCAATTGAGAAATGTGTGATTTATCTAAAGGATTTCTGAAAGATAAATCCAAACAATAGATCCCCACATCATGCAGAACACGTCAATAACAACTCTTCCCGATCCTAGGGCAGTAAAACGACATTTTGAACTATAAAAAACGAATCGAAATAGGATCTGAGTTTTAATCAGATTGCCGAAAATCGAGATATCATCGAATGACCTGTGAACGTGAACGAGGGTAAAGTTTGTAACCGATGTGTAACATGTCTTAGTTACCCCCCCCCCCCACACACACACACACACACTCAATTCCTAAAACTTGTTTTCAAATTTGCTGTGAATCATTGGATTCGTCGGGGGTGGGTCGTAGCAGGGTTAACCTTGTCTCCAACAACCCCCTTCCCCTTTTGCTGATAACCCTGTAAACGCGATATAGGCTACGGTCAGCAGACAGACAGAGAGAGAGAGAGAGAGAGAGAGAGAGAGAGATTTGACTGAGAATGGATTCGTGGTCATTATCCCAACACTTACCTACACACGTGTTACTGTCAGTATTACATTTTGATGCAGCAGTATCCGTACACTGAGTATCTTCGTTGCAGGCTGAAAAATATAATATATAAATTACAACATATGTAATGTCATTTTGAAATGACAATAATGTTTCTATGTGCGGGCTTCTGTTCTACAAATTATTTTTATAGTCTGAAAATCGTTTTAATGATTAATTTGATCATTCCTCTGGTAAGGCAGCTAGTGTACTGGTCTAGGTATAGGTTATGACAATAATTCGCTTGCGTTTAGCAGTGGGAGGGGGGAATCTGCGGACCCACGGGGTTACATAGACGACCATACACCCTGTCACGTACAACCATTCGGCCACCCAATCCCCTCTTAACAAACTGGTAGGCTTTTAAAAGTCATTATTGTAATACTTACCTACACATACTTTAATAGTGCCTGTACTGCATACTGGTGTAGCAGTAAGAGCAGTACACGAATCATCGGTAGTGCACTCTGAAAAATATCATCATTCAAAATGATTACAATATTTTTAATATTCTTTCCATTTCTCCTTAAATCAACAGCAGACCAACCATGTTTCCATAGTGGGGAGTTATTTTTTAGAAAGAATGGCGGATGTTAAGTCGGATATATAAGATCTTTGTATATCTGGTGACTGCAACCACGATTGACCTAATCTATAATGAACTTGTGCATCAAACGAAAAAAATCACTCCCTCAAACTTATAACGCATGGAGGTTGGGCAGGCGATCTTACTTCTTGTCACATGCAGGCTTTGGAATGACATACCATATGATCGGAAAATGTGATTGACTAATCGACCATCAAGTCTCAATTATTCACTAGTCAGTTTGGAATATAATTAATATAGGTATCTACCCATTCACCAATTATATTTTACTATGTGCTTCATATAATGGGATGGCTTTAAAGTATGAGAATTGGATTCTCGCATGGTATTGAGATTACCCAGGTAGGGCCCATGCCTTTGCTAGATACAAGGCCTTACAGAAGACCCGTTAGACACATACCAACCACACCTTTGACAAGGTTATGATAAATCATCGAAATCTATCATTTATTACTATTTCAATCAATTGAACAAGTGGAACATTCTAGAATCGCCATTTGGAAACTTCTAGAAAATTTGAAAACCTCTGGAAACAAACAGTGTTTAGAACAGGGGGTTCTAGATAAAAGTCAGAAGGTTTTGGAAAGTCGTGGGAAATTTGAGAATGTGTCAGAAAGTTCTATAATTTCCCAAGCCTATATATAACCTGGACCAGACGAATCCGTGGGCAGAACTTTCTTAGCAGTACGTACAGAACTCAGCGTTTGTCGTAAGTGTCTATGTGACTCACGGGGTTTGTGTACTAGATTTTTGGCAATTTTGATCTGTTGCACTTAATAATGTGCTATTCTGAGAAAAATTATCTCTCTGTTTTATATTTTACTGTTTCAGGAGAAATTATCTCTCTGTTTTACATTCTTTTGTTTTAGGGGAAATTATCTCTCTGTTTTACATTGTTCTGTTTAGCAGAAATTATCTCTCTGTTGTAATTCAAGTTTAGGATCATTCTTGTGGTTCTACCATTCAAGGATTATCACTTTTGGATCAACAAGACCCTGGGTAATTCTGCAAACTTTCTGGCAAGTACTTGCATCGTGTTAAAACGAATCGTTAGACGATTGGCTGTATTCGCAACACCTCCTTGTAGATTGGCAACAATCACAGTTACATCTTCCGTATACTAGTAATGTATCTGATACTCATAATACGGCAACTTAGTATTATTAGTGTATGATAAAGTATTTGCTTTAATTTATGGTAAAATGTTTTAATAAGACTTAACTGTGTACAGCAGAATCTGTATGAGCAGCAACTCATATTGGGTGTCTACTTAATGCTGATTATACATTAGTTGATTATGGAGTTAGGTTTTACCCTTTTATAATTAATATCATCATTACCTTTACACTTACCTACTACACAATCTTGCATAGCTGCGTTATATACTGTATTGGCTCCACATGCTGAAAATAAGAACGTGACTATCATTATGTTACGATAACAAAAGAGCAACACTTATCATACAACATTCAGTTCAGGAACTTGTTGGCCCTTACAAACATTTCTCATATATTACATTTTAAACGTTACTTAATTTTTGAAATATTTTATTAAACGCGATCAAGACGATTCGTATCAAAATTTAGCTTCTCTTATTGATATTTTGTTTATATCTAAGAAAGATGGGCACCCTTGCAATCATTCTGTGTTAAAAAAAAATCGAAAAGTTTGGGGAAAATGATTGTTATATTACTGTTAACGGTTTCAAATGTATTTTGGGCTTGAAGAGATATACATGCACATACACAACATCAACGACAAAAACAAGCACAGATAGAATCATTACAAAATCCGAAATTTGTACACTTTGAAGCCCGATGTGCATGGCCAAATATGGTAAAACAATTGATTTATTTTTAAAATTGTACTGGATATGTGATATTCCACTTCTGATTGGGTGAATACATAATTTCCATCTATTTTAAACAAATGAGTGATAGCCTGGGTCTCTGAGGGTTAAAACTAAAGCGGAAACGCCTTCGCGCCAGGTTTTTATGAAAGTGTGGTCCCAGGTGCCCATGGCGTTCATCAGTCGTCTGGTCCACTCCATGTACAGACACGGCGCTGTTGTTATTGACACTCGCGGTGGACACACCAGATACTGATGTTTAAACTGTGTACAGACTCTAAACCTTCTCGTAATGAATTGTGATGAATTAATCACTAACCTTGTAATGTTAATTCTATAGACAATTGGGATATCATTGATTATAAGGCTGCTGCTGACAAAATCGTTCAAAGCTACCTTTAAATGAAAGGATGGCCAAACCATCAGGTGCAGGGACTTTGTCTGGTTTTCGTATGGAAGAAGAGGGGCGTAAGATCAAGGTGAGGTATGGAAGAGATACAGCATGAGTGTGTTTAAACCATGGAAGAAATATATCCCTGTAAGGCGAAATGCCAGTGTATCCATTCCATTAATTCGAAAATATATGTGAAGTATGCCATTAAAGCCTGCTAAACTTCAAGACCTGATTGGACTTTGTAACAAGAGATTGTTACCAACGAGAGCTGAGGAAATTTACAGGAATCGGCATATAAATAACGAGGAAGATTGACTTGATCAAAGTGATTATGTTGATGTTTAGGGATAATATTGGGTCTAACTCGTAACCTTCTTTTACGAAACTTGTCTGTTTGCATGCCAATACATGTAGTTTGTTGAGCATGAAACTAACTATATATCAAATATCTAGCTTGTTATGAGTTCTGAATTCAAGTCTATGTATATCAGTGATATTTTAGAGACATTTAGTAACTGGATAGAGCAATAAACTATAATACATACTTATGGAAGAACATTACAAATTTATTTCCGCGACGTTTCGAACAGTATTCTCACAACGTTTTCAAGCAAGTACAGTAACCAATGTGTAGTGCAAATATTTACATAGACAAACAACAACAACCATGCAACAAGAAGATCAAAGGCATGAATGGACGGGGACTGTATCCGTAAACCTTTTGGGGATAATGTTATTGTCTCTACATCGTATCAGAAAAGTAAATTACTCTTGGTTTTAACATATTAACCCTTCAATCTTTTATTGCTCTATCAAGTTACTGAATGACTCCAAAAAAACATTAACGTCATCAGCATGGAGATGTGTCAGTTTTCTCTATTAATACAAGTAACAGATTGGAGGGTAAATATGTTAAAACAAAAAGTAATCACACTTTGAACTGTGGAGGACAACCAAAACTACTTTATTCATACAGCCATTTCTTAAACCTCATAGTGATAGTATCCACCCAGACGGCCTCTAAAATGCGATTAAAGAATAGTGCAATATCCAGTAATTGAATGTCTCTAAAAAATCATTAACGTCATCAGCATGGAGATGAGTCACTTTCCTCTATTAATACAAGTAACAGATTGGAGGGTAAATGTGTTAAAACAAAAAGTAATCACACTTCGAACTGTGGGGGACAACCAAAACTACTTCATTTATACAGCCATTTCTTAAACCCCATAGTGATAGTATCCACTCAAACGGGCTCTAAAGTGCGATTAAAGAATTTGTCTATCACAGCACAACCTGTATAGACAATGTTAATGAATAAGGACTAATCAGTAGTAAATAAATTCTACACCGTAGCCCTTTACATATTTCAAAGACCGTGACCATCAGTTAAAATGTACCTTCACAAGCATTATCATCATTACACACTTTTTGGTTAGCAGAACACTCAGTGTTGGAAAGGCATTCTGTAAAATAAAATCGCATATCAATATTACACAAATCTGTAATAGACGAATAATTTTAAAATCAATTATCAAGGAACCAAGGATCGTACTAACATCGAGAGCAGCATGGAACAGATCATTGATTAGGTTTTATCTAAGGTAGGATGGAATTTTTTATACCTCAACCGACAACTGTTGTCTGAAAATCTTACATCTGGATAATAAAAATTATTTGAAACGAACTTTAAATGTATTTTACGATGCAGTAAAATATCCAAATTAATTCGTGGCCAATTTTGAAAATATCAGTCAATTTAGTAAATCTTGAAAGGCTATAGGAACAAACACCAAGGATAAATATAATTATGAATAATTCAAAATAGAAATTAAGATGGAATATGGACTGAAAATCAGCAAGAAGTGGGAGAATATCAAGACATCTCTATACTTGCAGTTTGATCACGCGATAAAAGACGATAGATAGAAAGAAATTCTGAAAAGGGCGTCATTCGAAGAGTTTGCATTGCAAAGTCGTCCTTTGTTTAAAGGAAATCGGTTAAGCTTGAAAGAAAAACAGCTCCAGACATTTTAATCCAAGAACTTGAATGTCATTTCTTATGATCTGAAGCCGAGATGTTAGACTAGCTATTCGACCCCCATCCGTGGCCTCTATTGGTTACACTTACACAGAGGTGAAGGGGATATCGATATATTTCGTTGTCTATTTCGCATTCACAGGGTTTTGGTAATGGTACGTAAAGTCGCGGAACGCTGAAAATCGATAGGGTTCATTACCTTCTGACCCTAATGCTTCCAACCAAATTTGACAAGAAACATTTACCCTAAATTTGAATGAATGAATGAAATGGGGTTTAACGTCCTACTGTTATGCACTTAACCTGAGCTAATTGAAGACGGCCCTAAATTTGAAAAGAAAACGTAAAAAAGAGACGGTCAGGGTGAAAACATAATACGCCAACACTGAAATTAATGCCGAAATGTTTGTGGAAGAAACCAAACCCATGGTCAAAATCAGTTTATACTGGCAATTAACATAATATTGTACATAACATTACATAATTTAAGAGAGAGAGGGAGATTTGACTGAGAATGGATTCGTGGTCATTATCCCAACACTTACCTACACACGTGTTACTGTCAGCACATTTTGATGCAGCAGTATCCGTACACTGAGTATCTTCGATACAGGCTGAAAAAAATAATAATTTAAATTACAACATATGTAATGTCATTTTGAAATGACAATAATGTTTCTATGTGCGGGCTTCTGTTCTACAAATTATTTTTATAGTGTTGGAAAGGCATTCTGTAAAATAAAATCGCATATCAATATTAGACAAATTAATAATAGACGAAGAGTTTTAAAATCATTTATCAAGGAACACTTGATCGCGCTACCATCGAATGTAACCAGGAACAGTTGTCATTGACCACTGATCATTGATTAAGTTTTCAACTGTTGTCTGAGAATCTTAAATCTGGATGATAAAAATTATTTTGAAACTAACTTTAACAGGTCACGAACGATGCAGTAAAATAACTAAATTAATTCGTGGTCAAATTTGAAAATATCAGTCAATTAAGTAAATCTTAAAAGGCTATATGAACAAACAACAAGGATAAATATAATTATGAATAATTCAAAATAGAAATTAATATGGAATATGGACTGAAAATCAGCAATAAGTGGGAGAATATCCAGACATCTCTATACTTGCAGTTTGATAACGCGATAAAAGAAGATAGGTCGTTTGCAAATCAACGGTTGGGAGAAACCGAAAAATACTTCATTTAAACATACCAGAATAAACGACAGCTATATGTATGTATACCCAGACGCGAAATATATTTACAAATATTATTACATTTTGTAAGTTATTGTTATCGCATTCTATTGTTACCCGCTGTCATCTTTATGCGCCAGATACTAGGACATAGATCGAGATCGTTTCAATTGAATTTTAGGGGCCACGGTGGCTCAGTGGGTTTGACGACCCCTGTGTTGGCCGAGAAAATCCGTCGTCATTTTCCGGCGTGGTTCCTCCTTGTGAAAACAGCTATCGACTTTGTGTAGGCGACCACCCTCTTTATTGCGCACAGGCTTGCTTGGGATCGACACACCATCACTTGACTCAATGATATACCACTCGACAAATCTCGGCAGATTCCGGAACCTTACATCTAACCTCGGCTGTATGGCGACAGGTGATATGTAGCTATACCCATACGATTGTGATGCGGCTACCGGTTTACTTATTAGGAAAATTTGCAGCTTTTAGAAAGAAGTTCTGAAAAGGGCGATATTATTTCGTTGTCTATATCGCATTCACGAGGTTTTGGTAATGGTACGTAAAGTCGCGAAACGCTGAAAATCGATAGGGTTCATTACCTTATATGACCCCAATGCTTCCAAACAAATTTGACAAGAAACATTTACCCCAAATTTGAAAACAATACGTTAAAAAAGAGACGGTCAGGGTGAAAACATAATACGCCAACACTGAAATTAATGCCGAATTGTTTGTGGAAGAAACCAAACCCATGGTCAAAATCAGTTTATATCCTGGCAATTAACATAATATTGTAAATAACATTACATAATTTAAAAGAGAGAAAGAGAGTCAGAGAGAGAGAGAGGGAAAGAGGGAGAGATATTTGACTGAGAATGGATTCGTGGTCATTATCCCAACACTTACCTACACACGTGTTACTGTCAGTATTACATTTTGATGCAGCAGTATCCGTACACTGAGTATCTTCGTTGCAGGCTGAAAAATATAATATATAAATTACAACATAATATGTAATGTCATTTTGAAATGACAATAATGTTTCTATGTGCGGGCTTCTGTTCTACAAATTATTTTTATAGTCTGAAAATCGTTTTAATGATTACTTTGATCATTCCTCTGGTAAGACAGCTAGTGTACTATGGCGGGGTATCGGTATCAAAATGCGATCTAGAGTAAAAAGTAGAAAATCGAAAGTCAAAGAGAAAATTCTTATCCAAAATGGACATTTTCGTGTGGGAAACATTTACCGCTCGTGCTTTTCAACCTAATACGTCCACCTTTTCAACTTTAAGTCGTAAATATTCTCCTTTCAACAACATAATTTCTACTTTCAATAATCAATTTTTGACATTCGACTTTCAATAATCAATTTTTGACATTCGACTTTCAATAATCAATTTTTGACATTCGACTTTTAACTTCAGATTTTCTACTCGAGAATTTCTCCTCAAGATTTTCTCCATGCATATTACGGAAATAAAATTTGACCGCGTGACTATTTCTGCATGTCATTAAAATACGATATTTTCCCGGAAAAATAAACGATTGGGCAGAAATAGTCACGTGATCAAATTTTTTTCCGTAATATGCATGGAGAAAATCTTGAGGAGAAAATCTCGAGTAGAAAATCCGAAGTTGAAAGTCGAATGTCAAAAATTGATTATTGAAAGTAGAAATTATGTTGTTGAAAGTAGAAAATTGACCACTTAAGTTGCAAAGGTGGACGTATTAGGTTGAAATTCACGAGCGGTATACGTTTCCCACACTAAAATGTCCATTTCGGATAAGAATTTTCTCTTTTGACTTTTGATTTTTTACTTTTTACTCTGGATCGCATTTTGAACCAGATACCCCGCCATAGTGTACTGGTCTAGGTATAGGTTATGACTTGTTTTATTATCACTAGCCCAAGTGAGCATACAGGAAAGGGTACCTCGAAACATCAAAGAGTTTTCAAACCACCTTAGCTACAGACTGTTATTTAATTCACAGAATCAGAGAGTGAATTAACTACTTGACTGCAAAAGTCAGAAGCATTAACATATCAATACTAAGAGAAACTCAGGTTATGGTAGGTTCTCTACGCATTCAATCATTTCCAAACAAGCTTTAGTGACACCAATACTTTTATATCGCAGAATTAACAGATGAATAAGGTATCGAAATTACAAAGTTCATTAACTTTCTATGAAGCATTATTAACAGATGGATAAGGTATCGAAATTACTAACTTCATTAACCTTATATGTTGCTATGTTGCATTATCGAATTATACCACCGCAAAGTTCCAGCACCCGACATTTGGGACAAAGTTTTTGGGTTGAATAAGGGTACGTCCACGCACTATCCAAAACCACCTAAATCAGCTTTGGTTGCAAAATGTTATTTATTTCACAAGTTCAAGGGACGGATAATCTACTAGACTGCGAAGCATTTTCGAGACATATTACCGTAAACATATCTAAACAAATAGGCGAGAAGTCCAGGTGGCGAAGATTTTCAAACACAAGAATGCAAAACGTCGAGACCATGATATGACGAACCCTGTCGTTACATAGCGTTTCTCGACCTTCCGTTTTAAATGGAGAAGTCTTATATATTGATATTCAGCACCCCGATACTTTTAGTTCCAGGGTTACTCTCTCTTTTTCTTAAAACCAGTATAATTATAACCTATTGTCAATAGTCAGCGAAAGTTATATTAACGTCTCGTTTGTAACGTCTGTAAATTCCATCAAAATCATTGTGAACACGATACTGATAGAGATAGCACATCATAGTAGATACATTTAAAAGTTGGTGTGTAGCATCGGGATAAATTTTAAACTTGGTGTAGGTGTTTATTAGGCTAGTGCCTTGGTGATCATTTTCTGCGTAGGGTAAGCAGAGATAAGCAATTTGATTTGTTGATAATTTGGGAGACGACAACTTTAGTTCTAATTAAGTGAGAGTGATGGAACTTGGTGTATAGTTTCATTACATCAATACCTTGACTAAGTTCGATAATGAGCATTTCCTTTCAGGGTAAGAATAACGATTAGCAATTTGATTGATCGAGACTTTGGAACAAAATAACTCTCATTCTATTGAGTTAGAATTTTCACACTTGGCGTAGGAGTCTTTTTAGTTGCAATTGTTAACCGACATAATTATTATCTACGGCTACAATTGATACACTTCAGCAGCCAAATTTCCTACACATATCATCATAGTTTGCATGGATATAAATGATTATATCACTAATAGTGAAGAGTGGAACACATAAATCTTAATCTTATCATACCGAACATTTTTTTTGTATTTTCGAGTGATATAATAACACACGATTTTGGTACGGTGGCCATTTTAATTTTAACTGAACAAAAATTACGCTGGCAGCTGGGTTAAATCAAATCATATAATTAAGCCAATTTCATTGGTCGATGCTTTGGGACAAGCAAGATAATCTTGATTCTATCTGATAAGTGTAATGAAACTTGGTGAATGGTTTGATTGCTCGATAGTTTTGAAATAAACGTGCGATTAATTAATATGCGTCATCTATTTATTTTGGGATTTCGGCGGGGGGCATCAACTTCACTGTATGGGTGAGGTATTTTCACCATGAGAGAGGAATGATTATTGCAATTACCGTATGTTTGTATATGTTTGTATGTTCAGTTTGGCATGGTATGTATTTCATCATTAACTTTACACTTACCTACACAATCTTTTTTAGCTTCGTTATATACTGTAGGGGCTGTACATGCTGAAAATATGAACGTGACTATCATTATATTACAATAACAAAAGAACGACATTTATCTATCATACATCTACGGTTATGATTTTAAGAAAGTATAAGAATCATAGCAAAGGGTGTGATTTCATATGGAGACTATACAATACACATATGTTAGGGGTTAAACGAAAACAAACATATTCCAATGACCAGGATAAAAGAAATAGCATTTAGATAATTTATTGGCACTTAAAAACATTTCTTATTTCTTAAATGACATCCATTCTGAAGTTAAAGGTAATAGATAATTTAGAAAACTGGTAACGTTATAGAGAGTAAATTGTCTGCACATAAAGGTTCCAGAGAAGGCTGTAGCTGTAAGGTTAAAGGAACATTTGGCTACAAATTCATTACTTGATAAATTTCAATCTGCTTATCGCCAAAATCACAGTACCCAAACTGCCTTTCTCAAAGTGGTTAACAATTTGCGTGGAGCTGTTGATAGTGGTAATATTGCCTCACTAGTAATGCCGGACCTGTCGGCAGCATTTGACACTATAGAACACAAGAGACTTCTCGAAAAACTATCCAAACACTGTGGGGTTGTAGATTCGCCAATAAACTGGTTTGAATCGTATCTTCAAGATCGTATTCAGTCTGTCCTTATCGGTGATGAACTATTAGATAAAACATCCCTGAACTGTGGTGTCCCCCAGGGATCGGTGCTCGGTCATATTCTCTTTGTGCTGTTCAGCACCCAAGTTGCCTCTATAATTAAGAGTCACAATCTTTTACACCATTCGTATGCTGATGACACGCAAATCACAGATACCTTTCTACCAAAGAGTAAAACAGATTTTTTTGTCAAAACAGAAAAATGTACACAACAAATCAAAACCTGGATGACCTCAAATATGCTTAAATTAAACGATGAAAAAACAGAAGTAATGATCGTGGGAACAAAACATAATCTACAGAATCTTGATTCATCAACATTAATTATAGCTGACTATGAAAAAATAACTCAGGTTACAAATCTTGGCGTCCTTTTAGACTCGAGTCTAACAATGGAAACTCATGTCAACAATCTGTGCAAAATATGTTACTTTCATCTAAAATCCATCAGTAATATCCGACACCTGCTAACAAAAGATGCTACTCACACACTTGTCCGATCATTAGTGTTTTCGAGATTGGATTACTGTAATAGTATTCTTATTGGTCTAACCAAAATCTACTCTCTAAACTTCAAGTTATCCAAAACAATGCTGCCAGAATAGTTAGTCCATCATCCCGACGCTCTCACATCAAACCAATATTGAAGGAACTGCACTGGTTACCAGTTTGTTACAGAATTGACTATAAACTTCTTTGTATTGTTTATAGATGTCTTCATGGTTCAGTCCTGCAAATCTATCAAAGCTAATAAACTGCAACGTACCATCCCGGAACTTAAGATCACAAGATATGTGCTTATTACACATTCCAAAGTATAATCTACAAACTTTCGGTTCGAGAACATTCCAGTACAGAGCACCTTTACTGTGGAATTCTTTACCCCATCACCGTAAAACAGCTTCATCACTTGATTCTTTTAAAGCAAAACTAAAAACTCATTTATTAACCAGTACATTGTAGCCAGAGTGGACCAGGATATATGTGTGAATAGTGACCATAGAGTACATAGTACGCGCCTAGAGCATGCATTTGTGGATGGATTGGCGCTTTGCAAATATACATTATTATTATTATTATTATTATTATTATTATTATTATTATTATTATTATTATTATTATTATTATTATTATTATTATTATACATTTATAATTTATTAGATATTTTATTGAACACGATTAAGAAGACTCGTATCAAAATTTAGCATGCCTTATTGATATTTTGTTTATATTTCAAATACAAATTAGGGGGGGGGGGGGCGTGACAACCTTACAATATACAGTCTCAAAAATTATTGTCAAAAACATTTTGTTAACTGTTGACACTTGAATTGAAATAAAATAAAACCATGTACGAACAATCCAAACCATTAGACAAAATTCGAAGGCAAAATAGTGTCCAAATTCCAAATCTTAGACGGTATTGCGCTTGAAGAATAATAGTTATATTACTGTTGACGCTTGAATGGAACTCCAAATTTAAATTGTAAATGGTAATGCACTTGAAGATTTATGGTAGACATACACAACATAAACTAGAGTGGGGGGGGGGTATCATGTTTAATCACTTTACATTTTGGTTTAGCAGCATCAGTACACTGAGTACCGTCATTGCAGACTGGGAAAATATAATATAATTACAACATATTCAAATATATAATTATAGGCTGAAAATCTTTTAATGATTTGATCATTATTCTACCTGGTAAGATAGTCTCTATCATCCAGAAAAATATTCTACGAATATTAGTCTGGATCCGTTGTCAACATTTGACAAAAATTGGCTTATCATAAACAACGTCTAAGGGAGTTAACTCCTCTTAAAAAAGATGTTTACACCATGACTTAGCTAAAGAGACTGGATAATAAGACACGTTAATAACCAAACTCCCGGTTACGCATGAGCAAAGGCCTTTATGTCAAATATTGAGAACGGTCCCAGACCCTCTGTATGTTGAAGACTAGGAGGTTCTGGGTGACCGAGACTACTGGTAAGACAGCCAGGTACTGATCAGATCTAGGTGTAGGTTATGACTTATTCTTATCATTAGCCTAAGTAAGAACACAGGAATGGGTATCTCGACACATCAAAGAGTTTTCAAAACACCTTTGGTGACGAACTGCTTTTTAATTCAAATAATCAAGGTGTCAATTATAAACTACTAGCATGCAAAATTCAGAAGCCATAACATACCAAAAATGTGAGAAAATAAAATTGGGTTCAATCATTTCCAAACAAGCTTTGTGAGAGCAGATGAATAATGAATTGAAATTACAAAGTTCAATAACTTTCTATGTTGCATTATTATTAGATGAATAAGGTATCGAAATTACTAAGTTCATTAAATTTCTATGCTGCATTATCACCGCAAAGTTCCAGCAACAGGATTCGGGACAATGTTTTTGGGCTAAATAAGTGTACGTCCACGCTGCATCCAAAACCACCTAAATCAGCTTTTGTTGCAAAACGTTATTTATTTCACAGTCTCAAGGGATGGGGAGTCAACTAGCTTGCAAAATTTCAGAAGCATTTTCGAGCTATATTAGCGTAAAAATATTTTAAAAGATAGTAAGCTGGCACTGCCAGGCAGGATACGCCCACATTTTCGAGAGATAGGTAGAGAACAAGCAATACCGAAAGTGATTTTTTTCTACAATCACAGGTCATAATTCATGAAGTTACAATTTGAAATGCGCAAATATCGAAAAGAATCAAGATCTAGGTTATAAACACGCATTTCAAGTTTCATCAAAATCGAATTAACATTGTGACCTCTACAGGGTCCACTACTTTGATGTACAATATTTTGACACTATTCGCGTAAAAATGGCGTCCATTTTGTCAGGCAATTATGGTCAGATTTTCTCGAAATTCGAACTCAACCTTTGGGTTATAACCATGCATTTCAAGTTTCATCAAAATCGAATTAAAATTGTGACCTTTACAGGGTCCACAACCTTGATATACCATTTTTTAACAGTATTCGCATACGAATGGCGGCCATTTTGTATGGCAATTTTGGTCCAATTTTTCCGAAATTTGAACTCAACCTTCCTTAGGGCGTAACGGTGATATAATCAAACGATTTTTTAAATCAGATAATAATTGTGACCTCCAGAGGGACCACAAGCTAAACGAAGGCAATTTTGCGTATAATCAGGGGCCATAATTCAGAAAGTTACAATCCGATATGCGCAAATATCAAAAGGAACCAAGATCTTTTGGTTATAACCATGCATTTCAAGTTTTATTAAAATCGAATTAAAATTGTGACCTCTACAGGGTCCACAACCTTGATATACCATTTTTTAACAGTATTTGCGTACTAATGGCGGCCATTTTGTATGACAATTTTGGTCCAATTTTTCCGAATTTCGAACTCAACCTTCCTTAGGGTGTAACGGTGATATAATCAAATGATTTTTTTAAATCGGATAATTATTGTAACCTCCAGAGGGACCACAAGCTAAACCAAGGCAATTTTGCGTATAATCAGGGGCCATAATTCAGAAAGTTACGATCCGATATGCGCAAATATCAAAAGGAACCAAGATCTTTTAGTTATAACCATGCATTTTAACCCTTTCAGACTACACTTTTCAGAATACGAAAGTACCCATGGAATCCAATTAATTTGCAAAATTTGGTTAAATTACTGCTGATTTTCATTTCATGGTAATGTAAAATATCCAGTGAGCATGGCATGTAAAAACTATGTTTTTTGGGGTTAAGAATGGTCAATGTACTATATACTCAAATTTGGACATGAACACTTCAGTCGTATTCCAACAGTTACCATGACAACAACAGGGAAAAAGGAGAAAAATGTGAAGTGAAACATTACAATTTTAAAAAAAGCTTTAATCTCTATGTAAACTCAAACTATATTTTAAAATTTATCACAGAATAATTTTTTAACATCAGAGTAGCAATAATAAATGTAAAAATTGAAAAGTTATGAGTAAAAAAATATAACCAATTTACAAAAATATAGCTTTGGTAATTTGACAAATTTCATGAAAAACATCAAAAACCATTCTAATATACATTTGTCAGATATTCATTCATAGACATACGTAGTGCACATACTTACTCCTATTGTATGAATAAAAAAAAATAAGTTCAGGTATTGAGGGAGAACGACTAAATTTTTATGGTTCCCATAGCAACAAATTTTATAAATCATACGGTTTCCAACAAGGGATTCAGAATTTACCGTAAAAACATCGGGAAAAGATTTGTTTACATTAGCATTAGCGATATCGCCGTCTACACTTTCCTACTTGCATCACTGTCAAAACAGACGTATTCATCGCTATCCCGCTCTAAGTCACTCTCGACATCGTCATCGCTTTCCAAAAATGATGGATCTGCTAATTTTCATCAACAATTCTTTTAGCCATTTAATAAAAGATCGAAAAAACGTCTGGATAATTATAAACAAACCAGAGTTATGTCCCCTGTCAGAAATGACAAAAGGTCAAGGTAAAATTTCCCCGAAACTTTCAATTTCTCAAGGGTACGTAATAATACGTACAGTAGTCGCAATGGTTGTTTATTTTATGACGTACTATTACGTATTGTAGGGTTAAGTTTCATCAAAATCGAATTAAAATTGTGATCTCTACAGGATCCACAACCTTGATATACCATTTTTTAACAGTATTCGCGTACGAACGGCAGCCATTTTGTATGGTAATTTTGGTCTGATTTTTCCGAAATTTGAACTCAACCTTTCTTAGGGTGTAACGGTGATATAATCGGACGATTTTTTAAATCGGATAATAATTGTGACCTCCAGAGGTACCACGAGCTAAATAGGTGATTTTTCGGACAATCAGGGGCCATAATTCAGGAAATTACGTTCCGATAGGCGCAAATATCGAAAGGAACCAGATCTTTGGGTTATTAACATGCATGTAAAGTTTTACCAAAATCGGTTCAAAATTGGGACCTCTATAGGGTCCACAAGCTAAAAACGTGATTATTCGTACAATCAGGGGCCATAATCCATGAAGTTTTGATGCGATATATGCCAATATCGAAAGCAGCCGAGATCTTTTGCGGATAAACCTATATTTCAAGTTTCGTCAAAATCGGACAAGAATTGTGACCTGTAGAGAGTCCACAAACAATAATATTGTGGACGGACGGGGCGACGACATAATACGTCCACATGAAAATGTGGGCGTATAAAAATGAAGTTTGTGCAGAAGTTGAGGTCGAGAAGGCGAGGAGGTTCAAACACAAGAAAGCAAAGCGTCGAGAACTACATTTCTTCCGTTCTCACACTCTCTCTCTCTCGACTTCTCTACTTTATATACTTCTCTCTTTCCAGACTTCTCGCCTTCTCTACTTTATATACTTCCGCTTTCCAGACTTCTCGCCCTCGAGATTATGAAATTGCCGGAATAGGCTTCCATAAGTATATCCCACTGCTAAAATTCGCTTACAAAAGATTTTGGGCTAAATAAGTGACGGTCCGCGCTACATCCAAAACCACCTTAATCAGCCTTGGTTGCAAAATGTTATTTATTTCACAGACTCAAGGGATGGAAAGTCTACTAGCTTGCAAAATTTCATAAGCATTTTCGAGATATATTACGTTAACATATCTAAACAAATGGAGTTTTGGGCAGAAGTTGAGGTCGAGAAGGGCCATAATACAGGAAATGACTTTCCGATGGCCGCAAACAACGACAGAAACCAAGATGTTTGGGTTACAAACATGCATTCCGAAATTCGACCATTTTGTATGGCAATTTAGGGTGTAACGGTGAAATAATCAAAAGTTTTGTTTAAATCGGATAATAATTGTAACCTCCAGAAGGACCACAAACTAAATAAGGTGATTTTTCGGAAAATCAAGGCCATAATTCAGGAAGTTAAGTTCCGATGGGCGCAAATATCGAAAAGAACCAAGATTTGTGCGTTTTAAACATACATATCAAGTTTCATCAAAATCCGTTCACAATTGTGACCCCTACAGTGTTCACAAGCGTACAATGTGAATTTTCGTACAATCGGGGCCATAATCCATGAAGTTACGGTCCGATATATGCCAATATCGGAAGGAACCGAGATCTTATGGTGATAAACATATATATTAAGTTTCATTGAAATCGGATAAAAAAATGTAGCCTGTAGTCTGGACAGCACGAACGATCAAGCCAGTACAGCAGCTGCAGTTTCAGGTATAAGATGACAGATTGGTCCTATTCTTCGAAGATGAAAATGGCAAATTTTGCAGATATTGTTTATATGGGAGTTAAAACAGGTTTGAATCTAAGAACACGCCAAGATTTTTCACAACATTTGATATCGGAATATCTGAATTGCCTATTTTTAGAGATTTCACAATGCAGGTATTAAGTCTGTGACCAGGTCCAATAAGGAGAAGTTCTGTTTTGTCGTCGTTAAGCTTTAACATGTTGGTGGACATCCAGTTCTTAAAAACATTGTGATACGATACTGATACAGGTAATACATCATATATTGTGGGGTATTTAAAAGTTGGGGTGGGTCATGGCAGGGTGAACCCTATTGATGCTGAATGAACGAGAACTCTATCGATATTCACCATTATGCGACCTATCATTCACACGTCGACGTTATCACCTACCCCCCCCCCCACATCATGCCCTCTCCTTTTTGCCGAAATCCCCGTGAACGCTATATAAACTATAGACTTAGCTGACATTTTTCAAATTTATTGTGAGGCATTTTCGCCATGAGAGAGGAATGGTTGGATTATTACAATTACCCTAAGTTCGTATGAAATAAACTAAGTACGAACAATCCAAACCATTAGACAAAATTCGAAGTCCTAAAAAACGGTATATGCAAAATAGTGTGTGTTGAGTTTGGCATGATATGTATTTTATCGAGAAATGACTTCCAAAACTTCATCATTAACTTTACACTTACCTTCACATTCTGCCTTATCTGCGTTATATACTGTAGGAGCTGTACATGCTGAAAAGGTGAACGTGACTATTATCATGTTACAATAACAAGCGAACAACATACAGATAAGGAACTTGTTCTATCTTACAAATATTTCTCATATATTACATTTTTAACTGCAATTCTTACTTAAATTTTGAAATGTTTGGGGGTGTTTGGAAAAGGGGACTATTAAAAATTTATGAAACATGTTCTTTTTATTTTGCTTGAACAATAATAGTTTATCCTATCATCTTGTAAAATTAGATAGATGACTAGACTAGTTAAACATCTTATAATACTTTTACTCTTCTTCTAGTATATTATGTACAAACACCGTAATGTTAAAGACACCCAGAACTAACTTGTATTGAGGGAGCCATGTCCTGGTTTGGCTAGGAGACGCTCTCCCTCGTCCCGCCTTGTCTCGTGCCCAGGCCGGACCTGTCTGACTATATCGCTTCCATCCTGGTTTATAAGGCATTCCACAGACAAAGGATCTTATCAGGTTTAGCATTTGATATGTGCTTATCAGACAGATAAGTAAGATAAGACATGCCATCAACAAGTTAAAGCAGGCCCGTAGCCAGGAAGTTGTTGGTTTTTTTTTGGGGGGGGGGGAGGCAAAGATGTTTTCGGGAGGGCCAACTAGCATGGGCATCTGCATGAATTTTGCGGTAAAGGCCAATTTTCTTGTGATAATCGGGGGGGGGGGGGGCGAGACTCGGTATTGGGAGGGCAGTTGCCCCACACCCCCCGTGCCGACCCCCTGGCTATGGGCCTGAGTTAAAGTTACATAATGACATAGATAATGCTACCAAGATGTACAGGGGTCGGACAGCTTGATTTGATATTCAAATTACTTTCACATGTCAAGATGGCAAGGAACCTTTGGGTTATAAACGTTCAATTTCATCAAATAAGATAAGAATTGTGTCTAATCAGGGTCCATAATCCATGAAGTTAGGATCCCATACAAGTCAATATAGAAAGGGACATAAACCTATATTTCAATTTTTTCTTTATAGTGTTCACAGCGAAATGTGAACGGACGGATGTCTGGACGCACACAGCCGAAGTAATAAAATACGTCCACGGTGAAAATGTGGGCGTATAAAAACGTTTCGGACAGAAAAATAGAAATATGGAAACAGTAAATTATACACATGGCCAAACACGTGAAATAAACATTTGGGTATGTGACATTTCAAATACTATGAAGTTTTAATTTTATGTAGGCCTACTGTAATTTAATTTGTTAAAAGAGTGTCTATTATTGGTGAAAATGTCTATTTTTTTTCAATAATAATGAAGTGGCGTCTATGTTTTAAGATTTTAATAGAGAGTTTACCATTCTCGCTATAACAGTTAAAAAAATATATGATGAAACAAGAATATATTGAAAAATTCAGTCAAATTGCTTTATTTTGAACAAAGTTATCACCATTGTAATTTTTGACTAGACATAGGAGCCAAACTCTCTTCACCGTCTCCGAGAATGGCTGATTATTTGATTGGCAGGTCCTAATTCCACCTACATAATCTCGATAATCAAGTAACGTTTTCCATCACTGTTGCACCTATTCGGTTTGAGACAGGGTTGCAATTCAATTCGTATCACATTTATTTATACTACAAATTAAAAAAAAGGACTATTAATATATAGATATGAAGCGAAATTAGTACAGTCTCTACAATAATAGGCTACAGTCTCAAAAATTATACTGCGCTTGAAGAATGAGTGTTATATAAGTGTTGACGCTTGTATGGAACTCCAAATCCAAATTGCAAATGGTATTGCGCTTGAAGATTTATGGTAGACATACACGACATAAAAGAGAGTAGGGGGGGGGGGGTATCATGTTTTATCACTTACCTTCACATAAGTTAGTGCCAGTATTACATTTTGGTTTAGCAGCATCAGTACACTGAGTACCGTCATTACAGGCTGAAAAAATATAATATAATTACAACATATTTAATGAAATTTAGAAATGATAAATAATGTTTCTATGTGCGGGCTTCTGTTCTACAAGTATATCTTTATATGCTGGAAATCTTTTTAATGACTTGATCATTATTCTACCTGTTAAGACACAAAGGTACTGATCTCGGTAAAGGTTATGACTTGTTTTATTATCACTAGCCTAAGTGAGCATACAGGAAAGGGTACTTCGATACATCAAAGAGTTTTCAAGTTGTGAATCAACTAATAGACAGCAAAATTCAAAATCCTTAACATACCAAAAATATGAGAAAATCAGGTTATGGTTGGTAGGTTCACAGCGCAGGCAATCATTTCCAAACAAGCTTTAGTGACACCAAGATTTTTATATCGCATAATTAACAGATAAATAAGGTATCGAAATTACAAAGTTCATTAACTTTCTGTGTTGTATTATTACCAGATGAGTAGGGTATCGAAATTACAAAGTTCATTAAATTTCTATGTTGCAATATCGAATTATGTCACTGCAAAGTTTCAGCACCCGGATGCGGGACAGAGTTTTTGGCTTCCACCCTGCATCCAAAACCACCTAAATCAGCTTTGATTAAAAAATGGATAGTCTACTAGACAGCAAAATTTCAGAAGCATTTTGAGATATATTACCGTAAACATATCTAAACAAATGGAGTTTGTTGAGAAGTGGAGGGCGAGAAGACAAGAAGGCGAGCAGTTTCAAACACAAGAAAACAAGGCGTCGAGAACTAGACGAGGGATATATCTTCTTGCCCTGTGTTCTTCCGTTCTCGCACTCTCTCCCTTGACTTCTCGCTCTCTCGAAATCTCTACTTTCTAGACGAGATTATGAAATGGCCGTAATAGGCTTCCATGAGTATATCCCACTGCTAAAATTCGCTTACAAAAACCGAAATGTATTTGAAAACTGAATGAATGAATGAATGAATGAAATGGGGTTTAACGTCCTACTATAATGCACCTAACCTGGGCTAATCGAAGACGGGCATACGCCATACAGTGTGCTGTGAGGGAATTTTGCCCGGGCAGCAATTTCAAGACGGCCAACGGTGACAAATTCAGCGATGGTTTGTTGTGCATGTGCTTTGTTGATAAACTAAAATCAATTCATTGATTTTCTTCACAACAATGGATAAATATTATCAAATATACCGCAATGGTAGACATTTGTATCAATGTTGGTATAAAATGACACCTTAAAGAAGTTATAACAGAGATTTTTTCCAAGCGAGTTGCAGCGACGGTCAAATGGCTGCGAGGGATATAACTTATTCTCTGTAGTCAGCGAAAGTCATATGAATGGGTCCAGGCGGTAATGTTTGTAAATTCCATCAAAAACATTGTGAACACGATACTGGTAGAGGTAATTAATCATAGGAGATATATTTAAAAGTTAGTGTGTAGATTCCTGTGAATGTACGAACCCCATTATGCGACCTATCATTCAGACGTTATCACCAAAACCTCCCCAACCCTTTCCCTTTTTGCTGAAAACCCCGTGAACGCTATATAGATTATAGATTTAGGTGACAGTTTTAAAATTTATGGTGAGGCAATGTCGCCATAAGAGAGGAATGATTTGTTTATTATAAATACCGTAAGTGTGTATGTGTTTGTGAGTTTAGTTTGGTATGATATGTATTTAATCGATAAATGTCTGCCAATATGTCATCATTATCTTTACACTTACCTACACAATCCTGTTTAACTTCGTTATATACTGTAGGGGCTGTACATGCTGAAAATACCAACGTGACTATCATTATGTTACAATAACAAAAGAACAACATTCATATATCATACAGCATTCAGATAAGGAACTTCTTGGATCTTACAAACATTTCTCAAATATTACATTTAAAACTGCAATTCTTACTTCATTTTTGAAAGTTTTTTGGGGGGGGGGGTTGGAAAAGTGGACCTTGAAAAATTAATGAAACATTTTTTTTTGCTTCAACAATAATAGTTTATCCTATCATTTTGTGAAACGTGGTGAAAATATATAATCTACAAAGTTTTATTCTGTGGTATTTTTCATTAAAAAGTACCGTAATAATACCAGTGATATAAATAATGAATAGTTTTTTAAAAGAACCTTTTGTTAACTGTTGACGCTTGAAATGGAACCCCAAATTCAAATTGCAAATGGTATTGCACTTGAAGTCTGAAGATATATCGTAGAAATACACAACATAAACTGGAGTAAGAGGGGGAGGGGGTATCATGTTTTATCACTTACCTTCACATAAGTTAGTGACAGTATTACATTTTGGTTGAGTAGCATCAGTAGTACACTGAGTACCGTCATTGCAGGCTGAAAAATATAATATAATTACAACAAATTTAATGAAATTTAGAAATGACGAATTATGTTTCTATGTTCGGGCTACTGTTCTACAAATATATAATTATAGGCTGAAAATCTTTTTAATGACTTGACCATTCTTCTATCTGGTAAGGCAGCTAATACTTAGTCTCTATCATCCAAACAAATATTCTACGAATTTTGTTTGTAAAGGTTTTAATTGAAATGGTAATTTTCTCTCGTCATGAATCAGACGTATGGCTTCTCACAATCATCTTTATTCTACATCGCAATTCATGCTTTTTCCAACGTCTCTATTTTGTTTCTAATAATAGATGTGCCAAGTGAATTGTGGGATATATTACGACCTCGCTTTATAGTATCTATCAGAAGATCTATCACTTACCGAACCTTTAGCCAATAGAATCTAGCAAAATCGGCCCGGCTTCGTAAGATCTATCACTTACCGAGATTTTAGCCAATAGGCTCCATTGCCCATGCGTAACCGGGAGTTTGTTTTTTTATGGGGTAGATTATCCAGTAATTTTTATCAAAAATTGAGAACCGACCCTCCGTACGTTGAAGACTAGGGGGTTCTTGGTGACCGAGACTAGCTCATACTGATCTAGGTATAGGTTGTGACTTGTAAAGCACACGGGAAAGGGTACCTTGAAACACCTTTGGGGACAAACTGGTTTTTTTTTTAATTCATAGAATCAAGGTGTGAATTCAGAATTCAGAAGCCGTAACATACCAAAAATATGAGAAAATCGGGTTATGATAGGTTCACAGCGCAGGCAATCATTTCCAAACTAGTATCAACGTAAAGCTCCAGCACACGGATACGGGACACAATTTTTGGGTTAAATATGAATATGTCCACGTTGCATCCAAAACTAGCTAATTTGGTTGCAACATTTTTTAAGAATTTATTTGACAGATTCAAGACTTCAAAATTTTAAAAGCCTTCTTTTTTGCATTTTCGAGATATATTACCGTTAACATATCTTAACAAATGTGGTTCGGGGTATTTGAGGAAGAGAAAACGAGGTGACGAGGATTTTGAAACACAAGAAAGCAAGATGTCGAGAACTAGACGAGACAGCAAGAAGTCTAGGAAAAACAATCTTGTGTTCTCGAGGCAGCAAGTTTGTTTTCGACTCTTAAATTTCACTTACAACAGCCGCCATGTGACAAATTCAGCGATGGTTTGTTGGACATGTATTTTATCGAAAAATGACTTCCAAAATTTCATCATAAACTTTACACTTACCTACACAATCTTTTTTAGCTTCGTTATATACTGTAGGGGCTGTACATGCTGAAAATATAAACGTGACTATCATTATGTTACAATAACGAAAGAACAACATTTATCTATCATAAATCCAAGGTTACGATTGTATAAAAAGATAAGAATCATGGCAAAGGGTGTGATTTTATATGGAGTCTATGCATATGTTAGGGGTTATACGAAAACATACATATTTCAGTGACCAGGATAAAATAAAAGAAACAGCATTCAGATAATTTATTGGATCTTAAAAATATATCTCAAGTATAACTTTTTAAACTCCAATTCTTACAATTAGTCAGTAACCAACATAATGTTTCTTTGCAGATTAATCATGTGTCTTCTTCTGAAGTTTAAGATTATAAACAATTTTGAAAACTGGTAACGTTAACTTTGTAAACCAGCGGCTGCAGGCACGATACGCCCACATTTTGTACGAGATGGATAGAGAACAAGTTAAAAACAAAAGCGATGTTTTGTACAATCAGGGGCCATAATCCAGTTATGGTCTGAAATGTGCAAATATCAAAAGGGACTCGAATATTTGAGATATGTAGTTATGTGTAAGTTCCGTATTACATACTTTTAAAACATTTACGTACAAAGAGTGGCCATTTTGTCCAGAAGTTTCATTTAACCTTCATTATGGTTTAACGGGGATATATTTAAACGGTTTTAAAAATTGGAAAAAAATGTGACCTTTAGAGAATCCGCAAACACAACATGCGATTTTGCGAACAATCAGGGCCATAATCCAGGAAGTTACGTTCCAATATGCGCGATTATCACAAGGGCCCAAGATATTAGTGTGTAACAAACGGTGATATATTCACACCTTTTTTAATCAGATAAAAATTGGGACTTCTACAGGTACCACACGGTAAAAACGTGGCCGTTCGTATAATCAAGGGCCATAATTCAGGACGCTGCAATCCCATATGCACGAATATTGAAAGGAACTAAGATTTTTCGGATGTTAAGTTTCATCAAAATCTGATCAAAATTGTGACCTCTAGAGGGTCCACACAACCTTGACACACACCATTTGGATACAATGGGCGACCATTTTGTTCGGAGATCGGCGATTTGGAAGATTAAACATAATATTTCAAGTTTCGTCAAAATCGAAATAACAAATGTGTGCGTATAAAACAAAATTCCCAACTAACATCCATTAACTGTGTGCAGAGTGAATTGTCTGCATATATTTGTAATTGTTGAGATATTTTATTGAACATGCTTTAGAAGACCCGTATCAAAATTTACCATCCCTTATTGATATGTTGTCTATGTATCAAATACAAATTAAGAAAGATCTGCATCCTAAGCGTCAAAAATTATCGAAAACATATAGGGGAAAATGACTTATATTACTGGAACTGTTTTATCACTTACCTTCACATGTGTTAGTGCCAGCATTACATTTTGGTTCAGCAGTATCAGTACAATCGTCATTGACAGCACAGGCTGAAATATAACAAAAAGGTTGCAATGTAAATAAGCAATGTAAATTTATTATTTATAAGGTATTTAATAACACGAATACAACTTTATGGATAACAATCACAAGCAACTTTAATAGTGAAAAATTTGAACAAGTATACTCTTCTCGTTATCAAGCACAAGGTAAACGATAACATGATATCAAAAAAACCTGAGAGTAAGCATTTAAGTATACAAATGAAGACAAAGCCACAAATACATGAATTCATATGCAAAAGATCCAAGACTAAGTGGGGTTATGATAACGTTTACGGTAATATATCTCCGAAAGCCAGCAAAGGGGGCTTCTGGATTTTTGTATTCTAGTAGTTTATTCATCCCTTGACTCTGTAAAATACAAAACAATTTGCCACCAAAGCCAGTTCGGGGTGCTTTTTGGTGCAGCGTCGGGCGTACCCCTTGTTTTTTGAACGCTCGGTGGTATAACTCGATAAGCCAACATGGAAAGTTAATGAAATTTGGTATGTTCACACCTTATGCATCCGTCAATTTGCTGAAATAAAGATCGTAGAACCAGCAAAGCGATTTTAGAAGTTATTGCGTTTCACGGTGAGTCTACCCTAATACGATTCCCCCATATCTTAAGTGTGTTTACGGTAATATCTTTCGATAATTCAGCATGGGAGGCTCCTTGACTTTTGTATTCTAGTAGTTTATTCATCCCTTGACTCTGTGAAATACAAAACATTTTGCCAATAAAGCTGGCTGGTTTGGGTGCTTTTTGGTGCAGCGTGGGCGTACCCCTGGTTTATTGAACCCACGAACCCCGTCTCGAATCCAGATGCTAGGTACTTTGTGGTGGTATATCTCAATACTCAAACATAGAAAGTTAATGAAATTTGGCATGTTTCTATCTTATCCATCTGTCTATTTCATGACATAAAATCTGGGAGCCACCAAAGTTAGTCTAGAAATTATCGCCTACCCTGAACGGATTCCCGCAGGGTTTTGGTATGTTTAAGGTAATATATTTCGGGAAAGCCGACATAGGAGATTTCTCGAATTTTTCAGTCTAGTAGTTTATTAATCTTTTCAATCTGTCAAATAAAAAAACATTTGCCACCAAAGCTGGTTTCGGTGCATTTAGATGGATCGTGGACGTACCCCTTTTCTGCATGTTCAGTTAGTCTTTAGTGTACGATATATCAGTATGTTTACGGTAATATGATATTTGTTTTCCTTGGAGGTGAAGAAGGGGGTCTATAACGTTTTTACTTTGCATTATGTCTTGAAAAGGTTGTTTTCTAATATAACGGTAACAATTATTTTCGTGATAATTATATTTAGGTTTTTATAGTCCGGCCTTTTTCGTGTGCAAATGAGGTTCGCCGTAGATTCCATATATGTTCTTCTATGCAAAGCTGTTTTATGCATGTGTCTATAATGCAAATTGCAGAATGGAGAACCTGTATTGTACAAAATGACTATTATACTGTATTTTGTATTATTGAAAAGTATATTCTGTATTTTAACACCGTGACATGTTTGGTATTGTTGAGCAATGGAAATTGCAAATTGTAAAACTAAAATACGTATTTTGATTTGCAGTTTGCACCGTGTAACAATGAAATAATATTGGCAACGTTATCCTTCCATATGAATCTGGTTGTTGCAAATAATTTGGCGGATAATTATTTAGGTTGCAGAAGATAGATCGTAAGTGATCTAATTCGAATTCCTCGTTAAGATATTCTGTGTTATGTATCATATCTTTGATTGACCTACATAAAAAATGTGTTATGTATCATATTTTATTAATAGGTATTATTTTAAGGTAATATTTAATATATAATATGCTATTCAATTTTGACAGGATTTATTTTAAGTATTTTGTGAGTTTTTGTTTGATCTATATTATTACCCCCCTATCTTTTATCAACCTGTTCCTGGAATTGATACGGAATGTATCCAGTTTGTGCGAGCAGAGATAATTATTTTGTTCTGTAAATACGTGTTTAATGTCGTTTTCATTATACCAATTATTTAAGGGTTCGTTTTATACATTTAAATTCACTCATGACCCCAATGTTTACCAGTAAATTTGAAAAACGTCTGATAAAAACTGCAGACTTTTCGAGGTCATGGCCAAAATACCTCACATCATAGTAAGCCCACACTGGAAGTAATGCCAAATTGTTTGTGGAAGACCACCATAGGGAAAACAAATGAACTATAGCCAATATTTGGAAATCTAAAAAAAAGACAAATCTGTCTCATGCCACAGTTAGAATAAATGAATATCACATAAAATTGTTTCATCGAGATGTATATTTGTAATGCTACGTTTGTAGATTTTTGTCCTAATAAATGAACGTAAAAGTGTAAACTAGCTAATCCGTCTTCCACACAAATGACACTTACGAAACAAGGAAACACATCATGTCGCGTGTTCGTTTTCCGTTACAACAGTCACTTCTAACTAACAGGTATCGCGTCCTGCAAACCATTATAAAGTTTTATACTTACCGACACACATATTAGTTTCAGTCTTACATACTTTACCATTTGTATTTGTAGCACAATCAGCAGCCTTAGCGCACTCTGAAATGACAATGGGAAAACATCTTTTAAACTATATGTTATTTAAATGAAATGGGGTTTAACGTACTACTGTTATGCACCTAACCTGGGCTAATGAAAGACGGGGATATATGTTATTTAAGAATCTGTTATAAAGTATATATAAATATAAAGTACATTATACCAAGTCTTGTTCCCGTCGTTTTATGTAAAAAGAATATGACAAAGAATACTGGTTATTTATTAAAACTACATGCAGGTCAATAGTATATCGTCCGACATCGACATACTCGGTGGTTGTAATGGATTATTGTTTATTTGGTGACAAGACTGAAACCGTTTATTTGATTGCTACGACAAGGCGATGGAGCACTAAAATTGAACAAAGGAGAGAGAGAGAGAGAGAGAGAGAGAAAGAGAGAGAGAGCATCTTCATTGAAGGCTGGAAAATATCATTATACATGTATAACAACATATTAAAGTCCGTAAGTAACTCCAATTCCCCCAAAATATTCGACATCGAATACACGAATTATTCGTCAATGTAAATCAACATTGATGATGTAAACTTACTGGGGAAAGATGAAACTCTAATAAACTCTAAAAAAAAATTTTAACATTGGTACACTGAATGGCTTATTTCGCCGAACATAACTGATTTGAATATGGAGTAAAAATGGAAACCATTGAATGTAAATCAGTTGATACATTCATATTACTGTATTATTTGCGTTGCGACCCACTTTTGTCAATTTCTAGGTCCCAAATGTTAGCGATTTAGCTCCTTTAAATGTTATTTTGAAGTGACGAATAATATCTCTGTTTACTTTTAACCAAAATATATTTGTTTTTAATTTGCATCTAGTCAAGATATGAAAAGTGAAAAGACCCAAGAGCATCCCACAATTCGTCGAGTTTCTCGCGAACCGACGAATCTGATATTATTGAGAAGTATATATTGAGAAATGTATACTCTGTTGTTTTCTTTGTGGTCATCAAAATCAAATACCAATATGTATTTATGATGTATTACTTCATACATATACGTCAGGGCACTGGACGTCATTTAAATAAATATTAGTATAAAATTCTCAATACTTAATTCTCAATACTTAAGTATATTTCAGATTCGACGGTTCTCTAGAAACGTGACGAATTATTCCACAATAAGAACCGCGATTTCAATCGTAGCGGGGATCGTGATAGTGGTTGCCTAGCATTGGGAAACATAAATAATGTTGCTGCATCGTCGTGACCACCCTATTTTACATGACTCGAATCACCCAAGTACCCCTCCCCCCCAACCCCGTCGTTATTCATACTTACCTACGCAAGCATCTCCTGACACTACATAATTTTGCTGGCAAATACATACATTGGGATCGACGCTTGTGTCACATTCTTCATTGTTGCCAGAACACGGGCAGGTTCCTCCTGTATATCAAAAGATGTAATTTTCTGTAATTGATATATTTATCGGAACAAACAGAGCCACAAATATTTATAAAGGTCCTCAGAATAATAGAATCATGCGATTGAGTGTGTTCAATTTCACACTTAAGATTGATAGACAATCTCGCTGACAATGTATCAATATGTACCCTTTCTGAGAAATTTTTCATACATAAAATTAATAAGTAAACATTGTATTTCTGCTATTTCATTTTAATATATCACATAATATCCCGAAATTAAAGGGTTTGATCGATTATATAATTAGAACATGGTGACCATTTCAAAGTCATTGGTAAATCACAATGCCCTGTCTACAATGCACACTGGGTACTAATTTCCATGCAATTGGTTCCGTGGATCAAAATTTGTCAGATACGACCGATGTTGACTAGGAATCTGTTTAAATATCAGTTCCAATCGAACTGATAGTACTATTGATAAAATATTTGGTACTCAATAGTACAATGATAAAATGTATGGTACTGGATGATAAAATTTCGGATACATAATTATAATTTTATCAAAGATGTATTATGTAAGATTTAGATAAAGAGCTGTCCGCTTTTTCTATAATAGTTCAAAAAAAAATAATTCAAAATTAATACTTTGAAAATTTCATCTAAATTATTTTATTCTGAAAGACGTTATCAATATTTGAAGTTTTGATATAGATCATTTATTATCGTAGCAACGTTACGTTTATATCCCGACTCAGTGTCGCTTCCCCAAAATTTGTGAATTAAAAATTTAAATATGGCCATTGTATTTTAATCTGTTTAAATCGGCGCCATTTGATGATCTAGTAAGTTGATAATAGACTCTAAATAATAATTTATATGAAAATTGAAGATAAAATGAAATGAGGTTTAACGTCATACTGTTCTACTCCTAACCTAGGCTAATGAAAATGGGCATACGCCATACAGTGTGCTATGAAGGAAATTTTTCCCGGGCAGCGGCGCTACTGGCTACTCTTATATCGAATTCAAACTACCAACGGATCTCTTACGTGCACGCCAATATGTACACGGGACCTCGGTGTTTGTCCAATTGGCCGAAAATCTGGGTGAACTTTCTCGGCCAATGCAGAAGCCAAAATGAAAATCTGAAATAGGTACATTTAACTCTTACATAATGCATCTTTGAACTACAACATGACAATCCACAATACCCTGATAGTGATGCTTCGATTAACCGGTTTTCCAGTTTAGGGAATCATTTACTATAAAGCCGTATTTAACTTAATACCTCTTTTACAAAATATTAGTTACCCATCAGCACCTACAACCAGAACAGAATTATACCTTAAAAGAAATGACGGATTATTAAAAAAAAATTCAGATATACTGTCAGTTATGTTATGTTTATTAGCGTATAGATAAACTTACCCACTGTGGCCACTGAAATCAAAGAAAATGACAGGGTATAAGACTCGTATATATAAATCAATCTGTGGTGTCATTTGCTACCTAGTGGCGTGGCTGGGGACATCTTCAATAGAAGGCTTGATCTAGCCTTAACTACGTACATCTTATCAAGCCCTCCACGTAATACTCTGTATATTTCATCACTAAGTTTGATAGGGTATAAGCCCAGCTTGTGGTCCAATCAGATTCCTTCATTAAAAATATCGTTACGAATATCAAGTCTCGCGCTTCTAGCTAAAATGTCTTCATGTGACAATCGAGTTGCAAAGTTCAAGGTCTGATCAACGTCAAGGCTGTTGGAAATCATGGCTGATCAACAAAGAGTTTCCTTTTGCTTCAATTGCCTTTTTGGGGATTTTCCGTGAGTTTCTCAACGGGTGTATCAGTATATTTGTCTATTTATTTTTCTGTGGAGGCTGCCATATTATTTACAGTATGTTTTGTGCCATGACCTCTGGTTGGACAATGCTAATTGGTTACGTGTAAATAAACACAACGAGAGCAAAAGTTCGGGAATTGTCCAGTATTGAAGCAACGGGTATGTTGTAAAACTCGCGGCCGTTGCTTCAGGAACAGGGGCTGAGGAGGGGCCAGGGGAATTAGTGGTCGAAATGTAATAAAATCACTACAGCCAAACCGTTTAATAAGGCTTTTGGGAATTACTCTACCAATTAATGTTAATATTAGAATAATGTCAGTAGGATTTTAAGATTGGTTTCTATAGAGTTCTATGTATTGAAGTAAACATTTTATACTTACACGTTGTTGGTATATAAATAGCCAAACAGACTGAAAAGATGACAAAACTGGTATGATTATATTATAAATATCTTTGACTGGGTATCGGAAAAAAGGTGTGTTTAAAACTGCATTGTGTAAGATTTAGATCAAGAGCTGGTCAATCTAGGTAAAATAGTTTTAAAAGTAATACCGAATAATGAATATAATAAATATTTCAGTCTCATTACTTTATTCTGAAAAAAATGTTATGAATGTTTGTAGTTTTGTCAAAGATGGCGAACTCCCGATTTGCATTGCTACGTTAACAAACAAATTCTCGATTTACGACGTTAGCATTAACCGAATAAATATGTTCTAATTCAATTAATAATGCAGCAAGCCGATGAGCATGGAGTTGATTGTAGGCTTGGTATGAAAGTCAAACACAATTTAAACCCCCAAGAATATCTGTTTTGGCTCAAAATAATGAGACACATGGATAAATTGCGAAAATAGAAATGATCTGCGGTTTAACTTTCTACTTGCGCCATCAGGGCTAGTGTCTCGCAAAATGTAAAAGTGTGGGAGGGGTGGTTGCAGTGTAGCAATATTTTTTATCATTGTTTGGATAAATTTCAATCCATATAGTTATCGGAATCGTTTACATGTTCGAAGATGCGTCTCCTATCGCGATGCGACCAATTAACACCACTACAGAAAGCATATCGATATTTATATTTTGTTCGCCGACATTCGATATCGATAGGTGGTACGAGTCCGTTTCAAGGACATTACGAGTTTTTAACTGTTTGTATTCATATACCCTAGAGAAATTAAGTGGACCAAATTATAAATGAAAATCTTTAAATCTTAAATAGGGCATTTCTTCAAGAAAAATTAATACACATCTGCCAGTTTCTTCAAGAAAAATTAATAAACATCTGCCAGTTTCACCTTTTTCGGTCAAATAATATTTTAAGACTTTGCTTAAAATTTATTTCGGTAGTATTAAATTTGATTTTTTAGAATATATATTGTAGATTTCTTCTTTTGTTTTGGTGCATCAAGACTGGGCTAATGAAGACTGACATACGCTATGGGGGAAATTTGCCCTAGCACAGACACTATGGCCTAGTCTCATATCGAGTTTGTTGGAAAAATCCTATAAACCCTCTCTGTCAATGCAGGGATCGAACACGCGACCTCCAGAGCGAGACAGGGTCTTACCCATTTCCCCACCGTGGCTCCTTAATGACATAAACGCGACGATGACACTGATATCAAAAAATAATACCATGTTTAAAAGAAATTGCATAATATGTTCTAGCTATATGTTTCAAGTTTTTAAACATTTTTAAAAGATATATAAAGAGGAATTAGTACTTGTTAGTTAGTTTTTTAAACATTAAGTTTTTAATTTGACGTAATTTCACTTTACAGCTCCATCATTCTTATCAAAATCAGATTGTATTCAGAATCGCGGAAATATAAACGTTTTAAGATTATTTTTAAAATATTATATTATTCAGAATTAAATAAATTTATTTTAATGGTGAGAGTGATAATGCCCTTTATAAATAGATACATGTACTTACGTAATATAGCAGATGCTAATTTGGAAACCATGGCGGCGCTGTTGACGGTTTCGGTGTGACTGTGATCCTGCCGGGCACTTGCAATTAGCATTCACCTGGTTGATGACTTCTTTCGCACCTGGTGACCATAGCAACTAGAATCATCGACCAATGGCATCAGTTATTGCGTCAGGTCATCTGAACATTAAGAAACTATTGTTCAATAACTTTTTCGTCAACAATGTCGTCACATAAACATTGCTACCCCAGTGCTATTGATTGTCCGTTAATGCCCGTGGATTGGCCGACATACATAAAGGAGTCGTCCCAGAAATATTTTATATTAATGATTTAAAGTAGCTAAGTCTCTAACTCAATATCATCAAAAGTCTCGGACATTGAAAACACGGAATATTTGTCAATTAAATCAACGTTGCTGTTGTCATCTTACATCTTAAGACAAATTTTTTTTTACCATAAAGCTTTCCGGGTGCATTTTGAACAATGGACTAGAAGAGCGAGACAAGAAATATTCCACAAGTCACGTCCAACATTGCATATTCTTATCCAGAGAACATGTGAAACTATGTAGACTAGAATACTCAGACGCTATAGATTCCCTTCGATTGAGACTTCTCCTATATTTCTCCGAACATAACTGATTTTAAATTGGAGTAAAAACGGAAACTATTGCATGTAAATCAGTTAATATACATTCGTATTACATTATTATATGTGTTACAAACCATTTATGTCAAACTCTAAATTTCACTTATAATCGATATTTCAATATGAACGTAAAACGACTTTGGGCATATTAATTAGCCCCAGTTTAATTCTATTTTGGAAGTACAAAGCTCTGTACACACTGCCAACATCTTCGGTTACATACTGCCAGGTGCGATGTTGGCGAAATAATTGATAGTGTGACAGTTCGGAAACATTTGGTAACACAATGGCAGCTAAAAGCAAGGTATTTTTGTTGCCGTCTTTTAATCAATAAACTTAAAATTATGACAGGGGTCCCGACAATATACCTTCTTGTCTTCGAATCTTTCATTTTTATGATGTTTCTTCCAAAATCCTCATTTTCTCGGAAACCTCCAGTAACAAGTGACAGTTGTCCAAACACGATGTCGAAATGTTGCCGTGTATACAGGTCCGCCGTCATGTTGTCCTGGTGTGTTGCCGAGATGTTTCCGAAAATGTTTACTGTGTGTACAGGGCTTTATATTACTCTTATCTGAATTTCTGTAGTTCTTTTTCGCAGAAACACAATCTACTTTCATCGATTTGAACCCTGTTCCTTTAAACCTTTTCTATTGTGTTTACATTTCGTCAAAGAAAATATTCTAAAGAAAATATATACCATGGTTACCGATCAACAACTTCTTAAGAGCTTAAGATGTTCGAAGAACGCCATTGTCATCGCCACCATGTATACCGCATGATTAAAAAAGTCAACGTTTAAATCAAGGCAAATTGATTCCCCTACCGGCTGATAACATACTATGATAAATATATCCCAGCTAGACTTATCTATTTACAAGACGGCAGCTAATATGTAACTGGGTGGGGTTATCCAGGGAAAATAAATTGCCACTGGCAGAACTTTTCTGTCTGACGGAAAAACGCGAGAAGAAAAGCTCGTTTCTGGCTTATGTACCCTCTAGAGTTTACAATTTTTATATGTAATTGTGGATATCGGACAGAACTTTCCGCCATAATGGCCGCTCTCATGTATGCAAATTCTGTAAAAGCATGTAATACCAAGGCTGTGGACCACTATCTGATTTTGATGAAACTTAAAATGTATATTTATATCCCAAAGACCTGGGCCCCTTTTGAATTTTCAATGTATCGGACCGTAGATTAATGAATTATTGCCCGTGATGTATGACAAATTGCCTTTTTAACTTGTGGTTCCTTAATGGGTCTCGACTTTATTCGATTTTTTTTGGTGGGACTTAAAACATTGTTGATATTGACGCATGTTTGGACTGTAACGCCCCGGATTATTCTCTGTCCACCTCTTGCAAAGTGTGAGTGTATCGTGCATGGAAACCGCTGGTTAATATAGTAAGTGTAAAACACAGAAACAGTGAGACCATATCGATGATGTTGCGTAATGAAATTCACGCGATTTTGGAACCTTAAATCAGAAGAATGGGATAATAATATTTCTTTTCAGAAATGTGATTATTGTATACATTGATCGACATAACCACAAACAGTACAGATCAAAATATTCATGCTAGCAGATTTACAAGGTCCTTGGCATTCCTCCCCATGCACTTAAGTTCTTCAGACTACGTAAAAATGCTCTGGTTTTGATATTTGATTTCTGATAACATGAATTTTATTCTTAAACGCTTATCTGATTAAAAGTCGTGAATATAAACGCTCTATGTTTTATCTGTACTATTGTATAACCGATTTAAATCAAACAAATTTAGTTTATGTTAGACAGATACATTGTTTGATTTCCTTTCCTAAAAATTGCTTATATGCTTATAATCGATATGTCACTTAGCGACATCACGATTCATATACACAGAAGAAATCAATCTATTTAAGTATACTTTAACAAAGATTTTATTTACTTACCAAAGTAACACACATTTTGTTTTAATAATATATAATGTTCGGTGGGGGGGGGGGTTCAGCTCCTTGTAACAAATCCAAACATATGTTATTGGAATATATTATAATGTTCGATTTTTTCAGATCCTTCTGTCCTACAAATTCAAACATTTCTCAAATACATTGTTTGAATACTTAAACTGAGAAATTCAAATTTTCTAAGAAAGTCAAAACATAATTATTTCTATGTCTTTTGCTCAATACATGCATGTAGGTTTATCAACCCACTATTATACGACCATGTGCATTATTTCCCACCCTTAAAAATCATAGACATAGGAAATAACAGCACAATTACCTCCTTTGTTTCCCTATTGATGTACGGCCATTTTCCAACGTTGTAACTTGAAGTTGAAAATGATATTTCTCAACTGGCAATTGTGAATTATAGGATTAATAGAATAACACGGTAGGACTGTTTATGGATACCATCTTTTTTTAGGGCTATATTTTAATACATTTCAAAAATATAACTTAAAAATTTGAAATTGCAACTTTAATTTCCTAATTTAATTGTTAATAAAAATAACATTAGTTTCAGTTGCATCATCGCTTGATAAACAAGGAAAAGGATTAAAGATTTTGCGTGTAACGACAAAAAAAACTGCTGCAATTTATAAATCCACACTGAAATTTAAACTGAAATTAAGAAATTAAAACCAAAATATGAACGGTATAAAAATCCCTAAGTTTGAATTCATTCATTCGGATTGAACATAATATTTTCATCGGAAGATCTTAGCCAACACACAAGGGTGTTGTCGACTGTTGAAAACTTTTATTTATTCAAGAACGCTATGTGGTTGTAACGTAGATGAACTTTTTAGATTTGAATGAATTGTTTGTCGTGCTTTCTGGCTGGTTGATTTGACCGTTCTTACATCGGACATTTCGTCCAGATCCAATTCTAGAAATATGCGTATTCTAGAAATATGTGTTACAGGGATGATTTCGCTAGATAATCTGTCTTTAACCTATAATGTTTTAATTCTGTATTTAATAATTCTAGACTAACTTGGTTTTCATGATTCGTGATTTTTTTCTAGAAATCGTGCATAATCGGGATGAACTTCATATATTATATAGATTCGAATGAGTTCATTGGTTCTTTTTTTTGTGTTGTACATGCTACCTGTTGATTTAATAGTTCTGAAGCAAAAGTTTCATTAAGATTCGGTGTTTTATTCGGGTTGTATATTTATTATGTACAGTTTAAGATGTATTTCTATGTTCTGCTGTGGGTCTACAGCCGCATTTTAATCCCGACTTCTAAGCGACCCACAAACCTCATTGTCCTTTTTTTTCCCTTTTTTTTTTGTTTTTGCTGCAGTAGGATATTATGTCAGCTGTTTAAAATCATAATATATGAATAGGTAAAAGTGAAATATTCAATTGATTTGATCTGATATGATTAGTGAATAACGATAGGGTGAGCTCTGTACGATTATTTTTGTTTCCCGTAAGCGCAACTCATCTATCAGATTAGATGCTTGTGGATCTTCTTTGGAAACATCTAAAACCGTTACTTTACCAGTTTATAGAAGCTATTCCATTATAAAGCTCTTTGCAATAGTCCAACCTCCCGGGGTTTCTCCGGGTTGTCCGGTTTCCTCCCACTGCTAAAGAATCCTACGCGCAAGCTAACTATTGAAATAAAATTAAACAATATTATGTTAGTCCCGAAATGACCTAGTTTGTGTCGAGTGGACGTTAACCCCCCCCCATCTCTCTCTCTCTCTCTTTCTTTCTCTCTCTATCTCTCTCTCTCTCTCTCTCTATCCTCTCTCTTTGCAATAGTTATTTACTTATACACCGGCATTTACAAATTCCAATACAAAAAGGAATCAATTATTTCTTAATTGCTGTCGACACCTCGTTGGTTGTTAAAGACATGATGAAACAACATGGCGCGTATTATATATCTGCGTTACATTACAATGTCAACAAATAATTATAGATTTGATCTGCATATCCATGGCCATTTACCGATTTCCCGTCCATTGTTGTTGACGCTTTGTCGTTTCTCTCTTGCACTGAAACGATCGGCCAACATAACAGGAAATGATAAATCGTTACAGTTGATCTCCATCAAATATTTACATTTCTACATAGCTCAAGGCGGTGTTCGTTATTTAACGTGCTATTCGTGTTATTTTTATTTGCCAGTAAACTTGTTCATTGAAAATTTTCTCTAAAGGTTGCATACATCAGAATAGAAACTAAATTGTGTCAGAAATAATGAACTTATTTAAATTACTGCAGGCTTATTATGCAAGTTGAGTATATAATTCGAATTTACTCTTGTCATTTCAAGCATCCTGCTTTCAGATAAAAAATAAATTCTGCTGGTCGAAAATATTATATATTTATTTATGCATTTTAATATTGTCACTATTTTTGAGATTGGGAACGTTCAATCGAGTTCGGCCATTATCTATGAGCACGTGATAGCAAATACAAGAGTGCCTTCAGCTGAAGACGGCGAAGAAGATAAATTAACGACAGACTTAACCTATTCAAAATGATAAATGAAATAAAATTTAATGTAATAAAATTTTGAAAGTACAAAAAGTTTATCATTTTTAAAGGTAATAGCATTCTGGTAATTTGAAGCTACAATATAAAAATACTTCCGGTTTTCGAAGTTACAGTATTTCTGGTTTTTGAGAAAACTCGGTATTCCGACATGCTGTGTAATCCGACGTATTGTAATGATCCCGACTGAGTCCACTGTAGTAGAATGTTTATAAATAATTCAAAAATCAATAAATAAATGAAATTGGGTTTAACGTCCTACGTTTCGCCACCGACTGGGCTAATGAGGACGGGGTTCTTTTTAAAAGTTGATCAAATTTCATTTTATTACATATTGACGCTTATTTTAGAAAACTTACTCAGTTGATGAAAGGCTATATCATCTGTCTTAGAAACAACAGCACGTTTCGTTTTATGTTGAGCAATTTAGAAAATTATTCCTTACACATCTATTGGCTTGTCTTAATTTACTCAAGGGGCTGTGGGGTTAGGTGATTAATTACCCAGAAAATGGTAAAAGGGAGTCGTTAACAACCCTGAGCATTCATTTAAATAATATTGACCCCAAAAACATTAGTTCAGAATCACATGACAAATTTATGACGAATTTGTTTATGGGTGGCCGCCCTTGACATGTGGCTAAGTGGGTAGGACGGTGGCTCGCTAGCCTGGAGGTTGGGTGTTCATCCAGAATTTTCGGTATGGTTCCCCTTGTCAGTGATGCAGGATGGATGATTTGACAGCTGTCTAGCCGTTCGGATGGGACGAAAAACTAAGGCCCTGTGTACACATTGGCGTACACGTAAAGATCCCGTCGCAGTTGGAATTCGATATAAGAGTAGGCCGTAGAGCCGCTGTCCTGGCAAATTTCCCCTCATAGCACACTGTATGGCGTATGGCCATCTTCATTAGCCCAGTTTAGGAGTAGGATGTTAAACCCCATTTCCCTACATTTTATAATTGACGTAATCTCTTTAAAAAAAACAACCCAAAACTAGCATTTACCCTCCAAATTCGAGACTATCCGGTACTCCCATTTTAAACAAAAACTTCTCTGACGTCATTCAATGGGCCAACATTATAAGAAAAAAACTCATTTTACCCTAGACCTCGAATATCTCGAAAACGCACCAACGGGTGACTGATTGCAACTCGGCATCGTATTCTGCGCAACATTTGCGTCCGATGTTGTATATTTGATAGACCCCCCCCCCCCCCGTCAACTCGGGTCGTAAAACAGAACAGGATAGTAGCCTACTACACAATCTAGTTGACACTTCTGAGTAAATTAATGCATTTCCCAAATCATTTATGAATACCAGACATAAGTATATAGATTAAAAGTGTTTTTATTTGACAAAGTAAACATATTATTATACAGAAGCAAACTAAACGATAGTACATGATGATACCTCACCTTTTATACACAATACTGAAATATACACCTTGCGTTTTTTAAATTATACGCCATAATTACAATAGAGACTTTTGGCAAGCGTAAATCCCTCGTAAGTATTGCTTATCCGTGTCGATTTTGCGTGTGTATTTCTTATACGTAATAAGGATACAGCAGCACGTATCGAACAGCTTTCATACGGAAAGGGTCCGTATAACATCGTTGTGTTTTTACCGTATTTTTTGCTACTTTTAGACGCTGAAATGTTGTGCCGAGCGACTTTACTCCCTCCAGTAATGTGTAGGCTAGGCACTTGACTAGTACATGTACTGATGTTGGTCCTGGTAGATAACTACCATCATGCTGCAATAGAACTAAGCTCATCTCAGCTACACATACGTACGTGTCACGAAAATCTGCCAAAACTCTAAAACTACCTTGACTCAACGTATCACGTGATGATACGCATACGTGATACGGATTGGAGAAAACCCCACTTGTCAAAAGTCTCTATTGAACATGTGAATGGCGTGGGATTAATACATTTATCATTTTTGGCTTTCCCATAGCCTTTATACAATTAGCTACCCTTGGTAATAGTCGACTCTCTTTTTTTCGTCATATTGGATTAGTGGCCAAACTCGACATTTCATTTGTTTCAGACTGGAAGTACCACCGGGGCCAGCTGCTAGTGCTATCAACTCCTGGCATGGTGCTTATCTCCACCAAGAATTAATACTTGGCTAATTCCTGGCTAGCGTCTATAACTTTTATCGTCCGAAAGGGAACTGACATAACATCCACCTGCAGGAAAGTCTTCGGCGCTAGTTATTAAATCAAATTTTAAACAATTACAGGGCGTGTAGAAACCTATATAAATATAGTGACTTGTGATTTAAATCGAAAAAGTGCTTTTCCAAGGATGATGACCATGCATGCATTAAGCGGTGTCTTATATATTTTCAATAATTAGCTCAGCGTGTAACTAAATATAGAAAAGTTACTCTAAATCTCCTGGGATCCAGTCCCGATATGGTTCAAAAAAGTGAACCCAACAATCAAGATCAAACACAATTTCCAACAAACCCGTTTAAAAGGACACTGACCGGCATGACATATATATCTACAAAAAATAATACTTTATTAACAATATTGATCTGAAAATAAAGCCATAGCCTAAGTCAAACAACAGACAATGGCTTTGTTCTACTTTTCATAGTAGTGGAAATTTTATCAGGTGAAAGATTTGAAGCCCATCATATTACTGTCTTATTTTTGAAGCTTTTATTTATCCTATAATAAACAGAACCTAATTGATTTTTATACATTAGAAATAGAAAATATATTTGCTTACAGAGAATGATCAATGGTATTGCTAGGACTACAGTCAAATTAAAGTTTGACTTACTCTCATTTCTAAGTTTTCTATATGTTTACATACACTACAAGAAGAATCTAAAAACAACTTTAAGAAGATTTCAAAGAATTCATAAGAAGTACCATAGTTAATTCTTTATGTAATGTAGGCAAACCAATATTAAATTCCAAATCAATAATATTTTAGTAAGACTAGCATTTACAATCATGTAGAACATTATTTTAAGCCCCAGCTTGTCACTGTGCTATTCTAACCAAACACATTGATTACACACCTAATACTGATACATGCATTGGAATGTCCAATGATAATGTGAAGGATGAATGAATACTTTTCAAATTATAACTTCATGACAAGAGTGTTAACAGGTTATCAATGGCTTATCAATGAGATCACAGATAACATTAATAAATGCAAATGAATAAAAGATATTAGAATCGAAATGCAATGCTATACAATATAACAAGATATGAACATGTACATCTTTAAATACAAAGTTATAATTTTTTTATAATTTACTATAATGTTATACTTATTAAAATTACAATTCTGACAACAGATATGAAAAAAAATGTAATAAGTAATAATAAAGTCTAACACAAGTGGATTATCCCATGTTCTACTTTATTAGATATAAATGATCAACCAAAAGCTAAAGTTGCATGATGTTACAAAATATGCATACTATCTTGATAAAATGAACAAATTAAGATAGTCACTTGTAACATTTACCACCAGATAGTAAGTATACAATATAATCATATCAGTGAGGTAATTATGATATAATGTTAAATATACCAACCAAGTATCTGCTGTGATGTGTGCTAGGAGATAAATATTACACATTTCTGCCTACAATTCTGTTTGGGTTCTTTTACATGTACGCCAAGTATAAACAAGTGTTCATACCCTTAAAAGAAAAATATGTTTTTCCTTGCCAATGCCTGCATTGAACTCATTATTACAGTGAGCCAGCATCTTGCACCCCTCCCCACCCAGTTAATTAAGTCTTATCTTTTTATTTTCAAGAATGGCATAGAAGATAATGTTTATCTTTGCCTGACAATATTGCACAACCTAATCTAATAAATGAAATTGTTTTTCTTAGCTTAATATTACTCAAAATACAGTACCTTCACTATTTTTATATTTTTTCCTTCCAAATATTTAGTATATAATAGGATTTTTTGTTGTGAGTTTCTAAATCCTATCTAAAAAGACATACAAACAAATTGAACTTTTTCTTTATTTGCATTGTTTATTGTGATATGTACATGTATGAGGAAATTTGGGACTACTAATTTCAAAAAAAATAAACACTTAAACATTAAACTAGTACACAAAGCTGACATACAATTAATTATATCAATATGGAATAACACTAGATATTACACAGTTCAGTTCATAGCCCCAAATATAAACATATCAAAATATATTAAGGTCACTTTATAAAGTCATAAAATGATAGTATTCGACTTACATGTACATTTATCTTTAGGATCTAGCGTCTGTTACACAAAATTTTAACAAAGATAAAAATCCAAATTTGAGTAATTTGATTGGAAAATATTTGACTGATTTTATTGCTTAGCCAATCCAAATTGAAGTATCTACTCAAATTTGGATTTTATCTTTAGTTGAGATTTCGTGAAACAGGGCCCACATCAAGTCTACCATCTTTTATTATTAAATTATAGTGCCTTAAACATTCCTCCATTAATAATTAGAAAACAACAATAGATACACAAGCAATTGGGATATGTATATCAATTTACATATATACAAATTTAACCAAATTAAAACCAATATTATGGAACTTATCAACATGTGATCAATGCAACCTATACATCAAAATGATTCTTTAAACTTTATTTAACTTTTCTTGAACAGACTCCAGAAGTTGTGTAAAGGCATTTAATTTAAATGTGAAAAATTTGCATCTCTTACTCTATTAAAATTGTTCTCAACTTAATCTCGCCATCTGATCTGACATACAAAACAAAATTAAACCATTCCCAATTTCTGCTAATACTTGAGTGAATATTTCGTTTAAATTTTATCACATGTCGGATGGCCCCAACTAAATCGGTAAACATGCATTTTAACTTGTAACCAACCTTCAAGAGATCATAGGATAACACGATTCAAAACAACATAAACAAAAACAAAAAAAATATACAGGTAAACAAATATACAAACAAAATATGGCATAAGTTTAAAGCTAACATTTACACATAAAAATTTCATTGATAATTCAAAATAAAGGATATGATATAAATACATGTAACTATTTAGAGACATTATTGAAGAAATTTGCCTTTACAAGAGGTAATTGTTACCACAACATACAGAATAAACATTTGTTACTTTCAGTAAACAAATATGGAATTACTTTAATTTATATAAACAATCAGATTATTTAATATACAAACAATCAGATGATTTAATATAATCAGATGATTTAATATAATCAGATGATTTAATATATAAACAAATGTGGACAAGCTTTATGACCTTAATATCAATATGATTAAAACACAGATCCGATTTCATTTCGTTTCTTATAGTTTAAAATTTCTTTTTACTTATCTTCTAAACACTATAGCTAGGACCTGGAAGAGTTGTTATATATTCAGCATTCTAGTAGGTGTGAGGAATTAGCCAATGAAGTATGTGATTATGCCAACAATGATCAAATTGTATTCAAATACAGATCTAAACTTCATTTCTTTTCCTAACAACATATAGATTGTTGTGGTAGATAACGTTACGGCCGAGGTAAACCTTGCCAGAATAATGCTGATTTTAATACAAATCTAAATTTCTTTTCAGTCTTTTTCCAGCAACATATAGATTGTTGTGACAGGTGACAGGTCACATTATGTTTCATGGACATGAACCATTACTATATAATTAACCAATCAGCATCTCTGTTTCTTATGGTCACTCTAAAGTATTTCCCCAAAGTTGCTATTTTAAACTTATCATTTCCATGGCAAATTCCTAACATAAAACAGAAAACATAATAGTCCAAATGAAATTTTAATTATAACCAAATAAAAAAGGATCTGTATTTAAATCAGAATGACCATGATCATATTTCCTAGACAAAAGGAACAATACAAAGTTTTAAATAATGATATCAATCTAATTTGCTATCTTTAAGCTACCTATATAGAAATTCAAAATAAAATAAAAACTATAAGCTTCTACCTCACTAATTGGGTACAGAATATTTTTATATTTATCTACATGTGTTTAAGTAGATAACTTATTTACTCTCACGATTTTGACTTTTTGGCAATAATTACCCCTTTGGTTTTATTATGTGGTATATTTTGAAGCTCATTTCGGGACTAACATGGTTCAATTTTATTTCAATAATTCGCTTGTGCGTAGGGGTCTTTAGCAGTGGGAGGAAACCGTAGGGCCTGGAGAAAACCCATAAAGTTGGACAGGCGACCTTACTCCTTGTCACGTACAACCGGGGATTCAAAACCACGCCAGTTGACTCAATGAAAGGCTGCATGATACACCTGGTAAATGCTAACCATTATGCCATCCCCCCACACACATTAATAAACTGTTTTTACTGTTTTGCGGGATTCAAATATGTAAACTAAAAATGTAATTCTACATTTATAGAGTGACTGATTTAATGTTCATTACCACATAAAAATCACATTACACAATATATTTCAGCAGCATCTAAAATACCCCTATGCCCTATAATATCTACTTCAATGGCATAATACCATTTATCACATTAAATAATAATACCCTAAACATGTTCATATAATAAAAAACATTCCTAATAAAACACGGCACATGTATAACCACATTCTACATGCTGTATGCTTTGCGCTTGGTAAATCAATTCTCTTGTTAACCTGCAGAGAATCAAAATCACCCCAAATTTTTTTTACATACTTTCAGGACAAAAAGAACTAAGAAATACATTATAATTGATCTGAATAAACTAAGCAGTTAAGCTTTTGCTTTCAAAATTACTATAAGATTACAAATATAGTTACAATTCCTAATGATTATGTTAGCCTAACAGAAAAACAATGATGATTATGTTAAAACATTCTTACTGTACCTTAAAACATGAAAAGCTACATTGCACTATTATAATGGATGTGTTTTATCTGTTACTAGTATATACAATTACAGAACCTACACTTACAATATCTGGCCTGGCATTGAGAGACCATAAAGCTTAAATAATAGTTTATCTAATTTGCCAGCCCATTCCAGAGTACTATATTCAACCAAATACTAAGGCTTATAATGAGTATATATTTTAAATGAAATGATGCTTAACATATTATGTTTCTGTACCAGTCGGGTTAATGAAGACAAGTATAATGTTCCATGGGAGAAATTTTGCTGAGACAGTGGCATTCTGCCTACTCAACATCTTATTACAATTTTTAAAGGTTCTTTAACATTACAGGATTTCATTTTTTGGATACCATCTAAACGTCTTGAGGAACTTTCTCCGCCAATCCCCGAATGGAGCCTTGTACATGTACATCACGGTTAGCAGTAAATCATCACATTACTTACTTACTATAAGCTATCCTGGCATCAAGAGTTTTTAAGTACATTTTTCAATACCTTGTTCTCTTATTTCAAAAATAGTGACATTTGGTAGTAACATATTCTAGTATAATTTAATTCAAAAGTCCCTCAAAATTTACTTTTCTAAAAATGAATCAAAAAGGAGATCCTTCTTTTATTTTCAAAATAGTGACATTTGGTTAATAACATTTTAATATTCTAGTATAGTCTATTTCATAAGTGTAAATTTTGAAGTTGTTAAATATAAAGTTGTAAATACTATATCAAATTTTACTATGCTGGATTGAAAATGGAGACCTTATATCTTTAACTGCAATAAGTAAGTACACCACAACAATTAGGGTAAACCAGGCAGTTTTCAGTAAAAATGATAAAGTGATTAATTTAAAATTATTAAATTACATGTAGACTAGATGAATGTAAGGAAATAGCTTTGAAAAGAGTGAGGTTCATCAACATTCATCTCCAGTTATATTGCATTTTAAATAATCTTTTGATGGTACTTACAAAATAGATTATAAGATTCAAATTGGGTGATTTATTTTTAAATTACAATACCATTGTAGGTAAAATGAGGTAAAATATGAGTTGATAAATATCAGACTACATTTCTTAAATAATTTAATTGTAAATTAAACAAAAAAAACCCAGACTATCATATATAACCCAGAGCTGAGTCACCTGTACTTTGTACAAACCTTGAGAATATATTTATTGATATTATATATTATTTCACAGCTTTAACCATGTAGCCTAATAAAGATATGGCATATGATATCACAAAAATCATGTTGTACAAATAACAGATATATATTTATGCCACAGAACTTGCTTATTTAGTCGACAGATCTGATTACACATGGAACACAATAGAGCTGTATTTAGTATCTCAAAACCACTCTGATCACAATACAGAACATTTTATAGCATTACATCAAAATATCACAGCAAATGTTTGTTGTGTAGTAATTTCTCCTTCAATTCAAAATATCTTTCCAATCTTGACATGGCATATTCCTAAAATAACAACAAAACAATAAGCTAAATAAGGAGTTCATTAATCAACACATGAAACTAGTAGTGGAATTTAACTACCGGTATATTGTTAGATAGGTAAGGGGAGGATACAAATCTATAATAACTGATTAAGGTCAACAAATAATGAACTTATTACCAGATTAAACCTTTGTATACTGTGGGGAGGATGGTTGCAAAGGAGATATTTTGGGGACTTCCAAGGCAGAAATGAAAAAAAAAAAATTCTGTAGTATTTTATGCATTACTTTTTAAATGCAATACTATAATTTGAAAATTATTTAGGTATGTAAAATACTAGAAATGAGCAATATAGTATACTGTCAGAAAGATAAGTCTTAAAATTTAAGAGAGAGCCCTCCCACTTAACAATATGATGTTAATTTTACGTAAAGTTTTATGTAAACATAGGTTGCCAGGCAACAAAACATACGCCCACAGCAGCTAAATCGTCCGGGCAGTCAACAAGAGTTGTCGCATATTTTACTTTTTTTCGGTAATGAAACATTTATAATACACTAAAATCTGATTAAAAGTAACAACTCATTATGTAATTATCAGAAAATCAATGGAATTTGTTTGGCTTTGATAAAGTTCTCCTCCATGCTGTTCAAGTTATCTATATTCATTGAAACTCAATATACTTGTTCGTCTCATGACCTTCAACAATTTATATAAATTTAAAGTCAATCGGATATTAACTTTAGCCTCTAGAGCGTCCACAAAATTTTGAAAGTGATCAAGGGCCATAACTCAGTCAGTAATTATCTGAAATTGCTGAAAATCAATAGGCTTCTTCGTCTCATGACCTTAAACACTGTGTATAAATTTAAAGTCAATCGGTTATTAACTTTAGCATCTAGAGCGTCCACAAGATTTTTATAAGCGATAAAGGGCCATAACTCTGACAGTAATTATCAGAAATTGCTGCAAATCCATAGGCTTCTTCATTTAATGACCTTAAACACTGTGTATAAATTTAAAGTCAATCGGTTATTAACTTTAGCCTCTGGAGCGTCAACAAGATTTTTTAAAGAGATCAAGGGCCATAACTCTGATTGTAATTATCGGAAATTGCTGAAAATCAAAAGGCTTCTTCATTTAATGACCTTAACACTGTGTATAAATTTAAAGTCAATCGGTTATTAACTTTAGCCTCTGGAGCATCAACAAGATTTTTTAAAGAGATCAAGGGCCATAACTCTGATTGTAATTATCGTAAATTGCTGAAAATCAATAGGCTTTTTCGTCTCATGACCTTAAACACTGTGTATAAATTTAAAGTCAATCGGATATTAACTTTGGCCTCTAGAGCGTCCATAAGATTTTTTTAAGTGATCAAGGGCCATAACTCTGACAGTAATTATCGGAAGTCGCTGAAAATCAATAGGCTTCTTCGTCTCATGACCTTAAACACTGTGTATAAATTTAAAGTCAATCGGTTATTAACTTTAGCCTCTAGAGCATCCACAAGATTTTTTGAAGTGATCAAGGGCCATAACTCTGACAGTTATTATCGGAAATTGCTGAAAATCAATAGGCTTCTTCATTAATATGACCTTAAACACTGTGTATAAATTTAAAGTCAATCGGTTATTAACTTTAGCCTCTAGAGCGTCCACAAGATTTTTTGAAGTGATCAAGGGCCATAACTCTGACAGTTATTATCGGAAATTGCTGAAAATCAATAGGCTTCTTCGTCTCATGACCTTAAACACTATGTATAAATTTAAAGTCAATCGGATATTTAACTTTGGCTTCTAGAGCGTCCATAAGATTTTTTTAAGTGATCAAGGGCCATAACTCTGACAGTAATTATCAGAAATTGGTGAAAATCAATACGCTTCTTCATTTAATGACCTTAAACACTGTGTATAAATTTAAAGTCAATCGGTTATTAACTTTAGCCTCTAGAGCGTCCACAAGATTTATTTATGTGATCAAGGGCCATAACTCTGACAGTTATTATCTGAAATCGCTGAAAATCAATAGGCTTCTTCGTCTCATGACCTTAAACACTGTGTATAAATTTTAAGTCAATCGAATATTAACTTTGGCCTCTAGAGCGTCCACAAGCAATTGTGGACGCCGGACCGACGGACGGACGGGGGCGACGGCAATATACGACCACATTTCAATGTTGGCGTATAAAAATGGTCAGTCAGTTTGCCATCACTTTGCTCATCTTTTTAACGAAAATTTTACGTCATGATAGCTATCTCCAAGTTTACTGATCGTAGTATTAATGTGTGTTTTTCCAATCTTATTTAAACACAGATCCTATTTCGTTTCCTATAGTTCAAAATTTTGTGTTACTTGTCTTTTCTACACTAGGATCTGGAAAAGTTGTTACATTAACGACATTTTAGTAGGAGTGAGGGATTTGCCAATGAAACGGTCTGTTACGGCGAATTCTTGGCGTGTCATGCACGGAATTGTGAGTAAACCACTAGAAACATTAAAGCTGATTGATTAATCAATGTCTAACATCATAGGATCAAAAGCCACTCATACGACCAGTGACACAACTTTCCAGTAAACCTTGTGAGATCTTCATGTAGTGTGTGTAGGCCATCAAAACGAAATATAGATTTGTATTTTAATCAGATTGCCTTCATCCTGGAATGGTAGTTGATGCTCTAGAACATCCATCAGATATATCAAAATAACTTTAGATCAATAACTTTGGTAGTAACTATGAGAAAATAATAAAAGTCATCATTGGACATATTCCTGACAGCAATTATCAGAAGTTGTTGAAAATCTTCATCTAATGCACGTAACACTGCAGGAATAATGACAATAAATGATCATACAATTTAATGTGAGCATATCAAAATGATTTTAATTGCATAAACCAAATACAACTTACCCAGTAACCAAACTCAATGACAGATGTTTTAGCTTGTATTATTGCCCAGATAGCCCAATAAAAATGTGATGCCAAAGCGTATGTATTAACTTCTACATATAAGGCCTGTAAATCTTTATCATAGATATCACATTCACCACTAGCTTTAAGATATTCTTTAAAGAATGAATACTGAAATAAATAAATTAAGTAAATATCCCTTTATATATATAAAGCTATTGAATCAGAGCTTTAAATCCTTTAACTAAAGCATTTTGAACTAAAAGATAGTAAGCTGGCACTGCCAGGCAGGATACGCCCACATTTTCGATAGATGGATAGAGGACAAGCAATACCGAAAGTGATTTTTCCTACAATCAAAGGCCATAATTCATTAAGTTACAATTTGATATACTCAAATATCGAAAAGAATCAAGATCTTTAGGTTATAAACATGCATTTTAAGTTTCATCAAAATCAAATTAAAATTGTGACCTCTATAGGGCCCACAACTTTAATATGCCATATTTTTACACTATTCGCGTACAAACAGCGGCCTTTCGATATTTGTGCCTATCGGGCCAAAATTACCATACAAAATGGCCGCCGTTTTTAAATACTGTTAAAAAATGGTATATTAAGGTTGTGGACTGAAACTTGAAATGCATGGTTATAACCCATAGATCTTGGTTCCTTTCAATATTTGCGCATATCGGATCGTAACTTCCTGAATTATGGCCCCTGATTATACGCAAAATCGCCTTTGTTTAGCTTGTGTTCCCTCTGGAGGTCACAATTATTATCTGATTTAAAAAATCGTTTGATTATATCACCGTTACACCCTAAAGAAGGTTGAGATTGAATTTCGGAAAAATCGGACAAAAATTGCCATACAAAATGGCCGCCGATTGTACGCGAATACTGTTTAAAATGGTATATCAATGTTGTGGACCCTGTAGAGGTCACAATTTTAATTTGATTTTGATGAAACTTGAAATGCATGGATATAACCCAAAGATCTTGGTTCCTTTCGATATTTGCGCATATCGGATCGTAACGTCCTGAATTATGGCCCCTGATTATACGCAAAATTGCCTTTGTTTAGCTTCTGGTTCCTCTAGAGTTCACAATTATTATCTGATTTAAAAAATCGTTTGATTATATCACCGTTACACCCTCAGGAAGGGTGAGTTCGAATTTCGGAAAAATTGGACCAAAATTACCATACAAAATGCGAATACTGTTGAAAAATGGTATATCAAGCTCGTCGACCCTGTAGAGGTCCCAATTTTAATTCGATTTTGACGAAACTTGAAATGCATGGATATTACCCAAAGATCTTGGGTCCTTTTGATATTTGCGCATATAGGATCGTAACTTCCTGAATTAATGCCCCTGATTATACGCAAAATCGCCTTCGTTTAGCTTATGGTTCCTCTAGGTCACAATTATTATCCGATTCAAAAAAATCGTTTGATTATATCACCGTTACAAGCTAAGGAAGGTTGAGTTCAAATTTCGGGAAAATAGGACCAAAATTACAATACAAAATGGCTGCTGTTTGTACGCGAATACTGTTAAAAAAAGGTATTTCAAGGTTGTGGACCCTGTAGAGGTCACAATTTTAATTTCGATTTTGATGAAACTTAAATTGCGTGTTTATAACCTAAAATATCTTGATACTTTTCGATATTTGCGCATATCAAATTGTAACTTAATGAATTATGGCCTTTGATTGTAGGAAAAATCACTTTCGGTTTTGCTTGTTCTCTATCCATCTCTCGAAAATGTGGGCGTATCCTGCCTGGCAGCCGCTGGTTTTATCTTGTTGTCGTTTTTAAAGATAAAAAAAATTGGTTTATAGATATTGTTGCAAAATGTATAGGGTGTGTTAAAAAAAAAATCCACTTGAGAATGAGAGAGAGAGAGAGAGAAATGAGGTTCAACGACCACTCATCACAAACCAGGTACCTCATTTTAGGACTTACATAATGGTTTAATTTTATTTCAATAATTCGTTTGTGCGTAGGTGTCTTTAGCAGTGGGAGGAATTAGATGTTTACTTTGATATAAGAGGATAGTTACATAATGTTTAAACCGTGATACAGACATTTTATACAGAAATATTTGAAAAAAAATTTATACATTGAAATTTTGCAGAAAACCTTTTCACATTTGTGCGTGATATGCCTCTTAACCCTTAACCGGTCTACATCATTTTGACCTTATGACGTCAAGTGGTCAGGCTAAATAAATATGACAAGTGTAGGCTCATTTGTCATGAAATAAATATTTGTGTCAATTTTTTGGTAAAAGCAAAAACTCAATTGATTCTAAAAGAAAAAATCATAAGTTTTAAGAAAAATTAGGGTGCCATTTTTTTTTCACGTTCTAGAGGTCCGAAATCCAAGATGGCGTCCAAAATGGCCGCCGTTCAGCAATAATTCAATATCTTCGTGAGTAGACATGATATGATGCCAAACAAAGTGTCTAAATATAGGTTTTCCGACACAAGGAAATCAATAGAACCATCAAATTTAGTCTAAAATTGTGATTTGCATGCCTTATCTAAAGGTGACGACCAAAATGACCACCGTTTATACTAAATTCGGCTTATTTTGATACAGTAGTCCATACAATAATATTGAAAATAGTTGTACAAACAAGATATCTGATTGAAGTATTGTTTTGGTCACGTGGTATGAACAAGTCCTAAACAAATCTATATAACTATAGTGGAACCACGTTTGTTTTTGTACGGTGTCATTGTATGAACTAAAAAATGTAAAAGTCAGATGGTGTATAGGTGTAGTTTTAGCAACGTACATCAATCGTCCTCACACTCCCAAATTTATCCTTGGTTGGCATGTTTTGTGGCGCAAATCCAGAATGCACAGAATTCTGTACATGGGATATTGTTTTTTACAATAACTACACCTTCCATCAAATCCAGACTTACATCCGCACTTGGTCAGGTGCAGTATTGCCTCAGGAGCTGGTGGATTCAAACATCGAACCGAAGAAGTGGCTTGAGCCTGCGCCAAATGTCCAACCAAATTCAGCTGGTGCTGGGAGGCATGGGTGATATTTATCAGATTTCTTCCAAATCAGGGCTATATAGTATGCACGCCGAATATGTAAGTCCAGTGAACCATAAGTTGGTGGAAGGTTTTCTCCTTCGGCTGCACGATTTGAGAAGAGGAATCAAAGCTCTTTCACGGCTGTGTGGATTTTTGATCGATACAGCACACAAACATAATGTTCCAGCTGATAGCATACATCAGACCGCAGATTGGTGTCATTTCCAAGCATTGCTAGTGCATCCAGGATCGCATTGTCACAAGAGATGAATGCCTTGAAGCATCAGTTTGGATCTGCCAGCAAATCTACCAGACACGTCGGAGCCTGTCAGTACAGAAGCGCGCTTTTGTCCTAAGCTGTTGTATATATTATAGACAGATATGTTCCTTTTCAGCCTGCCCTCTCCAGCGAGAAAATTGTAGAAACTAGCAAGTGTGGATACATGTGGACAAGTAGTAAGAAGACATCTGTTTCTGCACTGTTGGGTCTTCATGCTCTGACTTGCTGTCAGAACCAAAGACTGGTGCTTCAAGGCATTCATGTCTTGGGACAATAAGATGGATGCACTAGCAATGCTTGGAAATAAAAACAATCTGCTCTAAGCTGGAACGTTTTGTTTGTGTGCTGTATCGATCACAAATCCATACAACAGTGTCAGAGCTTTGCTGGTTCCTTTTCTCAAATTGTGCAGCTGAAGGAGAAAACCTTCCAACAACTTCTGGTTCACTGGACTTGCATATTCGGTGGCGTGCACACTACATAGCCATAATTTGGAAGAAAGTTGATAAAACCACCTATGTCTTCCAACACCAGCTGAATTTGGTTGGACATTTGACGCAGATTCAAGTCACTTCTTCCCCGTTCAATATTAGAATTGACCAGCTCCCGGGGAATTTGCCCGTGAGTGGATTAAGTCATATCTCACAGGCAGGAGCCAACGTGTCATCATCTGTGATCATTTCTCTGATTTCAGAGATCTCCACTTGGTGACATTGTTAGATCACACAACCTGTCCTTTCATCTCTACGCAGATGATACTTAACTTTATCTTGCCTTTAAACCAACTGATCAGCAGTCTGCTCTTGCAAATCTATCCCTAGACTTGAAGCCTGTGTGACTGACATCAAGGACTGGATGTCAACCCACTACCTGAAATTGAACAGTACCAAAACTGAGGTACTCATAATATCCTACAGACGTGCATCCTCTCGCATGCCTCTCCCTGTATTCTGCAAGTTATTACCAGGTTATTACCCCAACAGCAGAAGCTAGAACATTTGAATCACATATCAGGGTTGGAAGTAATTTTTTTATCTGTGGAATATCAGTCTCATCAGAATGTACTTGAACGAAGCCACGGCCCCAACGCTAGTCTATGCCTACATTACCCCCTGCCTAGACTACTGTAATTCTCTGCTTCATGGACTACCCGACTACATCATCTAACAGTTACAGCATGTACAGAATGCAGTCGCCAGACTGGTCACAGACACAAAGCAGTTTGACCACATCACACATGTCCGTGCCAAAATTCACTGGTTCCCCGTGTTATACAGGATGCGATACAAGATTATTCTATTTGTCTTCAAGGGTGTCAATAACCAGACTCCTCAGTATCTCACGACCTTGTCACCAGTTAGAAGTCGGCCCGAGTTTTCTGGTCATCTGAGCGCTCTCTCCTGTATGTGCAACCATCAGGATCCCGTATCTTTGGAGATAACACATTCAAGGTTGCTGGTGCTCACTTGTTGAACCGGCTCCCTCGGAGCTTATCGTTTTAGACAAAATTCCTATCTTCAAATCGAGACTGAAGACACACCCTTTCCGTGAAGCCTACCGTGAAAGACTCCTGTTTTGACTACTGTTTTCACCTTTGTGTCATTGCTGAATTTTCCCGTCCGCTGTTGACCAGTTTTCTGGAAATGGCAAAATATAAGTATTTTCATTCATTTATTCATGCACCTGATCAAGTGCGGATGTAGATCTGGATGTGAAGGAAGGTGAAGTTGTCGCAAAAATTATATCCAATGTAGAGATTTCTGTGCATGTTGGGTTTTCACTTACAACAACAAAACATGCCAGCTAGGGACAAATTAGGAGTGTGAGGACGATTGATGTACGTTGCTAAAACTACACCTATACACCATGTGACTTTTGCATTTTTTTAGTTCATGCAATGACACCGAACAATAACTAACGTGGTTCCACTATGGTTATATAGATTTGTTTAGGACTTGTTCATACCACGTGACCAAAACAATACTTCAATCAGATATCTTGTTTGTACAACTATTTTCAATATCATTGTATGGACTACTGTATCGAAATAAGCCGAATTTAGTGTAAACGGTGGCCATTTTGGACGCCATCTTGAAATTAGGCATGCAAATCACAATTTTAGACTAAATTTGATGGTTCCATTGATTTTCTTGTGTCGTAAAACCTATGTTTAGACACTTTGTTTGGCATCATATCATATGTACTCACGAAGATATTGAATTATTGCTGAATGGCGGCCATTTTGGACACCATCTTGGATTTCGGACCCCTAGAATGTGAAAAAAAAAATGGCACCCTAATTTTTTTTAAAACTTGTGATAATTTCTTTCAGAATTTACAGAGTTTTTACTTTTACCAAAAAAATGACACGAAATTACAAATGAACCTACACTACAGAGTGAAATATTTTCTATGCATATTTCAACCGACTACTGTCGGATAATTATAAGTGGTAGACTCTTGACACAAATAAAAAAGTTGAAGGGAATAATTTGATCTATAATTTGCAAATCATTATAAATCATTTATATCAGAAATATCGTCTTCAGAATGAGTGTCATCGATATAATCCTAGTCGGGGTCATTCACAAGCATTTCAATCACTTTGAGGGTCTTTAACCTTCCCAACATCATTAAATTACGTTTCTTGTTAAAAAATGTTGAACAAAGATATGTTTTTCTCAATGTTTTTGGCAAGACAAGTTCCTGTCTAACACGCATGTGTGGCCACATCAATTTAATACGAGATTAAATACGGCTTATAAAAGGCTCTTGCTGTATAGCGCCGTGGTGACTATAATCGACAATAACCGGTTAAGGGTTAACCTCTATAAATTCCTTGGCTCTTCTGAACAATTTGCAAAAACAACTGTTTTACTATGCAGCGATGTAATCCTGCTTTATGCATATACAGTGGACTCTGTCACATCCGATGTCTGATCACTCCGGATTTCTGTGACATCAGACATTATTTTCATGTCCCGATTTATTTCCTTATTACTTCAGCCCAAAAAAATCTGATAAGTCCGGATTCTGTCAGTTCCGGATTTCGATAACAATAAGCCGTCCCGTCATTATAATTTCCGTTGAATCGACACCGTATAATCCGTCCTTCAAACGGTGGGTGTGAAGCACCCAATTATCGGTGAGATTAAAATTCAATGGGTGTGAAGCCACAAAAGATTAAAAAGTTAACAAGCAATCACCAATCAATTATCTATGAGAATAAAACTCGCTATACGGCGCCGGTCTGTGTTGATTACTTTGATAAGTTTAATCTTTTATACGGCAGTTATGACAAATACTCAAGAATTTCCACGAATTTTCTCCCAAATTTCACACTCGTAAAAATATTCCAACCTAGCACATGTTAGAACATTCAATGCGCATGCCGATTAACCTTGAATGACCTAGAACTTTGGTCACTCGATCCGAGTGACGTGGAATTCAGTTCTGTCAGTTCGACAATCACCAATCAATTATCTATGAGATTAAAATTCACTAGCACCGGCTTGTGTTGATTAATTTGATAATTTTAATCTCTTGTACCGACAGTTTGTGACAAATTCTCAAGAATATCCACGAATTTTCTCCTGAATTCACAATCGTAAAATATTTCTATCTAGCACATGTTAGAAACATTGGTTGCGCATACCGATTGAACATTAAAGATCAAGAAGTTTTGTCACCCTACAGACCGAGTGACGCGGAATTCAGTTCTGTCCGTCTGACGACGGAGATGGTGTGAATAGAATTTTGACGTAATTAAACACACACGTACAGGTTTCAGCTGCAGGGTTTGATGAGATATTTATATATCTAGTCGATCACCGGTTGTAGCCTGATTGTCACTATTTTTGGGATTGAGAACGAGTTTGCCCATTATCAATGCGCACGTGATAGCAAAGAAAAGAATGCGTTCAACCGAAGACGGCGAAGAAGATGAATTAACGACAGACTTGACCTATTCCAAGTGCCTGTTATGTTAAATGCAATAGAAATTAATGTAATCAAATTTTGAAAGTACAGAAAGGTTTATAATTTTTTAAAGGGAAAAGCATTCTGGTGATTCTAAGCTACAATATAAAAAATACTTCCGGTTTTCGAAGTTACAGTATTTCCCGTTTTGGAGAAAACCCGGTATTCCGACACTCTGTACGATCCAACATATTGTAACGATCCCGTGCGATGTCGGATGTGACAGAGTCCACTGTAGTTTTTATTTACAGAACACCAACTGGCCTTAATCTGTTTTATATAACTGATAATTGTGTTTGAAAAGTACACAATTCATGGTACATTCCAATTTGAAAAACAGCTTTCGAATATTAGAAAATGATGTTAATTCAAAATGCTAATACCTGTTGCTCTCTACTGGGGTAACCTTCTGCAGTGTAACTGAAAAATGGTGCATTGGGATTCTCATATCCATACGCCCATTCACAAAAATGATTACCTATGTCAAAGCCCCTGAAATATATATAAAAAAAAATTCAAAATTTCTTGGCTCCCAAAAAAGCTTGTAATACAAAAATGAAATAGTGTTTTTACCGTCTCTGTTGATTGTTGAATAACAATTCCTCATTTCCACATCAATACCTTAAAGGCGAAAAACCAACCATTTTCCAAAAGGTTTCCATAAATTGTAAGTACGCACACACAAAAAAAATGTATATGAGCAATTTTATTTGATCATATGCAATTTTCAAAGTTTGTTATCAAAACTGCTTGTCTGTTTTTGTGTTTGTATAGATAATTTGGACAGGTGATGGATAAACAGAGAGGAATTCAATTATTGCAATATATAACAATAAAAAACGGCAACATTGTAAAAAATAATTTCTAAACAATATTTATTCAAATAAACTGGATTGGAGAACAGGCAGAAGCCTATACAATAACAACCTATCCAATATTTACACTGTCAAAATTCAAAGAACAATCATATAAAATAATTAAATATACCTGTAGTTGTAGCTACAATATTCCCAATCAATTACAGTTAGCTCCCTTGACGGATCCTCACTACCTGCCATATGTAATACATTACCTATTTTCAAAAAAGAAAAAGAAAAATAATTTTTTAAAAATTAAAACGCCTAAACATAATTTCCTTTTTTCTTAAATTTCGGATTTTTGATCAAAAATTTACTTGGATGCTGTACTGATAGTTTTGAATATAATTAAAAATCAAGGATCAAATAAAACCAGCAGTTATATCTAGGATTCAAATCATAATTAATATAAAGGAGTGATTAGTTTTATCCAAAATTTGAATACAAAGGCTGATATAAAGCATTACCATTTCTGTTAACCAAGAAAAAAAAAAGCGCACACAAAAAAGAAGATATAAATTCAAACTGAAAGTTATTAATGAGGTTAATGGATAGATGAATGATACATATTTTCTATCAAATGAGTTAATTATTTGAATGTTAAATAAAAAGTATGGACAATGTTTAAAGATCTAAAAGATAAAAAAATTTACAAGATATAATACTTGTTCATGTACAAGACAAGACACCTCTTCTAAAAACAGCGTTTCCTAAAAGAAGAATATGTACATAAACATCTTCATTCAGATGTTAGCACTTTTTAAATTTCAAAGTGCTAGTAGAGGGTCAATAATTAGTTTTAAGGAGTTTAAACATCCACTCGACACAAACTAGGTCATTTTGAGACTAACACATGGTGGAATTTATTTCAATAATTAGCTTGCGCTTAGGGGTATTTAGCACTGGAAGGAATGGTATACAGCTCAAAACATGAAACATGTTAAATGTGGATGTACAGTATGTAGCTCAGAACCGGTTCCGTTCCTGTCAGAATCTTTTCAATGGGAACTCCAAGACATAGCATGAAGCTACAGTGACACCTTATCACTGTTTACGGTTGTCTGTGTTTCAATTTTATATTTTGCCCCATGAATGTCCTTAACTTTGCTGTTACATGTATGTAAAGTTTAGAATTTATGATAAGAATTAAATTCATCTTGAGCAATGAAGCAGTGTAAAGCAATTAAAATTTTGCAGCGTAAAATTATTTTGATAAGTCTTATGGTAATATCAATGCATTATAAGATTATTGTATAAGTTGAAGGGCCATTATTGGAGATTAGATAAAGAGCTTGCAGTTCTCATTATAATAGTTAACAAGCCAACAGTGAGGCTGATGTTTCCTGCCGAAATCTCAAAATAAATAGATGACACATATTAATTAATCGCACATTTAATTTTTTTCAAAAGTATAAAGCAATCACACTGATTATCAACTATACACTAAGTTTCATCACTCTCTTTCAGTTAGAATCAAAGTTACCTTGTCCCAAAGTATAGACCAATGAAACTGCTTAGCTCAGCTCAGCTTGAAATGTTAATGATTAAACTCGTCAAGACAATCACCTAATGAACATCGACAACAAGTTAAAACATTCTAACTCAATTAAAAGCAGAGTTGTTATGTTCAAAAGTCTTGACCAATCAAATTGCTTATAGCTACTAAGCCTAAGCAGAAAATTCTCATCATCTAACTTTGTCACGGTAATGAAATGATGAATCCATACTCAAGAGTTTCATCACTCTCACTTAATTATAACCAAGGTTATCGTATCCTGAAGCATCAACCAATCAGATTGGTTAAATTTCGCTAACTGTAAGCAGATAATGTTTATCACAAAAATCCATCAAGGCATTCACCTAATAAATGCCTACACCAAGTTTGAACATTCTACTTCACTTAGAAGGAGAGTTATTGTGACCCAAAGTCTCAACCAATCAAATTGCTTATCGCTCTGCTAACCCAGAGACCAGAGCAGAAAATGCTCATTATCAAATTAGTCAAGGTATTGATGTAATAAAACTATACACCAAATTTCATCACTTTCACTTAATTATAACTAAAGTTACCATGTCCCAAAGCATCAACCAATCAAATTGCTTATCTCTGCTTACCCTAAGCAAAAAATGCCCATCTTCGAACTCCATCAAGGTATTGACCTAATAAACACCTAAATCAAGATTGAACCTTCTATCTCAATTAGAAAGATAGTTATTGTGTTCCAAAAAATGTGACGGACAGACGGACGAACAGACAAACCCATTTCAATGGTCCATTGCTTTCTTCAAAAGGAGGGGGACAAAAACTAGATAATGTAAGGATTTGCTGAAGATGTCAATCAAATTGATCCACTCTGAACTAAGTTTTTATCGATTGAATTTCGACCTAGCCTTGATCATCATTACTTAAGTCAGTACAATGCATCCAAGCCTAATATTTAATTTGTGTCAGTACAAAGAGCATCAACATTTTATTAGGAGACCACTCCTGTTAAGTGGTCAGTCGTGAAAATTCTATTGTATGGCTGCTAAATGTAGATTCTACTGTATTTTCAAAACTTATATCAATCATCTAATTTTTGTATACTCAAGAATAGATCTTAAACCAAAACAATTGCAGGAATCAAGTCGATACCTTTGTTGATACCTTTTTAACGATTACCCCACTTCCTTTTTTATTCTTTAAACTTATGTCCTAAATTAATAAACATGCAAATCAAAGATACATAAATCGATTTTGATATGGTATATGACGAATGAAAAACAAAATATACATGAAACAAGATTAAGAATTGGGGATTTCTATACACATTGTCGAAATCTAAACTAAAGATAAAATCCAAATTTTAGCTACCATTTGATTGGCAAAGCATTAAAGTCGTCCAATCAAATTACTTAAATTGGGATTTTATCCTAGTTGAAATTTGGTGAAACAGGGCCCTGGTTTTTAAGACCCCTAACTAATAATAGCCTTAATGGATTTTTGTTAGTAATGTTCAGTCTTCATACATGCCAAAAATGACATTTCAACTCCATTATCTCTTTCAAACACTATCAGTTAAATCTGTTTTTATTGTGTCTCAGTATGTTTTGTTAATATCATAGTTTGTGCATCAAAAAATCAAAATATCGTTGTTTGACTATTTTCCTATATCGTAACAAAATATGCCTTAAGATGGTCAAAAGAAAATCGCAGGGATCTGTCCAAGGTGTAGAATATTTTTGACATTGTCGTTAATACTCATTAAATCTTCTTACAAGTCCGGAGGGTTGGGAATTGGATGGGGGCTTATAAGTGGAACAGCCATCTTAATCTGGCAGCGAACACAAGTATTGCTTCCGTAATTATTTTTACACATTATTTTCCCCAAAATCACTGAATTTATATATTACCTTCTTGCAGGTCATTATGGCAGAATACAACTGGTGACTCTACTTTTGAACAGATGTTTCTGAAGAAATATAAAACAAAAGAAATATAAATTCATAATTATAACAATCAAGGGGATTCAACAATAATTTCAACTTTTTCATGGCTTCTTTTATTTTAGTCAGACCACCATAAAATTTCACAATCTTGGTACTAACAAATTATAGTTTGTCTATTTATAGCAATTCTCTCTGTCTCTTTTCTCCCCTTTTGCATGCCCATTTCTGTTGATTTTTGGGTCTAGAATTTTTATGCCAGGTTTTGGCAAGTATTCATGATTTTGGGGCAGAAGGAAAAATGAGGTTATCAGGTTGTCTACGGTGATATGTACGGCAACCAGTTACATGTTTTTTAGTATTCTTTTTCAAGTTTGTGTTTCTCAAATTTTGGCGGTCAACTTCATATAAATTTTAGGCCAAATGCATGCCCATTTGTTCCTCTGTCTGTAGTGAAAAGTATTCTGCCCAACGAAAATTTGGGGAAAAGTTGGAGGTGGGCAAAGAGGTCAGAATTAATATTGAAGTCAATGGGGAAACCAATGGTGGTCTGCCTCCTGGTAAGGAAATGGTAGTTATCTCCCTGTAACCCAATTGACTCCATTTGCTTGCCACAATGGAATAATGATGTAATGTGTTTAAGTGTTTCTATTAAAACATTTCGGTATAAATAGACTATGATCCATAGTATATTAGTCAAACAAGAAGTGGTGTGATGTTCAAGGACATAGAACTCTCATTGACAGAACTATATGAACAATAAACTGTCGAATGTCATATCCGACAGATTTTATGTAATTTCCTTCTTTGCTTCTTCAGAATGAGAATAGTTGTCACATTTCTAAGTCAAAAGATTTCAGTAGATATAATTTCAAAATAGTGCATATATGGAGCATATTAGAAACAGTATAATCATAGGTCTTAGAATCTATTTGAAGGTCAAACTTTAATGTGGCACTCCCACATAAATAAGTCAAAGCTGTCACACTCATAACCCACTTTCAAAACTGTAAACATTGTTTTGTTAGCCTATTATTAACAACTATATATAATTTACAACAGTTAGTTGTTATCATTTATTATATATTTGCCGACCTACATGCATGATCACTCATACATCACATAATCTAATTAGACATGCGTGTGAATAGACATAATATGTAAATGAACATACCAATCTAGAATAATAAAGAATATATAATATCATTACTTACATCATGGCATTAAATTCATCCTCTATATTATATGAATCTAGTTTACGAATGTAACTTTTGTGTTCTGGATGACCAGAATTGGTACATGTATTATTTTGGATTTCTTTGATCCATCTGGAAAATAAAAAAAAGACAAATTTTTAGTAAATTAAATTAGCAGAGAAATCAATCTGCTACATGATTATGTTGTTTAACTTGGAATCAGTAGCTAAGACAATCTGATTAAAATACAGATTTATATTTTGTTTGGTATTTTTCTACTTTCGATGGCCGACACTTCATGAAGATCTGACTGGCTGTTGCGATAGGTCACGTCAGAGGTCATACGTGAGGCTTTTGATCCTATGATGTCAGACATTCGATTAACCAATCAGCATTGATGTTACTAGTAGTTCAAAACAGGCCTAAAGCTTGCCATAACTGTTTCATTGGCTAATATCCCACACCATTCAGAGCATGTCAATAACAACTCTTCCAGATCCTAGTGAAGTAAAGGCAAGAAAAAAGAAATTTTGAACTATAAAAAAGAATCGAAATAGGATCATTGTTTTAATCAGATTGGCAGCTAAGGCAATCAAGTAATTCATAATGGTTGTTGTATCAATATAAATATATAAAGCATTTCAAATTATTAATATTTCACAGCCTTTATGAACTCTTGTACCTACCAAAGGTCACATACAACCAGAATTTAGAAAAAGTCAGTCAACTGAGATAAAGCACAGTTCAGTTTATATAAATAGGATAGTATAATATAAATATAGTATATCATGTTAGATAAATACATACAAAAAATCAATATTTTTAAGATTACAGTAATATTGTACACAATTGAATTACTTACGGTAATTTGTTTTTGGAAAATATTTGGAATGAACGACTTCCCCTAATCAAACAGAGACAATTAAATCTATGAACTCTGTCATGAAACTAAGTAACTCATGTACATGTATAATGCAGTTAAGTCCGAACCACTTGCTTTTCCTTCTTTGGAATTAGATTAATAAAATGTAAACAGGGTTTATTGTCAACCTTACAACTGGCATTTCGGAAACAGATATTAACTTGTTTCAACTGAACACAACTAGAAAGGGTCAGCCTGAGTGCCCCTTACAACTCCAAGCAACTTGTTTTGTCAGTTGAAGCCAGTTGCCCATGCTTAACTTTCTAGCCACTCGACACCAGCATTTGAACAACTAAAAGTCAACTTGTTACAACATCACAATGGAAGCGCATGGCATCCACTTTTCAAATGTAGATGATGCTGGCAATAATGAAGTAATAGAATTGGATGAAGACCAACAGGTATTCACCATTTTGTTGATCACAATCAGTTCCTTGGTAACATGAGCACTCCGAATTCAGTTGCTCTCATTTACTGAAATGATCGCCATAAGTTGTAAAATCGACATAAACCCTGCAAAATAGACTGTGGCTATATTTACATGAGTGATTTTTATCTTTCAATTGCACAAAAATTTGGAGTATTCAAGAAGACAAAGTTTATTGGTTCTAAATTTTCTTTTTACTTTAACGAATAATACACAAAGTTTAAAAACCTGTGCTTCCTAATCAGTTTGAACTCCTATCAAAGTTTTCATGTGTCACGTTTCTACCTTTCTGTTAGTCTTTATCTTTCACAGAGATGTACTTTAAATTGATAAACGGAAACTTGAACTTTTATGCGTGTAAACTGGTCAACAGCAATATATACAATAATGACAGATTGAAATAAGAACAGTATTTGTTCTATCATTTATGTCATACACAATTGTCCCTATGTGAGTCACAAATTTTACATCTAATTTATTTAGTAAAGAAAACATACATGAATAGAAAATATACAATTAGATTTTATTTGAAAGAGTTATTTACTCGATCCCTGCCCATGGCTGTTTGTCTCACTAACTTGAATATTAATTGCCCCCCGTCCGAGGGTTGCATCTTTTTGATCTTTCGATTAATTCTGTCACTAATAATTTAATTAATTTTATATAATCTGCAGTAACAAGGAATCATTAAGGATTTGGTCGGCGGTAACAAGTATTTTACGGTCGAAAGTCATTATAATGCAGTCGGCGGTAAAAAGTATTTGGTTGGTGGTAAAAGTATTGGTCGGCAGTAAAAAGTACCACCCCCTGCTATGTGCGGGCACGTGATGGAATTTTAGTAGGAGGATGCAGGAGATACTCAAAATATTCTGGAGCGATGACTTGTACTGAATCTTTGTCTAAGTCACCAAAAAATTTGAGAAGTATATACAAGACTACACATAGACTAGAAATGGCATTTGTTGCATTAAAAAAGTTTGTTACATTCTTTGTTTTGAGTTTCATTTTAGGTCTTTGAAGCTTGATAATTACAAATAATATAATGTTCGTGTTTTTATGTGTAATTGACATTCAGTTGTATAATATAAATTGAAAAAGCAGTAGCGAAGCATGAAATAGACACATTTTATATTTATATAATGACATACCACCAACTTTATTAAAATGATAATTATATATTTTCTTCTCCCAGATGACCGGCCTGCGCTGTAGTTTTATTTAAAATCCTCTACATTTGGGCCAAGCAACTAACTCAATATACGTGATACGTTTTCAAACAACTTGAAGGAGCTAAATCGCTAACATTTGGGACCTAGAAATATTCGAAATAGGGTCGTAAAACATATAATACTGTAATATGAATGTATATAAACTGATTTACATTCAATGGTTTCCGTTTTTAGTCCAATTTCAAATCCGTTATGTTCGGCGAAATAAGCCAGCTATCTCAATCGGATTTCTAGTCAGTTATGATAAGGGGAGAAATCAAAGGGATGAAAATTCCAGGTTTGTCACATAGTTTTAGCCATTTTAATTAAAAAATAAAGAAATGGCAAGCAATTTTGGAGCCGGAGTATCACCTGGAACAGATAGTAGTCTATTCATCTATTATTGTGTGGACTGGAACTAAAACACTGTAAATAATCACAAAGTATTGTTTTATTTCAACTTCAATAAATATGTCAGGTCAGAGACAATCTGCTTGTCCAACACAGTGATTAACCAGCATGGGGCGATGGATGATAGGAATTGTGCAACACTGTTATAACAATGTGTATTCTTACCCGCAAATTGTTTCCCTTAACCACCTTGGTTCTTTACATAATGGCATATCTAAGGAATGTAACTTGGCTAGCTTCTTAGCTATTAATTTGATTATATTTGGTTTACATAAATCTGTACGTTTTAATGGTCTTGTCTGAAATATAAGAAATGAATAATCAATATACAATTTAAAAATACACAAGTAAATACAGCAACATAATAAGAAATGAATAATCAATATACAAGTCAATACAGCAACATAAAAAGAAATTTATAATCAATATACAAGTCAATACAGCAACATAATAAGAAAATAATCAATATACAAGCCAATACAGCAACATAATAAGAAATGAATAATCAATATACAAGTCAATAAAGCAACATAATAAGAAATGAATAATCAATATACTAGCCAATACAGTAACATATTCTTTTTATTATATTTATACATGCATGTACATGTACATGCACCACATTAATTTAGATTACATTTCATTGACAATGAAAACTCCACGTTGACATTTTGCTGTGCATAAAATTTATTAGGTTATACTTATAGTTAAATATGTATACACACACACGTAGGACCACATTTCAATGTGTGTGTATAAAAAAAGATAAATTAAATTTAATCAACAGTATGAAATAAATGTACCAGAATTAATGTCATAAAAAACAATGCATGATCACATAATTATAAAACAGTTTTTATGTCCATGAAAGAAACATTTACTTAGCAGCAAAATTAATTGTCCGAATTTCAAAATGCACTGCAAATGACCTTAATGAAAATAGGTTTTTCAAACACACTCTTTCAAATTTATATTTATGAATCAATAATAGTAATTTTTTTGATAACAACTACAATAGTTAACTCAATATCCACCATATACAATAATTGTTTAAGAGTAGTACTTACAGGAATATATTCTTCTAATCTTCCGGTAGAATAAATACCATATAATTTTGGTCCAAGATCTTTCTCTGAGAGAATGGCAAATACGACGGAATTGAATATCACAAAAGATTTACTTGTTTTGGCAATGTGTCCATAAATACGTAACAACACACGATCTGGTTCATTATCTAAAGGTTTTAGGCCCGGTGAGAGGTAGCACAAATACAGATAATTTGAGAGTCCACCGCTGAAAAGAGAAAAGGTATAATACAGATTTAATTATCTAAAAATAACATCATATCTAATGCTTAATTAACCGAAAATAAAACCATACCAAAACACCGCCCACAACAGCTATGTCGTCAAAGCAGTCCACGAAGCTTGTTATATTTTTATTTTTTTGTAGGTAGTTATAAATAATGAGAAAATCAAATGAGAACTACTGCCTTCAAAACATTTCATAGGCTTCTTCGTTTCATTAACAGGAATTGTTAACATTAATTTGGCTTCTTCATTTCACTAATTTAAATGTGTTTAATAAGTGCAGATCACATGTCACTAGAGAACATTTACAATATTTTACAAAGTGAACACAGGCAATAGCTTGAAGGACCTGTGGACAATGGAAGAATGAATGGGTGTGTAATAATTGAACATGTTTCGTTTCGTTTTCAGGCCTGGAAGACATACTGGACAGATCAAACATGGATACTTTGTCATTGGATTTCAATAGAAATAAATCAGCACTGAACCTATTACTACCAATATTATATCTATCTAGAATATAACTGTTATATTTGACTCTGGCATATCTCAAGCACATAACAATTACCAGTATATTTTATCTAGAATATAACTACCATATAGAATAAGTATTATATGTTCATATAACATAAAGAATAACTATATTATGTTTATAACATACATGTAAAGAATAACTATGATATGATGTATTGTTTAATGGTCGAGCGCGAGACATTAAGTAATATATCGTAACAACAAGAGGAGGGTGTGGTCTGAGTGTCTTTACAATATATTACGCAATGTCTTAATCTTGAGAAGATTAAACAACTTAAAATACAGTCACTCCACACATACAATTACAGTGAAATACGTCACTCAAGGTCTAATATTTGAAAAGGTATGTCAAAGGATGACGTCACATTTGTGTTTTAAATGTTAATAATATAGCATATACTGGTAACTATAATATTTGAACCTAGCAATTAACTATTAGATTTTAATATAGCAAATAACAATTATATACTAATCTTTAACTATTTAGTATATTATTGGTGATATCTTCTAAACTACAATATCAGCAAAGTGTTTTCTTATAGACTAACCTTATCTGTTTAACCAAACAATGAAAATGTTAACTATCCTATAAACTATGATAATTATTGACAAGTTGAAAGATAAAGTGGACCTAATCCTTTTAATTCTTGGCCTTTGATAGTATTAAGGTATAATGAGCAACCCTTGACTTGCCCACTCTAGAATCTAATATGAAATATATTATGTGTGGTAAATCAAAGTTCAAGAGTCAAGTTATTATCCTGTATGATTTAAACCCTTTCACTTTGAGAACCAGTAAACACAATAACCCCTGTTTCAAGGACAGGGCAGTATAAGTACATGTACTTAGAACTATCTACATGTACAATTATGTATGTCTATCTCACATTAGCAAAGTCAAACATATCTGGTATTAATTGAGTCAAGAATAGTCAAGATATTCACACTTTTCTTTAAAACAATTTTAAAGGCTGGCTATTGTTATGAAGTAAAATTTTCTACCAGCCAAATACAACATATAACATACAATCCTACACAACAAAAGCCTTAATAAACACAAATTAATTAAAGCACATTTTATATACAGGAGAAAGAAGATGTGGCCATGGTTGACCTAAATCATATGATTTGGTATTTAGATTAATATATCTAGGGTCCAAATTATTACAATAATAGGGTGGGTATGTTTTAAAAAGCTACATTGATACAGGTCTGGGGTAATCATATTGCCAATGGGCAATAATGTAATGGAATGTACATGTAATCATTACAATTTTTTAAGTAATGGTCATTTTATGAGTAATGAGTGACTCATTAGTTAACAAAATAAGTCTACTGCTAGGCAAATACAAATACCTATACAGCAAGATTCATCTCAACATCTTTATTAATGTTCTGGTAGACAAAAGAGCCACAGGATGCTTGTTTCCTGTAACCTACATTGTAATTAACCTGACCTCACTATATTTGCATGCCTGAAACGCAAATCATTTTGATTCAATGGTAGCCAGTAATCTTTATTGCTGAAAGTTACACAACTTATAGCAAATACAATAAATAAATAAATACAAATGTGATGAAAAGGTGACTAAACAGCCACACAACTGATTTGGTTTTAACTGTGATCAGTGATGGTCCAAGTTTACTGATAGGTACATTTTCTGTATACTTTTCACAGGTACATGTATTGTCATAAAAACCAGAAACAATATTTTATTCCATTCTGTTGCTTGGTTTCAGAAGAATGGTGTACCGCCATGGCCCAAGGGTTTTATTTTAATTAGCTACTATACAATAGAATAATATAATAGGGAGAACTTGGATGTTTATATTGTTATGTTTAATATCCAATCAATAGTCTATTCTAGGCTATAGATCGAGTGTGCTGGAAGGGATAAATACTCCTTACGAAAAAGGACTTGTATCCAATATTAAAAACTTCCTGATTAAAGATCGAAATAATCCAAAAAATTCTTGATGTTTTAATTAGTTTATTCACAACATTTCTATGTTGAACAAGAATAAACACCAAAAACTGAATCTTTATAACCCCTTTATATTGAGTGTCCTGTTTGCCTGTAACAGACAACTATATGACATGGTAAAATTGAATCTAATCTATATAACCAGGGATCCTCCACCATTTATAATAAGTGTCATGTCCTGGAAGAGTCATACTCCTCGCAGTGTTCTGTTTGATAAGAGTTAACGACACTTAACACTGCTGGATTGAGAGAACATTCTTGTTCTATATTATGATTGATCAATAGTCCGGTTAACTACCAATCGCTGACTGCTTACATGTACAAAGGCATTACCCTTAAAACAGGGTGTCAAATTGGGTAAAATATGTTTACATAACGTTACGTCATGGCACACTATTTTATTCTGCCCGATTCACAAGTTCATAGCAGAATATTGCAGTAAAACTAATTGCGTGACAAACAAGGCAATCAACATTGACATAAGATAAACAATAGACGAACAGATTTAAATCATTTTTAATACCTTAAATCACTGTCCAAAGTTTTAAGGAAGATACCAGATTAAACGAAGGACTGTCATGTTGCTTTCCTTAAGTGATAGATTTGATTGAACGGGAAGAAAAGACACACTCCCTCAAAAGTTCAAGTATCAGAAGCCAATTCAGCAATGGCCAGAGAGGGAGTCCTCGGGCCGTTGTTTCATGAATATGTGGTACAGTATGCTACATCTCCGTGAACACCTTCATGTATTACAATCTTTGCCTCCAATTTCATCAAGAAAAGAAACCTAACAAAAAGCACTTAGTTGAAAATATTTTTGAAATTTGCTCACAAGAATTTACTGGGTTACCAGTATCTATTGATCAAGACCCCACGACCGACAGTACAAAATTTTCATTTGTTTGTTCTTAATTTAGTTCTTTTAAATTTAACTTTTTTACACCAGTTTGATTTTCAGTTGAAAAAAAAAGGTGTAAACAAAACATAGTCTAAATGCATTCAGCCTTTTTTATATAATTCTCAAATATTTATTCCAAACATGTACATGTAGCATTGATGTACATGTATACACAATTTAAAAATAGAAGAAATTAATGATTTGCATTGTTGTAACACACCCAATCAAATCATGGATTATTTTATACCACAATACTAAAGCTCGATTATAGATAAAAATAGATCATCGACTCTCACACTTCGATCTTTGAACAATAGTCGAGTCTAGATTATGATTAACCTAATTAATGTTGAACACCTTTCAATATTTCGTACTATCTTGCGCTTTCACAAACAGGTTATTCACACATCATGTAAACATTATCATGTTTTTTAAAAACAAGGGTAATAATTATGTTTATAAAAAACTTCATCTGCATGCAAAATGTGAAAAATAAACTAGCAAAGCTTTTCACAGCAAGGGCCTATATCAAATCAATTATTCTCCTTTTGAAAGCATTTGGAAGGACTTTGGGGTCAAGTTTGTTATTCAGGTCAAAGACACTGAAATTTAGTGTCATTCTAGAGATTTTGACAAAGTACTTTATACTGACCAAAATCTATTAGAAAGAGAGATGCATGTAGTGTTTAACATCCACTCACACAAACTAGGTAATTTCGGGACTAACATGGTTTAATTTTATTTTAATAAATCGCTCGCGCCTAGGGCGACGTAGGATTCTTTAACAGTGGGAGGAACTGGAGAACCCGGAGAAAACCCACAAGTTTTGATAGGCAGCCCTACTCCTTGTCAGGTACATCAGGGGAATCGAAACCTCACCAGTTGACTCAATGACAGACCTTATGATACAACGTGCAAGCAATAACCATTCAGTCATACAACCCCCTCAAAATCTATTAATACAGAATCAATTCTAATACTAATGTAGATAAAAGTAACAATTTGAGAGTATGTCCAACAACATCATAATTATCCATGAAATAAATATGTAGCTGGGTTTTAGGATAGATGTACATTAAAGCACATGTGTATCAGTTATTTCCTGTTAAGTATGTTACTATTTACCTTTGAAATCAAGGAGGAAGGTCTATCAAACAAAAATAACTGGTAATTCCCCATGTTATGTAAAAGTAATATCGATTAGGCTATACCAAAATAATATTCTGTGACTTGATCTATCTACATTTAACTCCTAGAAAAATGGCCTCAAATCAGCCAGTTTTTAATTTGGTGACTTATTTTTAAAGCATGGATTTTGCTGGCATTTTAAATCGAAGACTGCACAGTCAATCTGCCTTAGATGAATCTTTTCTTGATCTTTCTCACAGTCATATTTCTTGGAAAAGGTAAGACATTTTGGATGTAAAAAAAAAGACAGATGATTATAAGTTTCGTTCTAATTGCCATTAGTGTTTCTCTTGGTTACATACTTGATATCCAAGTCTAGAGTCAATTTCCTGTTGTCAAGAGTGTTCAATAAAGTTACTTCATGTGATCACGGTTAATATGAACAAATGGAAATTAGACTTTGTCACGTGGCCCATTTTTTATGACAAAGCAGTGTCTGAGTACCAGAATACTTTTTTTGTAGCCTAAATGGCTATTTTCAGTGAGTTGATACATCCACTGGATCCCAGTTTTCAGACTACTGTACTTTCCTCAATGAGCCCTGAAGTATTATTAAGGAACTGGGCTACAAAATCCTGGAGGTTCTTAATTATCGACCTGTGGCATTGATTTAAAGGATTACAACGACACCGAAATTTTAAAATTTAACAATAAACTGAATAAGAGAGATTTCGTCTCATTTGTCCAGTAGCAACAATAACAAACAACAATCTACATCCTTGATTTAACACTCATAAACTTCGTTCAGAATAATATTTTCAACATATTCTTTTTTCATTATCTTATACTGTAATAGCAACCACCAGTTCTTTACCTTATTTTTACATAATACATCTTAAATAGCACATGCATGACATGCTGCCTGTTATACCAGTGTGACACTACATGTATGTAAACATAAGATCGATTTATTGAGAATCAGTATTCAGGTAAATAAAGCACTCTTCTGCTACTGTATTACAGTATATAATTATTGATTATACTTGTCTGTGTCCCGTTCATCTTTAATACCGAATCATTGATTTATTGAGAAGGTACATGTTACAGGAATTAATGTTAAACCACATAAACAACTTTTAACACCATGTGTTGACTATATACCATATAATTGATATCAACATATTATACTACTTTTAACAACATGTTGTGTCGACTTATATGCTAATTGATACTAACATATCGTACAGCTATTAAAGCTTGAAATACTCCTAAGTAGAGGAGACGTTTAGACTGAGAAGATAGAGCGAAATGGGGATTAATGTCCCCCTTGTCAGTGATGCAGAAGGAGGGCCTGACAAGGACAGCTGCCTAGTTGTTCGGATGGGACAAAAAACCAAGGTCCCGTGTACACATTGGAGTGCACGTAAAAGATCCCTTGGCAGTTGGAATTCGATATAAGAGTAGGCATTTTGCTGTTGCTAGGACAAAATTTCCCTCATAGCAGACTGTATGGCATATACCCATCTTCCATTAGCCCTGGTTAGGTGCATACTAGTACATGTACATGTAGGTTAAACCCCATTTCATTCATTCATTTCGGGATTGGAAACCACACCAGTTTGACTCAATGGCAGGATTTATGATACTTGAGCTATGGAAGACAGGAACAAACTCAAATGGCATATAACTATTTACCGGTTTGGGGGGTTGGAGTGGAGGAGGGTAGACTTAGATGGACAAAAACACTGTTGTATTTTCAAGGAACATTATCTACCTGTCGTATCAGAAATGTAGAAAGGGTTAGTTAATGCCATGATAATAACAACACTTCAACTTTCAGGGTATATAGCACATTCACCGGTGTTCTCTAAGTACATGTATCATAATTAAATGCAATCTGTTTAAAACAAAGATCCAAATTCGTTTCGTTTTTTATTCTTCAAAATTTTGTTTTTACTCATCTTTACTACAGACTCATTCTATGGGAAGTCTGACAAAAGGGGCAACGATACAGTAAAATATTTTCAATAAGACAAATAGAATTTGATAATGTTACCAGAAAGAAGTATATTGTGGCGAGTAAAATCCAAAATATTTTCAACATTTGATGACATTTTCATGTTATTCCGTTAAGTTCAGCAATAGAATTATGTTTTGCTACATGTAATTTGAACATTTGGTCATTAGAAAGTTATGTACAGAGTCGCCTTTGAGATTAATAATGTAATTTTGGTTTGTAATGTTCGCTAGACATGATAACTTGATGGAATAAATTCAAATTACAATGCTGAATTCCATAGATTCTCAGAATATCAACTTTATTCAAACAATAAACCATAATAAAATTCCATTTCTAAACAAAAGCTCACTTTTGCAATGTCTTCAGTTAAATATATCAATTCTGAATGTGTAAAACACTACCTGAATCAATAATGGAAACTATGATTTTCAGGAGAGAAATGCCCATCTTCCAAAAATTTGACTAGAATACTATAATTATATAAATTACTTGTGTCCCGTAGATTAGAAAACATTGTTCTGTATATTAGATACACTTGAAATTCATGTATAATAGACACTAGGCACACATTTAATGGAATACATGAATTAAAACGCCTAATCCATATGCAAGTTACTTAATCCATTGGCATTTTAACCATAAAATAATCTTTTCGTGAAAGTGAAAATGAAAACAAAAAAAAGTTTATTTACATCTACAGTCACCACTGAGTACCTGCCTAAGAGTAAGAAATATGCCACGTATATCTTGAACATCTTTCAATTTTATCTTACTAATTAAACAATCAATCCAAACAATTTTAAAGAACTTTTAACAAAACTATTTGTGTCTATTAAGCACGCCCGTAGTCAGGAAGTTGTTGGGTTTTTTTTGGGGGGGGGGGGGGCAAAGATGTTTTCGGGAGGGCAAACTAGCATGGGCATCTGCATGAATTTTTTCGCAACTACTGGTATTTGCAGTGGCCAATTGGAGCGTAGAATATTGGGGGGGGCAAGACTCAGTATTGGGAGGGCAGTTGGCTACGGGCCTGCTCTTAAGAGATCGAACATTAGTCCCGTATATCATCCTTTCATCATATCACAGATACATTTTATAAATGCTCACACGAATACAGCAAAATCTAGCAGACGATTTTTGTTCCAAAAACCATCAAACCACGTGGTCCAAACATCCGGTGAAGGTCTAAATACCTGAAAGTATCCTGTGCAATCGAAACATACTATAAATCATTATTAACCTGGATTTTGTCTCACTTGGTGTCTCGTAAATTAGGTCCCGTAAATTATATTTCTAACATCATTTGCACATTGCAAATGGGATTTTATGTTTACTTCCAACTCTATTTGGAAATATTGTTTTTAAAGTCGTGTATTTGTCATTAATGTATAAAATAGCCCGTTACGTTTTATCATAATATTTGATGTCGTAGATCTCACGGTGCTTGCGATCAATTGTCCCGTAGAATAGAAATTTGATTTTCACAATTGTTTCCTTTTACAGGAGTTATTTCTAATTAATAACGGGACTATTTACCTGCTTAAATTGATATTTTTGGGAATATATTAGATGTGAACTTTATTATGAATTCTATAAATGACCCTTTTCCCGATATTAAGAGTGTATGTCTAGACGAAATCAGTGGCTTAATCACGTAAATTAGGAGCTTCTGGAGACAGCAACAAAATAATCACATTTTTCACCGATGTCTTAAAAACTAATCAGGGGTTTTGTTAAATGAAAACTACATATCGAAGTGTATTTTTCAGCAATATACAGGATTTATATCAATAGAATTATTCAGTGTAATCGATGTGTATTATTGACGGTACTGCACGGCGACGTGCTCATTTATGTTAGTATATGTCGATATAACCGGGATATAATTCTTCACAAATGACCAACATTGTTCCAACTAGTTTTATTTTATACTTGATTGGTATATATGTAATAAATAAATAAAACACTTTAAAACACATACTGTTATCAGGAAAGCATCCTGTTTAAGAGACACCAATTGTCATGGTTATGTGAGAATTGGTCTACACTTGGATCTGGAAGACTTGTTATTTAACTCGTGTTTTGCTTAAAATAAGGGGTCAGCCAATGAAATGGTCTGTTGAATCGAGGGTTTGATGTTTGTTTTTCACGGAACTGTGAGTAGACATTACCAGCGATAGAAATCAAAAACAAAGCAAAATTAGATTTTAAAAAGCATGGCGGTCGCTAATTGGTTAATCAAATGATTATCGGGTCAAATGTCGCTTGCTTGTATTATACCTGATGTCATAGAACGTGTACTCCCACTATAACTTGTTAGATCTACATGTAGTGTAGGCCATTGAAAGTATAAAAACGAAACGAAATATAGATCTATATTTTAATTAGATTGAATTAAATAAATACAGATTCTTGAAATGGATCTTATAATTTCCTATATATCGTATATTTAACTAGATGTACATTCCCTAAGCTGTTTTTTTCAACTAATCATTAATCTAATGTGTTTCTGTTGCCAATTGCAGACAAGGATTTTCGAACATGATTTAACCCAACATAAGTCTTAATAAAAGCAAAGGTCCTGTGCACTGTTGTTTTCTTAAATCTGAACAGGACACATTTCTTGTCTAAATAGATAATGGTACTTGAAATCATGATAAAAAAAATTAGACCAAACTATCTAACATTTGATCAAATCAAGTTCAACAAAGTAACTTTCAGGTCATCTGGAATATGTTTTATAACAACACAGTTCCATTATTTATCATTACACTAGATCTTTCTGTCTCCAGTGTATTAGTAGCAATGATGTGTTTATATTCATTTCACATATCCGATAAACCTTGGTACAAAACAAACCTTTAATTAGAAACACTGCATAATTTATAAGTTAATTTCACTTTTTTTATCACTTCGTTCGATTAAACATTGCCACATGAAAGAAATAGTATTGTGAGATTGCGAGTTTTCTTAATGATTCTATTCTTTAATTTACTTATTACACGATGCCTTGAAAAGATACCAGATCTGACACACTTAATATCGAAACAGAAAATCCTGAAATTAATAAAGAAAATGCTGAAATTAATATGTAAGTCAAAAGCCCTTGTAAACAACCACTTACACAAATATTACATGGATAACTCTCGGGAAGGCATCTATGATTTTCAATATACAATTTGTGGGTGTTTCCCTCTTTTCTAGGTGCATGCAATTTAACTGATCATTACAACCTGTGTTAACTGTTTTCTAAGAAGACACATGATACAAGACATGACAGTGTTTTGATCTGATTATTTAAAAAACTAGATTTGAATTCCACTTGACACAACAAAGTCTTATAATACATTAATTAATTATCAATTATCCCTGGTGAAATTTATAGACACTACTTTAAATTCAGTAGTTAAAAGAAAAGGCAAAGAAAACTCGATGGAGAAGAGAAAGAAGATAGGTAGGCCTATAGTATTTCTGGACTACGACTACCTTATAGTAGGGATGGGCAAATGGAGGTCGAATTTTGGTGACAAGTGTTTTCTAAGGCCATTTTGGCTGCTGAATCCGAATCCGATGAGATTTTTTTTCTGTGACGTCATTTTAGGTTGGTTCATGAATATTTATAGGCCTATACATTTATGTGGTTAACTATATTATTTAACATGTACACAGGCTTGTAGCCAAAGGGCCCCCTGACCCCCGAAAAAAAATTTGCCAACCATAACTTTAAAATACATGTACCTACTGTAGACTGTGCCGGGTGTGCCCCACTAAAATCTTCACTGACCCTCCGCAGCAAGCATGCTATTCCCACAAAGTCTGTGACAGATGCCTCATGTCAAGCCTTATTTAAAGTTCCAAATTCAAATTTACAAGTTATTTTTTTAAAATGTTGTAAAATAAAGCCTTAAAATAGATGGTATCCATAAACAGGCCTACCTTGTTAAAGAATAATCCTATTAATCCTATAATTCACTATAGTCAGCTGAAAAATTGGCAAAAATATCATTTTCAACTTCAAATTCCAACGTTGGAAAATGGCTCCCCATGCTGTCAATAGGAAACAGGTAATTGTGTTGTTATTTCCGGTGTCGTAGATTTTTAAGAGTGGGAAATAATGCCCATGATCGCTTGATCGTATAATAATGAGTTTATAACCTATTGATCAAAAGACATAGAAATATTATTATGTTTTGACTTTCTTAGAAAATTTGAAATGCTTGCTTTAAGTGTACAAGATCAATGAAAAACAAACGTCAATTGCTGTGCTACTCGCAGACAAGCCTTCAAACATGTATAATTCTGCAATTTATAGTTCAACAATCAATGCTGTTAAAACAGTTATCTTTGCTGGGATTTTGCATATGGCCACTAACCAATAACTACACATATTACTATCATTTATCTAAAAAAATATGTCACATACTAATGCAATGGGGAATGTTTTTACCACATTCCAGTTTTGATTTAGTGGCAGAGTGCCAATTGATCATTACAACCTGTGTAAACTGTTTACTGGTACCAAACCAGCACATACCAGAATAAACTACTATCTACAGGATGAAACATACTAAAAAGAGTCAAAAGGTTGTATCTGGGTTTTGCAAAATTGTCCAGGAGAGCTGAAAAACACACATAGGTTAAGAATCAAAATGTCTAATAAAACCGTCACTTCTAAATGTCGTATTTAAAATGTCGTATTTCTGAAGCTTTTCTCGAATAGTTATTTACAAAATGTACATGTATGTGTAGCCATTTAAACAGTATGTAACAATCCGGACGGAATATATCAAGCTAAGCATCTAGTGCAGAAATAAGGGGTGAAGAAAGCTAGATATTTGCAATTTTATACAGCAAAGACGTATGTTCCAAAAATATTCACCTTTACCTGCTTCAATTTCATCGATTTCACACTGTAGAGCCTCAACAATAATTTCAATGCTGCGTATTTAACCATAAAACAATAGTGGTTATATTTCGTTTGAGTGTAATGGTTTGATTTGACAAAAAGTTTAATTTTTCAAAAATTAACAACCCATATATGACTTTTTGAAACAGTACCTTTAAAACTTTTTTTATTTACTTAGAAATACGACTACCAGATGAAAAGATGCACACGGAAATTCTCATTCCGAAAAAGCAAAAAAGTGAATTTCGCAAAATATGCCAGATACGACCTTTTGACTCCCCACGACCTTATATATTTGGAATTCAACAGAAATATTATTAATAATAATAAGATAGATGATTATAAAATATAGACTAAAATGATACAATGACCTAGTGGGTTATTTCCCTACAACGAGATCACTGGTATAATGTGGTTTTGAATTTATTCAAGCAGCAACAACATTAAAATCGACTAACAATATGAACAATATGATGTGCATTCTTTTGATAATTAGAATATATATTGCTATATGAAACTGTAATCTAATTGTTGTCGCCCCTTGGACGCTCCCTATACCGCTGGTCAATCTAGATCTACTACAGAAAACCGACAAGAAAAATAACCCCAGTGCTGCACGTGCTTTCTCTCTAGAACATTTGGAAGACAACTGGCCGTCTGATGACTGGGACCATGTGTACACGGATGGCTCACGCAATCCTGAAAGGGGCACCAGCTCGTTTGGAATATACCTGCCAAACGGGGAACAGGGAATAAGCAGGAAACTGCCCAATAACTGTTCGGTGTACACTGCAGAGCTTGTTGCCATTCGTGACGCTATTTCATGGATCTCCCATCAAAAGACCGGCAAGTTCGTCATTCCAAGCGATTCTCTGAGCAGTCTGATTTCAATCCAAAATGACAACTCGGAATCAAGACCAGAAGTCATTTTGGAAATCAGGCAGCTATATCAGAGGGTCCTAGAGAAGGGAAGCAAATTAGAACTCGTGTGGATTCCATCACATGTCAACATTAAAGGAAACGAGGAGGCAGATCGACTCGCCAACGAGGGTCTCAAGGACACAGCTACACCCCGCCTCATAGACTACAGCACCACGGAAATCTACAGTATGGTCAAAAGACAGGTCAATTCAATCTGGGAATTAAATCTCGTTGAACTTGACACATACAGATTCCGACTGGATGACGAGATCTACACCAAGACAGCGACCAATCACCCTAGACGAGATATATGCAGACTCATATCGAAACTAAGGGTGAAAGAGCGGCTGCGAGACTACAAACACCAAGTCATCGTCTGTGAGTGCGGAGAAGAGTGTACCACCAACCATGTCCTGGTAGACTGCGAGGTTTACAAGGAAGAGAGACGGGACTTAGTGAGAATGATGGAGACCAATAACATACCATTCAACACTAAGAACCTACTCTTCCCTAGACCAGATCTGAAGCTACAAATCTTCGAAGAAATCCACACCCTAATGGACACAATTGGACTATGTAAATAAGTGGAATAAGAAAGGGTCACGGCTGGATAAATTCTCCATACAACGTAGGATGGTTGAGTAAAAACGTCCTCACGAAGGAAGCCCAACCATCCTATACATTTATTTTAATTTATTCATTTTACTTTACTTTTACTTAAATTTATTTTATTTTTATTTATTACCTCAATTTATTTTTTATTTTTTCTACTTATTTTTTATCTTAACTTATTCTATTTTTTTATACGACGTAGGGTGGGGAAGTAAAAACGTCCTCTCGAAGGAAGCCCAACCACTCTACAACTTTATTTTAATGGATTCATTTTACTTTATCTTTACTTTACTTTTACTTTACTTTATTTTATTTTATTTTATTTTATTTTTATTTATTACCTTTAATTAACTTATAAATTTTAATTAATTCATTTTACTTTATCTTTACTTTACGTTTACTTTAATTTACTTTAATTTACTTTATTTTATTACCTTTATTTTATTTGACTACAACTTTATTATACTCTCTTTATTTATTTCATTCTATATTAGTTTAATTTACTACTAACATCTACTAAACTGGCGGGATAGTGGAGTAAGAAGGAGTCATGATCAGACGGGCTCGGCATCTAAACACTATTCTGCCAAAACAAATACCAGTGGGATAGTGGAGGAAGGGGAGGCCACGAGAAGACAGGCCTGGTACCTAAACACAAATCCCACAAAGAAGACATCTACCAATCCTGAAGAAGAGATCATCTTCCAACGATGTGTTTTTATTAAATAAAGGGAAGCACTTCCCACTAAAACCTAATCCATGGCCTAAGGCCAAAATGGAAAGATTGCAAAATCATATTCTAAAAATCAGGAAGCAGCTTCGGCTCTCCTATGTCTTGTCTGTGATATCACTTAAGTGGAAGCAGACGTTAAACACCAAAAAGAAGAAGAAGAAGTAATCTAATTTATATGAGCTGGTTGTTAAGACACTAATCTCCAATAGTTTTTAAGATAAACAAAAAGCCAACATTAGGCGACATACAAAAAAATAGTTGGTGATCGTCCTCGCCCGCCCAGAAAATTCTACCCGACCAGAATTTTTATTATTTTCAAAATTTACCCTATTACGATGTTTAAAACCAATGCTAAAAGTTCCAAATAGTAGCCAGGCTACGGAATTTCTAATGAAACGAGCGGATATAATAATTGACAAGTGTTTCAATGCGTGGGACTGAATGACATTTAACAAATTGCGACCCGTTAACGGCAGCAATAGCCGACATTTTCGTTCGCATGCGTACAACACCAAATACAATATTTGGAATACAATACAACCTGGAACTATAATATTTAGATGGGAATAGGTCTTGCTGATTCTAAATTACATGGAACAGTCTCACGAATAAATGTAACAACAGATTTTCGGAATGACATGAGAGTCATGAATGACTAAATCAACCAATTATTAGTGACCGTTAGTCGTTATGCAATTCGTTTTGGGTTTTTTGGGAGGGTTATTTACGGATTCTTCTGGTGATCTTACTATTCGCAAACTACAATATTATTATGAAAGTTGATGTCTAAAAAGAATATCGATCCAAACATGATATGAATTGAAACATTTTGTAACATCTGATATCCTGCAACATTAAATAAACCAGTCGGCACTACCTATAGGCCTAAGTGTTCAGTTATAAATCTCTTAATTATATTATCTGATTGAATCCCTGCAGGAATATTTAAAGTTTAAATATTTAATCTGTACAATATATGCAAATGGAGATCCTTTATATGCAGATGAGTTGTGTTTTGACATGAAAGGTTAATATTCCTGAAGTATACTTGCTTGTTCTGTATATATATATTCATTAAAAAAAATAAAAATAAAAACCTCCCTCCCTCCCACATTTTTTGAAAAAAAAGGAAGATCACCAACTAATTTTTTTTATGTGGCCTTAGTGGCTTAACCTATTGAAAATATGTTAATTATAAGACAATACACAAGGGTGTAAAAGGAGCTAAATAAAATACAGTACTTAATCCTTAAAACAGCTATGCAATCAAACTTCTGTTTGTAAAGATTCAAACCATGAATACATTTAATGATATTGAAACAAGCTGGGGGATATGTCTGACTATAGGAATTACTGATCTCAATTTACGATGTATAATATTCATTTATAATAAAATAACAAGAACTATTTATTTATGAATATAATGTATGTACCGGTACATACATAATGCATGAAAAATATGCCAGTATTATGTTCAAAGGCTTGGTTATAGTACATGTACTTTAAATCATAAATTTAGATATTCCAGTACACCAAATTTACAAAAACATTACTAGAGAAATGATTATTAATGAAATATTAAAAATTCATAATTGATTAAAGTATAAATATACATTAGCGCCAACTCATGAAATCTGTGGAGAGATTGCAATATTAATTTTTTAATCTTACTAACATACTCTTGGGCACATACGGTCACTGACAGTACCTTTTACAATGAAGGAGTTTCAAATACATTCAAGCTTTAACCTGTTTTCCTTCAAAAGCATGAATCTGAAGGCATAACCTTATCTGACTCCCCCATCCCCCCATTCACTTGATTTGATATATTAGTCCGGTCGTCAATTTTAGTGATGGGGGATATTTCATATGATGTGATAGAGACACAGATGGTTGATGCACTAAAATTAACGTAAAATGCAACGTTTACTCAAAGATCTCCCACAATGCACATTGTTTTCCAAATGAGTGCTTTAAACATCTTAATTGTCTGTGTTAAATATACAGTGTACATGTACATTGTACATATGATGTATATGTAGCCTAAAGGAACCCACTATTTCGTAAAACTATTTGTGATTCTTGAAAGAGGAAGCATATTTCATCACTGTATTTATTGGTTGATTTATGGTAAACAAAACCGAAAAGTCTGACAATAAAAAACTATAAAACTATTTGCATATTGTGCCCAGCCAATCTGTGACCAAATAACAGCTGAAATGACTCAGTCTACAACAACATATACTGTCACACAATTAATGACTTTTATAGTTGTACTAATACTATTAAAAACATACATAGGCAGTAGCTGAATGACCCGATTCAGTTCCTTACGAAAGTTTACTATGAAACCGGATATCGTCTCTGATTGGAGAATTTTGGTTCCTAACCCTAACCCATTTTCTGATATCCGCTTATCTCTTCTCCAATATGTCACTTTATTCTTAAATTCAAATTGTTTCATCGCCTCTAAAAGTGAATTTACAGTTGTAAATTCAGCACCAACTACGATGCCTGTAGTAGAGGCCGCCATATCGGAAAATAATAGCCTATTACGTCAAAACCATGTGATAAAATTGTCCAATCGAGACAATAACCGGTTTCGTAGTAAACTTTCAGCAGCTTTAGACACATCCAAACATATAAGTTATTTCTTGCAACAGTGTATTCAAGTTATGTATTGCTGATATTGACTGACTTTTAAATTAAATTGGATAAAACATTATCATAAATAATTATTAAATTATTAATTATTACATGTATAGGTACAGCACAGCCACACAAATAAAATAAACACTGTTGTGTTCTGTTAAAACGATAACACTGTTGCTAACAAGGAGTGTTAAACTCCGTCGTAGTATACTACCTAGTCTTACTTTATGAATGAAATCTTTCTCACGCACCACAATAGCAATAATTTTACTCGTAAACAAATATTACGAAAACATAACTTATAACTATAAGTACTCACTTTATTCTTTCCAGAACAAAATCTTCTGGGCCTATTTTTGACCATATTCCTCCAATAGAATCCTGACACCATTTAAAACCTTCTGCTCGGACAGTTTTTTCATCTATCATCCCGGAGTCCATGATTCTTTTTTTCTTATTAAATGAACGTATGCGTAATGAAATCAAACGAGGAACTCCGAATAGCGTTGATATCAGCCGAAGAATATTGTCCCATGTGTTCGTCAGCAAGCTTAGTGGTAACATTTGTAGTTAACAAGGGTTAAAGTTCAAATATGGCGTTATCTTGATAAACACGTGTTAGATGGGACAATACGTTATATAGGTATATCATAAACAAGACGAAGACAGTTATTCACGAAAGCGTCGACTGTGTCTACTCTTCGTTAGACAATTTTTAGCATGATGTTGATTCCACCTCCACGCACATTCTTGTGATGATTTCCGGCAAGGGACTGAACTCCATGAAATGCCAGGCTTGGTTGGAATTTTCAATGTATTGATACTGTGGCCCAAACAATTTTGATACTTTTACAAATTATTGTCAATCAGTATTGCAGTTTTATAACCCGTTGTTTAACAGAAATAAATTATAATTCAAGTTTTTGAGACACCGACTCTTAATCGCAGACTAGATCAAATAAATAAAGATGTTCTTCATTTTTTCTATTAAACCCTATAAGACATAGATATAGATTATACAAATTAAAAACACTTACATGTATATACTTCTTTTGAATTTATTAACATGTATCAAAACCTAGCATGTTAATAAATTCAGAAGTAATATATCCATATAAGTGTTTTTAAATTTTACTATTATTTCCAGTCTGGAGGTCGAGTGTTCGATCCCTGCATTGGCCGAGAAAGTTCATCTCGATTTTCCGGCGCCAATTCCTCTTGTCTGTGATGCAGAAGGAGGGCCTGGCAAGGACAGCTGCCTAGTCGTTCGGATGGGACGAAAAAACTGAGGTCCCTTGTACACATTGGAGTGCACGTAAAGGATCCCCTGGTAGATGGAATTCGATATAAGAGTAGGCCGTATAAGCGTCGCTGCCCGGACAAAAATTTCCCTAATAGCACACTGTATGGCGTATGCCCGTCTTCAATTAGCCCAGGTTAGGTACATAATAGTAGGACGTTAAATTCCATTTCATTCATTTATACATTTTATTCAAGTATTTTTATTTTTACGCACATATATTGTTTATGCGGAACTTATTATTACACTGATCATATTATTTTTAAAATATTCCTACAAATTATGTGTTTGCACAGATACACGCTCCTATAAATCAATATATGGCCTAATACGTTTCTTACATTACACATTTTGCGTCTATTCGACCAAAGCGATATTTTACCGATTATTCACCCCCCGTTACACCAGTCATAGCTAGTATAATGAATAGGCAATTATATAGAATAAAGCAGTCTGCTTGGTTTGTGTAAGAGGAATTTTTATAAATGTTTGACATAACCCGTTTATCTAGTGTTATTTTTTGTTTGAATAAATTGAGATAAAGAAAATCAGCCAATTTTAAAAGCATTCTATAGTTAAGCAGATAATTTAATTGCTTGTCATTGAATAACAAGTATATAATTATATATTCAAAATTCGGTGACATTAATAAAAAAATCAGTGGTCTGTGACGACCGTTGACTCTGCTTGTCAAACAAAAATCTCAAGGGACACAATTTTAATCCCAATATTTATATCGTTAGGAGGGGTCCGAGGTAGGTGAAACTCCAATATTTAGGCCTATACTATAGAGGGGATCCGAGGGAGGGAGAACTTTTCAACATGTATTTCGCGAAAGATGCGCATCAACGATGTATATTAATATTAAACTCGACACCCTAGAATGTCATTGTATATAGCAAACTAATCAAACAATAAATGAAATGAAATGGGGTTTATCGTCCAACTTTTATGCTGCGAGCGTCCGTCGAAGACCAGCATACAGCTGGTCGGATAGCCGTGACGATAGAGAGGCGGCTTCTCACCAATGCAACGAGGGTTCAATCCCAGCTCAGGGCAAGAACTTTATCGTTGTAAGTACGGATATTCGATCTCTCGTCCGATCAGGCAGGTTTCCCCCGAGTTCTTCGGTTTCTTCCTGCAGTAATGATCGAAATCATTCGCACGATCTGTGCCAAGGACCAAATTGGAAAAGGCCTCCTCGGGCCTAATTTGCTACCCTTGTAAAATGACGAGATTATCTAACAGTGTAGGCTACTCTTATATCGAATTTTAACCAAATGCCAGGGGATCCTTTACTGTGCATGTCAATGCGTACACGGGACTTCAATTTTTCGACTAAACGTTGTCCCTTGCCAGTCCCTATGTTCTGCACCACTGACGAGGTGGAACTACATCGAAAAACAAGGGGTCCGAAAATGGCACCCCATGATAGCGAGCCAACGCCTGACGCACTGAGTCACCACGGCTCCCTTTCATACAATAAGACAGTTGGATAACCATAATGAGAATAACAATTTCCGTATAAATGTAGGCCTACAGAGGTCAAGTATTATCAAACGACTTTAAATACTTTCTTTCACCAAACAAGGAAACTGTATGTTTATGGTTTGTTTGGCTCATTTTTGGTCCAAGTTTATTTGTCTGTTACTGTTTTAGTCAGGTTTTATTTTGTTTTGTCAGCATGCTTGCATTTAAGCACGTGTAAAGTAAGGATTTTCTATTTCAGTTTCGTCGTTGTTTTGTACTTTATTGACATTGAAAAATAACCCCAGGGAACATCATTATAAGTTCAGTTTATCTTGCCGACAGTCTTTAAAGAGAGGAAAGATATACATTGTATACTAGAAAATGTGTGAGAGAGAGAGAGAGAGAGAGAGAGAGAGAGAGAGAGAGATCGAAGTGCGACACTCTAGACCACTAGGTCATCCCAACCCCCCACTAGAAAATGTAAATGAATGGAAATTGCCTTCTTAGTGGCATAAGTAATTAAATTGTGCAAGCAAGCCAGATGGGTCACAATTCAATAATTCCCTTGTATATTAAAAATGCATTATGTCAGATTTAGATAAGAAGCTACCCGCCCTTAACCCTTGTGCGATTACGTTGCACGCAAAACGTTGTCGGTAACAAGGGGTATTCTTATAGTAAGTGCAGGAGGACTGCACCACACGCAAAACAATAAAACTACAAGATAAACCTGCGGACAAGACAGAAAATAGACATTGCAAAAATAAACAATTATCAAATTAAGTGAATGGATCGGATCCAGGGGCCAGCTGTAAGCTTCCACTGCGCTGTACAGTCCCGGGCCTGTTATGGTACAGGCTTCACTAAAATGATTTACAAAAAAGACGCAACAAAAATACGACCAAATCCGCCTCTACATCATGGGTTGGTAGAGTACCCAGATTTGCTTTCAAATCTAGATTTATAAGGAAATTAAGAATACATGTTTATTGAAACTTTATTATGAGTTCAGTTATAATAGTTTCATGTTTTGCTTTGAACCGTCATTAAGTTAACACACCCAATCGGCGAGGTGACAGATCGCAACGTTGGCTGAAAGTAAAATTTTGACAGATTATTTAATACAAGTTTTGTTTAACATATCTTACCGGACACCAGTCTAAGATAATATTAGAATATCTCATGATACTAATTTGATCATTTGTTGGGTTTTTTTTCAACCAAGGCCGTACCAAGAGAGCCAGGTATCATTTCTTTGCTTGAATTTTCCAAACTGATTTAAATAAATTAGGCTACACGAGGTGACCCCCAATGCGATCCAGTTAAAAGATAGTATGCAACGACTTGCAACAACAACGAGAGCCCAACTTATCGGTAAACATGTACAATCTACGAATGACTCGTAAAGCTAACTTTCGGCCCGATTTTCACGGTAAATCCCACCACCCAATCTGTTTTACTAGCGACCAAGCGAATATTCACTGCGTATCAGTGCGCCACCACCGTGCCTGCACTTTTAAATGTAAATATTGTCTGGTCTACCGCTACTTTAAACTGGCTCGTTAACGTGTCATCATTTTCTAACTGTGCAAATCACATTATAATATATGACTTGCTGAATACGACATAAAAAATAACATTGCGCAGGTCGCTAACTATTTGCGCAGGTCGCAGGTTTCATATTTCAATCAAAAGAAAGGTAGATGAGAATAGAACAAAATAAAGTTAACATGTTATTTGTTCATAGTGAGCAATTGATATGAAATGAATGGGGTTTAACGTATTATCCGGTCTGCGGCGCGTCTATACTCTTATGTCGTCTTCCACCTGTCAAGGGTTATTTACGTGCATGCCAATGTATACACGGACCTCGTTTTTTGTCTTATCCGAACGACTATTAATATACGTTTTCCTTATCAGACTCCCCGTTCTATACGACTGACGAGGGGAACCACTCCGGAAAATCCGGCGTGGTCGAACACGTGAGTTCAACGCTATAAACAAGCCAACGTCTTTCTCACTGCTCCTATCACCCCCCCCCCCCCCCTGTTTATTTTAAGTTTTAAGACTTTTTCTAACGGCTACGTATGCAGAGCAAGCAGAGTAGCAGCTATGCCGACACATCGGTGTACCCCGCTCCGCTACTCTCTATCAAAGATAATCAGTTACAGCACCCAAATGTATTGTTCTATGTGTTGATTTATATAGTGAGTGTTTTATATGTGCTACAATCGCTTGTCTATGTGTGTAAAATGTATTATGTTTGTGTAGTTGATTATTTTTCGATTTTATGATTGTGATTGTAAAGCGCCACTGAGCAACACTCGTGTTGGATATTCGGCACTATATAAATGATAAATTATTAATTATTATAGATACAACCTCATAATTGGCCGTTTTATAAATATGTTTTTCTTGGATAAGTGGCGATTCTATATATCTGCCAATTGTTTCTAAATAAGTGTATTGTATCAATATGAAGTGTATATTTTGTATGAGATATCGATATGTTGTGCAAAGGCGGGTCCAGGAAATCCAGTTAGGGGGCCCGTGGGGGTCCCGTGAGAACATTTTTGAAAACATCGGGGTGTCAGTGGTGATTTGTGGCGCATATCTATTTTTTATACTGTTATTTAGGGATTTAGGGGGGCCCGGGCACCTAGCTCCCCCCCCCCTGGATCCGCCTCTGATGTTGTGTGTTCTTTTTTTCGTCGCCAAATATATCGATGTGACACATTTTGAAAATCGTCCGCCGGAAATACTACTGACTCACTGTCGCATTGATGTTAGTAATAAATTATTTGCCAACTCCAGGGGCGGATCCACTAATTTTTCAGGAGGGAGTGTGCCATGTACCTGTTATCACCCTCTCCAAATTGCGTAGGGATATATACACACTGGGCTTTTAAAAAGAGAGAAAAAAAATATTAATTAGAAGGGTAACATTGTGATTCCATTATATCAGGCCCGAAGCCAGAACCCCAAATTTAGCCGACATAGGGGGGCGAGGAAGATAAATTTCCGACAACAAAGAATCAATGAACGAAGGTCATCGCCGACTTCTGTAAGCAGGAGGATGGGAGAGCAATAAAATTAGAAGCTGTGAGAGTGAATATAAGCCTCTATGACATGCAGGTGGCGAATGTGTCGGATAATTAAGAGTTTCAAGCCGACATTTACTATCTCTCGGCCGAATTTGACAGGATATGTCGTACTAAAACTCTCTCCCGGCGAAAATGCGAGCATGCTAACCAGCGTTTTTTTACCCGACGCAGACAGAAAAATTGCCCCCCCCCCCGGACCCCCACTAGCCTCGGGCCTGCATTATATGTCTATTTCATTATCCTGCGCTTTGAATGCCCATACCTTGCCACCATCTGATGATAAAAGAGAAATAAAATAGTTTGTAATGAAAATGAATGAAATGAGGTTTAATGTTCTGCTCCGACTGAGCTACGGCAGTGGCTACTCTTTCATCGAATTCGAACCGCCAAGAGATGTTTTACGTGCACGCCAATCCCATTCGAACACATCGATAGCTATATAATACCCTTTGGGAAACAACGTCGGAAAATCCCGATGAACTTTCTCGGCCAATGCTGTAATCGAACACGCGATATCCATGCTAGCGAGTCAAGTGTCTTACCCACTTAGCCGCCGTGACTCCCTGGTTATAAAAGAATGAATGAATGAAATGGGGTTTAACGTCCTACGCTTAAGCACCGTACCTGGGCTAATTGAAGACGGGCATACGCCACAGTGTGCAATGAGGGAAATTTTGCCCGGGCAGCGGCGCTACGGCCTACTCTTATATCGAATTCCAACTGCCAAGGGATCTTTTACGTGCACTCCAATTTGTACACGGGACCTCGGTTTTTCGTCCCATCCGAACGACTAGGCAGCTGTCCTTGTCAGGCCCTCCTTCTGCATCACTGACAAGGGGAAATCACGCCGGAAAATCGAGATGAACTTTCTCGGCCAATGCAGGGATCGAACACTCAACCTCCAGGCTAGCGAACCAGTGCCTTATCCACTTAGCCACCGCGATCCCCGGTTATAAAAGTGTTATACTGTACATAATAATGGGACCGCTCCTCGATTTGGATAACAGGAAAGAGACATACCCGTATAAAAACAAAATCTTGAATCAATTATGTGGTTTAATGGGCGAGAGCATGACGCAATGTGTTAAAGGACCTAAGTCCCAATCTCGTTCCCAGAGTCAGCCGCGGGGCCGGAGGCCTCTGGGGCCAAAGACCGTCCATTATCTTCAAATTTTTTTACAGGTAAGCCCCACCAATTCTGACCTCTGATTGGTCAATCTGTTTTGGGTCGATTTCTCGAAAACAAGATGTCGGATCGTCGTTTTGTTTATTGTGAAATGATTCTTGAGTCAGTCAACTCACTGACATAATAAAAGTGGATCTTAAATGTAAAAATTTAAGTTTTCGTAAAGATCTTTTTTTTCTACGCGTGTGTATATTTTTAGGTGATTCGGTCATCCAGACACTTAAAATAAATACATGTCACGTGACAGTCGTGTGATTCAACCCTTCCGGGGAAAATGGCTACCCACTGTCACCAGAGAAATTTCTTTCTCCAATTTTTTTCTGGTTCGAGATTGCCGAAGTCCGTAACTCAAAATCCTCAAAAAAATCGTCGACATCGAAAACTAGAATTATTGGTCAATTAAAATCAACATTGATGAGCTAAATTTGCCGGGAAAAGATGAGCTTCTGATATCCGATATTTTGTTAAACATTGGTACACGACTTGTGTACCATAATGCGCTTCAGCCCCAGTTGTAATAAGAAGCTAGACATAATACACTAAACCAGACGGCACATGTAAACTGGAATGTGCACTAGATTGAGACTGCATGGCTTATTTCGTCGAACATAACTGATTTGAAATTGGAGTAAAAACAGAAACCATTTAATGTATATCAGTTTATAAACATCCATTTTACAGTATTATATGCGTTGCGACCCACTTTTGTCAATTTCTAGGTCCCAAATGTTAGCGATTTAGCTCCTTTAAGCTCGAGAGCATTAAACGACTTAAAATACAGACACTCCGCACGTGCGTTTGCAGTGAAACACGTCACTCAAGTCTAATATTTTGATAATGTACGATTGGCAAGTTGTCCGTACATTATTTACAATAATGGTACGCCAACATCAAAGGGTGACGTCACATCTGTATTTTAATGGGAAATGATCTGCAACAACTTCATTTAGATTACTTATCTGGTTCGAGTATGTGTGCGAAATAGCTTTATTTAACGTCCGCCTCCACCTAATTGATATCGCAGACAATAGATCGACTATAACTTCTTACAACTAAATACACCACAGACAATCATTTCTGGTCGAAATTTCAAAACATCTCTCGTGGGAGGGGACCCTCAACCCTGGGTATTCCCCCTCCCCACCGGGGTGTCATCTTGTCACTGGGGTCCTAGCTGCCTCGGAGCCCACAGGGACCCCATGATCCGTCACTGCCATACACACTTTGATTTCATTCATATAGTATGCAGTAAAGGAAAAGGTTGGTCTTTTTCGGATTTAAAAGGAATTATCACATTCAAGAAGAAATTAAATGTTATTTGGTTTGCATAATATATCCAAAACAACAATAGATTGACTTAGTTATCGACAATCTAAGCATTAAACCCTTATGTGAGTTCATGACCGTTCTGATACTAAACATTAGTTAATGTACTTGAACGCAGACCATCCATTAAATTTACCATCAACTGTAGTTCGTAATATATATATAGCAATTCTCTCTCCTTCTCATTTCCCCCCTTTTGCATGGACATTTTTGTTGATTTTTTGGTCTAGAATGGAGGAACAGGTTTTGATTTAATATTTTCTTCCAGGTTTTGGTAAATATTCATAATTTTTAGGCGGAAGGATAACGGTGTTATCAGGTTGGCTACGGTGATATGTACGGCAACTAGTTACATGTTTTAGTATGCGTCTTCAAGTTTGTGTATTTCAAAATTTTGGTGGTCAATCTCATACAAATTTTGGTGCAAAGACATGGCCATTCGTTTCTCTGTCTACAGTGAAAATCATTCAGCCCAACGAAAATGTTGGGAAAAGTTGGAGGTGGGCAAAGAGACCAGAATAATTAACATTGACGTCAATGGAAAAATTAATGGTGGTCTGCATCCACTTGGTCCCGATTTTAAAAGGAGTTGTTCCCCTTTATTCAAATTGCTGCTTTACACCTCAAACTTTCTACCTTGGAGTTGGAGGGATAGAAAATGTAACAATGGCAACTGTCTATTCTAAAATTCGTTGTTTCACCATATAAAAGGGCCGTGGTCACAGTGAGTTGGCGAGTAGGCTACAGATACTCATGCACAGCTTGATTATATCATCAAATTTCACAGAATTATGTGAAATTAAGATTTAGAAAAGGATAATGTTGTGGACACAATCTGAGGAGCTTGTCTGCAATGAGGTAAATAATTCATATACAGAAGTCTTATGGAATTTTCACAGGTTTACCAGAAACTCCTGTGCAATAAACCTATTGCCAGGAGATTTTAGTTAGTTTAGGGCGGTTTGGATTGTAGTTCGGGTAGAGTGGCCGTATAATTTGTGCGCTGCCTTAAGAGTATAAAGTGGCCTACACACGATGAAAATTTTTGACAAAAATGTTGACGTCAAATTTTTTGCTGCCTTTTTTGACAGGTTTTTTGATCGTCTGTGGGTGATATTGACGGCAAAAAAGGATTGACATCAAATTTTGATGAAATCAAATTAAGTAGATTTTTTTTGCGCAAACTGAGGGTTGCACAACCTGTTTTGAGTCGTGTGTGGCAACTCGTCAAAATATTGTGCAACTTTTCAATCTCCGTGCGGACGTCCTTGCGTGCACATCAACATGGTCCCAACAAAAGAAGAAAAATAAGTTGCTACAGACATCTCCCTGAACTTTGGAATTTCAAAAGCGTTGATTACAGAAATAATAAATCACAAGCGTAGCGTATTTTAACATTAAACACTCACCCCACCCCACCATTCTCATTAATTCAGCCAGTGAAGGCTACCAAACCTGTATCAATTTCAATTTAAAAAAGTATATATGCATTCCGCCGAAAATATAATAAATAAATTTTAAGAGAGGATTAACTTTACTTTTCAGTATAGACATATTGAATTTGGATCAAGCCCCACATTACTTTAGACCATTTTCTCCCGTGCGATTTTGCTTTTCCGGCTCCTAAGCTAGTACAAGGGTCAAGGCTGTGGGTCCGTCTATGGTGAAGGTTGGGCATACACTGAATATTGCATCAATAAGTTTGCATCGTCTGTGGCGACATAGAAGTATCAAAAAATTTGTTGTCATCTTTTTTGTCAAAAATTTTGATCGTGTGTAGGCCACTTAAGAAAGAGAGAGAAACGGGTTTAACGTCAACTCGACACAAACTAGGTCATTTCGGGACTTATATCAATAATTTTCTTGCGCGTAGGGGTGTCTAGCAGTGGGGGAAAACCGGAGGACCCACAGAAAACTCACGAGCCTGGACGGATGACCCTACTCCTTGTCACGTACAACCGGGGATTCGAAACCACGCCAGTCGACTCAATGACAGGCTTTATGATTCAGCGCGCACGTGCTAACCATTCGCCCCCCCCCCCTTTAGAGTATAAGGTATGCCATTGTTTTTATATCACAAGGTGCGTTATTGAGCTTTTAATCAGAATGTGTGTCCTTCCGTGAAGTGCTTGTCGTGGCTTATATCCCAGGCTTGTATGTGAAAAATGAGCTTACCCCCCCCCCCCCCCCAACAACAAAGGATACAGCGTTGCAGATTAATAAGTGAGATGTAGGCCTATTGATGTTTTCGGATTTTAGTGAAAACCCCATCTGATGAATTCTTTAAATGTCCAATTGTTGTTGTGCGACAATCAGAAACTCTTAAACTCCGTCGTATATTTAACCGTATTGTAGATGTATTATTGCCTATCTATTATTAATACAATATACGCAGTATATATAATTCATAAAGGTAATGAGTACCGCGAGAGAGCTGAATCTAGCATTATATTGATACCGTTGGCGACAACAGATGTTCGACTGTAACTCCTAGCGGTCGATAACAGACCTGATTGTCGCACACGCGACACGGAAAACACCACAACGAACCATATGCGAGTGTTTACATAGCTTCGCTTTGATTTCTGGTCCATACTAGTTAGGAATTATTGAATTGGAATTGACCCGTAAAACATACGGTAAGTCCCACTTCAGTCAATTAAATATGGGTAAAAGTGACCGGAAGTCGGTTTGACTTTTGGTCGACGGCGGTGATCAGGTGTATGAAATGCTATTGATGACGTTATTGTTATTAAACTGGGTGTGTTCTGAATCAACGAGTTAACTAGTTCATAATTATATATCTAACAGTTGTAATTCTAACCTAATTACCGTAGTAATCCTTCATATATTTTAAACTCTTACAGCTAAGATAAATGTAGATCCCCCCACACACACACACAATTAAATCAGCATGAAATATCTTATTGATTACGATTTTATATGCATAGGCTACCAATAGTTACTCAGTTTTTAAAAGACGTAGTAGAGACGGTTGTTGTGTGTTAGAGCATCTGAGACCGCTCTTCATTTCAGGAAATAGAATTTTGGTGTTCTTTCAGATCCAAATTATGTCATATTATATATTTGTTTGCTTTAAGAAACTAATTACAAAAACGCCCATCTGTGTCTTCAAATCTGCATTATTTCGAAGGAGAGTGGGGGTAACCCAATGGTTAAACGCATTCACTTTAAATCATAAGGTCTGTCATTGAGTCGAGTGGTGTGGTTTCAACTTCCAGATTGTAATTAGCAATGAATAGGGTCTTCCCAAATGATCTAGTTTGTGTCGTGTGCGAGCCAGGGTAAGCTTTAGTCTTCCGTCCACCTGTTACCACTGTTTGACTAGCTACGAAAAAGTATCTAAAACGTTGAGATTACTGGAGGGTTGAGAGATGAGATTTGTTTGTCGTGTGTTTCGTACACGTGAACAGTCCATTTGCTGATTACACCATTTTGCTTGTAACGTTTTTTTTGGACTTGGAATTTTGTCTAATGGTTTGGATTTTTTGTACTTGGTTTTATTTTATTAAATTCAAGGGCGGGGGGGGGGGGTGTAGTTAGCACGTGCGCGCTGTATCATAAGATGGCGCGGTTTCGGATCCCTGGCTGTACGTGAAAGCATCGCTAGTCCAACCTCGTGGGTTTTTTTTCTTGGTGCTCCGGTTTCCTCCCACTGCTAAATACCGCGACGCGCAAGCGAATTATTGAAATAATTTTGAACCATATAGGCTATATTAGTCCTAAAGAATCTATTTCTTGTCAGTGGGCGTTAACACCCCCCCCTCTCTCTCTCTCTCTCTCTGACCTCTCTCTCTTAAACCACCACACCGCTATTAACCTGCTCGTGAAACATTGCTTTGTTATCATTTCTTTTCTCATTAAATTCGTCGCTTCAAACGGCATTAGTTGTTCCAGGTTATCAAGGGACAAAGCCAAAGTTTTAATAAAACAGGTAGTATTGGCAAAACCCGCGATGTAAAAGTAATCAGCGATACAATTCTCATTAACTATTGATAATTGAGTTTTTACCTTAAAGGGACAATCCCGAATTAAACAGGGGCTCAAAAATAAAAGTCTGAGAATGTATGAAAATAAAACGCCACAATTTAGGGGAATGGTGTATTTAACTTGTCTCAAAATTTGAACTCAAAATGTTGAGTCGTTTGGACGTGAACGCCAAAAACTGCTTATCCGGACACGTAACCTTTTTCAGATTTCGGGTCAATTGTGTTGTTGGGTGATCTTATAACCGATTACGGTTACTTGAGAGGGTTATACAGTGAATAACCCATGTGCCGTACTTGATAGAGAAAGGCAAATTTCAACTACACATTATTTTTATGAAAAAATGTTTGGTTTAATCCAGATGCCACAAAATACACCTTGGGGCACCGGTCTCAAATTCCAGATGAAGACTGACGGATTTTAGTCGTTTGAAAATGTATCATAAATACTGAATTAGTTGCTCGGCCCTTGACTCGATTATTTTAAGGGATTTTAACACAAAATTAAGCAGTTTTATTCTCAAAACAAATATCGGGATTAGCCCTTTAATATTGCACGTAAATAGGACACGAGTCTGATTTCAAATGTATGTTATTCTATACAACTTGAAGCTAACACGTTCATTAACATCATTTTTAAAGTTAAATGTGTTAACAACGTATTGAAACGTGAGTACCTAAATGTAGGCGAATGTCACTATAAAAGAGCAACTTACTTTATGGTAAAATGTAGTAGATTGTCATTTAGAGCAGCTTATAGCGAAATGCAGGAGAATGTTATTAAGAGCAGCTTACTTTAAGGTTATAGCGAAATGTAGGAGAATACCATTTACTGCAGCTGATATCGAAATATAGGAGAGTGTCATTAAGATCCGCTAACTTTAAGGTTATAATGACATGTAGGAGAATGTCATTTAAGTCCGTTTTCCGCTAGGCGAATTTTTTCGCACGAAGCGAATTTTTTCGAGTACAGGCATGCGCAGTATAATTTCAGACGGCGCCAAACTTTTCGCTGGCTCTTTTCTCTGCGAAAAGTGAGTTCGACCAGTTTCTACTTTCCAGCCTCGAAAAAATGAGCAAGCCAATCAGAATTCCGTAAACTCCCACGTGGTAAAATATAACTTACGAGGCCAATGCCACCCCATTCTCGTAGCAGTAAAATGGCGCGAAAGGTTTCTTTCCTGAACTTCCACAATGGCTGCTGCTTTTAATCTGGGATATTTACTCTTGTTATAGGTAAGATTGATTAAAATGCTAATCAATCTTACCTTTAACAAGAGTTAATATCTCAGATTAAAAGCAACAGCCACTGTGGAAATTCAGGAAGGAAACCTTTCGCACCAATTCTGCTAAGAAACGAAGAACGATCGAAACAATCGCTAGTGTAGTGGAAAATACAACCGCGCTCGATTGAAATCTTTCACGGCGAAAATATTCGCATCGCGCGAAAAAAATCGTCTAGTGGGAAACAGGCTTAAGAGCGAAATATAGGAGAGTGCCATTAAAGGCCGCTTACTTTAAAGTTATAGCGACATGTAGGAGAATGTCATTAGGAGCAGCTTAAAGCGAAACGTAGGAAATTGTAATTGAGAGCACCTGAGCGAAATGTAGAAGATTGTCATTAAGAACAGCTTATAACGAAATATAGAAGAGTTTCATTGAGAGCTGCTTTGGGGCGTTGGCTTTTTTTAATTTGATTATTTCGGTATTTTTGTAACCGGAGTTCAACTTTAATGTTATAGCAAATAACTGAAGCTAATTTCCAACGACAGTTAATCAAGTGTAATACTGTGAAAAGTGACCACATTTATTAACCTAATTGTCATGAAATGAAATGGGGTTTAACTTCCTACTGGACCTAATTGTCAAGTTGAATACATTTATACCTGCCCGATCTGGGAAAGAAGCATGGATTCTTCCCAAAATGTACAATGACCAGCTTGAAATTTGCAGTGATCAACTTGAAATAATGAACATTAGAATATGCAGTGATCAAATTAAAATGGACTTTAAAATGTGCAGTAATCAAATTAAAATGGACTTTGAAATGTGCAGTAATCAATCAACTTGAAATGGACTTTAAAATGTGAAGTGATCAGCGAAACTGTCAATTTGTTGGAAACTCCCATACGGTAGAATTGTTGTGTGTATGTACCATTACGCCAAATTGACGTTTTTAAAATCTACAAACAACAATTTAAATCTCCCCTCCCAACAATCTAAATAAATTCATGAAAACGCACAACGTGACTACAACGCTGTATTCTGTATTTGTTTAATTACCTATATTAGCCAAGACTTGTTTGTATATACTTTGTATATTAGAATTACATACTTAACTATTGCATACGTGTAAAGAATTTAAATATCTAGGGTTGTTATTCATGGCTCCTGTATACTGAAAATGAAAGACGGACATCACACTGTGGTACGGAAATCGAATAGTGCAACTGGAACCGGTCCCAAAAAACATCGAGATTGGAAAAGACATGTATTGTTAAATCGTTCTTGCGTTGTACAATAATTGAATTTATCAGAATAAATGGTTAACAATGAAATGTAAGAATGGTTTTGAATACGCGTCTAAGAATTGGTTCTAATTAGAAGACAGTTGCTGTTAGATATATTTGACTGAAACCTTAATTTAATACACGCATTAGAATGTGTATTATTATGTCCACGTGTGTGATTAGCGTGGATCTGTTCCATTGTGTAAACAATTTAAAGGGACAATACCACTCTTACTGGCTTGATAGGTCCAGAATTTTTTTTAGCCTTATTCTAACTACTAGATGTGTAAGTGTCCTAACTGTTGTGTAAATTATCCATTACATCCTATTTTACTTGTCCAGAGGGCTCGAAAATATGTTTAAATCCAAGTTGCATTTGAAAGTGTTTACGTAAAGCTTTTCAAACCATGTTGTTACCATGTAGTTGAATTTTTCCAATTTTTTTAATTCGGTGTGTTAAGATGAAAATTGTATCATCAATTAATTAGAATATTGTAAAATAGTACGATTTGTTGAGCAGAATAAAGATTGAGGCATATTATTCAGTTACAACAAGAGAGAGAGAGAGAGAGAGAGAGAGAGAGAGAGAGAGAGAGAGAGAGAGAGAGAGAGAGAGAGAAATGGGGTTTAACGTCCACTCAACACAACAAGGTCATTTCGGGACTAACATATGGTTCAATTTTATTTCAATGCGCGTAGGGGTCTTTAGCAGTGGGAGGAAACCGGAGTGCCCGGAGGAAACCCACGAGGTTGAGAAGGCGCCCCTATCTCCATGCCACATACGCTCACACCAGGGCTTGAAACCACAGCCGCAAGCCAGAGGTGGCCGGCCAGCTAGAGGTCGAAGCGCGGCACTCTAGACGACTAGGCCACCCCCCCCCCCCAGTTACAACAAGAGTGTTATTGGGGCTTTAATATGTCTATGTATACTGTGAACTTAAAAACAGTCGTATATAACTGCATTATTTTCGTACAGATGATCCTACTTAACTGATTGTCGGCAAAAAACAATGCGCATTATTAGGCTTAAGTTTAGCTGGTTACATACCAAATAAACGGGGATAGCCGATTGACTTAATTAGAAGTCGGAACATTTCTCGAGACATTCGACTTCTGTTTACATTTTGTCCTCGGGCTGTAATAGATCAGTGACCAAAGTGAATTACTCGTGTACGTTGAAGGTAATAGCGCGTGGATCTGTCGGCGATCTGTTATGTTTTATACGCTTCTGCATATCGCTAAAAAAGGTTTGAATTCCATTTTAAAAAAAGGAAAGTGATTTCGGTAAGTGCAGACTTTAAAAATAGACAGAATGTTTGATTGACAATATGTATGGTACAGTTTAAACAATGAAATCAGATCGGATATAAACTAAAGACTTGTTGATGAAATTATAACGGAATTTAGAAGAAATCGGTTTATAGCGTTATCGTACTTAACATTAATTTGTTAAGCATTGTGGAATTCCGAAAATAGGAATTATACACTTAGTGTTGTTGTAACAGTCTTAAATAATATTATGTGTTAACACCTTTCATGGCTCTAGTGAATCGTCGCAACAATACACCTGTAACAATCTAAATACATTCTTCTGTATAAAAATACATTACTATCGCGTGAATTCAGGTTCTCTCTATTGTTGCTGCCATCAATAGTACTGGCGACTCCATTCAATATTACCAATACTTTTAATATCCGAGATTTTTTTTGATGTAATTTCCTTTTATTTGTTATTGTCAATAGTTATTTGATAAACCTTGTGCTGCTAATCCGCCGATATGAGAATAATACTGTGGGTGAATTAATGACGATTCCCAAGTCTACGAAAACTCGGATATCCAGTGTTTCTGAGGATTTTTTTTGCTGTTAACAGAGTATTGTCATATTATTGCTTTCGTGAAAACCATCGGTTGTTTGTTTCCGTTTTCATTTGGACTTGTAAAATTATTAGTTATAGCTGTATTAAGATTCGGTTCGGATAAAGAAACTGGAACTATTTGTCCATTCTTCATTTCTTCAGATTAGATATGGTGAAGTGGTCTGTTATATAAACTCATGGGTGGTTGTCTTGCACGTTCATCTTTTACAGTAAATGAGCAGACGACAGACAATGACTTGATCAGGTAAGTTAATTTATGTTCATATGCATTTAGCTAACCATAATATACGGTTTAGCGTTTTATTAATCTGCACCTACTCGGCTAATGAAGACAGGCATTTTTGGGCTTAATTCAGGTTCTCTCTATTGTTGCTGCCATCAACAGTACTGGCGACTCCATTCAAAACTACGTGTGTCAATATTACCCATACTTTTAATACCCTAGATTTTCCCAATAGCACACTGTATGGCGTATGTCCCTCTTCATTAGCCCAGTCGGAGGAGAATTACAGTTGAACGTTAAACCCCATTTCATTTCATTTTATTTCACTCCTTATAAGCTAACGATGTTAGTTCTGTTGGTAGAGATCATGCTTCATAATGGTGCTAGATGTTAAGTTTTTCAGTTTGGCGAGTGAAATATTTAAGAGGTTATATATTATAACTTTTGCTCAAGTCGTGCACGTTTTAGATAAAGTCATATTATTTTAATAGATAAAGTCATATTATTTTACATCGTCTAATTAGCTAATTATAAACTATTTGGGATTGGTAGCACATTCCTTAGAGAACGACAATTAGGACTTGCTGTCATTTGGAACCAAAATAATGTGGTTAACGTCTTAAGTCATGTAATTTACAATTGTGATTGGTGTGGCATTTTTCCCCTATCGGGTTTGTCATGTACTCAAATTGCAACAGTACAGCGAGCTTTGTTCTTGTCTTTGTTCTTGGAATTGAAACGTGGTGCCATCTTAACATGGTAATCAGTTACGAGTTTCTATAGCAATGACCAGAAACCATTATATACGGTTTGAGTCCGAGCTACCGCTTAGAAAACATAATGGTGAAAAGATTCAGTTATTGCTTCTAATATATTATTGTAATGTTAAGTGATCGACATCCATGGCGATTTAGTTTCAATTGTACCATAAACATGGACAGTTTCCTGCATGACAATAATAATATGTGGTAAAGCAGGTCAATAGTGTTTTAAGTGGCATTTGTTGATTGAGTAACACATGTTAAAACACAATAATTGTGCTTGATAACGATAAGAGTGCACTTTTTAAAACGTCCTTCGTCCTGCACCACAGTCAACGGGCGACCTCCAGGATTGCGATCCAGCGTCTTATTCACTTAGCCACCCTGGCTCCCGAAACCAAATCATTTTATTTTCCACGATTGAATATACCATCGAAATACATGTTCAAAACATATTTAAATCTACTTATATCACAGCCATACGATATGGCATCGAGGGTTATTTATGGTCTTGGTAAGTTAATTAAAGTTACATTAGTTAAGAGCTAAATCTGCCTATAGCAGGTCTTTCTTTGGGCGTGAAATGTTTTCTAATGTATTAATTACACATTAATTAACTGCTGCAGGCCTTAATCAACTTTGGATGGCATCAGATTGCTCCGATATTAAACAGATTAAAACGTTTTAGTGATACTTCGATTTAATCAAATATGGCAGACCCAGACGTACGGTTCGAGGCTTAGCTTCGATCAACCAGGACCGTGGTTGAAATTATTGCACACGTCTGCCAAATCTTCAAATGCCAATATCTTCGCTTGCAATAGAGTAATTTGAAATTTTCAAAATATTCATTTTACATCATCCACTTTCGAACTATTATAGCAAGAATGGCTAGTTCTTATCTTTATCTTGAATAATGTAACTTTAATGTCTAATTAATAATTTACATAACCTGCAATAGGCAATTTAGCTTTTGCATAATGCCTGGATAAGCTCCATGCATATTGTTTAATATGGCCGCGTTTTGAGTTGTGTTCCCCTCTAGTATTTCTCTCAGAAAATATTTTTCACATATTCGCCTTTAACCTTGCAAAATCTTGACAGAAATGTGTCACCAATACCTATTCGCATTAACTAATGTAAATCTCGCCATTCAAGCTACAGTAATAGGAATCCCAATTTGAACATTCTCTGGAACCTGTTTCTAGAAAATCTGAACTAGAGATAAGATCCAAATTTTACTAGATATTTCGAATTTGATAGATCAATCTAATAGTATCCAATCAAATTACTAAATTTTGGATTTTATCTTAGTTAAAATTTCTTGAAACAGGGCCCTGATCTCATCCGAAAATGTGAATAGCTAAATTGTTTATTTCTAATATTGCTTTGAAATTTCGGACCCAACAACACCGCCTTTCACGTATTTCTCTCGGTCTGTTATTGGTCTATCTATTTTCCCATGAGAAGAGATTTGAAGGCATTTATAAATCGGAGCCAAGGAAATGAAAACAGTAACTTGGACTATTTACCATAGCCTTAGTACAGGTATGTGATTGCCCATTTGGCCAGTCGTGAGTTTGAGTAGGTGACGAATTTCTTACACAGGTGTCGGCTAGATCAAAGACAAGATATATCCAAAACACATATTGACAAGTTGACCACTTAGTTCTTCTAGAACATTGTTTATTTCTTATTTAGAGAATTATGACTAAAACTCGTAAAGTTGACCTTGTTATTAACTTAATTTTGAGCAAAGTTCGTTAGTATTAGGCCTGTGTTATGTTATAGTCTCGTCTATTTTGTATCTTAACATTTTTCAACTTGGGGGAACCACGTTGGCTCATCGAGTAAGACGTTGGTTCGCTAACCTTGATAGGGGGTTGGATGGTCGAATGCTTAGCGCGATCTATCACAAACTATTTCTTTGGGTCAATTTGCGTGGTTTCGATTCCACGGTTGTACGTGACAAGGATTAGGATCGTCTGTCCAACCTCGTGTGGTTTTATCCGGGTCCTCTGGTTTCCTCCCACTGCTAAAGACCCCAACACACCAATCTGATCAAAATACAGATCTATACTTAGTTTCGTTTTTTTATACTTGCAATGACCAACACTACATGAAGATCTGACAAGTCATAGTGGGTTTTCACGTCAAGGGTCAAAGGGGTGGCGTTTAACCCTATGTAAGTATGACGTCAGACAATGATTTACCCACAGTTCCGTGCATCGAAAGGCAAAGAGCTCGCGGTTACCGACCGTTTTATTGGCCTATACCGCACATCCGAGAGGCTGTGTTTCCCCGAGTCAGACGTGTCTCTTAATTTTAAATCCTGATTTTCAACTTGAATAATTATGAACTATGCATTTTCGAAATGCTTGATCGGTTCGCTGTTGAGTGATATATACAAACATTGGTTAAACAATCTAATCGCCTTATATTTTGGCCAAAATAATATACTGATTTGAGGTATATGATTTAATTTTCACTTGGGCATATTAAGCAGGCGTTGGTTTGTGTCAATAATTTTAGTTTAAAAGATCGACAGAGGAGAGGAAGATCAACTTTGTTATCTCAATATTAATATTGTCCAGGAAAATTCAAACAGATAAACAGTTCATAAAACTTCACTTTTAATTCCACCGATACTTATATCTATTATGTAAATCAAATGGTCTATAGTTATTTTTGGAGTATTTGTATGTAATCGGCAAACAAATTTGTTAATACAATAAAAAAAACATCACATATAAATGACCGTCAATGGTTAAAGATACATTATGGGAGATTAGATAAATAACTGACAGTTCTCACTATAATAGTGAAATAAATATTATGAAATTTTTAATCAAATTACTTCAGTCTAAGCCGAGAATCGATTTCAAACCTAATGAAAATCGGGAGCATCAGATGACACTGCGAGTTGATTACTAGAATGATCTTGTCATGTTAATAAATACCTAATTAATAATTAAGATAACATTCCAGGCCTAAAGAAAGATTTACAATAAGCAGATTTAGATCTTGCATAATGTATGTTTAATGAATTAGTAATGTGATACGCTGGTAAATAGCATGTCCACTATTTCCAAAACACCTCGTGACACTTGTCACCTGTCAGTTTGTAATTCATGAGGCAGATTCGTATTAATGACTTCAGTTTTATGTTGCATTTTCTTTAACTTTCATTTTTACAAACGTCGACCTTTGACATCCGGTAAAAGATATGTTAAAACTAAGCAATCCGTCTTTATCAGAGTCCTGAAATTTTTGCAGAAGGAGTTTGTCAGGTTACGAAATTGTCAAGTGACGGTAAATGCACCGAGACAAAGCCCAGCTTTGAATGGCACGCATGCGTAACATACAATTAAATGGTCTGCAAAACAACATTGACGTGCACGTAAAAGAAGCCTTGACCGTTGGGATTCGAAATAAGAGGAAGTCGTGGAACCGATGTCCGGGCAATTTTTCGCGTATTACATTGTTTGGCTTATGTCATTGATACAGGGGATTTGGGATAGTTTTACACAAACGATACGGTAACGGCCAAGGCGCTGATAAATGGCAGTTACACGCATAGGCGTGTTGATTATGATTAACACATCTAATGGATTCAGATTTTAAACAATCTAAACCTTGAACGTCATTTTATAGGTTTCAAGTTTAAGTTGGTTGTCAGTTTTATAATGCGAAGCCACAGCTTGATCGATAAATCGAACATTGGTAATCGGACAGGGGTCGGTTGCTCAAAACTAAGTTATTTTAACGATCCGTTAAACTCTAACGGACATATCTTTGTTACATGTTGTTTGCATTAAATTTACTACAGAAAACACTATAGAATACTTTATTTTTTCCTTTAGAAATATTAGCATAAATCTGTAGGAAAAATTTGCACCACAGAATGTTCGGGGCCTTTATTTCCAGCAACAATCTTTCTCTCCGTAAAAGTTAACGGATCGTTTAAAGATAACAGAGCTTTGAGCAACCGGCCCCAGGTGATTAACACCATTATAGCAGTAGGTGTTCATCAAAGAAAATCGAAGGATTTCGTGTACGCCGTTTGGCAAAATTTGTATTTTTACGACTTACATAACGGAAGTACCGTTTGCGTATTCTTTTTATTGAAACTGATAAGATTTTTACGGCTAAAGGTCAAAAGAAAATATTCGAAATTTGACAATAATTCCACCAGCAACTGAGTTATCTTATGTCAGCGAAATATTTCGGTTCTAACTATCTCTGATAATAATGTCAAAAACTCTATCCTAAAATTTATTTACATAGATTATACATATAATGGTATTAGGACCCTTTGTATTATGTATGTTCAACTATCGTATGTATATATTGATTTACATTAGATAATCTTTGGTTTTAGGTATGTCATAATCTCAGATTATATGTAAAATTGTTGCTCGGTGATTTGTACAATAGCTGACATATAGAGACATGTGTAGAATTAATCTTATATAAACAATACAACCTAACACAAATAAAACATTCTATCCACGAGGCATATATCTAATGTGATGGCATATTACTGAGATTAACATTTACTAAGTAACAATATTCTTTGTCACGACGACTAAATTGGAAAGTCTAGCATCATTATTCTACACGGCACCACAAAGAACATGTATCACCATTGTCTTCTATATATGGATTCCATTATGGACCTCACGTTGTGATTTCACGTTGTGATTGTTTAAGACTATAAAAACTCTGAAAACCTGTGTTGTTTGAAATACGTGTTTATATAGCGGTACTATGTAAAAAATTACATCAGCTATAATATTACCTAATGTATAAGCACAACACTGAAATTAAGCAATGACGCTAAATAATGTATACATACGGTTGCTTGCCGGAGTTGACTGATGCAAGAAGAAAATTTAAGATCTCCCACTGTGTCGGAATGATGTCTGGCAAACCAATGATGTCTGCTTGAGATGAGGGGTCAGCCAATCAAATGGTCTGTCGAATCGAATGTTTGACCTTTTTTGCGCGATAGAAATCAAAACAAAGTAAAAGTAGCTTTTAAAAAGCATGACAGTCGCTAATTGGTTACTCGAATGACTGACATTATCGGGTCAAAATCAAATGTCGCTTGCTTGGTACCTGACGTCATAGAAAGTAAACTTCCACTACAACTTGTTGTATGTAGGTCATCGAAGGTACATGTATAAAGAACGAAACGAAATATAGATCTATATTTTAATTAGATTGCGTCATGTCTAGTAAATTTCCAATTTGTTAGCCGCCTTAACATCATGTTGTAAACGTCTTGCTGGCAGATATAGTGTGAAAAATAAGTTGTTGATGAGTTTTAGGAACATACAGATGAAGATAACATTTATATCAGTAATATCCCGCGGCTTTGTAAAACATCCGGTTAATTTGTTAAATAATATTTTCCTGTGCTAAGTGTGACATGTCAAACCCACAACTTTTTAAACAATCTTTATTCACAGAAACTGGATTGGGGAAAGTAAATTAAATGAAATAAAATGGAGTTTAAGGTTTTACTGTTCTACTCAGACTGGGATAATGAAGACGGATGTACATCATGAGGGATTTTTATTTGCCCAGGCAGCGCACGGGACCTTTGTGTTTTCGTACCACGTTATTTTACCGAAATCTCGTCTAATGGTTTGGATGTAGCCATTGACGTTGTGGCGCCAGGCAGGGTAAATTTACTTTTCGGGACACCTGTTACCACTGTTTGTCGTGTATTATGTACACGGTGAACAGTCTATTTGCTGATTACACTTTTTTTTGGCCTATACCGTTTTTAGGACTTCGAATTGCGTCTAAATGTTTGGATTGTTCGTACTTGGTTTTATTATAATATATTATAAATATTATAATATTTAGTAGGACAGTATCCCTTTAAGAATGTTAGTCTGACAGATGCCATGCTTCTAATTTTACAAAAAAATAGTTTGTACATTAAAATAGAAACTATGTATATCTTTGACTTATATAGTCTTCTATTGTAACACAACCAGGCACAACCAGAGAATTCCTTGATATATATAAAACATCCTGGCATATGTAAACATGTCAATTTGTCTAACATATTTTTCGAAACAAAAATATCTGTAACTAGATCTTAAAACAAAAACAAACTTTTTACATAGCAAGAAATGGTGGATGGAATGGGACAGTGGAGTTCGTAGTTGTGTTAATAAAACAGGAGTATCTTTTTTAAAACCTATTGTCAATACCGAGACACCGTGGTATGTCTGCTCAATGTCATTAGTACGGCGCTAATAAACAAACTGTACAATTTGTAGCACCTATACCGATATATAACCTATTTGAAATAAGGCTTCTGGCAAAGTACATAATAGCCGGGGCTTACGTTAGAGTCTGTCGCATTATTTTGTTCTATAAAACTTAATGAACCGACTTACGTTTTTTATTTGAATGACTTAATCGTTCTGAGCGCAATGGATTATATTTCAACAGGCTTAGGGAGAAGGTAAATCTAATTCTGTATTTTTTTTTTAAATTCTTATTTTGAACATCGATTATCTAGGTAAATACGCTGATCGTAATTTGGTGGATTTTAAAACCTTTGTATATCGCGAACATTGAACCTCTAAAAGGAATAGGGGGGTTGGAATGGCCTAGTGGTCTAGAGTGTCGCGCTTCGACCTCTAGCTGGCCGGCCACCTCTGGCTTGCGGCTGTTTCGAGCCCTGGTGTGAGCGTATATGGCATGGAGATAGGGGCGCCTTCTCAACCTCGTGGGTTTCCTCCGAGCACTCTGATTTCCTCCCACTGCTAAAGACGCCTATACGTGCTAGCGAATTATTGAAATAAAATTACACTATATGTTAGTCCCGAAATGACCTAGTTGTGTTGTGTGGACGTTAAACCCCATTTCTCTCTCTCTCACTAAAAGGAATAGGCATCAGAGATGTTCAGTGCTGTTCAGATTTGATGAAATGAACATTAATCAACATTCGGCATCACCACAAACTTCGCTAAAATGTTTTGAAGGGGTTTTTTTTCAATTGTATTCAAATCAAGTCTGGATATTATCCATTGTTGATATTTTGATTTTGTTTTCTCAATTAAATGTTAAATAATCAATCTGGGTACATTTTATAATCGATTAAGTCGTTTTTGATATTGTCTGATCGATGCAGATAAACCTCAAAGGATAGTGCAGTATTGATTATTTATCAAATTAAAATCAGGTGTAAATTGTCGTACTATATTAACATCTGAAATTGACGTTCAGATCACGTGAATTGATTGACTTATCAAATTGTTTGTATTGGTATGAAGTGCTGTGTATTATAGTGAATTCTGGGGAAATCTAAATGGGAATGATTCAGGGTGGCGGTTTCGGGTTATAAACATTTGGAATGAAATTAAATGTTACTCTTCGCGTGAGAATACCGTGCTTTGTAAAACTTACATTGTAGTTTGTTAATCAGGAAAAATAACAGTACGTCGAATTATAATGAAATTATACTACTCCAATTCAACGTTTTCATTTTCATTCCCAAATGAGATATCTAGATCTCAACCACAGGCCAGGTGAATCTAAATAATGCGTGCTGTATCACAAAGTTTAAGTTAAAGTTTACAAACTTTGGGTTCGATCTGCGTTCCAAGGGAACCCAGATCGAACTTTGGTATAGCGCTCGTTACTGCTGCACATCAGCATTCAAAGGCGCTTTACAAAACACATAAGTATAAAAAGAACATAATAAACATATATATATAGTACACAATAAAGGACAGTGGCTTGACTTATTCTGGGAATGTAAGCTTATAGAGATGAGTTTTTAATGAATGTTTAAATTTGTCTAATGTTAAAGATGACTTTTCAGAATCTGGAAGATCATTCCATATTTTAGGACCAGCCTGTAATTGAGTCAACTGGCGGGGTCTCGAATCCCCGGTTGTACGTGACAAGGAGTAGGGTCGCCTATCTGACCTCGTGGGTTTTCTCCGGGTCCACCGGTTTACTCCCACTGCTCAGGACCCCTACGCGAAAGCGAATTATTGAAATAAAATTAAACCATATGTTAGACCCGAAATGACCTAGTATGTGTCCAGTGGACGTTGTCCCCATTTCTCTCTCTCTCTCTCTCTCTCTTTCTCTCTCTGTCTCTCTCGCACGCTCTCTCCATCTTACCACACACCATCTTACCCCAGTAAACATTATCCCTTTCCGATATTCGTGTGTTTGTTAAGCTGTTCTATATAAAGATGTAATTATGGTAGGTCATTAATGAGTTATATAAAACACATATTTATTAGGCGTGTCGCTTATTTAAAACCATATTGAGTAGGAAATATCCACTCAATCGATTTACTGTAAGTTTTCAATGGTTAATGAAAAATGAAGTGACACAATGATTTAACGTCCTACTGTTCTGCTTCGACTTGATTTATGAAGACGGACAAACGCCTTAACACTATGCCCGGAGAGCAAAGCTACGACCTACTCTTATATTGAATTCCACCTGCCAAGGCTTCTTTTACGTGCACACCAACGCGTACACGGGACCTCTGGTTTTCGTAAAACCCAAACAACTATAATAGGTTGTCCCTTTGCGCTTTGGTCTGCATCACCGGCAGGGGGGACCTACGCCAATAACTTTCTCGGCAAAAACCGGAATCGAAACAAATAAATGCACAGGATCGAACCCCCGCCCCCAGGAAATTGCATGATGTCCTTTGGTATTGTACCCGTTTTCAGTGGGAGAAATCTTTTTAATATGGAACGTGCTTGTTTCCACTTCCCGCACTTTTATTTATACAAAAATAAAAATAAAAATACTCACGACCTGCCTGACTCTAGGCCATTAGGTTATATATAATTAATGGATTATGGGCGGGAAAATCGCGTGTTAAACATTTTTAACTAAAGTTACCTTAATTAAACACCATCACAGATCAGTGAGGTGGCGTAGGTCGATTTTAACAATGTAGACAATTAAGTTTTGAAGACATATATCAGTCGGGAGACCATTCAGATAAGTTTACAACCTAAGCTAGAAAGTCCGTCAATAGTCTATCATATTTGAAAGAGTTACGAGTTCATCAAGATAATGAGGTTAGTTTTTACATTGATAGAAACATATACTAAGGCAATACCTTTCCACAAATTACTTTATCGAAACATGATTTCCTTTTATCAAAACATGATTCCCTTTTATCAAAACATGATTTCCTTTTTTCGAAACGTGGTTTCCTTTTATCGAAATAGTATATATCTTTATCGATATATGGTTTCTTTTTATTGAAATATTATTTTCTTTTACCAAAACGTGATTTCCTTTTATAGAAACAAAATAACCTAAAAATAAATATCTTTTATTAAAAATAAATATCTTTTATTTAATAAAAATCTTTTATTAAAAATAAATATCTTTTATTACAAATAAATATCTTTTATTACAAATAAATATCTTTTATTACAAATAAATATCTTTTATTACAAATAAATATCTTTTATTACAAATAAATATCTTTTATTAAAAATAAATATCTTTTATTAAAAATAAATATCTTTTATTAAAAAATAAATATCTTTTATTAAAAATAAATATCTTTTATTAAAAATAAATATCTTTTATTAAAAATAAATTTAATAAATATCTTTTATTAAAAATAAATTTAATAAATATCTTTTATTAAAAATAAATATCTTTTATTAAAAATAAATATCTTTTATTAAAAATTAATATCTTTTATTAAAAATAAATATCTTTTATTAAAAATAAATATCTTTTATTAAAAATAAATATCTTTTATTAAAAATAAATATCTTTTATTAAAAATAAATATCTTTTATTAAAAATAAATATCTTTTATTAAAAATAAATATCTTTTATTAAAAATAAATATCTTTTATTAAAAATAAATATCTTTTATTAAAAATAAATATCTTTTATTAAAAATAAATATCTTTTATTAAAAATAAATATCTTTTATTGAAAATAGATATCTTTTATTGAAAATAGATATCTATTATTGAAAATAGATATCTTTTATTGAAAATAAATATCTTTTATTGAAAATAAATATCTTTTATTGAAAATAAATATCTTTTATTGAAAATAAATATCTTTTATTGGAAATAAATATCTTTTATTGGAAATAAATATCTTTTATTGAAAATAAATATCTTTTATTGAAAATAAATATCTTTTATTGAAAATAAATATCTTTTATTGAAAATAAATATCTTTTATTGAAAATAAATATCTTTTATTGAAAATAAATATCTTTTATTGAAAATAAATATCTTTTATTGAAAATAAATATCTTTTATTGAAAATAAATATCTTTTATTGAAAATAAATATCTTTTATTGAAAATAAATATCTTTTATTGAAAATAAATATCTTTTATTGAAAATAAATATCTTTTATTGAAAATAAATATCTTTTATTGAAAATAAATATCTTTTATTGAAAATAAATATCTTTTATTGAAAATAAATATCTTTTATTGAAAATAAATATCTTTTATTGAAAATAAATATCTTTTATTGAAAATAAATATCTTTTATTGAAAATAAATATCTTTTATTGAAAATAAATATCTTTTATTGAAAATAAATATCTTTTATTGAAAATAAATATCTTTTATTGAAAATAAATATCTTTTATTGAAAATAAATATCTTTTATTGAAAATAAATATCTTTTATTGAAACATGTTTTCTGTGTATGATAAAGCACGGGATTGGGGTTATGCTGGGAAAAGAAAGACTTAAGAAAATAACTCGAGAAAAATAAAAACCGAGGTAGACAGTTTTTTTCTCTCGAGGTTTTTGTTCTTAAGTTTTTCCTACCTTGCATAACCGTCGTAGAGGACTTTATCTTGCTTATGTTTACATGTACGTAAAATGAGAATATCCTAGAATTCTAGTAAGAAAAAAACATATATCATGTTTTGTTATAGACATAAACCCCTACCCTGAATGAATAACCTGTCGGTACTTTACGTTTTCCTTGTGAACCCATGCAGGAGGTACCAGAAACTATTACTTCCAATACCGATAGTAGGTACTAACAGATGTTAAACAATGTTGCCTCAGCCCTGTCGACTGCTACCGACAGTAATGTGCTGGGGACGTTGGCTCAAAACTAAGTTAATTTTACGATCTGTTAAACTCTAACGGACATATTTATCTTTGTAACGTGTTGTTTGTGTTAGCGTTAAATTTCTTACAGAAAACACTGTATCCAAAGGAAGCATACTATCACATTGTGTTCAAATTTTCTTGTTGGTAAAGAAGAAACAACGCAGATTTTGGTGTTGCGCCAAAATTATGAAGATTATTCATTTAATTGAACCCTCAGTCGGTCTATACTATATACCGGAAAACAGCCGGAAAACAACCGGAAAGTACCGGAAAACATCATTTTATACTGAAAAATACTAAATACCGGAATACACACTAAATACCGGAAAACACACTAAATAGGTAACCCGGAGCATGGTCTTCTTGAAAACACTGGGAAAACCTAACCCTAACCCTAAACCCCCGCACACAGATCATGACCATGCTCCGGGTTACCTATTAAGGATGTTTTCTGGTATTTAGTGTTTTTCGGTTGTTTTCCTGTGTTTTCCGGTCGTTTCCCTGTGTTTTCCGGTATATAGTGTTGCCGCTCTCAGAGACTGGACAAGAAGTATAAAAAGGAACTGCATAGGCCTGACAAAATGCTACTGGGGGTAATGATACGGACAACGATTCTACTTGTGTTTTTTCCAGTTATATCTTTAAGATGTATCAAAATCATTCTTATCAATTATTATCGCTTTCAAACACCGTAAATTTGAACTTAAACATCCGTTGTGATAAGTTCAATGTTTATAACACATAATTAAGCATGATGACGTTAATTCTCTACATGATTATTCTTATTTGTAAAAGATAACAAACTTAAGTAGTGTGTCAACAACTTGTTGATCGTGTCAACCATCTTATCTGATTGCCAATAGTGTAAACTGATAATCGTTGAACTTACGTGACTCATTTGTTTTTCTTTTCGATTAAAAAGTAACGTTAACTCACCCAACCACTTTCTAATATCGGATCTGATATCGGCAAATACATGGACTTTTTGTCAAGCATATTTGATGTTGATAAATATCACCACTTGGTCTTAGTATTTTGTGTTTCTATTTTTCTCCAATAGAGATAAAACGAAAATTAGTGTTGAAATACTCACAAAAACCAAAAAAAACCGGGCGTTTCAAATATAGCGATTGACGTTGATTCTTAGATGGTTTGTTTAATTAGATATTGAATCAATTTGAAGATTCGTTTTGGTTTAGGTAATTTCCCTAATGTTGATTAATGTTGATCGTATATACACAAATAATATGTAAAAATAGAGCAATCTCTGCTCAGTGTTTTGGGTGTCGTATCTGCTATAGAACACTTCTAAGGTACGAAAGCTGTCTGCACGTATATAAATTGCAAATGAATGATTGAATGAATAAAATGGGGTTGTGTGCTATGAGGGAAATTTTGCCCGGGCAGCGGCACAACGACCTACTCTTATATCGAATTCCAACTGCCGAGGGATCTTTTACGTGCACTCTAATGTGTACACGGGACCTCGGATTTTCGTCCCATCCGAACAACTAGGCAACTGTCCCTGTCAGGCCCTCCTTCTGCATCGCTGACAAGGGGAAATCACGCCGGAAAATCTAGATGAACTTTCTCGGCCAATGCAGAGATCGAAAAATTGCAAATGAATTTATGAAAGAATTGATGATTGAAATGGGGTTTAACGTCCTACGCTTAGGCACCTAACCTGGGCTAATTGAAGACGAGCATACGCCATACAGTGTGCTATGAGGAAATTTTTGCCCGGACAGCAACTGCATTCCAACTGGCAAGGGTTCTTTTACGTGTACGACAAGGTGTACACGGGACCTCGGTTAATCGTCCCATCCGAACGACTAGGCACCTGTCCTTGTCAGGCCCTCCTTCTGCATCACTGACAAGGGTAAATCACTCCGGAAAATCGAGATGAACTTTCTCGGCCAATGCAGGGATTGGACACCCGACCTCCAGGCTAGCGAATTTATGAAAGAAATGGGGTTTAACGTCCACTCGACACAAACTAGGTAATTTCGGGACGAACATATGGTTTAATTTTATTTCAATAAACCGGAGGACCCGGAGAAAGCCCACGAGGTAGGACATGCGACCCTACTCCTTTTCACACACAACCGTGGATTCGAAACCACGACAAGCTTTATGATACAGCGCGCACGTGCTAACCATTCGGCCATCCAACCGCACCTACAGCTTAAACATTGAGATTACGATGATACAATAGATTTGAAGTTATCTTCTATGTTTATGAACGCTTACATATTCAAGGTAGTTTGGGTGGTCGAAAAGCCTACCGCTCTTTGGATCATAAGGTCTGTCAATGTGTCAAGAAAGGTCGCCTGTCCAAGCTCATGGCGTTTTTCAGGGTCCACCAATTTTAAAATTGTGCTAACTTTTAGTCCCGAAACCGGAGGGCCTGAAAAGGTCAGCACCTAGTCTGACGTGCACGTAACCCTTGGCAGTTGGAATCCAATTGCTGTCCGGGCAAACTGCCCCCATGGCCCACTATATCGCGTATGCCCATCCCCATTAGGCAGGAAGGTGCAGAAAGTAGGGAGTTCCCCATTTTAATTATGCATTCTATCTCATAAATGTTCCTCGGTCAGTTATCGGTATTCCATAAATCAGTTCTTCGTTTTTCAGAACCCAACCAATAATATTTAGTGTAGTAGATGCCGAATTGATGTTAAAAGATGTTGAAGTAGGAACATATCTTCTGTATAAAGATTATGAATCAGAAAGAATCTATCTATCTATTAGGTGAGATTTTATATATATGTACTAAAAAAATAATCGCTTGTGGAATATTATAATCTTAATTGTTCCTAAAAGTCTCGATAATTCTAGCTAACTTTGGAATCGCGGTAGCCCAGTGGGTGGGGAGCGGGACCGCTGACAATGTACTGCATCGCATGCTTCTGGATCATCTACTTTTAAGTACAGAGAGGCGTCATCTGCAAATAGTCTGATGTCTGATTGAATATCATTCACAGTGTCGTTGATATAGGATAGAAATAAAAGTGCGATGGTCCAAATACACTACCTCGTGGGACACCAGCTGGGATGCCCCTGAAGTTCGAGGGGGTTCTTTGTATTACCACACTTTTGTGTCGATTATGTAAATAGTTCTTGAACCACAAAAATACCCCCCCCCCCTCGGACCCCAACAACACCTAGCTTGTGACAGAGTCTGGCATGTCAGACTCTGTCAAAAGCCTTGCTTATGTCACAAAAGACGATCCTGGTATATTTGTTATGAAATGAAATGGAGTTTAACATCCTACTGTTGTGCTCCGGTTGGGCTTATGAAGACAGGTATATTAGTCTTGCAAAATGTAAGTAGGCTCACCGTCTGCATGGCTGTTTGTGTATTAAATGATAATATTAGCCTTATAGTGCTGTCATGCCACAAGCAAGTCATTAAAACCGTATGGCAGCCCAAAGAGTTCTGATTTTAAATGAATTCAGTTTAAAGGACTGTTTATTTTAACCATTTGTGATTCCATAATATGAAGGGTTTTAAATCAATGTGTGATATATTTGTTTCAGGGTTTCAAATCGTATTCGTCATCATCGAATACTGGAGGTAGAGAATCTGTTTTATCTGGATAAACAACCCTACCCATATCTAGACTCGATCATATTCTACCACAGAAAACACAAATTACGAGGGATTAAGTTAAAACAAAGGGTAAGTTATTTATTATAAGAAAATCTCAACTTTCATCCATTATCCTCGTTTGAGATCGAGGAACAAACCAGTCTGAAATGGGAAAGAATAGGGCAAGGTTGCCCGCGCTTGGTTTATCGGTCTCGTAGACAAAATGAAATGAAATGAAATGGGGTTTAACGTCCCACTTTTCTGCTCCGAACTGGGCTAATGAATACGGGCATACGCCATACATGGTGCTGTGAGGGAAATTGTGCCCGGATAGCGGCCAAACACCGACCTCAATTATTCATCTACTGTCTGTTCACTGTATCTGAATACTTACCGGATATCAGATCCACAGCTCTATGGTAGCCTTGTACATACGTAGCAAACTAGTAAACACCATTTTCACCAGTAGTTCCAAACGCTGCAGGACACCAATTGTCTGGGTGTGTTTGGTGAGCTGGGCGTTTGGGGTTTTTTCGGGGGTTGGGATGGAATTATAGTGGCATATTTAGTCAACTATATCAATAATAGCTGACTAAAAATATACACTCTCTCCTCGTTCCATATAGAGGTTTATGATTTCGATAGTAAAATTCATTATTTCTTTTTTTAGGCCCAGTTCAGTGCTCGTGTTGTTAAAGCTTTCACAGTTAGAGTAACAGAAAAAAATGGAAATTACCTCGCACCGCCATCAGCATTCGGTCACGTGTCGTGGCATGGTTCAACAGATTCTCTCATGACGTCATCGTCGGCGACGTCGTGACGCTAGGTCTATTGAATGACATACTTGCCATATTTATTGTGAACGGACCTATCCCATTTATCCAATTGTCAAAGGACAACTGCGACACTTGACGTTCCAATCTTTGTGATCTCACACGAGAATCTAAGTCTATTTAGTCAAGGGAATTTATATGGAAAAATTTGTTAATATTTAATATCGTACTTTTCTTTCACTGTTTTTATTTATTGTTTTGCCAACGTATAATTGCCATTAGAAGTAATTACAGTGATATATAAGCCAGGTGAAAATTAATCTTGGTGTCAATCTACCTATGATAAAGGCGGCCATACACCCATTTCCGTCAAGATTAAATCTGAAAACCATTCGACTCAAATCCATTGTGAAGATGCTATCGATGTCGATTTAGTATGTAGCCATAAATATTGATATGAGCTCCGACAAATTGGTTTTCTTATTTAACATTTATAGCACACCTAAAACATATTATCCTGTTCATATAACAAATAATATATTAATTGTATTTGTACGTTAACACCATCAAAGTCGTGTAGAGGGACCCTTTCATAAAGAGCTCGTTTTATCGAGTGCGAAATCGTAAATTGGTTTGCTTGACTGATTGGAGATTTTTGTTTATTTTTTCTTGTTATTGAAGTCATCATTTAAATTAGTCTATAACTTACCATGTATTGGAAGCCACATTCCACAATACAGAATGCCGATAATTTAGCCTTTTGACAGGGGCGTGTACAGGGCGAAAGGGGGCTACGGTTGTTCACCAAGTCACCCTTTTATCCACCCTATTAAAACACAGAAATGTAAACCGAAAAAAGCACACTATTCATTAATATATGAATAGGTCCTCCCATAGAAAGAAAAGTATTCCTAGATATGGGCTTGTTACGATAGTATTGTAATATTTAGCTTAATTTGGTTATTAGTGATAAATAATACATATCAGAGATCATTGGACTTCACATTGGTCTCAATTAGTCCCGAAATGACCTTGTTTGTGTCGAGTGGACGTTAAACCCCATTAATCTCTTTATCTCGCATATTGGTCTCAAAAAACCCACAAGAGCTATGTCGGATTGCACGCTTATCTCAAAATAAAATTGACATAATTTATTATGTGTTAGTCCCTAAATTTCCGACAATGTTTCCTCAGACACGAGCAATAAATTTCTGTCGAAACTAATTTCGGTGACAATACATGTAACGTAAAATATTAAATGTAAGCGATATTTAATCAATCCCAATTCTCGATTTTATTCGTTTTAATGAATGCTTTGAATCGTTCTAATTCGTTGGGCGTACAGCTATCTAGAGTTAGGTAAGGCTATTGGCATCAAAGTACAAATGTATGTACATTTAAGGTTGTATCTTCCATTACAGGCACTTGCGATTCTTAATCAGGAATTAAAAAAATACCAGTTAAATGGTGATTGGGCAGGGGCGAATCTGGGAATTTTTGCATGAGTGGGTTTGTCAGGCTCCTGTTAAGGAAATTCGAGAGTTGACAAAGCATGACGCCATCATTGACTTTTAGGCATACACACATATTGAGCCTTTTAAAGAGAGAAATTCAACACCCTGTTTGATGTCAACATTTATAATGAATTAATAGGATCACATTGTCATTCAATTTAATTGATGTAAGCATTAATTCTGATATCCCACATGTCTTTATCATTATTTCAGGCTTTGAATGCCAATCCCATCCCACTATCTGATAATAAAGGATAAATCACACAACCGTTACACTTTTCTCATAAACTTTTTTATGTATCTGAGCAAGGTGGGGTTTGGACCCCCCCCCCCTACCGGATCCTCCCCTGTTGGATATGTGTTTTTATTGCTCATTGCTTGCTCTCTCGTACGATCTCAATATTGTGATATTACTACGACCTAAACTATTGTGATATTATTTGTTTAAACTGTATATATTGTATATATGTATATTATCTCAATTAACCTATATATTTATTGTAAAATGCAAATGTACAAGGCTTGATCATGCAAAAATTATCGTGTACATGTATTTGAATATTGTGTTTAATACAAATACATAATAATATATATGTATAAATTAATAAATATTTTAATTGAATTATTTTCTTATTTTTAGTCACCCACATTGAAATATGGTCATATATTGTCGTCGCTCTAGTCCGTCGGTCCGGCGTTCACAATTGCTAGTGAGCGCTCTAGAGGCCAAAATTCCGTCTGACTTTAAATTTATACATAGCGTTTAAGGTCGTGAGACGAAGAAGCCTACATTATTATTAGACCCCTGCCCTACTAAACCATTTCTCGTGCTATGTAAATGCAATATAGGTTAGTTTAATGGATTTGAAAAGAGACAGATATAATTTAAATATCAGTTATAAATTATAGGAGATTAATGCAACAACTTTTACCCTGTACCTCACACATTAAAATTGTCGAAAGACAAGGATCTAACCTTGAAGCAAAACACAACTGCGTCATCATAGCAATGTTTTACTATTAAACAGGGGTAACAAAGTTTAAATTTCCAATAGCAGATAACATCAAAATGGCCTCCAGGAGAAAGATCTACGTCTTAGTCAGTTTAGTCATGCGGATGGTCTAGTCCATTAATCGAGTGTAGTCAAGCAATTCAGCCAGGAGTTAGCTTTATTTTTATGAATTTACATGACATAACATTTCATACATTAAATATTTTATTAAAACATCTGAAGGAAAGTTGGGAGGAAAATGACACATATGTGGAGAACTCTGTGTGTCCTATTGCTGTCATTGGGTAAGTTAAGATTAATTACTCAAGTTATCAATGGTTAGAGATTTGACATGATGTGTGCATTGATGGTTACCACCGTGCTGGTCATTCGAGTCTTAGTCTTGCTTCTCCTGGCATCGAGATATGATTATGGTCTTGTAATATGTTAATAAATGTCTAAAGACCTGCAATAGGCAGATTTAGCTCTTACATAATGCCCGTTTGGTTATCTGATCCCGGTTCTACTAATCACCAACAAGCTACAATTCCTTAATTTGTGCCCATAATTTGTCAATATCTTTTTTATGAAATTATTAAATTTATAACATTTCCCTGTCGACTTCTTTGCACCCAATTGTCGGTTCTTGTCGGTGAATAATAGGACCCGAAAAAATTTGATTTGGCCCAGTTCTGGATTATCTGCAGTAAAATATTATTATGGTTATTTTTAAATAAAAAATATCCTCCTACCTCCGTTTCCCTTTCCATGAAAGTACAATTTAGTTGTAAAATTAAGTTTCTGTGTTGGTGAGAGAGACAAAGAATGACACAGAGCCTGGCGTGTAATAGGCCGGACATGGACAAAATTCGAGCCCTGGCGATTTCTGTGAGTAGAGAGACTAGAGAGCTACACGGTACAGGTCGGACAACTTCGTAAACTATACACAAGAATCATAGAATTAATCAACCAAACATCCCGAAAAGGTTTGAATAGATCTTGCGGATCTCAATATACCGCTGCTTTGTACCTCGGACTATTTTGTGCATTGGGCTATGAAATCTATACACAGACAAATAAGTATAGTAATTTAATCAGATCTGCTAGCTACTTTTCGCTCTGGAAGGTTTCCATCCTTCCTGGACTGCCCCGAGGAAATACACTGAACCAACAAAGAAAGACATGAACTGAATTTAAATCTGCGTTTGTCGAATTCAACACTAGAGAGGGGAAATAAATGAAACCAAGAAAGGCATGTGTAGTACAGGTTAATAGAAAATAATACAGCTCAGTACATGTCACTTCATGTTCAAGATGTTCACAGAACCGTCAAAACGGTGTAAAGGACCAATATCTGCTGTAGACTTATTGGGTCACCTATGTATAAATCTCCATCGATTAACTGAATGAGACGGTTCCATTAAAGTTGTAGTACCGGTACAAATGATCAAGATTCTGCACGGATTATACGCTCAAGAATTTGATATGCTTAATTGGTTTCAGACCAGGTCTTCTGGTTGGTCAAGGTAGTGGTGATTCAATCTTCCGGTCCAGAAAATCAACAACGGCGTTTGCACGGTGCTGTTTAACGTTTTCCATAACCTGTTCCGGATGGCTCTTTTGGTACCGCTGACTGAGATTACCTTTCATTTCTACCAGTGAAAACTTTCAGTCGTCTGAAAGGCAACCCCATATCATTATAGTGCCGACGCTGAATGGAACCTGCTCTAGAATGTTCATGTAGGTAGATGCCATTTTCCCGTATCGCCATACCCATTCTCTGTCATCCGTCAAGAGAAAACGACCAGTGATGATTTTTTCCACATAACGCCATGCTCCAATGATGACGTAATCAATTTATGTTTGGGGCATATAGAAAATGGATTAATACACTTTCGTAAGGAATGGGTGGGGGTAAATGGAATAGTGAATAACCTACATCTGATTAACATAAACTTCGGTCAGACTAATATAGTTTACGTCAAGGTTTCTGGTGGTCACGTATGCAATGCTTGCGAGCCGTGAGTTTAATTATGCCCGGGCATGGCTAAATGCGTGTCTAACACTTAACCGGTGACTAGGAACACGAAATGAATACTGGATCAGAAATGGTACTTTTAATTACCGGTATATAAGTCTATAAATCACGTTTCTTTTCAATGTGTGTTTAGCCAATAAAACGTTTTGTGTAGTCGAGCTCTAATCGATGTTTGCACAGAATTCTGGACAGAGGAGAACAAAAATAACATATTGGTTAATACAAATAGTCCACGTAAGCCCACACAAATTCGACCCTTGTATGACCCCTATCCAAAGTGGTTTGATCTTTATGGTGTAAACGTGATAAAAAGGAAACACAATTTATATGTATATGATAATCAGATTTTTAAAATAATGTAGAGAAAGAAACACACCACTTCACAAGCATGCAGACACAAATTTTAAAAATCCTTAATTATACTAGATTGTTAAAATAATGTAGAGATACACACCACTTCACAAGCATGCAGACACAAATTTTAAAAATCCTTTATTATACTAGGAAAATCAATCTGGTAATTTTGAATCAAGCTAAGATTTTAAACGTGTATATTTTATATTTGTATGAATGAAAAAAAAAAAAAAAAAGTGCACAAATGTTTTGCCGCTAGTCATCTTTTATGTCTAAACACATCCCGACATATAAACACAATATGAAAAATCAGATTTTAACACTATATTACGAGGCATTTGTAAATAGTTTTGCTACGAAAGAATCAAACACAGTGGATCATAACGTAGACAAATAAAAGTCCTTGAGAATACTGTTACTGTCAACAAGAAAAGTAATGGCTAATGGACCGGGAGATAGAAAATAAAATGAAATACAATTTAATGTCCTTCTGTTTTGCCCCGACTGGGCTAATGGAAACGGTCATACGCCATGCAGTCAGCTTTGAGGAAAACTTTTCCCGGACAGCGGCGCTACGGCCTACTCTTATATATCGCATTCTAACAGTCAAATGATCTATTACGTGCTTTTTGTCCCATCCGACCGACTATACGTTGTCCCTTACCAGGTCATCTGTCCTGCAGCACTGTCAATCAAACGTCTTACTCACTGGGTCACCGTGTTTCCACAGAAACATTAAAGAAGATATTCAATATAATGCTTTTCTAGCGAATAAAAATTACATCTTTGTTTCACTATCGCTCTTAGATTCTTATTTTCTGCACTATTTACGACCTCATTCACAACGGCAGTTGTTATTAAGACTGTCGCCAGTTCTGCTATGCACAAGGCTACAGTGAGATTAATAGGACGATGCATTATTAGGATAGCTGTTTTTCATTGGCTTTTGAAAATACACAATTAAGATCACGACACATTGATAAACCATGACAACCACTGAGGAAGATCCAGAAAGTTAAACTTTAAAATATGCAATATTATATGAAATAATTGGAATGGTTATTTATTTCAGCAGGATACTGTCGAGGTCAAAATGACACGTCGTCTTGTGGTGACGAAAATCCTATATTTGGCTGTTTTCAGAGTATGAGTGCGGTTATTACTTCTGTTACTAGCATTGATACCAGAGTATTTTGTAGGTGAGGCTACTGTTTATTAATACATTAATATTATACAATTGACTACAACGAATATTACTCTTGACTACAACGAATATTACTCTTGACTACAACAAATATTACTCTTGACTGTAAACTAATATTAATTTGACTACAACCAATATTACTTTTGACTACAACGAATATTACTCTTGACTACAACGAATATTACTCTTGACTACAACGAATATTACTCTTGACTGTAAACTAATATTACTTTTGACTACAACGAATATTACTTTTGACTATTACTCTGGGCACTATATGATTATAGTTGTACATATGCGCTATTTCGCTGCGTTTCTGAGTGTATTTACGTTGGTAACATGAAAACGGTGCCATTAGATTTGTATTAGACCGACTTCTTCGCCAGTGAAAAAACCTGCGGAAACGCGTACATTGAAAACGGGCTTTAAGACTGTTTTCCACTAGGCGATTTTTCTCGAGTACAAGCATGCGCAGTATAATTTCAGGCAGCGCCACACTTTTCGCTGGCTCTTTTCTATGCGAAAAGTGAGTTCGACCAGTTTCTACTTTCCAGCCGCGAAAAAAGGAGCAAGCCGTTGAGAATTCCGTAAACTCTCTCACGTGGTAAAACACGCACATGAAAATACAAAAACTCGCTCGCGGAAATTGCGGCACATTCCACCTCGAGAAAACGCAGACATTGAAAGCAAGCGTCATGATGATTGAAGGGAATAGGGTGAGTTGGAATGGGACCCGTGGTTGTGATATTATCTACAGTATATGTTTTATCATTATATATTATATTGAGTGAGTTGGAATGAGACCAGTGATTGTGGTATTATCTACAGTATATGTTTTATCATTATATATTATATTTCCAGTTCGTTAGAGAAGTATGTAAGTTGTGTAGAAGAGGTGGCTTGTACGTGTGGGATAGCCAATAGTCCAACTGTTCTAGAGGCCTTAACTTATTATATAGGCGTTTTTGAACAAAATGGCTGCAGACAAGGTGATTTGTGATTGTATTTTTTTTTTAAAATGAAACAAAAATGTAAACATTTAAAAGACAGTTTTGCGAATGAGTTTTGCGACTGACCATGGGGCCTCAAAACCCTCGAGTTGCTAGGCAGGCATATACGTCATAGTTTTTAGCTTAATATCACCCAGAGTAATCATCGACATTAAAAACGCGAGTTACTTGTCAATTTAAATCAACATTGATGGTGTGAGCTTACCGTGTAAAGATGGGCTTCTGGTATCCATTATTTAAGACGAAATAAATATTTTACGATTCGTGTACCAAAATGCGTGTCGACGCGATTTATAATAGGGGACTCGAAGAACAAGGCTAGACATATTCTACAAATCATCTCAAACGGCGACTTCATGTCCTTATCTGGAGAGCATGCGCAATAAATGCATACCGGTGTAGACTGGAAAAATAAGACGTTAAAGATTGCCTTTCGAGACGTCTGGCGTATTTCACCGAACATAAATGATTTGAAATTAGAGTAACGATTGAATGTTAATCAGTTTATATACATTCATATTACATTATTGTATGCGTTGCGACCCATTCGTGTCAGTTGATAGGTACCAAATATTAGCGATTTAGCTTCTTTGACTCGACCTTCTTCTTGGATAAATTTCTCCTTTATTGTTTATTGGGGCTTGCAGGCACCATTATTGAAATATCTATGATGCAAATACTTCATTATAATTGAGCTTTAGTATTGAGTATCGATACAATTTTCCCTTTGTATTTTCAGTACTTAATGGAGAATTCATTGTTGAGCCAGGCGTTCAGTGCCCAGGTAATATTGTTTTTGTAAACCCGAACATTTAGTTTGGCCTTACTGTACTTTTGCCATGAAAGTACTAAACATGTCATGCTCTATACTACTGCACTGATAGGGCGCTACGACCTACTATTATTTCGAATTCAAACTGTCAATGACTCTTTTACGTTCCCCTCGATTCTTCGTCACACCCGCGCAACTATACATTGCCTCTTGCCAGTCCCAGGGCCACTAACAGTGGGAAACCACACCGAGAAATATTGATGAACTTTCACGGCCAACGCCGGGACCGAACATGGGAACTCCAGGTTAGCAAACCAGCTTCTTACTCACTGCCCCCTCCCCATCGATAATCCTAATTTATATTTTAATCTTACCATACCTGCGATTTGTTTCAGGTCAGAATGTAACCGGTTCTACTACTGATCAGGGTTTACTAGTCCTAGCCTTAGATTCAGGTTCGTACTATTCAATTTATATTCAATACCATTTTGAACGATCTGTGTTATTGCAACGGAAATGTGCGAATGTCATTACACTAGACATTGTTCTGTGTTCTTGTGACAAGAAAACCTTTTAAAGGACAGTGCCATAGAACTGTTTTAATTGCATCCCAAATAAAATTTTCACATAAAGATCTTTTGCTATGCTTCATCCATAACAACGATTTGAAGAATCTGGAAGAGACTTAAAGATACATTATGCAAGAGCTAAATCTGGCTATTGCAGGTCTTTGTTTAGTTAACTTATCCAGAACATAATCAACTCTCAATGGCATCGCTAGTCTCCGATTTTTAGTGGATTTGAATACATTTTGTCAAGGATAATTTAACCTCAAAATTCATTGATGGTTGGAAGGCCGTCGTTTGAGCAGCTTTTGTCCACTTGGGGTTTAACGTCCTACACTTCTCGCTTCGAAGATGTAAAATGCATTACCTCATACTTTATTATTTGTGACATCAGTATTTATTTCGGTAGCAACCATGATGATAATCGTTGGCCATTATTCGTTTGGGACTATATCTACTTGCGCAAAGCAGCAATGAATGACTGGAATGTAACAGTTGTAGCTACAGTATTGCAGCTACCCGAGTGTGTATAATGGTATCCCAAAATTTCATATCTTATTTGATGATATGGAATACAATTGAGATTTAAATCCTTTGGAAATATGATGTCCCATATATGGGATTCTATGCATACGTGGATTAACTCTGATACTTGACATGAGGTTTTTATTATTTTTTACAGCTCCTGCTGTTATTACTTTAGACGCGATGTGTCCCGGAATCAGAGACTGTTATAAAAACTATAGTTCTATGGCGGAACAAGCTTTATATAACAAAGATCTAGACGCTATGTGCATGTAAGTGAAGACCGTATAAGTATTAATACAATGTACACATGATAAATTAGTCGACCTTGTTTAAACCCACAATGGCCTGTCCACACCAGCGATTATTTGTCACCAACTGTTCTATTATATTGCTCTTCAGACAAATTATTCAGCGCACATCATCCCGATTTCCCGTCACCGAGAGAGAGAGGGGCGGGGGCGCAAGTCATTTCAGGACTAACACATAGCTCAATTTTTTTTCAATAATTCGCTTGTGCGTAGGGGTCTTTAGCAGTGGGAGACCCTTCTCCTTGTCGCATACAACCCAGAAATCGAAACCACACCAGTTGACTCAATGGCAGACTTTATGAAACAGCGTGCACGTGCTAACAATTCAGCCATTCAAATCCACCCCCCTAATATTTGGGACCTAGAAACTAACTCAAATGGGTCGCAACGCATACACTGTATCATACTGTAATATGAATGTTTATAAACTGATTAACATTCAATCGTTTCCGTTTTTACTCTAATTTCAAATCAGTTATGTTCTGGGAAATACACCAGAAGACTCAATCGAATAGCAATCTCTAGCATCTGGTTATTCCAGGCTTTAATTTAGTGCGCATGCTCTCCAGAGGAGAATATACTGTCATCGTTTGACATAACTTGTGGAGTATGCCTCGCCTCGCTCTTCGCGTTTATTTTTTCTTAAATTTTGAACGGTAGAAGCCCACCTTTTGCCGATAAGATCACAATATCAATGTTGATTTAAAATGAAAAATAATTCGTGTTTTCAATGTCGTAGAATTTGTGTGATATTGAGTTTAAGACTTAGCTACTTTAAATTCACACGAGAAGTGACCCAGGGCTTCAACTATGTTTTATTTTTCAAAGCGCGTAATATTTCTTCCAATATTAAAAACATGCGAAGTTTGCCCGTAAACCAAGCATGGAAATCTAATATTATGTACATATTTTAGTTTATTTATAAAAGTGTTAAATTAATTATATATTACAGAAGTCGAGAACACCTTATGCCGTGTGTAGAAGCGGCGGTTTGTAACTGTAATGACACCTCTAACTCAATGCTAATAAATATTATAACCAATGAACGAAACCACTATAATACATTCTGCTCAATAAGTAAGATATTTTAACCTATCACTCTAATAGCTTTCTTTGTGCAAGCGCATGAATGATGATCTGAGTTTACTTGTAACAAACCAACTGATGACGATTTGGTTGTAGTTGGTTTTCTGGAAACAAACCAACTGATGACGATTTGGTTGTAGTTAGTTTTCTGGAAACAAACCAACTGATAACGATTTGGTTGTAGTTGGTTTACTGGAAACAAACCAACTGGTGATGATTTGGTTGTACATGTAGTTGGGTTTTTTTTAAACAAACCAACTGGTGATGATTTGGTTGTAGTTGGTTTTCTGGAAACAAACCAACTGATGACGATTTGGTTGTAGTTGGTTTTCTGAAAACAAACCAACTGGTGATGATTTGGTTGTAGTTGGTTTTCTGGAAACAAACCAACTGGTGATGGTTTGGATGTATTTGGTTTTCTGGAAACAAACAAACTAATGATGATTTGGCTGTACGTGGTTCAGGAAACAAACCAACTGATTATTTATGTTCACAGTTGGCACTCATGGGGATCTAGAGACGCTTTCTGGCTAATGAGAGCTCTGCACGGTAAGCTCTTTTTGTCGTCTCTCGCAGACAACCAGCACCACCAGATGTAACCCGAAATCATGTTTTGAGGGCATTACAGGTTCTGTTCCTCTAGCGTTCATCGAACCCGTGCTGTCTTTGCTCGCAACATGGGGTATCTCAACCCAGGGATCAGTATAAATCATAATAGTGGTTTCTTCTGAAAGTCTAAAAGTCTCACTTCTGTTAAAATTAGACCTTCTTGTATCTAACGGCATAATTACTTGTTTCAATAATCCGGAGAAAAGAGTACTTACGGCCAAATTAGTGGGTAGCGGCTGTTTTTCTTCTTTCTTTCAAGATTGAGATTATGTTTGATCGTAAAGCAACGATAAAATATTGCACTTCCTATTTAAAACACCCAACACTAGTTCAAGTTGACCAAGGCCATGACACTGACATTAACATTTCTGTTTTAGAATTTGTATTTCTTTTATCTTATAGTTACTGGCGGTGTAGTATTTGAACCAGGTTTTCAGTGTGCAGGTAATGTCACTTTATTATCAATATCAACTCATATTCAGAGATTGGATAGCAAATGTATGAAAACATATAAGGGTCCAAATCGCGAAAGATGACACCATATTAAAACTAGGTCATTTTGGGACAAACGTATGGTTTTCAATTTTTATTTCAATAATTCGCTCGCGCGTAGAGGTCTTTAGCAGTGGGAGTAAACCGGAGTGCCAGGAGGAAAAAATTGTTTTAGATAATTATATATACATTTACTTCCAAGTATCCGGCATGGCCCATGAAGATATTTAGCGAACATGTCGGTATGATATACTGGGGCTTTGACGACTATGGGGACTATTTTGTTGAAAGCTGATTAGAAATAAATAACCCTTTATTATTGGTATTCTAGATTTAGCTCCTGTAAGTGTATGTGTTGCACAAAATCCAGTATCAGATTGTTATAATACTTATATTCAAGCTATTGGTAATACCTTTAATGAAACACGTATACTGTGTCCGTAAGTTAATTCTATTTCAATAATATATGTTGTGATCTAAATGTTTAACTTCTGTTGAGAAGCATGCAAAAACCAGGGACGTATCTATCGGGGATGCAGTGGGTACAAATTGCACCCCCAGAAAAATAAGGCGCCCCAAGAAATGGCGTGCACTCAAAAACAATGACAACCGTTCAGTTATAAAATAATACACTTAATCGATCGGTATTAAGGGCGCACGCACGCCAATGGGAAACCGAATCGTTGGCCCTGATACAAACTGTCTTATATCACTTATGTGGAGGCTACGTGGCACCATCACAGGTATGGATCCAATGGGGGCACCAGGAGTAAATGCCTCTCTTAGAGTGGCCACGGGTTTTCAGCAGCGTTATTTTTTAATTAGAGGCTTCGTTTTGGTTGCCCCCACCACTCTGCTGCATCCCACTTTAAAATTCTACATACGGCCATGGCAAAAACATATGGTAAAATTGTTAACCAAAGTTTCAACTGTTTTGGTAGGAGTTGTTTAATCAGACGAATAATTCCACTACTTGATTGTTTAAGCGAGAATGTATTAGATAAATGTGCATGAAATGACTGTTATGGGTTCATGGGGAACTTTCTATTGCTTGGATTTGTTTGATTTTTTGTTGTGTCTTTTACTATTGCGGAAGAGGGGGGTGTATTTATGATTTTTTTGTGGGTTGTTGGCGTTTCTATTTTTAAAATATTCATTTATTATCTAATGCCAATCCTATATGATATTTTATTTATACTCTCTAGGGCTATAAATGCATTTATAAATTGTACAGAAAGTGTAGCGTGTGAATGTGGTCTGACAACGTCACCTCCTGTATTAAGCAGTTTATCACTGTTAATAGCTAATTATGATGCGATTGGTTGTGAAACAGGTATATTTAGTTTATTTTCATCTCTTTTTAATTACTTATGCAGATACGTAATGTTTATTATCTCACCATTACATACAAATACATAATATTTATACTCACACCAGTGCATCAGGATGTATGATCCCACCAATATATACAGATCCATAATATTTATACTCTCGCCAATACAGATACATATTAGTCTTGCTCTCACCAATACTATATAATATGTATGCTTTCACCATATGCATAATTTTATACTCTCACCAATACATACAGATACATAATATTTAAAATCTCACCAATATATACAGATCCATAATATTTACGATCTCAAAAATAGTATCAATGTTGTTTTATCCTCGCGTTAGTTGTATCAGTAGTGTTAAGAACATATTTGTGCCGCCGTGTCTATTTAAGATTACAGTTCGCGTATTTCAATTTATGATTTCAATTCGCGTATTTAAATTTAAGATTACAATTCGGGTATTTCAATTCAAGGTTACAATTCGCGTATTTCAATTTAAGATTACAATTCGCGTATTTCAATTTAAGATTACAATTCGCGTATTTCAATTTAAGATTACAATTCGCGTATTTCAATTTAAGATTACAATTCGCGTATTTCAATTTAAGGTTACAATTCGCGTAGTTCAATTTAAGATTACAATTCGTGTATTTCAATTTAAGATTCGCTTCGCGTATTTCAATTTAAGATTACAATTCGCGTATTTCAATTTAAGATTACAATTCGCGTATTTCAATTTAAGATTACAATTCGCGTATTTCAATTTAAGATTACAATTCGTGTATTTTAAGTTAAGATTACAATTTACGTTGTTAATTTCAGTGACTGGAAAAATGACAGTTGAACCAGGTATAAGATGTCCAGGTAAGTACATATTATATATCGTCGGTGTCATTCCAAAACCTCGTAAGTCGTCATTTTTTCGAAAATCACTTTTTTGCAGAAAATAATAAATTAACATAAAATACATGATATATCAAAAAATCAGATTTCTGCGATAAAAAGTTTTCATTTTATTAGCGTATAACCAAACCTCGTATCACGATTGGCCAGATTATGTTCTTTTCTAAATGCTCGTATCTCGGCAACGTGTTACCGATGGATATGTCAAAGGCCTCAAAGCGTACATATGACAAAATTTCGAAGGATAATTGTTATAATAAGATGTGTCACAGTAGACATAATTTATAGGGAGTAAATAATAGCATTGCTTGTATTATTTTTAAGGTGTAGATTATCTTTTTGTAGAAACAAAAAAAATCGTAAAGGCGATTCCAAGTCATTACTGCCGGGCTCCGTCAAATAAAACTTATTTAGTGCCCATATTTGTCAGTTTTACGCTTCTATATAGAAAATACGAAAGCCACTGCAATAATAACGGCCCACAATAATCTCTTGGTCAAATTTTACACATTCTGACATGAGTCTTTTTTGCAGTTTTCAAGCAAATAAGTCTCCCGGAATCAGTCTTAAATTCTCATATCGTTGTCAATAACCCTCACGTACGTTTCCCCATTGAGTATGTTTACCTTTCTGTCGGCAGTATACCTCAAGTAAGTTGCCCTACTGAATACCTATACCTGATTATCTTGACCTACCTGTGGATAATAACCCTCAAATAACTAACTCAACTGTGGGCAGGATAACTTAGGTAGGCTACCCAAGTGACTTACCCAACTAGGCTTTTAGACCTACCCGTGGACAATACCCCCCCCCCCCCCAACAGGTAACTTATCCTTCTGAGGTCCTAGGCCTGTCTGTGGGCAATACCCGTCAATAGCGTACCTCACTAGGCATCTAGACCTACCTGTGGGCAATACCACCCCCAAAGTAACTTACCCGACTGAGCGTCTCAACTTACTTGTAAGCAATATCCATCAAGTAACTTACCCCAGTGGGCATATAGACATACCTGCAGTTAATATCGCTCAGGTAACTTACTCGTCTGAACATTTTCACCTACCGGTAGGCAATACTCTTCCGGTAAATTACTCCCACTGAGCATCTAGGCTTACGTCATGGAAATGCCCATCAAGTACCCTACCTTACTGAGAATCTCGACCTACCTGTGGACAATAGCCATCAATAGCGTACTCTACTGAGTATCTAGACCTACCTGTGGGCAATACCTCTTAAGTAACTTACACCACTGAGTATGTAGACCTACCTGAGGTCAATACTCCCCAAGTAATTACCCTACTGGGCATCTAGACCTACCTGTGGGCAATACACTCCCGGCAGCTTACCCAACGGAACATCTAGACCTACCTGTAGGCCATACCCCTCGTCTAACTTACCCTACTGAACATACAATGTATGCAACTAGCTGAATGCAATATCCATTAATTATCTTACTCTCCTGCACACCTAGACATACCTTCAATATCCATCAAGGTATTGAGCTTCTGGATCTACGTTACATCTACACCTACATTGCCGTCCCTACCTACCCACTCTCGATATCCGAAAAGGGAATGGCATAATACCCTACTTATGATTTTTTATGCCCAATTTATCTCTAGTAACGACGGTAACGTGAATACAAAAGCTCGTAACTCATGCAGTTCTAATACAAAAACGTTCAGAAACCTCGTATGTCGTAAGAAAAAAACAGATTTGGGGGTCAAAACCTCGTAAGTCTGAAATCTTAAAAATGAACAAATGTAAGCTTATATTTGACAGACCATCTAATAGGGGTTATTTTCAAATGCACAAAAAGAAAATTTTAAGCAAATCTGTCAAGTATCTGATAAGTTATAAAGTTATTTGTTCCTCCTGTAAAATTTTGTTGATCAGACTTACGAGGTTTTAGAATGACACCGACGATATATATATTTAAAGATTCATAATCCTATTATGATTTTGATGTTAGGTCCTGGGATTATTTAATACATTCACCCTAGCAGTTTAACCCTATCAATTACTTCCCTGGTGGTTGCTGTCAATTTCTACCAACGCAATAAACAGTTTTAGTTTTAACAAATTCTAATATAGCGTTTAAATTTGTTTCATGAATATTCTCTTGTTTAAAGCGGCATTATGTTTTTTGATCTGTGTCCTGTTTCACGAAATTCTAACTAAGATAAAATTCAAATTTTAGTAATTTGATTGGATAATATTAGATTGATTTTAGTGTATAGCCAATCAAACTTGAAGTATCTAATAAAATTTGGATTTTATCTTTAGTTAAAATTTCGTGAAAGAGGACAAAGGTATCAAACTATAGTATACTATTATATTCATCACCAATATATCAATTATAATTTTTGATACAAGGTAAATATTTGATATTTGATTCCGTATAAATTATTTTAATAAAAAAATGGTATTTTCTGTTAAATAGTTGATCCCAGTTTTAATGGAAGCCGAGAAGTTGAAGTTATCCTTACATTAGGGATGCTGAACAGTAAGTTAGATTTGTGTAACAGTTAATAACACTGATTTCAATATTACGTCAATGTTGAGTTTCATATTGCAGACATCAGAGACACCCCAGTTCCACAATATGTAAATAATTAAACATATTATTTAAAACTTGAACTTTTATATTTCAATTTGCATTGGGTGATAACATCTTTGAAACTGTGCGTCTATATATCCCTTTGACAAATTAGGCCGAACAACCACATCGTTCGATGGACCAGCAACCGAGTATGGCGTAATCGTGGTCATCTTGGAATTATCCGTCGAATGGATGCACACATGTCAAGGGAACAATCGTGCCAGTTTACACGATGACCGTTTTTCGGAGAGCTTCGGCTCCAAGGAGAAGAGAAGCAACAAGATGAGGAAAATTTTGCCCCCGATTTTCTTCCCGCCCTTGTCAGGCCTTCCGTAATGCATCACTGACAAGGGGGGCCTTACGGTAGTTCCATTTTTATTCAGTTGTAGGTTCGACAGAAATGATAATTTCTGTAAAATGGCATATAATATATTTATATATTTTTTTTCCTTTTGCATTGTACCGCCTTGTTTTTCTTTAAAGATACTCTCTATTTTATTATCAGATCCACTTGTAATGGAAGTTATTAACGGGTGTCCCCATACTAATGTTTGTTACATACAAGTTGATAGTTCTACAGCTGCTGCACTTCATAACAAAGATGCTTTAGCGCTCTGCCGGTAAGTCATTTAATTTCCTCCATTAGCTGTCGACAAATTAAACCTAAAGGTTAATCTGTGGGAGAGAAGGTATCCTCTTTTTCAAACCATTGATATGGTTACCAGGGGATGGGGTCTTTAGATGCTACAAGAGCCTGGGATGGCTCTTCAATCTTGAATACCAGAAGCTTACAAAAATAGTCACAGAGGTAATTAATGCTGCTTCCGTTTTTTTTTAAAGATATACTTATTTGAGGAAACAAAGACGTTTATTAGCCAATCTGATTAAAATACAGATATATATTTCGTTTCGTTTTTATACTTTCGAAATTTTGAACTATAAAAACGAAACGAAATAGGATCTGTGTTTTAATCCGATTCCTTATTAGCAGACGTACTATCGGAACTAAGACCAGTAATTTTCTACCCATTGAGATCGATATAAAATCCATCACATTTCTTGGCATATATTTTTTTAACATTTCTATGATCTTAATATTTATAAATACCTAACATGTAACAATCATTTGGAATCGAACACGCGACTTCCTGGTTATTGGGACAGTGTCATTCTCACCAAGTCAAGAACTATTGACGCTTGGTGAAAATACCTAGGACGTAATTAAACCCATTTAAATCACCCCTTTAATTTCCGGCTAAAAGTAGATTACTGTCATAATATGATGGTTTGGAGAAGAAAGACCTGTCAATTACGGAGACAAAAATTACAACAATACAGAGCCGTACGTAGGATTTTAAAAGTGAGGGTGCAGCAGAGAGGTGGGGCGCCATAGCCTCCAGGTAACTGAAGGGCGCCCTTAAAACCGATCGACTGATTAGTGCCTTAAGAGCATTACTGTGTTATCATAATCATCTGTATTATTTTATAATTGAAAGATTGTCAAATTATTTTTTGGGAATGGTGGGGGGCGCCATTTATCGGGGCGCCTTTTTTTCTGGGGATGCAATGTACCCCCTGCACCCCCGCTAAATACGGCCCTGTATGTATAATGAAACATTATCTTATTCGCCTGTAGATCCCAAAGTATGTTTATACACTGTATGGAACAAGCGGCCTGTAATTGTGGGAAGTATGAAGATGCCCAATTTAATAACATGATATATGTAGAAAAGACACAACATTTAGCTGTATGTCCAAATGGTGAGTTTAATTTACTTCTAGTTCGTCTTCATTTCAACTTGGGAGCCGCGATGTTTCAGTGATTAAGACGCTGGTTCGCTAATACGACCGAGAAAGTTTCATTTCATTACCGTACGTTAGACGGGTTAGTAACGTTGTCGTTTTTTTTTGATTTTGTACTATACATGTACAAATAATACAACACAATTGATAACTCATCCTTTTTGTAAACAAGAATGTGACTTTATTATTTCAGATGTGTCGATACAAGATTATTACGATTGTGGTAAGACATTTTAATAGATTACATAATAACGTGATCTGAAGAATATACAAATACATACGGGAACACAGCAGTAGAAAGAGTAAATATAAAATGGAAATGCGCACAAACTCTGTCTTCGTTAGAAAAAATTACGTTTATAATTGGGAAAGTCATTATATTGAGATAAAAACATAAGCAATTTTGCCACTTTGTGTTCCACAGAAAAATAAGAAAATGGTATACATTAGAATTTACGATGTGTATGTGTTTTAAACATATTTTAGCAGCAAACAGAATATGTATTTCCAATGTTTACATTACCAAAAGTTCTTTATATTTATAAAACCAAACGCATTTCTATTTTCGTATAGATTTTTGTTACCGGGAAAATCCTCTATATGATTGTTTAAATAATGTAGAAATGATTTTAAACAGCAATACCACAAAACGAGAAGATTGGTGCAAGTAAGTCATGTACTTCCTTTTAAAATGTAGGAATTGGGTTTAACTTTAACTTATGAAGACATACGTACGCCATAACGTGTACTTTTAACGAAAGTTTCCCCCAGACAGCTGCGGTTTAGCGTATTTTCATTTCCTCCCGTCCAAATGTCTAAACAATTTTCGTCGCTAAATCATAGTCACATTTGGTGTTAAATTTTACACACCTAAAACCACATTTTTTTTACGATACACTGTGAAATCTAGGAATGTCCCGTTAATATTTGCTCGTCAAAAATACCGAAATAACTTAGTTCAAGGGAGATAAATCGCTTATACTACATATGGGATGAGACTGCTTATTCCGTTTTATCTTGATTCTACTGTTATTGTCATGTCCTATTTGGGTCTTTGATTTGTTTTGACATCCCATGGTTGTCTAACCCAAAACAAAGAACGCAGCTGAACAAAATACTGAGAGGGGTGTAACCAACTCAATTGTATTTACTAGTACTACACGAGGTCAGATAAACCTACAGTAGGTCAGCTTTATGAAACCAACTCTGCCAGTCTCACAATTTAAATCCGATTCTCAAAACGACCCAGATGGTAGATTTTCTTTGGAATTTTTCTTGAATTTTGCCTATGTGGATGCTATTATCATATGAAGTATTACCTATAGAAAATGTTTCTACCATCGTTTTCATTTTTATTATAGTGCTATAGTACAGTTTGTAACGTGTGCTGAAAATGTAGGCTGTACGTGTAGGGTAGAAAATTCTAAAGAAGTCCTCCAGTCGTTGTCTCATTATATACATCTATACGATCAGCATATCTGTTTTTTCTGTAAGTGATACATATTTATTTTTCTGTGATATTTTTTTTAGAATCGACTACTTGGATATTTTTTAGAATCGGCTGCTTGGATATTTTTTAAAATCTTATATATATTTTAATTTGTTATGATTTTCCTAACGATTTTTATAGTTTTCCTATAACTATCTTTATAGTTCATAGTCATTTAGAATCAGTGAGTGGTAGGAAAAGTTTTATAATGAAAGTAGGCCTATTTATTATTTTTGTACAAATTACTTTTTTATAATCTTTTTTTTTTTAGTTGGCGACCAACCACACTTTGTTGAACCAGGAGTAAAATGTCCAGGTAAGAACACTTATTCAGTCCTTTTTTTTCTATAGTCCTTATAAAATGCAAGTGTTTAAACCAATTTATCCTGCAGTCTATGAAAACGACTTAGAGCTATAATAACAACAATAGAGGCTATTAGGTGTTTTACAGATCGTACTTCAGAGAGAGAGAGCGCGAGAATTGGGGTTTAAACTAGGTCAATTCGTGACTAAGATCGTACTTTACACTATTGAAAATGACATAATATCTAGAATAGATTACATCTTGACTCCGATATTAATTAAAAGAGGCGAATATTATGTGGCATAGAATACAAAATCCATAGGAAATAATGGGAACTTTACAAATAAAATGGTGATTAGCGTCCTACTTTTCTAATGGATAAGGGCAAACGCCATACACTGTGCTGTGCGCGAAATTTTCCCAGGACACCGGAGTTTCCGCTTCTCTTTATAGAATTTCATCTGTCAAGGTTTTTTTTACATGCATACTTGCATGTTCCAGGAAACTGTGTCATCCCATCCGAACGAGGAGACGTTGATCCTTTCCAGATCCCCAGTCATATATGATTGACAAGGGTAAAACACACTAGAATTTTCTCAGCGAAGAACGGGTTTAAACCGTTGACATCTTGGTTAATGAGCCATGGTCGTACTGTGAGAACTTTAGAACGCCACAACTTACTATTTGATTTATGGACTTTAATAGATTTTGGACTAATAATAATTATGTTTTGGATAAGACTTTATCTGGAATAAACTGAATAATCAAATCAGGTAAATTAACGTCCACTCGACACACACTAGGTCATTTCGGGACTAACATATGGTATAATTTTATTTCAATAATTCGCTTGCGCGTAGGGATCTTTAGCAGTAGGAGGAAACCAGACCCGGAAAAAAACCACAGGCGACACTACTCCTTGTCACGTGAAACCGGGGATTCGAAACCACGCCAGTTGACTCAATGACAGGTTTTATACAGCAAGCGCGTGCTTACTACCCCCTCCCCCATATAATTAAGCAGCAGTGAAGTCCTATTATATTTTATATTATTATTATTTTGTGTAAACCTGAACTTTTACTTTATAGACCAGAACGTGACTGGTAGTGATGAAGAGAAGGGACTGTTAGTTTTGTCTCTGGAAACGAGTAAGTACTTAGAGTAGATAAATAGTATACTTTTCCATATCTAGAAACAGATAAATTTTATTTTCCATACTCAGCACACCTCTAGAAACCAATAAAGGGCCTGTTTCACGAAATTTAAACTAAGATAAAGTCCGATTTTAGTAATTTGATTGGATAATATTAGATTGAGTATAGCGCTTAGCCAATCTTATTCAAGTATGTATTAAAATTTGGATTTTATCTTTAGTTAAGATTTCGAGAAACAGAGCCCATACTCCGAATCGTCACTTTTAGTTTTAAATTTAATAATTATATTTATTTAAACAATGTGTTTTTAATTTGCAGTTCCCGAGGTTTTAAACTTGGATAGGCTGTGTTCCGGTATAAAGAAATGCTATAAAGATTTTAGTGATCGTGGTGGAACTGCATTATATAATAAAGATTTACCTGCCTTCTGTGGGTATGACAGCAAACTTTTTATATATGGTGTTCCGTGCCAGCCACTTTTTATTTCGTTACCTTATTCAATGTTAAGCTATAGGGCAGAAAGGTGACGGCTTCCTTAACAACGTTGCCCTTCTCGTGTCCTAAACTATAATGCACTATATTAGAAGTCGTTGCAGATGATTAGTTATAATTATGGCTACCTAAATAAATCAGAGGTTGTATCAGGTGTTCTAGACAATGAAATATACACTTCCACGATCCAACGACTACTTACTTACAGTAGAGCCTTGTTATGATGGGATTTCGATATTAGAAGCCGATAAACTTAAGGATGTAAAAAGGCAACTCTCGCTACAAGCGGCAAGATACGATTTGTAAATATCTAATATTACTGTTCTACCGGATGATTAACTTAAAGCCCCAATACCAGGGGCCGCGGAGCGGGCCCGATTTCGGGGGGGGGGGGCTACTGACCATACCCCCCCCCCCCTAACCTTTTTTCTCTTTTTTTGAGATTTTATTTTCACTATTAAAAATTATTGCCGGGGCTAAAGCCCCCCACAACCCACAGTTTTGGTGACTGGTTGTACATATTATTCACAAATTATTCACAATATTTAACAGAGCAACAGAGGTGTTTATATCATGCTACAAAGCAACGGTGTGTAAGTGTGGTCGCTCGGATACATCAGATGTTTTACATAGAATAACCCACGAGAGAGACACATACAATCAAGTCTGTACAAGGGGTAAGTCATTTTATGCACAAAAATATATATTCTATTCAAAATAATCTGATGATATAAAAACTAGTGGTAGATTTTAAATAATGACTAACTAGTAATTTGCCATGACTTACTAGAAGATTTAACATGACTTACTAGAATATTTTACACAAGGAATTACTAATAGATTTTATATAATGGCTTACTAGTAGATTTTACGACATTATTTACTAGTAAATTTTATACAATCACTTACCAGTAGATGTTACATAATAACTTACTATTGAATTATTCATAATTACTTGCTATTGAATTATACATAATTACTAGTAAATTATACATAATTACTTACTATTAAATTATACATAATTACTTGCTATTGAATTATACATAATTACTTGCTATTGAATTATACATAATTACTTACTATTGAATTATACATAATTACTTACTATTGAATTATACATAATTACTTACTAGTAAATTATACATAATTACTAACTAGTAAATTAAACATTGTATGTTTTACGTAACCACTTACAAGTATAGTTTACATAATTATACTAGTAGATTTACATAATCACCTACCAGAGTTTACATAATTACTCACCGGTAGTAGATTTTGAAATATAGTTTTAAATCGCATTGAAAAATTCAAATCAAAACTTTTCATTATGAGTAGGCATGGCCCAGCTTTGACATTTTAACATTTCTTTACAAGACTATAATATTGAACATCTAAGAACTAGGCATCTTTAAGGGTTATACTAATATCTTTTTATTTTACTCAACTTCAGTTACATTAAAGAAATATTCAGAAACATCAATCACCTGTCAAGGTAAGACAATCAAACTATGTAAATATATATTTTAAACACACCCGTTAAATGTCCATATTTATGCTTATTCTACCTACATTTGCGCATGTTGGTTTCTCTGAAGATGATTTGATAATTATTGCAAAAAAATGTATATCCCGTATTTTGATGATGTCATCACAACGGGAACTTTCTAAACAGCACCAACATCATAGATCGCAGTCGGGAATCACTTGACTAAGTGGGTAAGGCGCTGGCTCGCTAGCCTGGAGGTCGGTTGATTGATCTCTGCATTGGCCGAGAAAGTTCATCTCGATTTTCCGGCGTGGTTTCCTCTTGTCAGTTATGCAGAACGGAGGGCCTGACAAGGACAGCTGCCTATGCGTTCGAATGGGACGATAAACCGAGGTCTCGTGTACACATTGGCGTGCACGTAAAAGATTCCTTGTCAGTAGGAATTAGATAAAAGAGTAGGTCGTAGCCAGCGGCGGCGCCAGCCGGTGCTGAGTGGGGGGGTAAAAAGCTATGGGGGTCTGGGGGCTTTGCCCCCCCAAATTTTTCTTTAGCCACGCCCTTTTTGCTTAGGGAAACGCCCTTCTCCAGCTATTGGATACACCCGTTTTAGGTCGAGAAAAGCCCTTTCTAAAATGTGATGTTGCACTTTAATATAATATAATGCACAAAAAAAGGATCCTACCCCCCCCCCCCCCCCCCATAAATTTTATGTCATTTTTAGTAAAATTGGGATGGCCATGATTTTCAAAAGTGGCTCTGCCACTGGTCTAGGGATGTAGCCAGGAGTTGCTGAGTAGTTGTAATAAAAAGTATGGCGAGCGTAGCGAGCCCAAAAAATTTTGGGAGGGGGGAGTGGTCTTTTATGAAAATTCAACATGTGATGTTGTACTTTAATATAATATAATGCACAAAAAAAGGATCCTCCCCCCCCCCCCCCCTCATAAATTTTATGTCATTTTTAGTAAAATTGGGATGGCCATGATTTTCAAAAGTGGCTCTGCCACTGGTCCAGGGATGTAGCCAGGAGTTGCTGAGTAGTTGTAATAAAAAGTATGGCGAGCGTAGCGAGCCCAAAAAATTTTGGGAGGGGGGAGTGGTCTTTTATGAAAATTCAACATGTGATGTTGTACTTTAATATAATATAATGCACAAAAAAAGGAACCTCCCCCCCCCCCCCCTCATAAATTTTATGTCATTTTTAGCAAAATTGGGATGGCCATGATTTTCAAAAGTGGGGGGGTAACTACCCCCCCATACCCCCCCGTGGCTCCGCCACTGGTCGTAGCGCCACTGCCCGGGCAAAATTGTACCCACATTTTCACACCGTATGGCGTATGCCCGTCTTCCATTAGCCCAAGTTAGGTGCAGAAGAGTAGGACGTTAAACCCCATTTCATTTCATTTCATAGATCGCAGTCTGAGTCCTCACTTAGTCCAGTGTAACAAAGGCTTAACACGAGGACATGTAACTGCAGACATATTATACTCTATATTTAACTATTCGCATTATTGCTAACTACCATACCTTTTATAGTATGATCAATCTACACTACCGGTGGTACTTTTTACCGCCGACCACCGCCGACTACCGCCGACCAAATGCTTTTTACCGCCGACTACCGCCGATCAAATGCTTTTTACCGCCGACCGTCCTGTGTTTACCGCCGTAAAAAATACTTTTTACCGCCGACCGCATTGTAATAACTTTCGACCGTAATAATATAATTACCGCCGACCAGTGCCGGTCGTGGGACATAAGGGGAAGAGTATGTTTCAAATATTCAAATTATCAACGTATTCCTCGGTTTGGACGATGATGGCTGCAGCTGATGTTATAAAAGGACCAGTTCATTCTGTATCCCCCCCCCCCCCCCCAGTTAATGGTATTTCAGAACCATCTTATAAAATCTTAGATTTGACATTCAATTCGAAACTATCAAATTCAATTGGTGCTCCGTCTTCAATTCGCTATACTGGTTATCAACCCATTTCGTGCTACTTAAACCAATTCTTCCAGCAGAAAATATTAGTTTTGGCCCTAAGCTATACAGGTCAACAATATCAGCAGACTCCTCCATAAATATATTCAAACCCCTTCCACATCTCTCCCTTTCATCTTTTATAAGGCGATTATAGAAAAAGAATACGTGTTTATGGAAAGCCCCCCCCCCCCCCCACCAGGTGACACGTCTATTTATATATTTATTTTCGAATCTTTAAGAAAACTTTAAAAACATTTGTCTTTTTGTTCTTCAATGCCACTTCTGTTCCGAGACTGAATATGCCTTGAATCTGCCACAGAGTTCGTATTCTTCGGAAAAATACAGGGATGATTTTAAATTAATGGACTGGTAATTAATAATTGGTATGATTTATAATATCCTTTGTAAAATTCTATATTTAATATATTAAAGTATTTGATCCTCAGTAAATGAACACGATCGTCGGTGGTTGGGTGGCGGTAATTACTCGAAGGTATTAAAATGTTATTTATTTATAACCAGTAGGTGAAATAATCTTGATGTATTTGCCCTTCAATATATTTGGGTGGCGCTAATTACTCGTAGTTTTGCGTTCCATATTCTTTAAAATACATATGAATGTTTTTCGACAGTTGTATGTATTCTTTTTTGTTTTTATAAAAAAACAAACAATAAAATAGTCGGCGGTAACAAGAAGCATTAAGCAAGTCATTACAATGCGGTCGGCGGTAAAAAGTATTTGGTCGGCGGTAATTACAGGACGGTCGGCGGTAAAAAGCATTTGGTCGGCGGTTGTCGGCGGTGGTCGGTGGTAGTCGGCGGTGGTCGGCGGTAAAAAGTACCACCCTCTACACTACCACAAACACTTTTCGGAAATCTGATAACCTAATTTTAAGAAAATGTTGCTTATCGATATTTATAATATGCTTTTTTATAAGCCGATTGTCGGTTGTCACACTCCATGATTTCCAATGTGTGGCTTCTTTTGTACCTCTTATTTTCAACCTTTTCCCATGAATGACTTGTAACATTTCAACCACCTTTGGTTGACGTTATTCGTGTGTGTTACTTAATCAAATTTGTATAAATGACGTTAATGCTTCATTTTTATTGTCTACGAATCAATAGATATAAATCAGTAATACTTGTAATGTTGAATGTATAATTATACAGTCCCTGTTGATGAGCCAGTGGATACATGTCAGATAAGCAATGCATTTCGTGATTGTCAAACTGTATTACAGAATGCTAAGAAAACTGATAGCAAATTTTTCAAATGCTCGTAAGTAGACAAAATTTATTATCATTCTTCCTGATAGATGTCGTGTAAGCAGCAGAATATAGCCTACTTTCCGTGTCTTGGGGAATCTAAGTGGGAATAAATTTACCATTTAACTTATTAAAACATGTAGTTATATTTCCTGGAATACATGTTTGGTTTACTGCGACCCCCTAAACAAAATGTGGCACTCACGTATTGGCGTCAAATCGGCATTTCTTTAAATTATGATAAGTCATTTCTTTAATTACAATTACAGCCTATTCAGGTTTGAATTCATCGTTTTATTAATGGGTAAATTAATAATTTAACACTATTAAACTATATGTTGTATTTTCAGTGGATATAAATCATATATAACCTGTATGGAAACACGAGCCTGTCAATGTGGATTACAACATTCATACAGTGTATTAAGGGCGTTGACACTAATTATACGATCTTATCAAGAAGAACAGTGCGCCCAAGGTCTGGTTGTTATTAGTCAATATATATCATGGATACAACTCATAATTTAAATATATTCTAAATCTATAAATGCACAATATTAATACAACATAGTATTTAGTGAGAGTCACTTCTGTCTATCCAAAAGAATGCATGACGTCTCCGCTCCTGTCTTTTAAAATCTGAAAATGCTACTAGACGTTGAATGATGAATCAGAAATTGACCATCTAGAAATGAAGCATCCTGTACTTGATGTACCAGTCTTGAAACTAAGTTAACAGTGTACTAATGGGGAATTTGCGAGTTCTGTCTACTAACGCAATGCCATATATCCAGTTATATACTAATTGTGCATATCATTTGGTATTTCAGAGAGTGGAATAATGGCCATACCGTCAGGAATACCGTGTCCTGGTGAGAATAATTTTAATTAAATACTTGCCTTGCTCAAAAAAATAAAGACAAAATAAGACAATCAATTAAGGACCATTCAGAAATATTTCTTGCTGTTTATATAATAATATGATAACAATAAGATGTGGCAAATCACGAACTCACAGCATAGTCTCTTTGTGTGTTGTGGGAATTAATACAAAAATACAATTAAAATTGTGTTCCTGTGTAAACTGTGGCAATAATTAATGAAAAAATGCATAGGTGCTTGGGGCACAATCATGAATGCTCGCTCATTCGCATCAAATATGTTGTCTTTATTTATAGCCGGATCCCCGCAAAATGGAAATGCATTGGATGAAAAGTTGTTATCATTGGGATTGTTGCAAGGTAAAATTATTTGTCTTTCCAGTTTAAACTTTACTAACTTTCGATAATCTATGTATTTGAAACCTTGATATATCGACACCCTATCGCTTTGTTTAACTTTTTAAGAGAGGGAGAATGAGGTTTAACGTCCATTCGACACAGCTTGGTTATTCTGGCAGTTGCATGGTCAAAGAATTTCATTTCAATAATTCTCGCTTGCGAGTTTGTTGAAGATTTCTTTAACGTCTTGTTATATCATATTTTTAATATATTTTTGTATTTCAGATTCACGAGTCCAAGCCTTTATAACACAATGTACAGGGTTTGAAAAATGTTATGCGGCAGCTGATAAAACAACTGCTCATGCTTTATTTCATAAAGATGCAACAGCTATGTGCAAGTAAGTTTTTGATAACATTTTAATCATTATTTTAACAGAAACAGTATATTTTGTTTCAGTTCATTCCATTTAATGTTTTTAAAAAAAATTGTTATATTTTTAGAGGAACAATGTTACAGTATATTTTGTTTCAGTTCTACAAATTTAGTTTTTTTTTTTTTTTTAAATAATATTTTTAGAGGAACAATGTAACAGTATATTTCGTTCCAGTTCATTCCATTTAATTCTTTTCTTTTTTTAAAAAAAATATTTTTAGAGGAAAAATGTAATGTAATTTATTTCATTTTATTTCATTCCAATATTTTAATTTTCTTTATCAAAGATCCCATAGAGGAACAATGTAACAGTATCTTTCGTTTCATTTCATTTCATTTCATTTTTTTTTTAATTTTATATTTTTAGAGCAACAATGTAATTCAATTTATTTCATTCCAATATTTTCATTTTCTTTATCAAGATCCCACAGTACGTTTGTTGAATGTGGTATAAAGGCGGCGTGTGAATGTGATAAATTTAAAGTCTCGGATACTTACAAACAATGGCTGACAGCAGAAATTAATTTTCACCTATCAGATTGTAATCCAGGTAGGCCTACAAGTATTATTTTTAGATTTTATTTGCATTACGTTATCTCAATCGTCTAGTGGCATTTAGCGATTGAGCACATTAAAATGGAATTTATATGGAAATAACAATCACTGTTTATATAACGACAAGAAGATACTTGTTAAAACGTCGTGTTATATAAACAGTGATTGTTTTTTCCATATAAATTGTGTTTTGTGTTTTATCTCAACCTATTGCTTTTATGATCGAAACTGGTTAAACTCTAAATCTGTCAAAATTGTGTTGTCCGGAGACTTATTTAATATTTATTTGACGCAAATTACGGGAATCAGATGGGTTTCAACTTATCTTAAACAATGTCGTAGGGCATCGAGTGTGCGTTATGTGGTGATAAAGAACACCAATAAATCGTTGCTTAATCTGATAATACGATAGCAATGTCAACTACATGTAGTTATCTGGTGAATTTAATATTTGACAAAAATATGGTACCACCCAAAAATGCGTGTCAGTGAACTAACTTAATTAACTTAATCGGAAAAATACTATGTTTTACGAACTAATTTCATTCTATTCGGGTCCAGCATGCGCCAGAAATCACAATAGCAATTTTCAAAATGTTCTAGCCAAGTACGTTTAGGGCAGTATTTTCGTCCTCTTTTTGTATTTTTATTTTGCGTTTGTTTCAGATACACCGATTGTAACAACAGCTGTTTGTAGTACTGGTATGTATTATTTATATTGATTTATACCTACATGTTTATTTCATGTCTCTTTCGTTTACCCATTCTCTCTGGGTGTTATCTTTTGGCAAACCGTTTGTGGGGATTAAAGACTACTAAATAAAATTGTAACAATTAAACAATTGGTACCAGTGCATGTATAGCCAAATCCAGCCGAGGAAATTCGACGCATGCCCTACAATTTACTACACTATCAATTGCCTTAGTCCGCATTAAGATAATTCGTCCACAAACCCTCAGGTGGTAATTATCTTTATGTCATATGGTCTGGCATATGAGTCTGGTTTCGATCAGATACTTATACGTCGACAAGCCAATAATTGGAATAAAGCTATTATACAAAACCTATACCATGCCCTCCCCCCTTACTAAACAGGTGATGGCTGCGAAAGGTCCGAGCGGTATTCCTGTTCGGGTTCCATTGCAATTGATGTTATACAGGTGGTCTAGCAAGGTCAATATCTAGTCGTTCGGATGTGACGATTAGCCGAGATCTCGTGTACACGTTGACAGTTGGAATTCAAAATAAGAGTAGGCCGTATAGCGCCGCTGAATGGAAAAAATACCCTTCAAAACACACTGCGTGGGGTATACCTTATCCTAGAACAGTAGCACCTACCCTTAGAACCCGAAATGCCGCAAAAACGGCTTTACGTTGTATCGCATACCCGAAATGTCGGTTTTGAGGCCCGGGGCGTGTCAAGGGAGGGCCGTACAACTCCCCATGTATGTATAGTCAGTGTTCAAAGGGTTAAACCCTATTTAATTACATTTCTTATACATTCATTGATTTTTGATGAATATTATATAATTTCAGATGCTCTCAACAACAGTAATATGGCGACAGGATGTGGAATGTTAATATCAGTATATGTTTTAATTGTTCATCTCATCACTGTCACTCTATATAACTCACTTTAATACTCTGTACATAAATTACAATGTGATATCTGTTAATATACCCCGTTTCTTTCAATATTTCATAGTTTATCAAATTGCTATTAAACTTTACATTCTTCATAACTCAAGATGTATTGTTCTGAGTTTTTTTTTTGTTTCTTTTTTTATACTGCAATTGCCCTTAAGTTGTTTTCAGTGCACACCTATATCACGGGGGCGTGTGTACACTGATATAATTTGTCCGTACATCCTCTTTCTTACGATTGTCTTTAAGACGTCAACACAATGATTGCTGTGCTGAACGATATTTTCTGTATAAGATAATTACCGCGATACAAATCAAACAGAAATGAGAGGGAGGGGGGGGAGAGGGAGTGGTCGGAATGTTGACCAAAAAGCTACAACCTGTGATGTTTCAGCCATTTAAACTGAAGTCAATGGGCTAATAATTACTAGTCCGCGGCCTTATCTAGGAGGCAGACCACCATTAATTTCCCCGTTGACTTCAATGTTAATTTTGGCCTCTTTGCCCACCTCCAACTTTTCCCAAAATTTTCGTTGGGCTGAATGCTTTTCACTATAGACTAAGGAACAAATGACCATGTCTTTGCACTAAAATTTGTATGAGGTTGACCACCAAAATTTTGCGATACACAAATTTGAAGAAGCATACCCAAAACATGAAACTAGTTGTCGACATATCACCGTAGCCAACCTGATAACTCAGTTATCCTCCTCAAAATCATGAATATTTACCAAAACATGGCAGAAAATATAATTCAAACCCACTTCTTCCATCTAGACCAAAAAAATCAACAAAAATGTCTATGCAAAGGGAGAAAAAGAAGGAGAGGGAATTGCTATAAATAGACGAACTACAATTTGAGTATCGAGACTGTGAAATTTAATGGTGGTCTGCCTCCATCTCTCAAACAGAGTTGTCTTCCCTTAGATAGCAATTAGCAAGGATTGTGTGGAGAATGAGAATAACAACCCATGAACACATTCGAACATGTTTTGGGGAAATAAGTTGTCGAACAATCAAATTGATTATCCATCCCCTTAACCCGCTTAACCTGAGCAGTCTCCATATACAGGAACGCTCATCATGGAATCCTTTCAACATTTACAGTTTTCTAAAATATGTCACGATGTACGAATCCATTTCAATAGTCCCCTGTTTTCCCTCAAAAATGGAGACAAGAAGGTAACATAAATATTTGCCAATAATGCCATATAATTTATTGATTTTGATTAAATGTTTTCATTGAATAACATTGTAAATAATTTCGACCTTTTAAAAACAAACCATTTTTAGAAAAATAGACTTTAAAAACTAACACAGAAACAAACAAATAATAATAATATTGTCTGACATAGGTTCCGCTGTTGTGTCTATATGCCAGGTTTGTGACTAGATCCAGATCCAGATTGAGCACTTGTTCCAGCACCCTCTTGGGATGAATCTGGAGATGGTTTGGTGAACTGCTCGTCATCTTTAAAAGAACAAAGATACGTTTTGCTAATAAAAGTCAACAAAATATGAAATTAAATTAAATGAAAGATTAAATAGAAAAATATATGCGTAAATGAGAAAAACAATTATGTATTCATTTATGCTCTTTCGTGCAGCTTTAGACAACAATTAGTCCAACACTCGACGTCAAAATACAGTTGCTACAAAAGGTTTCTCAACTGATTCTGGCAGGGTTAGGTGTACTTTATAACATACTAAAAGTTTACCAAAGTAGGACCCACGGAAAAGTGGGTTTTTTTCAAGATGGCCCCAAAGATGGCCACCGAAACGTCATAATGATCATAATTATGTCACTATCAAATTAAATTTGATGATTTTGGTGTCTTTCCCTAGGTTTAGGCGGGCAAATAACACATAAAGATAATTAAAAATGATGTTGGCCTACAACAATATCAAAACTGGCCGCCAACACCTCCAAATGACCGCAAGTCCATAATTGTTGGCCCCAACTTGATGATCTCGATAATTTCCTTAACATGGACCTAATTTTAAAAATGTCTTGAAAGACGGAAAAATAAAAATATATTAAATTTTTTATAGTTATACCCAACAGACATTTGGTCGCTGTTTTCCAGTTTTCCCATCTGTGGCAAGAACAGTATTTTCTTCCTTCTTACATTGGGTGATAAAACGACACAGGGGAAACTGTGGCACACATGAACACATTTTGAGGGCGATATTTTAAAATTCGTTAATAACAAATTAATGCAGAAAATTCACATGTCCTTAATACACATTTTAAAATTAACTTTATAAATTATAATGGTGTACTTACGACTTGGGAGTAATCCTTTAAATGTTTTAAAAAGTAATTCGCCATATTCCATATCTAAATCTTTAAAATTAGCCGCAGACATTTTAATTAACTGGTGGCCATCCACGTCATCAAAAGCTTCCAGTATGGCGTACTTATCATTTCCAGTTATCTTATTTTTCTCCAGAACACACTTTAACCAATCTTGAACTTCGTTCTTTGTCCAATGATCTGGATGGAGTATCGTCCATCGTAATTTTTTATCTCTTGCTGAAATAAAGTCAAACATACTTGTGACGCCCGGAATCTTTATATAAATTTAACTATCCACTATTTCTCATACTCTTCGGTCTGGTGCTTCTTTGCAGGGCGGGAATTCGGAAAAAGGGATGATTTGATGTGTTAGTAAAAATATATGTCAATCTTCATTGAGATTATAACTTCTGCAAGGGCAATAATTCGTGTGATTTTATTTTTATTGCGAGTCTATATTTCCGGTTTACAGTGGAGAAGTGTTTCTCGCTTGAAACGACATCTCCCCCTTTCGGGCACTTAATACTGTGTCAAGATCTACTGAAGGGTGTCTCTTGATCACAATGATTTGTTTCCGCACCTATAAATTCAACTGTTCTCTCTGCATCAATTGAGAAATTTCAATTTTTTAAATATTCGTAAATATTTTTTTAAATATTCGTAAATATTTTTTTAAATATTCGTAAATATTTTTTTAAATATTCGTAAATATTTTTTTAAATATTCGTAATTATTTTTTTAAATATTCGTAAATATTTTTTTCAAATGTTCGTAAATATATTTTCAATATTCTTTTAAAATTCGTTAATATTTTTTTTAAAAATATGTTTTCTAATATTCGTAAATATGTTTTCTAGTATTCGTATTATTTATTTTTTTATAAAATATTCGTAAATAATTATTTTCTAAATAATCGAAATATATTTTATCAAACAATTTAAATTATGTTTTATTATTATTATTATTATTTTATTTTTTTCGCTTGAGTATTCGCTTTTTTTTTGTTTTTGTTTGAGTGTTCGACTTTTTTCTCAAATATTCGTAAATAGTCGTTATATATTCGTAATCAGATTTTTGTAAAATATTCCAAATTTTATCTTCTATTATTCTTAGCTTTTATTTTCTAATATTCACAAATAATATTATTTATTCTATGTTTCTGTCAATGATGATTATATGCATAATATTACTTGCGGAAAGTGACGGATCCGAGTAGATTGTTAGATGAGATGAAAAACTAAACCACTTTCATTTAGGCCAGAAAAATGCGTCGATTATTAGTGATAATAATCCGTGTCCTTTTCTAGGTACTTACACGTACTGTGTCTTGCCCACTGGGTGTTTCAGGATGATGCTCGACACGAAGTGCTGGGTGTGGAATTAGGCCTAGGCCTATACCTGGGTCTGGGTCCATTTCCAATTTATTGTCGCCGTCATAGTCACCTTCTTTTGTCAGGCCTACTAAAATGCTTCTTTTCCTCCTCCCCCCAATACTTAAACATGTTATCCGTCTTTTACTATTTCTATGTCGAATTAGGGGCATAGTGAGACATCCGTGTAAAAATATATTTGACGCAAAACGGAAGCTTTAAACCCAGGGACAGTCGAGATAACTCCTCAAAAAGAAAGACATTTTTTTTAGGTATTGTGGATAACCGAGGCTCGAGATCAAAGAGAGGGGTAAATCTTAAGTTTTCCCACTACATTAAAGTTTAGCGAAAATTTATGCTCTAGTAAAAAAGTTTATCGATACCAGGAAGGTTTTGTGCACGTTTTAATGCAAATAAGTATACATGCTTACGTCCACTTGTGATTTTTGAATGATTTTGTAATAATAGCGGAAGTAGGAAGATATATGTGTCGTGACATACGTAGATATTCATAGATATATCAACGCAATCTGTGTGATATGAAGCCAATTAATTGTTTACTGTTTACCTGCCAGTATGTTTAGGTATATATATAATACGTCGTGCTGGTGGTTCTAATAATGTAGACTTACGAGACACAACAACCCGGTCGTTCATATAATATATATAATTTTAAGAAGGTTATCAGGGGAGGCTAAGTACGTGACGGGCCCCGGGTGTAACTATTTGATATAATTTATTACGAATATCACCAAGGAGCACTTTTATTGTTATTATTATCTAAAAGGTACTATCATACAGTAGTACTTGTCCAGTCTAGAGTAGATTGCCCAAAAATATCCACTCATGATCACACAACTATAGCACCTTTCTAATGGTGGTTATACAGGTGTTTGTATTGTATATAAATATGTGATATTGTATCTCTGTTAAAAGGGAACTATAATTTTCTTTACACAAAAAAGAGATGTCCATTTATTTGCATATTTAAAAATATTACATCCAAATTAAATTCAAATAAAAGCCAGGTGTTTTTTTAAGTGTATAATTGTGAAAAAAGCATACAGCAGTACGTCGTCTAATATATCACGCGTTGTTTAGCATTTTTTGTTTGTGGTGGTGGGGGGCATAAATTCGCGTTAATGTGTGAGGGGGGGGGCAATAAATGCCTATCACTCGTTGTTAAGCATGTTGTGTGATGCGGGGGGGGGGGGGCAATATATCCTAATAATGTGTGATCAAGTAAATTTTGTGGCATAAATATCAGTACACCTTCCGCTTCATGTCTGAATCTCTGCACCATTGGTATTGTTTTATTCTTTCTTTTAATAACAATCAGTATTTTTTGTATTTTTGTAAGTGTAATTAGCAAATTAGTTTTGAAAAAACTGTGCTATGTGCTACGTCATCACTTTAACAGTTACAGCGTATCAATACATGCATAAATAAATCTTGTAATCTCAATATTCCACAACAACACTAACTAACTATGCAATTCTTTGGATGAATATACCATTATAACTACCACTTCTTCTTCCCTTGCCCGTCTTATTCGACTATCAGAATCGAACTATTAAATTCATCAAAGGTAGTTACAGAAACTAGTATTCTAGATCTACTATTGAATGGCTCCACAGACCTTTCGAACACGACTTATATTTTGATTTTTGAAGCAGTCCATAATTTTATTAAAAGTATCAACAGGTTTTCATTCGCGTTTACATATTGTTGTATAATATCAAATAATTGCATCAACTCCGATTCGTATATATCATTTCCACATGAAACTGTATACATGTTCTGTCTTACAATTTATTATATTTAATCTTATTTGTATGTATGTGTTTATATTTATCGTTTATTATTTTCTTTGCCTGTTGTTATTCCTTTCCAAACGAATAAAATATTGATTAAACTATAAAATATAATACATGCATATCGGGACCAGAGGCGGTGTGTGAAATAGCTTTAATTAACATCCGCTTCCACACAAATGATATCGCAGGCAATGTTGATAACGGTGTTTTATAGGACCAACATCGTAATTCTAAACCTGGGCCTGTTTCACGAAATTTTAACTAAAGCGGCGTTCACACTAAGGCTTTAACCTGCATTGAATTCAGAATAAAGTCTTATTCCGGACTTTGGCGTCACACTCAATTCGATAAAAACCGAATTAAATCTGAATTAACCAATCCGTATATTTTTCCGAATTCAACCCGGAACAATTATTCTGAATCGGATTATTCGCAGTCAAGATTTGAGTGTGACACGATTGATTCCGATCAACAGTTTTACCGGGAACGATAACCTTGCGCGCATGTTAACTTCTACTTTCTTCATATCGCGGGAAATCGTGTATTTATGAAACTGATGTTATGGCAAACAACCGAGGTACAGTTTGAGCTAAGGAGGAGAGGCTTCTCCTTCTCCAACTTTGGAGAAATGATGATGTTGAGGCACAGCTGTAGGTCCTCCATCGCACAGAGAGAGACAGAGAGAAAGACAGAGAGAGACAGAGAGAGAGAGACAGAGAGAGGCAGAGATAAAGATATATTCGAAACCACACCAGTTGACTCAATGACAGGCCACACGGTACAGCAGACACGTACTTACCATTCGGTCAGCCAACCCCCCGGTTACCAGAGAACGACCGATTAGGATTGGGCTAAAAAAGGAAGAATTTAAACAAAACTGGCACCTCTAGGCGGATGATGCAGAGATGGTTATATTGGACTAGGTATTGGTGACTAGACCGGTGCATAAGATCACCTATACGAATGTCTGGCGCACCCATCTTGGATATGAATGACCTTCATTGCGCATTCAGTGTGGCACTTTTCATTCTGAATTCAATCCAAATAAACTGTAATGTGACGCACCACTTTTAATGCAGGAAAAACTAATCCGAATTCCGTAGACCGGCCTCCGGAATTCGCATCGAATGCGCATGTAGTGTGAACGTAGCTTTAGATAAAATCCGATTTTAGTAATTCGATTGGATAGTATTAGATTGATTTTAGCGCTTAGCCAATCAGATTTAAGTATGTACTAAAATTTGGATTGTATCTTAAGTTAAAATTTCGTGAAACAGGCCCCTGTTTAGCGTAAGTGTTTTAAGTATTCTCCGAAAATTATCCTGAAATGACGAAAATACAAATGTCCAAAGTTTAACTAAACACTGCATAGCACCATTGTAAAGTAAAACTCACGTAGTTACTAAATTGTATACATGGCATTTAATCAATGATTATAATAATTTGAAATGAAACGGGTGTGGCCCTCTATGTAGTTCTTATAAATGATAACGTCACATCTATTATTTTTAACTTATCAAAGTAATAATAGTTATATTACTAATATTTCTTTTCAATATATTTTATTATAATTGCGTGGTAAAGACAGCAGGGATTCATTATGTTTCCAGAGAACAAACCGAACATGTAAAGAGTATACTGAATCGTTTCGTTGTTTTGTGGTGCATAGTTAACTACAAACAGGATATATTACGTACATATCCTAAACCGAGTCAGATTAGATCTCTTTTATCTATACAGTCATATATTAATATGTATATTGTGGGATCGTCTTCTTATTGAGTCAAATTAACATAATTACTACTGATCTCTATTAATATATTATAGCGATAAATTGGGTTTAACGGCCACTCGATTTAAACTCGGTCATTTCGGGACTAATGGTTCAATTATTTTTCAATAAAACCCACGAGGTTACATGGCCAGACTTCCCTGTATATCCCTTGTCAGTGGATAAGGCGCTGGTTCGCTAGCCTGGAGGTTGAGTGTTCGATCCCTGCATTGGCCGAGAAAGTTCATCTCGATTTTCCGGCGTGATTTCCCCTTGTCAGTGATGCAGAAGGAGGGCCTGACAAGGACAGCTGCCTAGTCGTTCGGATGGGACGAAAAACCGAGGTCCCGTGTACAAATTGGAGTGCACGTAAAAGATCCCTTGGCAGTTGAAATTCGATATAAGAGTAGGCCGTAGCGCCGCTGCCCGGGCAAAATTTCCCTCATTGCACACTGTGGCGTATGCCCGTCTTCAATTAGCCCAGGTACGGTGCTTAAGCGTAGGACGTTAAACCCCATTTCATTCATTCATTCATTCTTTAATACTCGGATTAGTTCTAACAAGGAACATTGCCTTAAATTGTGTTAATTCTCTTTTGTTTTATTTTTTGTGCATCTATTTTGTGTGGGAATTTTGTCTTAAGTTCGTTCATTTTTATACATACATAAATTTACATTCTTCTCAACAAAAAAAAAATAATAATTTATTAGAAATGTAAAAATGCTACAATAAAAGTGTCAAAATTAATCTCTTAATAAGAAATGAATAATAAATATGATATACCTCTATCCAGGATTATTAGATTCCGTTGGTAATGAAACAAGATACAGATGATCACCTTGGCGGAGGCCTATAATATATTTCAATGATTAATATATCCGGCTCAATAACTACACGTTTATAAATACGCCTACATGTAACTATAAAAATGTTGGGGCATCTGTAATTTGAAATCCTTATCCTGTTCCCCGTAAAATAAGCATTCATTTTCCCACCTTGCGCGTCCATTGGCTGAATTGTCCCCTCCAATCATTAAACCGATTTATACGGGAATCCCCTTTGATTCCCATTAACATTCATTCATTGAGCTTCCCCTGGCTATTTACACATCTAAATATAGCAAATAAAATATAAAATTGATCACGGAAGTGAAAATATAAAGGATTATTATATAATTAACAATCGTTTTATCTGATGTTGCCTATATATGTTTCTCGTGCGATTTGTTATAATATAAAGTTCGGGTCACACTAAACGAAACTCAATATACGCCCAACAGCTTAGTTTCGAAAATAATAATATAGTCCTTCACAACAGCTTATTCGCAAGGAAAACATGCACGTTGGCTAAATTTGATAAGGCCTACACGCAAGAAATTTAATCTCCGCCGTGTTCACAAGGAGCTTGAAGTCGCGGAGCACTGAATACCAATAAGACTTGTACTCCCATGTTTCACTGCAAATTTGAAAATAATCTGTTAAAAACTATCATGAAACACGGATTTTGGTAAAGGGGGTGCAATTTCAATGGGATTCATCCGTTAAAAGTGTAGGCTGGGTTGGATGTAGAAATGGTTCCACTACTGCTGTCTTCCGTCTTACTCTAGTCGCAGTAGTGGTTTTTTCTACAGAGTTCCTTTGCGCAAGTTTTTTAGTCAAATGACTGCAAAAAGTTTACTGGCCTATAGCTCGCTTAATTTGCACCTAAACTGGCCCAAAACAGTACTGCATGTAGCTTAACATATAATAAATCAATTCTTATTTAAATAAAAGTGAGGCCTTACCGCACAATTATATGATTTGATAAAACCCGTCTCCTACGCGAAATTTCAACTGGCCGACCGTCATGGCCGCAAGTTGCGTAATACGTCATTAGGCCTACAACCTAAACAGCGCTATGCAGATAAAAACTGTTCGGTAACTATTTTAATGGTCCAGTCGTCACTATTTGTGATAGAATTACTTATTTTAATACAAACTGTAATGATGTGTGTTGACAGTTGTGCGTTTGAACCTATTTGAACTTGCGTAAGGGGTCTTGGACTGTACCAATTGTTACCTTAAACACAGTTTAAGGTAACAAGTATAGTTACTAGGTTGGATGCGACGATAGTCCAAACTGTTGGTATATACAAATATGTAACCCATATCGCTTTCAAAAGTCAGTTGTTGGCGGGCGGACGGACTGATGAACATGGTGATGACTTACGCCCAAACTATGTATGGGCGCAATTGTTGGCGGTCGTACGGACTGATGAACATCGTGATGACTTACGCCAAAACTATGTTTGGGCGCAAAAAGTAATCTCTCTATATAATGTTTCAAATACTGAAATTGGTGAACAAAAATTGCTGAAATTCAAAAAGGCCGTGACATTTCTTTTCTAATGTACTTTATGAAGCCATAAATATATTATTGATAGATATATGAGATATTTTAACATCCATATAATACTAAGTATGGAAAGATGGGTAGACAGGCAAATAAACAACCACCACAGCTGTAATCTTTGACAATCGACATTGTTGGGATGTCAATATTACTATACAATCTACGCGATAAACTTACTTATACAGGAAATGAGATAACACTGACTACACTATGAAAAAAGCTTTGGTGAAAATATATCTAACACGACACTGTAATAACAGGCCAGGGACTGTACAGCGCAGGAGACGCTTATGGCTGGCCCCTGGATCCATTCACTTGACCTGGCGCCTGGTACGTTCGGGCATTTTTATGCGCGAACTCTTAGTTTTCTTTTACTGGCACGCGCACAGGTACTATTTCTTTTTCTTTTACAAGTCTCCAAATCTGGGATTTCGTGCGGAGGTACTTCTGGGCTAACAGTCTGTGAAACTACAACATTTTTGCCACTGTACCTGTGTATCGCTAATTATAAACCGAATGTGTGAAGAAAGTTGATACATATCAGTCAAAAATTGTTCGGTACAAACTGAGTTGATTCACGCTCAATTTGGTAATAAACAAACCATGGGTTTATTTTCTCATCAGTGTCACCGCGGATTTGTTGACCTTGTTTGAACTTACGCATAGCTATATCCATACACCGAGAGAAATTATCTAGTCTCGGTGGAAAGAACCATGGTCATCTGGTAGAAAATTACTTATTACTTGAATTTTTTGGAACGGAAAACAAGTGTTTTTAGAAGCAAACTAACCTGAGGAAGACATTATACTAATAATAAAAGGCGAGACCTCTTTTAGAGGCGCAGGCTTACACTGAGAAATAGGTCAGGGTCAAAACGTACGTTTGCCTTATAAGAAACAAGTAAAAGGATAAATACCTACGTATCTCGATAAAAAAAAAATCGGATTATAGTTCTAGATAAGGTGTGTTAATTAACAAGATGAGTTTATTATCGCTAGGGGTGAAAAACCCTTGGACGGTAGTTTTCTGTACCGGGTATGTTAATTAACCGACGGGTTAAAAACGAATGACCCGCTGTGCATTGTTTAATTTGTGTGTTTTCTCGATAGTTGTTATATCTGAACCAAACGGGCATAATCAGGGACCGACAGGCTTTATCTTACGCGTGAGTGTTAAATGGACTTTGTATAAGGACGTGTCTTTATATATGTGGAAGTTGTACGGGTCGTTTCTTCTATGCGTCTTTTGTATTTGTTGATGAACATAAGACACCATATTGGCTTCAAAAGAACGTAAGTTGTCAAATCATCGTTTGAAATCTCGGCATTCCCGTGATCGAAAGGAATACAAATCTAAAAATAACCAACTGCACGTTTCTTTCAAGACCATGTACTTTGGGGCGTAGACATGCCGTCTACTGTACATAACTTATTTTAGATTTATATTTGTACATATAGCCTAATCAACAACTAAAAATAACTACAAAAAGTGGTTTTAATATTGAAAAATATTTTAAGCCTGGATATACTTATTTCTGTCTTAGACAATACCACTATATATGGAATGTATTGAAATTGTGTAAAATACACTGTTAATATGTAATGTATATGCCTATTATGCATTTTACAAGATAAAAAAAAACAAAAAAAAAACAGTGGATATCATTCCTGTCTAACAAATCATAAAGCTGTGGTGTTACGGTGGCGGCATAGTATTTCACCGTAACACCACAGCCACTCTAACCATTCATAATATATGTAACTATCCCTTTACAGCATTGCACTCCCTACACATTTCCCCTCGTCCTACATTCCCAACGGGGCCATCCATAAAGTACGTACGCTCAAAATGGGTAAAATTCAGACCCCCTCCTTCCCTGTACGCTCATGTACGCTTTTGGCATACCCCCAAGTTTATTTTTCGCAATGTCTATTTTCTGTATTGTCCGCAGACTTATTTTGTAGATTTTTACTTTGCGTGTAGTGCGGACCTCTTGCACTTACTAATAACGTAGTCAATCAATATGTTTATTGTGAGAAATTACGCTTTCGAATTGCTATGTGCAAAAATACTGAAGTCTTTGTATTTTATTGAAATATAGGTTTATCCCCAAAAGTTCTCGGCTGCTTTCGATATTGGCATGTATCGGATCGAAACTTCATGGATTATGCCCCCTGATTGTACGAAAAAATCAGGTTTTTAGCTTGTGGACTTTGATTAAACTGGACATGCATGTTTATAACCCAAAGATCTTAGTTCCTTTCGATATTTGCGCACATCGGAACGTAGCTTCCTGAATTATGGCCCCTGGTTGTCCGAAAAATACGTTTGATTATTTCACCGTTACACCCTAAGGCATGGTTGAGTTCGGATCTCGGGAAATTCGGACCAAAAATGCCAGACAAAATGACCGCCGTTTGTACGCGATATTTGCGCAAATCGGATCGTAACTTCCTGAATTATGACCCCCTGACTGTCCGAAAATCGCCTGTGGTGCCTCTGGAGGTCACAATTATTATCCGTTTTAAAACACGTTTGATTATATTACCGTTACACTGTAATGAAGGTTGAGTTCCAATTTCGTGAAAATCGGAACAAATTTGCCAGACAAAATTGCGCCCCTGTCCGTCCGGACGTCCGTACACATCGTTTGTGGACTCTCTACAGGTCACAATTCTTATCCCATTTTAACGAAATTTGAAATATAGGTTTACCCCAAAAAGATCTCGGCTGCTTTCGATATTGGCATGTATCGGATCGAAACTTCCTCGATTATGCCCTGATTGTAGTATGAAGCTTATTTATCAAACTATAGATCAGTGGATTAAGCAACACATATTCATTTTGTCAGTCCTTATGTGGAGACTTAACCTCTCCCCCTAATTCTTAAACCTAGCCCACAATCAACATAATATTATGACATCATATGTGTTAATGTGCAGGACAGTCTCAGCGTTCTCCATTCTCTTGTGGGTATGTTAAGCCTCGCTCATCGAGTTGCTTCATTACAAGTGGCACTCGAGAGCATTCTGGCGCGCTATTCGTGTGCCAATTTTTAAATTTCCATGGTGTCTTAAAAATTTTATGGTAACATAACAACACCAATGCTGGTTTAAATTGACAATTATGTTTTGTTTGCATTGTCGTAGACTATGGATAATCTTGAGTTAGAGACTAATCGCCTCCTTTAATTTCTTTATCCAAAAGTCTTTAAGGGCACAATAAGCCAGGTCGTTCACATAATATATTTCAAATTAATCGGCCTTACCAGGTGTTCGGCAAAGATGGTAACTCCGAAACTCCGCTAAATATCAATATGATTTGTCCTCTCATGATACGTATGGGTGTTTGAAGTAGATAAAAAAATCGACAAAGAAAATTATAAATATAGTTACCTCCCTTACATCACTACCTTACTGTATCACCAACTGGCCACAGACGTGTAGGTTACTAGCGGCCCATTCGCCACATATTCCCTTGTTCTGATCCGTAACTGAATCACCTTTGTGGGTCAGTGCAGGTGGGCAAATGATGTCTAATGGAATATTAATCTGCTTTTGTGTAATTCACTGTAAATGACATGTCAACAATATAATATAACACTACCTCTAATATAAAGCACTGACGAACCTGGTCGGATTAAGAAATCAAGGACCCGATGATGTGGAGGTTTTGCTACCTTGAAAATTACAATAATGTGAAAAGGAAATATCACTTGAAACATATGGTTTAATTCTGAAAGTATTTACAAAGACGTTCAGCTGCATTTTCGCAGCATTCTCAGTAGACAATAAAAAACCCAACATATAGTGCCACTTATTATAAGGGTTGGGTAAAATCTATTGATAAACGACTTCTTAATCAAATATTGATAACACGCACTAAACAAAATTACGTTATCAGTGAAAATTCAAAACATAAGTCGTATCCGAAGGAAGTCCAAAATATAATAAATGGTTTATTGAAAAGTAGTGATGTTGCCAATATTCTTCCCGAACACTCAAATAATTCTACGCTTGCTGAATCATTTTCATGTTAATGCTCAGACAAGATAGATAAAATACGGAACGATTTACAGTCTCAAAACCAAACATCTGATATTGTTGAAAAAAGTAGCCCCAACTGCACTTCACTGTCCCAATTTGAAATGGTAACACCATGTGAAATTTAAAAAAAGTAGTTTTGTCCAGTTCATCTGCATCGCGTGCACTAGATCCACTACCAACCAAACTTGTTAAACAGTGTATCGATAAATTATGTCCAGTTTTAGCCCATATTATTAACACATCTCTCAAAACCGGATGTTTCCCTGACAACTTAAAATCAGCTTTAGTTTTTCCGCTAATCAAGAAGTATAATCTCGATTCTCGACGCTACTGTGCATTTTTTTTCTAAATTAATTGAGAAAATCGTTTCAATCCGCTTTAAACAACATTTTCAGAAAAACAATATAAATGAACATTTTCAGTCAGCATATAGAACTGGCCACAGTCCATACAGAAACAGCCCTCCTTCGAGTCTATAATGACATTATATGTGAATTAGATTGTAAACACGCTGTTGTATTGATTCTTTTAGACCTTAGTGCCGCGTTTGAAACCCTTGATCAGAATGTATTACTGAAAAGACTTGAAAAGCGATTTCAAATTCACGGATGTGCTCTAAGTTTGTTCGCGTCATACCTAAATACATGTAACGGAAAACAGCAAGCTAAATCAAATCCAGTTAATCTACAGTTTGGAGTGCCACAAGGATCGGTATTAGGCCCACTTCTGTTTAGGTCCTACACTACACCGTTAGGTAATATTATTAAAAACCATAACCTAGACTATCACTGTTATGCCGACGATACACAGCTATATTTAGCTATCAAACCAGAATCTCAATCAAGTAATTTTTCCAGCCTTGAAAACTGCATCTTATCAATAAAAGAATGGATGACTAACAATTTCCTGGAACTAAATGACGATAAACTGAAGTACTTATTATTGGATAAAATCAAAAACTAGAAAAATTAAATTGTCTGTCAATAAAATTCAAGTTGGTAGTTGTGACGTTTCTCCTGCTAAGAATGTAAGAAATTTAGGTGTTTATTTTGACAGTAAATTTAACATGGGTAACCATAATATCGTCTATCTGTAAATCAACCAATTTTCAATTGTATAAGATTGGTCGGATAAGAAACTTCATTGATAATGAAACCTGTAAAACCTTGTGAATACTCTTGATACATGTAGTTTGGACTACTGTAATTCCCTGCTATGGAATCTTCCTGCAAATAATTTGTCTCTCCTCCAGAAAATTCAGAATAAAGCAGCACGAATCATTATCAGAACTAAAAGTACTGATCACGTTACCCCTGTTTTACATGATCTACACTGGCTTCCCATATCACATCGTATCACTTTCAAAATACTTACACTTACTTACTCTACATTACATTCAGATAATTCTCCAGATTACCTTAAATCCCTTATCGCCCTATATACTCCATCCCGTACACTCCGATCTTAAAATAGCTACCTGCTTACACATTTTTATCCTTCCATATCTTATGGTAAACGCGATTTTTTCCTACGCTTCTCCTTTTCTGTGGAATACCTTGCCTCTCAATATTAAATTATCTGATAGCATTGAAAGTTTTAAACGCAATTTAAAAACACACCTTTTAACTGACAAAATGACTTTTAATGCAGGTATCCGAGTTAATTGTATACTATTTTAGGCGCCGCTATATTTTATTTTTATTACTTTTAGACTTTTAGCTATTTTAATTTGTTTATTACATGCCATATTTTATTATAATCTTTATCAACCATTTAATTGTATTTTATATGTGTGATGTCCACTAAGTGTTAACTGCGCCATTGAGCAGTTTTTATATTGGTAATAGGCGCATTATAAATAAATTATTATTACAAATAGATTTCGAAACCGTGGCATAAAATAGTGCACTTTTGTGGAAAATATTTCATCAAGGCATTGACATAATAATCACCTACACTAAGTTTGAACATTCTAGGTCAGTTAGAAGGAGAGTTATTGTGTTCCAAAGTCTCGGTCAATCAAATTGCTTATCGCTCTGCTTACCCAGAGCAGAAAATGCTAATTATCGAACTTAGTCAAGGCATTGATGTAATGAAACTATACACCAAGTTCCATTCTCTCGCGTAATTAGAACTAAAATTATAATGTCCCACAGCATCAACCAATCAAATTGCTTATCTCTGCTTACCCTATAAGAAGAAAAGGCTCATCTTCGAACTCCATCGAGGCATTGGCCTAATAAACACCTCCACCTAGTTTGGAAATTCTAGCTCAATTAGAAAGGGAGTTATTGTGTGACAGGAGAGGGAGAGAAATGGGGTTTAACGTCAACTCGACACAAACTAGGTCATTTTGGGACTAACGTATGGTTTTCCATTTTATTTCAATAATTCGCTCGTGCGTAGGAGTCTTTAACAGTGGGAGGAAACCGGAATGCCCGGAGGAAACCCACGAGGTTGAAAAGGCGTTCCTATCTCCATGTCACATACGCTCACACTAGGGCTCGAAACCACAGCCGCAAGCCAGAGGTGACCAGCCAGCTAGAGGTCGAACCGACGGGCGACCTGACGAACCCATTCTAATAATCTTCGAAAGGTGGGGGACAATTAGTGCACTTCTGTGGAAAATATATTTAATAAAAGATTTAAAGTGTGTAGAATCAGCAACAGGGTATACTTTCAGGGTACTGTGATGCCATAATAATGGAGATCCAGAAAGATATGAATCTAATTCAATTTAAAAAAAACAAAGAAACTTTTAATGAATAGAATGGGCCTATTAAAGGAACGGGGCGTGCAATGAAGGATACATGCCGCAGAGCTTTAGTAGCGCTTTCCCTAAGCATTTTGTAAATTAGGCCCCTGAATAGAAAACTGGCAAAATACATAAACACATGTAAAACTACTGTAGGCATGACAGATAGTAAACTTATTTCAAAAAACATACAATAATTGGCAGCTCTAATTTGAAAATACAATTTGCCGCAAAATTAGACTTAAACCTGTGTTCGTTTGCTTGTCGTGCATTTTTGTATGACTCGTCGATTTGACAAACGATCTATTTTTGATTGAAAAATAACATTGCTTCGCACTTCAAATTATGCTGTCCACGTTGTTATTCTTTTGATGTTGCCAGTTGGCTACCCATGCTACGGATCTTGTGTACTGTCCGTCTAACCAAAAACATATAAAAGCATTTCAGGTCAGGGCTTGGGGAGGGGGTGGGGTCTGTTGGTCTAAATAATTGTAGTCATATATGCTGTCCAAATGTTGTTATTCGTTTGCTGTAGCCAGTTGGCGTCCCATGCTACGGAATGAATGAAATGGGGTTTAACGTCCGACTGTTGTGCACTTAACCTGAGCTAATTGAAGACGGGCATACGCCATACAGTGTGCTATGAGGGAAATTTTGCCCGGGCATCGGCGCTACGGCCTACTCTTATATCGAATTCCAACTGCCAAGGGATCTCTTACGTGCAGTCCAATGTGTACACGGGACCTCGGTTTTCGTCCCATCCGAACGACTAGGCAGCTGTCCTTGTCAGGCCCTTCTCTTCTGTATTACTGACAAGGGGAAATCACGTCGGAAAATCGAGATGAACTTTGTCGGCCAATGCAGGGATCGAACACTCGACCTCTAGGCTAGCGAACCAGTGCCTTATCCACTTAGCCACCGTGATCGGATCTGGTGTACTGTCCGTCTCACCAAAATCTTATAAACGCATTTCAGGTCAGGGGGGTTGGTCGTTGAAATTGTCCGCAATAATTGCTCCGACAAATAAAACTTTACCCCTACGTATGTTCTCTCAAGAGATTGCGGTAAGGGCATAACTATTCACACATATCCGCGGATAACTAAATCTATGCCACTGTTATTTTTTAATAAATGTTTTCCAAATCTGAGTTCAAGCTAGAGCGATGATTAGAAATGTTTCATTTATTTCAGATCGAGTGCCGTATTATTTTATTATACGCCTAAGGTTATATATCTAGCTGTTTTAGTTTATCACTGTTAGAAAATCCGGTGTATAGTTTCAATACTCGTTCTAGGTAAATTAATTAATTCTCAGTGAATGTATGAGAGATAGAACACATATAACCATAATCAGTGAAGTAAGCCACGCCCATTAAGTACTTACCTGTACTACGTCATAACACGGTTGTTTATTTCCTATCAGGGGAGGGCACTGGAACAGCAAAGGTGTGTGAAATACCGTTTCAAACATGGCGGCCATGGGGCCAGGGAATAGACTACCTCCCGATTGGAATTACTCTGTGACGCGAGACGGGAGGATATTTTTCATCAAGTAAGTTTGTTAGATAATGCTAGACACTATTTGTTAGGTTTTCACATTTATTGCATTTCTACACTGCGAAAATGAGAAGTTATTAACTCGCATATTTGTCATTCTTTTACAGCGAAGTACAGCGTCAAACAACATGGCTTCACCCGTTGACAGGTCACACTGTACAGACTGGATACGAGAGAGTGAAAGGTATTTGTCACTTTATACATGTACATGTAGTTTGTATTATATTATTCAGCATATAAAATTACCTTGCATTTTTTAAACTCATTTTTAAGACTATTGGTACCGCTAAAAGATGGACAGTCTTACAAATTTGTACCGTAGGCGTAACGTAAACAAATTCGGATGTCATCAATGAACGTTTATGAAACTTTTTAAATTTCTGTTATGTCTGCAGGCGCAATCAAAAATCGTATTAGTAATAATACTTTTGAATATGCAGGGAAGTAGCCTACAGTTAGAAGGCCAGTGTAGTTAGGCAAGCTAAATAGGCTAACTATATAAAGGAAATTTTTTAATTATTAGATTATATTTTATAATATAAGTTATACATGTAGCCCTACAAGTAGATAATGGTTAATGCAATAAAGTTTAAACAACAAAACAAAGCATAAAAAAGGTGTATACCACCATCTTTCATTTATCAAATTCACATCCAATACAACAAGTTGTAAATATTTTATTATGTGTCCTACATGTAGCCTACATGTATAATAAAGTTTCAATCTCAAATTGAAAAAAACAGTTTAGCTTTTAATAGTTTCAATCCAAAGCAATGCATATTCACTGTGGCTACAGTCACAGTGTGAATGGTTTGGGGACTTTTTTGTGGTTTGATTTTAAAAAACTTTTTAACAAATTAGATGGAAAGAGATGATAGGGTCTAAAGCATGTACCTGTAGTATTGCAATGATTTTTGTGAAAAAATATGGGTTGTCTGTTTGTATCATTTTGATTTTGAAAAATGTTTATTGAATCTTTATCAAGAAAATGATGACAAGCCATAGTGGCAGTGCTGTGTCAGTACAAGAGGGATTTTGACTTGAATGATCTTTGATATACTGTACCTGTACATATTCTTATCCTTAGGCAAATAGGACAATCTGCGATTGGTAGATTTATGTTGAACAATGAATGACAACCCAACCATACGTTGGTCATGATTGCAGATATTATGCTTGAAATGAAGCCATTGTCTCTCTTTATAGTGTCATAATGGATTATATAATGAAAAGGTGTACTTATCATAGTTGATACTATAACCAGCTTAACCTGGCTTAAACTGTCGTACATGATGGATTATATTTACACTTCCTAACATAGATTTTTACACTTTCTTTAACGATAACATTTCACCTTTTTAAATTTAGGAGTAGAACTCCTGTGATAATATATCTTATTAGTACCTTATTATTAGGGTTTCAACAATTACAGTGCATGTACTTTTAGGCCTTACAGTAATTAACAGGAGTCTAGAAGACTATTGGTACCTCATGTGTACCTATTGTTTTGATGTACATGTATACATTCTTTGATCATTCCATAATATGTGGATATTCAGGAATGCCAGAAGTACAGGGGCAGTGGAGAGCACATGTCTCACCATTCAAGGTGAAGTGAAATATGATTTAGCATCCTACGTACATGTACATGCACTTTTCTGCACCCAAAAAAAGACAATCTTTCTATGTGCTGTGAAGGAAATTTCTCTAAACACATCATTTCCACCTATTCTTTATTGAATTTTAATTGTCATCAGTTCTTTTATTTGTCAGCATATACACAGGACCTGCGCTTTTCATCCCATTTGAATGACTAAAGACTTTTCCAGGCTAGGTCCTTTATCCTGCACCATCATCAAACAGTTGGATTGGAACTTAGAATGAATGAATGAAATGGGGTTTAACGTCCTACTGTTATGCACTTAACCTGAGCTAATTGAAGACGGGCATACACCATACAGTGTGCTATGAGGGAAATTTTTCCAACTGCCAAGGGATCTTTTACGTGCACTCCAATGTGTACACGGGACCTCGGTTTTTCGTACCATCCGAACGACTAGGCAGCTGTTCTTGTCAGACCCTCCTTCTGCATCACTGACGAGGGGAAATCACGTCGAAAAATCGAGATGAACTTTCTCGGCCAATGCAGGGATCGAACACTCGACCTCAAGGCTAGCGCACCTGCGCCTTATCCACTTAGCCACCGTGATCCCGGATTGGAACTTAGACTTCCTGGTTTGTAAGACACTGATATCTGTGAGCCACGGTCACTCCCTAAACTAGGGGGGGGGGGTGGATGGCCGAATGTTTAGCATGTGGGTGCTGTATCATAAAGCCTGTCATTGGATAAACTGGCGTGGTTTCGAATCCCTAGTACGGGGCAAGTAGAAGGGTTGCCTGTCCAACATCTTGGGTTTTCTCAGGGGGCTCCGGTTTCCTCCCACTGCTAAAGACTTTACGCGCAAGCGAATTATTGAAATAAAATTAAACCATATATGTTAGTCCCGAAATTACCTAGTTTGTGTTGAGTGGCATTAAACTCTATTTCTCTCTCTCACTACCGAAACTAATGTCCATCTAGATATAAATGTAGTCAATCTGTAATAACTGCAGTTAATGTGAAATGCTTTTTTATATGATACAGATGTACATGTACTGTAGGTGTATTGTACATCTGCATCGTAACATGCTAGTAATGGTTACTCTACAAAACCTGTCAGAACAAAATTCATTTTTTAATCTTAAAAACACATACATGTATTTGCCATTCCCTGCCAATTCCAATATACCTGGCTACAGATGCATGTAACTTTTGTATTTGATTCCTGCCACAGATATTGTAATGTACATTAAAATAAAAGTGAAATCTTACTGTATAATTTTTAAGCTCCTTTTGATTTTAAGTTAGTAAAACCATGGAAGATATGAAATCCATTATCACAAAGAGAAACTGTTTGGTGTTTTTTCTATTGCTTTGTACTTCATTATTTGTGATAAAAGCATTTATTTTAATGTACATGTAAGACACAATGAAATGTGATGATAATTATTTTTACTGGCGCAAGGCATCAGTGAAGTATAGCTGGCCAGTCACCTCTGGCTTGCGGCTGTGGTTTCGAGCCCTAGTGTGAGCGTATGTGACATGGAAATAGGGGCACCTTCTCAACCTCGTGTCTTTCCTCAGGGCACTCCTGTTTCCTCCCACTGCTAAAGACCCCTACGCGCAAGGGAATTATTGAAATAAAAATTGAAAACTATACGTTAGTCCCAAAATGACCTAGTTTGGGTCGAGTGGACGTTAAACCCCATCTCTCTCTCTCCCCAATCAGTGAAGGTACATGTACCAATTGTGGAGGTGACCACATTGACACTACAAATATATTGGAGTTAGTGAAATGCATGTTTCATCTCAAGTGTACATGTATGAATGTGTATTGTAGTCCACCTACATGTCCATTTAGGGAAAAATATCATATAACATTTTTACGTATATACCTATATGAGCTTGCATATAGCCTGTATAATACAATATATATTAAAAAAAAAGAAAAATGCAGAGGAGTGCTACTTTTAAAATCCGATAAAGAATGCAGTCAGTGAATAAATGAAATAATCTTCTGGATTTTTGTATTATGCAAAGCAACTGTAAAATTCGTAACCCATGTTATTGTAGGACATTGTATAAATAAGACCATTTTATGCCTTTTAATATTAAAACCTGATTTATTGCCGTATTGTGCTACATTGTTACTACAGTTATTAAACTATTATCTTAGATTTAGTTTTATCTGGGTATCCGATATAACCTAGGCATTTAATCTTGTTGATTTCTGGTATGAATATTATTATTATGACCAAGAGATATTAATATATACCCAACTGAATATAAAAAGTTTGATTTTATTAATTTGTTCCATATTTTTTGAATGTACGAATATGGATTATCGCGCTTCAGTCATACCGGTACTTAATTGTTGGCATAGAAATCATCTATACAAGTACTTTCCTAACAATAGATGTATGTTATTGGCAGGCCCGAAGCCAGAAACCAAAATTTAGCCGACATAGGGGGGCGAGGAAGATAAATTTCCGACAACAAAAAATCAATGAACGAGGGTCATCGTCGACTGCCGTAAGCAGCATGAGGGGAGATGACGAAAATTAGAAGCTGTGAGAGTGAATTTAGGCCTCTATGGCATGCAGGTGACGAGTGTGTCGGAAAATTAAGAGTTTCCAGCTGACATTAACTATCTCTCGGCCGAATTTGAGAGGATATGTCGTACTAAAACTCTCTCCCGGCAAAAATGCGAGCATAGCTAACCAGCGATTTTTTTCGACGCAGACAGAAAAATTCCGACAGGGACAGTCATGGGGGGGGGGAGGGTGGCGGCTCGCCACCCCAGCCCCCCACTAGCCTCGGGCCTGGTTATTGGTAGTGCTCACTGTGATAATCATATTTTTTTAATTATTCATTATTACATTTTTATTAATTGGACATGTTTTTGGTCTCCTACATGTATATTGTGTATGAAAGATTTACAAATATTAAAGTTACATTCCCACGTACAAACTGGGTGATTTAATGGTACATGTGTATATGGACTAAAAACATGATCAAACTAATACATTTGTCATAATTTTGCTTCGAATTCTTCTCAAACATTGTGATTGCCAAGGAATGCCCTGCTATAGAAATTCTATCAAACCGGGTAATGTTTATGTCTTGTACTTAACTCTCTTGGAAGTCAGAGGAGAATTCATTGCATACATAAGATGATGCAGGTTTTTTTTAATAGCTTACTATTTATTACAAATATCGAATCCTAATTAAATTCTCCGACTATCCACTGCCCCCGTTTTTTATTGGTAATAACCACCTGATGAATACTTTTCTGGGAACCAATCTTTAAAGGAGGCAAGTTTCTATCTCAATATCATCCACAATCTTCGACATTGCAAATCAACATTGATGTTGTTACATGTATTTTACCATAAAAAAATGGCCTTTGATATCCAGACAAAATGAAAATTTAGAATTAGCACACGAAATGTGTGACAGAATGATTTCAAATGCCATTAATATTGAGGTTACTCGATGACCGACACTAAACATACCCCACTGGACAATAATACTACCCGTGTAGACTGGAATAACCGGATGCCATAGACTGTCATTCAATTTAGGCTCTTTGCATATTTTGCCAAACATATTACTGATGAGGCATTATTGTAACAATAGTAATGATTCAATGTAAATATAAACCGGTTTATATATAATATATACATTCATATTACATTATTATATGTGTTGCAACACATTTGTGTCCATTTCTTAGTGGCAAAGAATAGAGATTTAGCTTCTTTGTTTCTTTTGGATTCAGCAAATGTGCAAAAACGGCAATATAAAAGAAAATATTGATTTTAAAGATGTATAGTTCATGTATATTCTACTGTAAATGTGAAACTATATCAAAAACATTCAAAAGCTTTAATTATCATTTAAATTGCATCTATTTTGAGTAGTAAAAGCAACATTTGATGTCACCACTAAAATCTGGTTAAAAGTTTCTAAAAAATTGTGTTCCAAACTAGTACATGTAATTGAAAAGGTTAAATAAATTTGTGTTAATAATATAACAGTTATGTGAACTAACCAAAAACAAATACAATATCATTTAACTGTTATATTTAGAACCTAGCTAAAATTGTTAAAATGCTAAACTGTTCAGACCTTCATTTATGATTTATATTACTTCAAGACATCTGATTTACAGTTCACAAAAATTTCACCTCACTCTGACAACAAATTTTTAATTATTCCTTTCAATTCAAGTTGTAGTAAAATGTATTGTCTATTTTTATATTTTTTTGCCATTTGAAAATTAAAATGTTTCTTCAAAAGAATGTGGTTTGTCGCTTGAGGCATGGAACTTAATTCTTTTTTTTTCAAGTGTATAATTTTCTAGGTAGGTTTATATGTCTTGATTACAATTTTACAATTAAAAATAGTTTCTTTTTTGTATAGTTTATGTATAATTTTGATTTTTTCTTTACCATTGGGCTACATCAATCTACAATGAATTTTGTATGCTAATCTGTAAAAACTATGTAGCTGACATTGATATAAGGGAATAATAAGATAAAGTTAATTAGTGGAGAACAATTTCATTGTTTATATGGAAAGTTTTATCTAGTTAACATTAAACATTTGTCAAGATAAATCTGTTAAGTGGCCACTCTCCAACCTCTTCAGCGGGACAGACCAATAAATACCAAGACTTTATTTGTGAACCAAGAGACAATGGGTTTTAGCGTGGTGATATAAATCCTTTAAATCTTAGGTATCCAAAAGTCATGTACTAGTAAAAAGTAAACATGAGTTTATATACAGCGTCTTCCGCCCTTTCTTACCACTTAAAGCACCTTTAATTACTAACCAAATGTCGGTCTGCTAAGTGTTAACCTTTTACATTCCTCAAAAATTGTTCAGTAGTGACGAGATACTAGGACTTGTAAGGGTGTTTCTAGTAAACTTTCTGTTATCAGTAGTAATTATTCATCTGAAAGGAAGTACCTGTAATTGTTGGTATGCATGCATGCATGTGTATGGATTAATTCACTGTAAGATTATACAACTGTTACTAGTTGTAGAGCTGTCAACCAGGAAACAATTACCGTAATACCATCTGAAACTTGTTCTCACATGTTTTCAATAATATTATTTGTAATTAGTGAAAAGTATTTTTTTTTAAATCATTGACAATTAATCATTTTAATTTCCAAATTTTGTCTTTGGTACATGTGTTGATAAAGAAAACTGTCTATTTGTGCCCCATAATATGTACATCTCAGGGCATCACCATTATGCATTGGTATTTTCAAAGACTGCTGTCTGTTCTTAACCCAAAAAGGCATTTATAATATTTTGAAAAAGTCTCTTCACATAAGCTCAAATCTTGATACACATTTGTTCAAAAATTGAAGTCAATCACAGAATTTTTTCAATAATTGAAGTCAATCACAGAATTTTTTCAAACTGTACTGTCAATTTTTAACAAATAATTTGTTATTTTCTTAATAACAATAATCATTAGCCTTTAAAATTTATTTGTTGTAGTTTATAACATTAGATAAATAGATGTACATGTAACTGGGATCTTATGTGGGGTTTAAGGTGTCTTGTTGTTTAACCTGTAATTGAACTCTAGTCACATGTACTCATGCAATAGATAAAACATATAATACAGGTATATAAATATACCAATAGTACATGTAGGTACTTACATGTTAGTATATTATATCAAAGACCATCAATTTTTCACACAGTCGAATAACCTCATAATCTTAAATGTAAATACATTAATGCATTTCAGCAGGATTATATTGTAGTATTTTGTTTAGAATTGTAAATAACAGAAGCTGAAATTTTGAAAAAGAGTTTTTGTGGATGGGGGCTATTAGATTCACATCTAACCTTTAATTATTTATATACGTTTTCATAATTTTAATGTTTTTTTGTAGCTTTTACTATTGTTCAAAAAACGTGTACATGTAAATGTATTGTACACATTTGGTACTTGTCTAAGTCATCTTCTTATTATGCTGGAATTTTTTACATGTAAATTTTCAAGACGGTTGCAAAAATATTGCGGCTTTTTGAAAGTACGCTTAATATACATTTTTATTGTGTATAGTCTGAATGTCTGTCTATTTTGTCCTCTGATCTAGATTCAGTTATTTCATTTATCAAGTTTTATTTTACATGCAGACTAATATTAAAGCTTTTACCTTTCAAACTATGGACTAGTGTCTGAAAGTAGACGGGTTGGGTGATGGATCCCTGCACTGGCCAAGAAAGTCTATCCAGTGATGCAGGACAGAGAGTCTGTCAAGGACAGCTGTCTAGTCGCTCGGATGGGACAAAAAAACAAGGTCCTGTGTACACATTTGCGTGCATGTAAAAGATCCCTTGGCAGTTGGATTTCGATATAAAGGGAGCACCGCTCCGCGGGAAAATTTCCCTCATAACTAGCACACTGTACGGCGTATTTCTGCCTTCATTAGCCAAGTTTAATTAGGAGCAGAACAGTAGGACATTAAACCCTATTTCAGTTTCTGCTTTCTGGAATACTGTGTCTTTATCTGAGGGTGAACATTAATTGTGGCATTTAATAATAACTGGTAGTTGATTTGGATGGGTAAAAAATATAATCGATTTATCAGAATTTTATGACCACAGTCTTCGCTCTCTTTATCTAAATTCTATGATACAGACAACAAAGCTTGTATATTTAACTTTGTTTGTAAATTAAATATTGGTTTATTGACAGACGGACTCCTCGGCCATGTTTAATTTCTTCTTTTAACAATAGATGGTTTGATCCACATTCAATAAACTCACAAATAAAACAATATATCACCTGTAGACAAAAAACAATTGATGTACCTGAGTAAATTTGTCTTCAGGTAAATAGCTTATTTATCTCGTTTTTCTTCTTTGTTTATTGATTTAATTGATCTAGTTTAGTTAAGTATATACATTTAAGTGTGCTATGAGTAGTTTTGTGTAAGAAGGGAAATGAATTAATGAAATTTTGATGAAATCAATTTAATAGACTTACATGTATATATTTGTACATGTATAAAGAATGTACCTCAAGACGTGTAAAATTAATTGAGTTGATGTAACAGTCTTATATGGTTATGTAACTACACTTAATGAATCCAAATTACGATTTTATGTAAGGTTATATTTGGAATGATTACTGTATTCAAAATAGTGCTGTTATCTCTGCTGCATGGATAACATATTCACAGTTTCATTTTTATTTTAAAAAAGTAAATTATAAACAAATAGGTTTGAATTTATATCATACCTACATGTACCTGTATCAGGTAAAATTAATGAATGCAAAAAATGATCTAAAAGAGACACTATCTAAATGTGTGAAATATTTCCGTCATTGAGCTTCAGCTAGTTTTATCGTTTAAAAATCGTGTACATACGTTGGAAGTGGGTATGGCCTCTTCATTGTAATTCCTTTGTTGAGATGAATATTTTTGTCGTATTTAATGTAATAAAAAGGTTCTGTACAAGTACATGTAGACTTGAACAATCCAGTTTCTGTTGTCCCTTTTATTTCGCTTGCAATCGTTGTAGTCTTGACAAAACATCATGGGCATCGGCATCTACGGTATGTGTAACTGGCCAGCTGTCATCAGGGTCGTATCTAGGAATTTTGAAAATGGGGGAACTGACTGCAGAGACGGGGCATGTCTTTAAGAGGGCGGGGGGGGGGGGTTGCTAGAACATTATCAGTCATTTCCTTGCACCTGAAGTCATTCCAAGAGCTATTTGGCTGATATTTTCGGATATAAGCACTTTCACTTTCAGCAGTAAAAAAGGCACGGCCGAAAATTATAGGAAGGGGGGGGGGGCTTGGATCAGCCTCTGGGTCATATGTACATGTACAGTTCTTAAATGACTTGGAACTCAATCTACCAATTAACAATACATTCTGCATATTTCAAATACCAGATTTTCTTATTCACAAATCTAAAGACACACTTTGACACTGTAGAAATTTAGCACATTTTTTCAGACTATATGTTGTCGTGAAGGTGAATTCAATATAGGCTGTATTCAGTATTGATCGAAATACTAGATGTGAAATTTTCACTTAATTTCCATGTCCTTGACTGTGTTTATAAAACAATAGACCTGCTAATTTTTTTTTTATTGTAGTCAGTCTTCTTTTTTCTTGCCATTGTTCAGTGTTCTTGTTAGGATAGAAAACAATAAGATATTGTTTTTTCATAGAGTAGTATATTGACAACTCAACACTAGAGTGTGTATAAATCAATAAATAATTAATAGTATAGAATTCACTGTTTAGAAACCTCTCACAATATGTATGTAATCCAATCTAATTAAAATACAGATCTATATTTCGTTTCGTTTTTTTATACTTTCGATGGCCTCGCTCATGTAGATCTAACAACTAACAGTGGGAGGTCACGTTCTATGACGTAGCAAACGACATTTTACCCTATAAGGTCAGTCATTCGATTAACCAATCAGAATCGTTGTTGCAAGTGGCTATATTTTTGCTTTGTTTTGATTTCTGTCGGAGTTCATGTCTACCCACAGTTCCGTGCAAGAGAGTTCAAACTCCCGATTCGACAGACAATTTGATTGGCTGACCCCTCATTTCAAGCTGAACGCGAGTTAAATAACAATCCTCCCAGATCCTACAGTGTAGTAAAAAGTAAAACGAAATTTTGAACTATAAAAAACGAAACGAAATTGGATCTGTGTTTTAATCAGATTGTATGTAATCTATCAATCAATGTTTACTTTCTATCTAAAAATAATTATTTTCTGATTAATATATACAAATTTACCATCGTATATCAAAAATATCAATAATTGTTTTGTTAAAATATATTCACTTTTGGTTAGATTCAGTCTTGAGGCCCCTTATCCATTGAAAAATAAAAATGTTATCATTGATTTTACAGTTGATTTGCATGCTTTGTGGGATGGAAATTCTTCTTTGATAAAGATTTTAGTCTATACATTTAGGTAAAGCCAGGTTTAAGTGAGATATATTTTAGGTTATAGTGTGGTCTTGGTAAGACAAAAATGAAGCACAAATTAATAAACCAGTAGACCTCCAGACTCGACGGAGTAGGGGCCACAATAACCTGGGTACAGGGGCCACAATAACCTGAAGAAAAAAGTACTTGCGACCAAATTATTGGGGGGTGGGGTGAAGAAAAAAGTACTTGAGACCAATTATTGGGGGGAGGGCTAGTACTTTTTTCTTCAGGTTATTGTGGCCCCTGTACCCTTGCCTATATAGACTTAGGCTGGAAGGAAGTCCCCCCCCCCCCCAAATCAAGAATTGCTTTTGCCGGCCCTGACTTAACCTATATAAGACATCAGATCAACTCGGTTCAATACATGGAACAAAATTACATAGCAGTTTAGCTCTTTACTACAAAGAAATGCACTTTCCCCATACTATGGACATAATATAAGATAATAGTAAATATACAGTGATAAGTGATTGTATACACATTATCCTTTCCAACAGGTACATCAACAGCACACATGACAAAATAATTACTGACAATAATTTCACTCAACAGATTTATTTTCAATATTTATGTTCCCTTTATGTTCACTTAGAGGTCAAACTGTTGACATATTGAACCCCAGTTATATCTAAATAATATATCTAGATTCTTATTTTCATGAAATTGGTTGAAAATATATCTCTTGGTTTTCCCATTCAATAAATATAAGTAAGGCTTTGTTGCATGGAATGGGCTTCATTTCTGATTTATTGGTTTTTATAAATGTGTGTGTAAAATACATATAATATAACTCAGTTAGGAGAAAGGTTACTACTTCATCAAACTATCATATTACTCGAGCAGAAGCCACAATAACTCACTGAATAAGGTGCTAGATCATTAACCCTTGGCAGTTAAAATTCACTAGAGAGTACATGTATACAGAAATACTGCTGTTCGGGCACAATTTCACTGATTGCACAATGCATTGGGTACGTGTAAGTCCATCTTCATTAGATTGGTTGGTGCAGAAAAGTACATGTAGGACGTTAAACCCGTCTTCATTTCATCCTACTACTCAAATTCAAGTTTAGTGGTCTGACTTCACATTCTATAGTATCTAACAAATCTTGAAATCTCGACTTATTATCTTTTTTCACCTTGAACATTTTACATGTTCATCTACATGTAGAGTAAAAAACCCATGTACTTTTAAAACTGTCATCACAGTAAGCATAATATATTGAATATTACAGGTTTACCCATGGGTTGGGAACATGGTTATACACCGGATGGAGACTTATATTTTATCAAGTAAGTATAAAAATCAACATTAATATATTCATTGAATCCAGTAGTTTCTTTATAAGGACATTTCTGACAAATAATTTACCTGTTGGCTGTTATACATGTACATGTATACCAACAATATATATTGGGGGCATTGTCTCGTATTAAATTGTTATACAGATACAATATATGTACATGTATGTAGCTATTGTAACCTACGCAAATTCAAATTAGATTTTAAAATGTCATATTAATTTATTCATAAACATGACATACACGGTCATTAGCTGTCTTCGTACAAGATATTTCCATCTTACATGTCATGTCGGCATATATGTGTCTAGTTATTTTAACTAGTAATTTAATGGTAAAGTCATGTCACAAAGACTGACGCCATACAAATTAATGAATGATAGACATACAGGTCTATTATTTAGTTATATTAAATACTTTAATAACTGTATTTATAGTTAGTTACTTGTATATGAAATGTATTACCTATAATCTTTTTATTATCCATAATAAAATATGTTGTAACAATTTTAAAGGGATTGAATTTTTGTCAAATATGAAATTTGGTATGCACCAAATATTCTGTTGATGTGTGCTCTTTATTGTGGTAGATTGCCTGCCAAGGAATAGCGTCGAGTCATTTGGATGGGGCAAAAAATCAAGGCCCTGTTTACCCCATAGACGTGCCATAGCACACTCCATGGCATATGTCCATCTTCATTAGCCGGTGGGAGCTGAAAAGGAGAACATTTAATCCCATTTCAATCAGTTTTGGGGTGTTGTTATAAATCGTGGGGTATTGTAATGTACTAGATCCCTTTAAAAAGGCTGACATTGTAGAGAGGCATTAATAAACACCTACCTGCATATTAAATGTACTCTGATATACAGTCTTACTATATATTTATTTGTATTAAGGGTCATGTCTGATTGAATATGTTCACATTAATGCAGCTACATGTATTTACATGACAAGATAAATCATAATTTGTAGATATTATTATGATAGTACTTTGTAACCCTTATAAAAATCATGTCTTTGGAAATTCAATTTATACATGCAGGTCATGTACATAAGTGATTAAATTATTCAAATTAAATTCATACCATGGAGGTACATGAGTAAGTGAATTTTGTTATAAAGTAGTTTATAACTTTGTTTAGTAAGATAGAATTTATCCCCATTATTAGTCAGAGTATGATGAATCGATGTCATAAATATTAAGGCAACCAGTAGCTATTCAAACTATTTCATTGAAAACAGTGTATTCTGGTCACACCTCACTGATTCATTCAGACTCAAGACCTTCCTTCAACTTTTTATTGATCTTTAATCACTATTACCATAATTGAACTCTTAAATTTTTTCAGTCATAATGATCACAAAACAACCTTTGAACATCCAGTGACTGGTAGTGTGTCCAATAAAAAGCTGACCTTCAGGGATTATGGCTAGTAAGTTGATAGTCAATAAAGGTCTATTTGTTGTTTTTGAGGATAAAGCTGAAATTCTCTCTATATTTATTGATTATTTATTGAAGAGTTTTTGATCTTTCCCTTTTATTTAAATAATAATCTCTTGACCCATTATTAAATGAGAGATCTAGTAAATTTTTCCATTAGTTCTGGAATATCAATGAGTTTGATTTCCAGCAGTCTATTGATTGCAATAACATGAATCAAATTTCTGTGGTTGCCTCTCTCTCAAATGCAATTCACAAAGGTATACACTCTGTAGGTTGTGTGAATGTGTGGACTGGTGCATGTGTCATGCACTGTAGTTGGTACAGCCTGTCACTTATGCCAGTGTCAAGGGCGTCATCTGTTTAACCCTTTTGAGTATACTGCGGTATAAGTAAAGGAGCCAAAATAGCTATATGCCTCCTCATCAACAAGAGGGTTAATTTCAGAAAATAAGAGATTGAGTCATGCACCATGCACCTTGATTTAGTAAAGTTCTGTCTGGGACCTTCCAGTCATCTTTTTTTTCATGCCACCTCAAATTTTATATGGTTATAAAATAAGTACACTTATGATTTGTAATTACCAGAAAAAAATGCTATTCTCTGAAACGTATGCGATGAAAGAGACACGCCTACATGTAGGTGTTAGGAAGGCATCAGTGTGACCTGCAGCTTTTTACTTATATTTAATTGAGAAATATTGTAGTATATTATTTAAATAATGGCGAGCAATTATGATCACAGGGTGCATGCCAATGTATAAACCCAAACATCAAGACACTTCTATTCTTCTGTCAAATAATTTTTTTGAGAACCCAAATTTTCACAATTTGTATTCTATGTGTAAGAATACTGGAAACAAGAAGACAGGGTAAGGCAACACTCCCTTTATAAAGTAATTAAAGCTGGCCCCAGCACAGGCTGGTACAGGCTGTGTGGACTCTGGATCAAAAAATGATGCCGCCGGGGCGAAGTAGTGATAGAATACTACATGATAAAATGTAATAGTATCCATGTACCTGCTCAGGGTCCTTTAGAACTGCTGTTTATCATTTGTATTTGGCTGAAAATATCTAATATTTCATGGCTTTATTTGTATTCAAATTGATTATTTAACATTTAATTAGAAAAACTAAACCATAATATCATGTTTAGAAAATGTGATGTAACATGTAGACTGATGAAGTTATAGTATTACTTGCTGATGTATTGTTGATAGAATGTGTCAGGTGTAAAAATAATATATCTGATAGATTCGTGTTGTCTTATTACATAGGCCTACTTATGATAATATGTAATATGTTGATATCAAACTAGATAATATTATTTTTGAAATACTTTCAGTCCTGCACCAGAAGCAGCAGTAGGTGATAAATCAATAAAACCAAATAGTAAATCAAGGTAGGCATTATATTTAATAAAAATTAAGATGTTAAACCCCATTTCACTTCATTTCATAAATTGTATAAGGATCGAGTCTTAGTACCGTAATTTTCTTATTCCAATGTTCTAAGTCAATATATTAGAAAACTTCAGAAATTCATTTCAATTCCAATTTTCAATTGTCTTGGTTCATTTTTAAGACCAAGAAATTGAGAATCAATTTTTTTTTGAATATTGAAGATTTCATAAAATCTGACTCAATTCTATTTAGTTTTAATTTACAACTACATGTACTAATACATTAGTTTGAACAGATTATAAAAGTTACCCGAATTCTAGCACTTATGTACATGTTTAACATGTATTCTAAATTGCTGTACTTTGATCGCGTTGAACCAATATGACTGTTAATCGTCTATAGGTATATTTTTTATTTGAATCTAATTTCAACTGAATACAAAATTTAATTTCATTTAATGCATGTGGGTTCTGGTGTACTAAAATTAGGTTGGGGTTACATACTTGTAGTTGACCTCGATTTTTAAAAAAAAAATTGGCAGTACACATTGTTTATTTTAGTTACATATTATATATATAAATAAATAAATGAATATATTTTGATCTAGGAGTATCAAGCTACAGGTTCCAGCTGCTAAGAGAAGTCCTGATGCTCAAGTTACTAGAAAAGGCTGGTTACATAGATATGTAAGTGTTTATAACAATGAAAATAAGTTTGTTTTGCTAAGAGATAATTTTATGATTAATTCGATTGCTATTATAACTATACACAATACAGGAGTACAGGTATATTATGTTTCCTAATTCATATATAGATCATTAAGTCAGGTGGTATGGTTTTAATTCCCTGCTTGTATGGTCGCCTGTCAAACTTCATGGATTTACTGTGGGCCACTTGTTCCTCCCACAGCCAAAGACCCATACGCACAATCAAATTTTTGAAATAAATTTGAACCATACATTGTACATCAGTCCTGAAATGACCTAGTATTTTTATTGAGTACATGTCAAACTCACTCTCTCTCCCTTTCCTTTTCCTTCCATCCCCTAACTCATTTAGACCTTTTATGTAAGGACTATATTAAGATTGTACATGTATATAATGCATCTGCAGCAGCTTTACATAGGAATAAAGGGTCTACAGGATCCGTAGATCTCATTTCAGATTAAAAGTCTTATAGTGTTTCAACAAATCTTTCTGTTTATGTTTCAGGAAAGTACTGGTATTGGTAAAAAAACTTGGAGAAAACGCTGGTGTGTTTTAGCTGAATATGCTCTCTTCTTTTATAAAGGTAATAATATATGATATATCATGAAAACTAAACTAATACTGTCATTGTCATGTGCCTCAATTATTAATCCTAGTATGTATTGATTCCATTATGATTATTAAATTTGCAAATTTTTTTTTACTGTGATTTTGTATGTGTATACTTACGATAGAGTAGTAACATAAACTTATTTGATGATTTTATTATATAATTTTATTTTTTAGATGAAAAAGAAAAACATTCTTTAGGTTCTATTCTATTACCAAGCTACAGAATTAATAATTGTGATTCATCAGATGTAGTCAATAAAGCTTTTGCTTTTAAGGTTAGTAAATCTGTTATTTTACATAAACATACACAGGTACATGTACGTATTATATGGATTTTTATACGCCCACATTTTCATGTGGACGTATTATGTTGTCGCCCTGATTATACACAAAATCGTCTTTGTTTAGCTTGTGGTCCCTCTGGAGGTCACAATTATTATCCGATTTAAAAAGTTGTTTGATTATATCACTGTTACACCCTAAGAAAGGTTGAGTTCGAATTTCGGAAAAATTAGACCAAAATTGCCATACAAAATGACCGCCATTCGGACGCGAATACTGTTAAAAAATAGTATATCAAGGTTGTGGACCCTGTAGAGGTCACAATTTTAATTTGATTTTGATGAAACTTGTAATGTATGGTTATAACCCAAAGATCTTGGTTCCTTTCGTTATTTGCGCATATTGGATCGTAACTTCCTGAATTATGGCCCCTGATTATACACAAAATCGTCTGTGTTTAGCTTGTGGTCCCTCTGGAGGTCACAATTATTATCCGATTTATAAAAACGTTTGATTATATCACCGTTACACCCTAAGGAAGGTTGAGATTGACTTTTGGAAAAATTCGGACCAAAATTGCTATACAAAATGGCCGCCATGTGTACGCAATACTGTTATAAAATGGTATATCAAGGTTGTGGACCAAGTATAGGTCACAATTTTGATTCGATTTTGATGAAACTTGAAATGCATTGTTATAACCCAAAGATCTTGGTTCCTTTTGTTATTAGCACATATCAGATCATAACTACCTGAATTATGGCCCCTGATTGTCCGAAAAAACGCTTATGGTCCCTCTAGAGGTCACGATTATTATCCGATTTAAAAAAAACGCTTGACTCTATCACTGTTACACCATACAGATGGTTGAGTTTGAATTTCAGGAAAATCGGACCATAATTCCAGACAAAATGGCCGCCGTTTGTACGCGAATAGTGTTAAAATATGGTATATCAAGGTATAATATGGTATAATGAATTATAGCCTTTGATTGTAGGAAAAATCACTTTCGGTTTTGCTTGTTCTCTATCCATCTCTCGAAAATGTGGGCGTATCCTGCCTGGCAGTGCCAGCTTACTATCTTTTTAGTAATATTGAATGCTGTTGATATTGAAAGGATCATAAGTGAATGCAATGCTCTCTCTTCAACATAAATATTCATAGATATTTCGTAGAAGGTGTATAATATTTTAAGTTTAATCATATTTTAAAACAGTTTAATTTTCACAGTAAATTTCTTCCTTGTGGATTAGATTTGCTTTAGGGGAAGAATTGTAGTCCTGTGGTACTTGTATTTCCCTTTTAGTTCACTCTCTATTTTCCCCATAAATTCTTAATTGACAATATTTTAGAAACTTAATATTTTAAATAAAGCAGATTTTTAAGGATTTCAAAAGATCGTTATCAGATTAAATTGTCACCTCTTTTTGATCTCGATTCTTTCATGCCTGTGTTTATAAAATGCTGAAAGATGTTTTGTGAGAGATTTATTGAATTATTTCAGATTGAACATGAAAATACTAAGACATGCTACTTAGCGGCTGATTCTATAGATGAACTCAATATCTGGGTTAAAAGTGTTCAAGAAGCAGCCATGTTGAAGGGCTCTCCTACGTAAGTAGACATGGGTATTTGATGCTTATGATTTTAGATATCATTAATAATTTTATATATTTGAAGGTATCATCTGTTATATTATAATTTCAAGATATTATGTTTAGATTAACTAAAACATGTTTAGAATACTTGAATACTCTTCTTTTATATTATTACAGTCTTCAGCAATTTCCTCGAGTGCATTTAACAATAGATCTAGACTTAATTTTTGTTAACAGATGTAAAGTTTTGTTAATTTGAATTGAATTTGATTTTTCTTTCTTTTTTCCTTTTACAGATTCCACAGAGAACCAAATAATAATTTTACAAATTTTAGCAAGCTCAATAACATGAAACTCATTCCTAAATCACCAATAATAGTACAACATGATGACTCAGATGATGAAATACCTTTCTTTACAAAGCTTTCAGAATGGGAGAAGTCATGGAAAAGTCCAGGTTCATACAGAAAAGCTGATGAGGACTTGAGCCCTCCACAACTTCGTAGGGAAAGACAACCAAATGGAAATCATGGACCTTATCCTGATGACGGTTATGGGGAATATACACAGATTCATCCAGAAACTAGGAATAATAATGGCAGTAATCCTAATTTTGACCCTAGAAGTGGACCAAATGATCCAAAGAGTTTGCATAGAGATGATCCGAGACAAAGATTCTCTGGAAGTGATGGCAGCTCTCCTAGGGGTGGAGGACTTCAAAAATGGCATAATGAGCCGCCTCAAAATTTGGGTAGTAATCGAAGTATCGATCCTAGATATCAGTCTATAGCATCCAACAGAAGTGATGCCAGACAGCAGAGAGCCCCAGACCAATATGGCCATAATGAATCTCAAAATCATAATAATGGTAGAGGAAGCTCAAGAGGTGACCCTAGAAACAGTGGAACATTTCCACAGAATTTACAAATGTCAAGGGAACAACAAAGAATGTCCTATGATGGTGCTTATTCTCCAAAAAGAGCAGAAAATCAACGAGAGGCGGCAAATAGAAAAGATTACCCTGGACGTTTCATTGATACAGCTTATCATCCATCCTTACAAAACATTCCAGGTCCTACTCAAAAACCTTCTAATGACAGAATATTCCCAGAGTTTAAAGACAGAACTCAGTCACAGCCAAATCTTACACACCCAGTTGATGAACATCATCGTTTTGGTCCACCAAATGATACTGTTAGGAATCAGCAAGTTCCTATTCCCAAGAACAGAAATATGCATGATCCACGAGAACCAACAAGAGGACCCATAGCTGCTCCAAGATCCAGTAGAAATCCAGACATGGATAATCAAAGAGGCAGTATTTCAGGAGATCGTGAAAGAGAAATTTATTCTGTGAATGTTGGACCAAACCATCAAACCAGAAGCCAAGATCCAAGACATAGTTACTCAGGAAGTAATCGTGGAAGCCTTGTAGGTGCTCACCCAAATCAAGGAGATATTTATTCTGGGAATGTTGGACCAAATCATCAAACTAGAAGCCAAGATCCAAGAAATAGTTACTCAGGAAGTAATCGTGGAAGTCTTGCAGGTTCTCATCCAAATCAAAGAGATAGTTCTCCTGGACGGGCTGGTCCACAAGGAGATACCTCACGAGAAAGAGGTAGCCTTGCAGGCCAGAGGAACAGTTTTCATGGAAGTGTTGGTGCTGGAGCACCAAGAGACAGTTATTCAGGAAGCATAGGTCAAAGAAACAGCTTCCATGGAGGTCAGCGTGGAAATTATCCAGACGGCCCTGTCCAAGAAGACCTCTTCAGACCAGACAGAAACCATGAAAGTTATGCAAGTAACAGACAAAGAGATAGTTATCCTGGCAGCAGAAACAGTTTAAACTATCCTGAACAAAAGGGGAGACCACAAGAACAAGAAATAAGGCGACCACAAGAACAAGAAATGAGGCGACCACCAGTTGCAGCTCCAAGAAGAGCATTATCCCCAGAACGAAACCCAGGTCTTACCATTGACATTCCACCCAACTACATCAATCTATCACAAGGAACTCATCCTGACAGTCAGGCACCTGGTAGTTTAGACAATGGACCAACTCGTCCACCTTATCCTGCCGCTTTTAGACAGGAGATGGTTGAGGAATTGGCCAAAGACAAAACTCCGAGAACATCTCAACAATATTTAACGTCTGCTGAAAATGAAAGACAAAGGATGCAGCAGTCACCATATTTCCAGTATCCTAACAATCAAAATCAACCCCAACAGGTAATTATTACATAAGAAGTCTATTTTCATTTATAATGTACACCACAGTCCAAGAAGCATGATTTCCCGTGATGATTACATTCAACACGATGTCCACATCAAGGGTCTAACATCCAAGAGTAGAATCAATTTCCCCAGAAATATACCCTTCTCTTAAAGATGGATTACCGGTCACCCCAAGAAAATTAATAAAATTAATTTAAAGTATCTAAAAGTTGATAATCCAAGCACTCGCCTATTTGGGGCTCTGTGTTTTTTTATAGTGAGTATTCAAAAAAAACCATGAAAAGTTCTAAACCAATTTGCATTCAATATAATTTGTACATTCTCTATGGAACTGTAGATATTCAAACCTTGTCCAATTGAAATGAAAATAAAAGACCTCAAAAGTGCTAATGACTGTTTAATCATCGGAACCCATGGCATTTCATACATGTAGGTTACATTGTAGGCATGCATTTCATACATGTAGATTACATTGTAGGCATGCATTTATGTAGGCTACATTGTAGGCATGTACTGGTATATAACTTCAAATTGGATTTGTCTGAATAAGTTTTGGCTAATATTTATTCTTCTAGGCAAAAGAAGATTTAATACAATTATATAATTATTACTGACTAATACTCATTGTTATTGTATTACCACTTTCAGAATCCAGGTGCAAGAAACAGTTTACCACGAGATGGAACAATAGCCAATGACAATCAAAAAGATGGTAGATGGGAAGATAATTCTGCCCGAGAATTACGAGCTGCTTATGAACGTGTTCAACAGTTACAGCATGGTCAACCACCGTCTGACCCTAACAGTAAGCAATATTATCATAAGATAAATCGTTAAGCATGTTTGTATAAGCTTTTAGTTCTTATAGTAGGCCTATATGTAACAACTAGAAAACTACATATCAATTCATATATTTTTCTTCAAACGTTATTTTGTTTTGAAATCTTACAAAAGTAGTTAGAGCTTTCACATATTGGTGTAATATCATATTCAAATAATCCTAGTCTACTTACAGTCTTATTTATTCATTAGAAAACACAGATGTTCATGCAAATTGCCTAAATATGTGTACGTCTTGTAGTGAATCTGAATACATTGATGGATTGGCAAATTGGTCTCAAATTTTAAGTGACAATCAGTATTTAATTGGAATATCATTGAAAAATTAAAGTTCTAATTCCTCTTTAATATACATTTAATCTCTTTTAACTATTAACAATTGTATATAATTTAATTTACCTAATTACTGCTTCCATAATGCCATATTTATATTTTATTTTGAACTATTTATTATATATTTTTGATATATATTTTATTTTTTTATAAGTATGTTCTAACACTGTTAATTTATATTTTGTTACATTTATGTTGTATAAAATGTGCTACACTATAATAATCCTAGTAAAGATAGGCCCGTGAGTGTACATTTTAAATAGAAGGCTTGATCTCGCTTTTATTATGTACATCTTATCAAGGCCTGCATACATGTATTTCAGCATTAATTTTGATTGGGTACAAGCCCAGCTTGTGAGCCTATCAGATCCTTGATTGTCGCAAATACCAAGTCTTGCGCTTTCAAGCTAAAATGTCTACCTGTGATAAGTCAGGGTTCGTTCAATGTCAAAGTTTCTGTGGAGGTTGCTATGTCACAACCTCTGATAAGACACTGCGTTGCACGTGTCTGCAGGACGCACATAGCTATAAGTTCGAGAATTCTGAAGTAATCTAGCAACGTCCAGATGTTGTAAAACTGACAGTCTTTGTTTCAGTGATGTAGGGAGTGTAAGGGTTGGTTCATACTATATCAATAGTTGGTTATGGTCTGGATAAGTTAATAAATGTCTACTTAATAATTTAGATAACATTTACGGCCTAAAGAAACACTTGCAATAGGCAGATTTAGTTCTTGCATAATGTATGTTTAAAGATGCATTATTTAAGAGCTTAATCTGCATATTGAAAGTCTACGATAATGAAGTATATCTTCAAACAGACTGAATAAAGTAATTTGAATGGATTTTTCTAGATATTCTTATTCCATTACCTTTTTTTGAACTGTTATAGAGGAACGGCCAGCTACTGATCTAAATCTTAAATAATGATTAGACCATGATGGCTGTCTTTGTTGTGCAAAAAACTGTTTCACCGTATGATTAGGATATTAGGGCTCGGTATCAGTATCAATTATAAGAACATCTACGAAAATACCTATCCTAATTGAGTAATAGTGGTTCTACAACTGTCTCTGTGATTGTTGAAATTGTTGAAGTATAAATATTTAACATACTTTGTATACTGTATATATTATTTGTCATTGATTTAACCTAGACACAAATTACAGTACAGAAGTAGAACTATATTTACTTTTGGCATACCACTTGTCAAAATGACATAAAGTTATCAGTAATTTAATTTCTAAATTTGTAAAAATTGTAAATAAACTAACAGGGGTATTAATAACTGAAATGGATTTTAACAACAAACGTCCTACTGTTCTGTTCCAACTGGGTTAATAAAGACAGAAGGTAGTGGACTAGTGGGGAGGGGCAAAGGGATTAATTGCAATATGCATTGTTTAAATTCATATCTGATTCAGTTATGGTTACATTACATGTAGGTGATAAACTACTTACCAAATATGAGATCAGTACCTTGTGACATCGATATTTCCTACAAGAGTTATACCAATTTTTTAAGAATTTTATACGTAGCAAAAATATGTGCTTCTCCTTAATTAAAACAGTCCTAGAATGAGGCAGGTCATGAATGGGTAGTTTTATTGAGTTAATACATTATGAAAATGAAACAAAATATCAACAGAAATTGAACAATACATGTACTAAGACAGAACACTTAGCTATGAAAAATCTTGATGTAACATCTTTTACAACAAAAGATCAATATTTTGATAGCTGGTTTATCACAGGTTCATGGTAGCTAACTTTAATACATGTAGAATTTCCAGTTATTAAAGAGGTATTGTCATTTTGACCAAGAAAACAAATGTAATGAATTTGAATAATATATAATAACCTTACACTCGTCTAATTAATGAATATCCCATAATTTTAGTTTTCTTACCAACTTGCAAAAAAAATGAATGTGCTAATGCATCTTAAAGGTAGAATAATACATTTTCCTACAGTATTTGTTTTTTTTAAATGCAGGATTAAGGAAATAATGAGTTTGTTATTCTTGGACAGAGTAAAAGTGCCTCTTTAACATACATGTAGGTAGATATTTGTCATGACTATTGTAAGCTACATTTACCATTGTTTGCTAAATTGTCATTAAGCCTATAAACTGCAATATTTAAAGGCATCATATCATAGTTATTCATATTGTGGCGTTACTATAAATACATACTCAAGTTGTGTATGATTGTTCCGGCAATTGAACAATTAGGTCAAATAAAGACTTTTACAAATTTAATTTGGCTTTTCTTTTTTTTTCCCAACGAATTATAGCATACATGTATATAATGCCTTTAAATTCTTATGCATTCAGGTCTAATATTACATGTACATGTTTTTTTCATTTATTATCCTATCAGATTACATGTAGTATATATTTCTAAATGATCCCGTATTAGACGTACATGTACATGTAATAGCTACACATGTGCTTTAACAATTGTTCTGACGGTGGCAGAAATCAAGAAAAACCTGGGTGGTTTATAGATGACACATGAATAATAACCACCCAGGGCGCAGTTTCTCAAAATCTTAACATAAGATAAAATCCAAATTTTAGTAGATACTTCAATTTTGATTGGCTAAGCACTGAGATCAATCTAATATTATCCAATCAAGTTACTAAAATTTTGATTTTATCTTAGCTAAAATTTCGAGAAACAGGCCCCAGGGGCCTAACAAATTGTACAGACAGGGAATAGGCCTACTTAATACGGTAAAAACCAAACACAGTAAGCTAATGGTGTTTAAAATGCTTACAGTTTCACAAACAATTGGAAGCCAAGCACTTAGTTGGAAGCTATTACATCAGACATTCTGAATAGTACATTTTTCAACTGTGTCAAAACAGGATAAATAACAGTAACTTAATACAGAGTTAAATGTTGGAATGTTACTTTCACTTTTTTTTATTATCAACAGTGATCATATAGTTTAATTTTAATTTTATAGCAAGAATTTCATCTGGTACACTGGTACAAAGTTATAACAATACAATGTCATCTGTTAATATTAGTGCTCAGCAAGTTTCTCATATCAGCTTGTCAAATCCTTCTTCAACACTACTAGATCCATCACTGTCTCCCCAACAATTACAAGGTAGTGACTTACTTTTTGAAAATGATTCACCGAAATATGCTGTTCCGTCACTAGAACCACCACCACCAATAACAAGACTGCTAAATATAAATGATTACGAAAATCGTTATACCATTAACAATCCATATTCCAAACCGAATAACACAAACTATACTTTTGATAAATTGCATAAAGCTACCGAATTTCATGGTTGCTATGAAAATCCAGAGCCGTCACCCATTTATGAAATTCCTGATACAAGTACCCAGATGGCACCTCTTGCACAGTCTAAATTCTATGCAGCTAACCTTGGTAATTCAACTGATATTTTTGAAAGAGGATCTGCTTTCAACAGTTTCAGAGAAAAAAATAAACCTTCATCAAAAAATGAATACCTAACATCAACTGTTAATGCTGAGAAAATAAGGCAAGGACGTCTTCATCCATTCTTTGAACCAAGATATGGTGAATACAGTGAAAAGATTCTCCGAACAAGCACTAAAATTGAACTGGCCCTACCAAAACAATCTTCCAAAGAAAAGAACATTTTGAAAGAAATTGCAGATTTTATGAAACATGCTGATGGTCGGCCAAGTAACCATGACACCAAGAATTATCCTGGGGAATTAACAACCAACCAATCTGAAAGCACAATTTACCATTTAGCAAGTACAGCTGTGATTCCAAGAAATGACGAAAGGTGGCAAATATCAGATTATTTAGACCAATCAAATCTCACAACAGATTATATGCAGACTTCAGGTATTCACCTGATAAATAAAAACCCCACTGCTTGTACTGACAAGAAAAGTTATGCATATAATAATGAAAATTTACACCTTTTAGAAGTTTCACTGCTCTTAGGTTCAGAATAACATATAACGACACAACATTATGCACATTGAAATTTGATGCCTGTAATGCACTACGTCCTACTAATCACTGTCAAGGGTGTTTCTTTAGTCAATAGCTCCCAAAGTACATGTATTGCAAAAACTGACTGACATTGAAAGATATTGTACATGTAGATATGCACATTCTCAAATATGAAATGCACGTAATTTAATAAGAAATTGAATATTGACAATAAATGCTCTTATCGGTGATTAGTAGGCCTACTAATGCACTTGATGACTTGTCTTGTCTTATTGATCTTTACAAAATAACACTCAACCGCACTCAAGCATATCTTAACAACCGAAAAATAAGGATTGAAAGACTACTGTATAACTGGAGTTAATTATTTTATATCAAATTATTAATAGCAGCAAACATCATTATTATTAATTTTTTTCTTTACAAAAATTGTTTTATTGTTTTTGTTTATTAATAATAATATGTATTATTAATTATAATATAGTAGTAGCCAATTATATTGTATATTATTATACTTTAGTAATCTTTAATATTCTAAATTTTAATACAGTAGTAATTGATTTCAGTACTGTAGTAATCTCTCAACTATGAAACATTTTAATACTGTAGTAATCCCTCGTCATTTATAAATTTCAATACTGTAGTAACCCTTTTAACTTTTATACAGTAGTAATCTCTTTTCATTTTAATATAGTAGTAATCTCTTTTTGTATTATAGATTTTAATACAGTAATCTCTTTTCATTTTGATGCAGTAGTAATCTCTTTTTGTTTTATAGATCTTAATACAGTAGTAATCTTATTTTCATTTTAATACAGTAGTAATTTTGTTTCATTTTAAAACAGTCTTTTTGTATATAGATCTTAATACAGTAGTAAATCTATTTTCATTTTAAGTGGTAGTAATCTCTTTTTGTATTATAGTTCTTAAAACAGTAGTAATCTATTTTCTTTTTAATTTTTAAACCACAAGTAATGTCTTATAGTTTAACATTGAAATATTTAAGATAAATTATGCTTAAAAGAGATATATTTAATTTACAGAAGATATTTATAGTACTGTTAATAAGAAGAAAGCTCCGCCCAGAAAAACCTTCCCAATGCATACAGTTAAAGAAGATCCTAATATGTCTGATAGAGATATTTTTGTAAGTTTAAATTTTGTTATTGGTGTTACGTTGATGTCCCCGGTCATGTCAATGTTATAAATAGACAGGCTGGTAAAACAAAATGCCCAATGTTTTAAATCTATATATTTTACCCCAATTTTAAATATCGATAGTATCATAATTTGAATAGGGCCAGGGTTAAAAATATTTCAGTTTGTCCAAACCCGACTCATGAAGATTAGGTATGGGTAGGTAGGTAAGCAAATTCTTTTTTTTTGGGGGGGGGGGATGACCAGACTTTGACAATAAAAAACAAGATTTTACGAAATCACTTGTCAAGTTTGGTGTTACTATGTATAGACATATTTCGCATTTGGGTGTCATTGTCAAACGTAAAAATAATGCTGTTAATGGCAATAAAAGAATTTGAGTAGGCAGCTTTTTTGGGGGTAGGTAGCGTTTTGGCAAACAAACAATCTTTTGATTATGGCCTAGTAAGTTTAAATTAGGAAATGTAAATATATTGTTATGATCTTGATGGTAGTATCTGATACAAATCAAATTAGTTTGACATTGTTCAAATTAATAAGTCCTAGTGAAAGTTATGCCATGTGAAGTTCAGATTGTTGATTTTGAAATGTCATTCAAACGATAACTTATCTTATTTCTATCCATGTGAACATTGAGATTAATACATGTATGGTATATAATGTAATCTACGTCTACATTTTAATATACATGCAAAGAAATACTTTCAGACCTTAATTTGGTTAAACTTGAATAAAGAAAATGACTTTTGACCTCCTGGATCATTTAAAATTGATACCCCATTTTATCTGGTAACAATGTTTTACATATTATTAAATGATTGTATTATTGTTTTCAGACAACAACTGAAATCAAGAATTTAAACAAGAAATATCCGTTAAATGGAAGTCGTATAAGAATGAGTATATCTGCCAATGATTTAATAGGAAAGAATGTAAGTTTATAAAGGTAGAATTTTCTATAATTTGAATGTTGTCTTATTGTCAATTTTAATCCCTCGCTAACTACAACATTGTGAAATCTGAATCTCAGTTTAAAAATAGTTGAATTCCTTTTAGTATTTACAAAGATGACATAATGAGATTCTACGTTAGGCATCCTTTATACAGACAATATATGCGAGATATGGCCAAAACAAGTCAGCAGCATTTAAAATCTACATTAAAATCATTTGATGAGCCTCTTTTTAATCTTATTGAAGCCAAGGGGAGATTATCTACTGTAATTTTTTTTTTTTAATTAAATAATCAATTTGAATACAATTTAGCATGGATTAAGAATGAAAATTTACATTTATGATGATAGGTGCAATGATGATCAGCAACTTTACTACTGAAAAACTTGTTTCTAAAACTTTTTTTCAATGCCTTTAACCCTCTTTTCAACCTGTAATTACAAATATTAAGTATAGAGTTTAAAAAGTTGTATAATTGTTTATACTGTTTCGCTAAGAAGCTTTAATTAAACATAGATTTATAATTTGTTTGAGGAAGTGTTACAAAGTTTTATATACTGGGATGTAATTTGCAGCATGATGAGTTGGTGTTACTATTAATACAGCTACGTCGTAATCAATCAGCTTTAGGTAAAGCTAGAGATTACTATAAACAACATCTAGAATCAAGACGACCAAATGAAAAAGAATATAGAAAACAGTAAGTAAATCTAGATTGTAATTATAAATGAACCATTTGACATGGCTCTTATTAAAGGATCTAAGTCTGTAACTTGAAGTACTCCAAAATCTTCGACATCGAAAACACGAATTATTGGTCAATTTAAATCAACATTGATGATGTAAACTTACCGGGAAAAGATGAGCTACTGATATCTGATATTTAAGATAAAATAATTTGTTAACATTGGTACACGAATTGTGTACCATAGTGCACTTCAGAACCAGTTGTATTGAGAGACTCTAGGGACAAGCTAGACCCATTGCACGAAATCAAAAGGAGCTATGTAGACTGGAATAACTAGACGATAAACATTTGCACTAGATTGCGATTGTTGGCTTATTTCCCCGAACATAACTGATTTGAAATTGAAGTAAAAACGGAAACCATTGAATGTAAATCAGTTTATATACATTCACATTACAGTATTATATGCGTTGCAACCCACTGTCGTGAATTTCTAGGTCCCAAATATTATAGAAACTACATGATAATGATGACTATTCATCAGCAAAATATCTCCAAAACATTTTAGACAAAGAATTTTGTCATTGTATGATGATCAAAATATATCTGAAATATGTGGAACTGTTTTAGGAACATATATAAAGATTTAGAATTTTTTTTAATATAAAATCAAACTTTATTTCAGACGTCAGAATTCTCCAGGTGCAATGGATCGTGTTTTAGAAGAAGAACATAAAAATTATACAGATCTTAAACATCAGATGGATGAAATAGAAAATAAGGTAGCTTTCTTTCTTGTTTTAAAAACACTATATATTACAATTTCAACATTTCAAAGAAACAAAGACTGATCCATCGACAGTTTTTGTCTGCTAGATGGGTATTGGTAAATCATATTTAGAACAAGAGCACATTGATTGGCTCCCTATACTGTAAGTATTAGTTCAAATTAAACTATAACAAGCTACGGTTGTGAAGTGATTATACATGTAATCCCTTTTAAAAACTAATGAAAGCTGGACAGGCTGGAACATCTGTGTGGACACTGGATCAAAAAATTATTCCGGCGGGGCGGAGTAGTTGAATAGAATAAAATAATGAATCCCCACCAAACAGAACCACGAACAGACTTGTAGATTATAAGGATCGTTAAATTTATTCAATATTACGGGTTAAATACCCTTTAACATGAAATCTTCAATTAAATGATAATTACCAGACGATCTTTATACTCTAGAAGTCTGTCAGTGGTTCTGTTTGGCGGGGATTCTTAAATTTATTTAATTATACATGTGTATATTTTACAGTATGAAAAAGTAATGAATAATACATGTATATTGTGTATATTTTACAGTTAGAAGTATATAAACCTATTATAAATCTGGTTGATAATATGGTTACAATGGGTAGTCTGTATGGTGGTGATAATTTAATGTTAGCAACACAATATAGAAGGGTAGGCACAAGTTGTATTATTTGTTTTTATACTTTTCCACCCAAAAATTATTATTCAGTTACCAATTATAAATTTTTTTTAACTTTTACACCTGCACTATTTACATTGTTGGATAAAATCATTGATTGGTGTCTTTAAATCAGAGTGATATTTTACTTTGATTTTCTTCATTAAATGTTGCAGAGTAAGACGGGAAAATGAAATATTGTCTAAAAAAATGTGTGATTGGTATTATTTGCATTAAGAGAATTTAGAAGTTTACCTGCCAAACATATGACATCTTCAAAGCTCTTTTGATTATACAACAGTTTACTTTTTTCTTTAATTATTATAATTTTTAAAACTTATTCCCATACTATTAATCTTCTTGGGGTTTTTTCCAGCATTTACTACAACCAGATCAATATACTGAACCAAAAGATATGATACAATTCTCTAGACAACGACAAGAAAATAAAATGGTAGAAGAAATAGAGAATGAAATCAAACAATTAACTGATGAAGAAGCAGATTTAGAGGTAGGCCTACACTTATTTTTTGTTTTGAACTGAATTTATGTAGAGCATAAAATACTGGAGGAGGGGTGTATAGTTTATGTCAAAGTAATGCTTAGTCAGATATTATAATTAGATGTTCATCTTAAACAGATGTTAGATATCTTTAATATGTACATGTATTATCTGGAGACTAAAGGGAGATAATCATACAGTTTACTTTTTCTGAAGACTAAAGGGAGATAATCAAACAGTTGACTTTTGTAATTGAATTTATATAACTTTTTGTTATGTTTTGATTTTAGGATAAATTAGAGAGATTATATGAATTAGATAGAAGATTACAAGAACAATCATTCCTTGTTACTAGTTTCAGTGAAGATAAGGTTAGTTTTTACTTTCAGATTTCTTTATAAAATCTCTTATTGAACTGGTAATTCAGAACTTAAGTGTTGATTACATTGATCTGATTTGAGATAATATAATCTATTAAGATAATGCCTGTTATGTTTACATCTGTTCCCTCTTTTCATTGTTTAGAAACAGATTATAATCATTCAATGTTTGTAACTGTTTATAGGAAATGTTAGAGAAAGCACTACAGGGTATATTAAAACAACAAGATCAAAAAAGAGATGATCCAAGAGAAATGAGAGCACTTATGCATCAACAACGAACAATAGAAAAAGAATTATCTCGTGTAACTCAACAATTAGCGGAGGCTTCCAGAGTAAGAACTTTAAATATTAAAAGTATACAATATCCTTAAGAATCAAATTAAACTGTACCGGTACAGAAAATACTAAATAAATTACAATTTTTATTTGTTTAATTTTTCTGATTTTTACACTTCATTGTAATCTTACCAAAGAAAAACTAAAACAAAATATAATGCTTCAGTTTTAAAATTCCAATAATTGAGCACAAGAGCAAACCCCTTATACTAATACAAGAAATTTGACAGATCACAATGTTTTCATAACCTGAACATTGAAAATATAACAGATCATAATGTGGTATAACCTAAATAATAAAACAAAAACATCTGTTGGTATTAACGGGTAGTATACTAATCATTAGCCTTAGATGCATAACAGTAGGACGTTTAATCCCATTTCATTTTTTCATCAGCCTTTTCTACAACCAAATCCTCGCAGTGCATGGTGGAATATATTTTTGTTTTTTAAATTAAGACTTTTCTTAAATTTTGATTATAAATAATTTTATTTATAGTTATTAGAAGAAACTACAGCAGAAAATAATAAAATAGACCATGAAGTAGCATTATTAAGAACTAAAGTTCATGGAGAATTACAAAGAAGTCGCAGTGCTCCATCATTGGTAATTATTATTAAATTGAAGATTTCATGTTTAACTATACACAGATTGATAGAATTTAAAGGTTTTTTTTAATATGAATACTCTTGCATTTCATATTAGCATGATTCACAATATGATTAGTTTCATTGGAGACCAGGATTCTACATTCTAGTATAACACCAGTTTTTATTGCTATTAAAATAGCAATATATAAAAAGCATGCCGAATGGTTAGCATGTATGCGCTGTATCATATAGCCTGTCGTTGAGTCAATTGGCGTGGTTTCGAATCCAGGGTTGAACGTGACGAGGAGTAGGTTGCCTGTCCAACCTAGTTGGTTTTCTCTGGGTCATTCGGTTTCCTCCCACTGCCAAAGACCCCTAAGCGCAAGTGAATTATTGAAATAAAATTAAACCATATGTTGGTCCCGAAATGACCTAATTTGTGTTGAGTGGACGTTGAACCCCCATCTCTCTCTGGGTTTTATTATTTTATAATATTATACTAATAGGCTGATGATAATGAAAGAAATAAGCGTAAAATGGAGAAAGAGTTAGCTAAAGTACAGACTATGATGTCAGGTTTATCTAAAGAAGGTGAAAGATTACAAGAAGCTATGAGTACTATCAGACGATCTTCTTCTGGTGCTAATCTAGCAGCCTTATTAGATAAAGGTAAAAACATATCAAATTGATTTTTATAAGGCTTGGTTCAGAAATGGCACGATTGTGGAATAATTAAAATATTATTAGATAAATAGATATTAAATTCAGTCCATTGATCAGGACTTAATATATGATTACTAAATGAATAAAATGATAAATTAAAGAAGATTCAAACCTTATTGGTGTTTTCGAATCATTGTTTTCTTGACACTTTAATTTTTTTTTAACTTTCAGACGAGGACAAGGCTTTAAAGAAAGCTAAAACTTATATGCAGACAGATATTGATTCCATGGAAACCATCGATTTGTCACGGCAACCAAAAAGTGCAGCATCTATGCCAAATATAAACATAATTGAACCTGAAGCAGCCAATCAGTCTTATTCTTCCAACTATGTTTCAATGTCTTCACCAATGAGAACAAGTGCTACAGATCAGTCTGATTATGTTGAAATGCATAGCAGATCATCCTCATTAATAGAAGATACGGATCGAGCTAGATCCAAATCATTAAACGAACTGAATAAAGATGTGCCTCCACCTCCGCCACGAAACTTCAACAATAAACCTCTAATAAGCCACCAAAGACAAGAGGTATAATATGTCTGACTCTTTCTTTCCTCCAAATATTAGATTGTTTCTTTATATAACCACATACTACATTACATGTAATTATGTTCTGCATTTGTACATTATGGCAGAAGGTTTCTACACACATCAAATCACTGAAGCTATATTCGATTGGTTTTGTCTTTGCAATGATAATTTTATCTCTTTGACAACACAATTTGATAAAAGTGAGACATAGCAGTCACGGTCCTCGTCATCTATAACTTTGGCCAACCCCCCATGTTGCTTAAAGTTGTTTTTTTTAATTTTCCAAGAACTTCATTGAATCTTTATAGAACTTAATGATACATGGACAGGGGTTCAGTATGGTTTAAAGTGCATGTTTAAATAATATATATAAATTATGTAAATACTTTTAAACCTACTGTTTTTTCCTAAGTGACTGTGATTTGTGTACTGAAACAACAGAACAATTTCTCTTGAAAATAGAATTAATCAACTCTTGAATAGAATTAGGTGTAGGCCTATCTTGAAAATTTTCAAATTTCAGGAATATAGTCCTATGAAAAGTTGGCTGAGTAGAGACAATGCACTAGGTTGCTCGGCAACATAAATTATCTTTTATTTATTACACATAAAAAAACAATTCACAATGAAAACAATAAACCAATTGTCAACATGAAGATTGTGGTCCTATGATATTTCCCTTTTCTTATTTCTTAGTTCCTGCTTTGGAATCTTTGCATGAATTTCTAATATAATTGTCATTTAATTATTTTCTCATTCTGGTTTGATCAGACCATGATTCATGATATTTGTATTTTTGGCTTTACTTGAACATCACCAACTTTTCAGAATTAAAACAAAACCAAAATTGTATTATCTTTTTTTCAAACTATGTTTTTAATGGTTGTGGGGGAAAAGGCTTAGTACTTTTTTTATTTTTCCATTATGCTATTAATGGTTGGTTTAATTTGTGAATATGATTTGAATTTATTTATATAATAATTATTATTTGGGTTTTATTATAATTTTGTTTTTTGGTATATAATTGTTATTATAGAGTAGTGTAGCTCCACCTAGTGAGATGTATAATAGTTTAGGTGATGGTGATGATGCCTGGGATATAGGTGATGCTGATGACAATACAAAACGCTTTTATGGTAAGTTCGGGGAATGAGATAACTGTATTTGACCATGAGTGCTCAGATTTCAGTCAGAGTTGTCCTTTAATCATGCACACAGACCGTAAACTGGAGCCATATTTCTTTTTCAGTCACGATTTCCTCGGTAGGTTCGCACCATGTCATTCAGGACTATTATTTGTCACACATTTTGACTGATCAATAATTGTAAAATATTTAGGGATGGTTCACTGTTAGCATTGTTTGTATCAGCTTGATCAGTTTTTATTTCACAGTTTGGTGTAAAAACCTTTATCCTTGAATAAGATACCTTTTAAAGGTGGGTTAGTGCAAGTTATCATTATTATAGCACCAAACATCTGTAACGGATATGGATGTTCACAGTTTGAACCTTTCAGGCTGCAGATAATACTGGAAACATTATATTTGTTTTAAAATGTGTTTTTTGAAGGCCTTATACCACGTGAGAGACCTAAACTCTTAACAGTAAGAGATGTAAAACGTCAATCAGAACAGAGACGTGAACGTGACAAGACAAGACGTGGACCAGATGATTTAACTGACGATGGTATGTATATATCCTTACTTATTTCAGTGATATGAATATCTATTATGTATAATTAAGTCTTACTTTAGCGTCTTATTGAGGTTTGAAATTTGACAAGTGTTTTAAACTGTCGAGTTATAATGATTTTACATCTTTCTCACTGTGAGACTTGGTTTTGGGGAATTTGAATGCAATTATAAAATCCTACATCTGAAATCCACGCAAAAAATATTAAGCCATTCCAGACCATTCAGAATTTACTGTTACAGCAGCCATACTTTCAACTTTTAAATTTTTGAAAATAAATGGTGGTGTTTTGGGAGATATAAATGTGCTGAAAGTGCCACACAGATTTCAGTCTGATTCTAGAAGTCCATAGAGCCATCACTAATCTGAGTCCATCCAGTCAGATGTAATGACAAACATTGTATAATAACACAATGCATGGCTTTGTTAAAATATAAATCTTTATTCAACTGATGGGAATCAAGGGCTGATATACTGCCTTGTCAGTGATGCAGGAAGGAGGCCTGACAAGGACAGCTGTCGGTCTAGAGTTTGAATTTTATATAAGAGTAGGCCGTAGTGCCACTGTCTGGGTAAAATTTCCCTCATAGCATACTGTTTGTCGTTTGCCCGTCTTCATTAATCAAGTTTGGACCAGAACAGTAGTACATTAAACCCCATTTCATTTCAATTCAATTCCAAGGTCGTCTGCTGATTTAAATGCCAAATCTGAGAATTCTTAGTAACATCTCAATTAATATCAATAAGATATTCGAGCGTGTAAACATAATTAAACTATTTAACAATACAAAGTGGCATTGGGTTTACGTTACCATATATTTATATATATTTTCTTAATATACTTAACAAAGGCTGATTGCCATTAAGGTAAACAATACAGGATTGCGATTTTTGTGTCAAGTCGAAGTTTTGATTAGAGATTACAAAGTTTGGACATAAAGACATAATAAGATATTGTATTGTTTACATGTATGCAACCTGAAGATAACACAGAAATAAGTCAGCCATTTTCCATTCGGAACCCTTAAAATAGTTTGAATATGGCAGAAATGGTCATGCAGCCGAGATTAAGATGCGTAGAATCCGTTGAGGTTGCCGAATGAGTAAATGCTAGTATGATATAGAAAACAGTTTGATATTTTATTGATTAGCTAAGTGGGGTTTTATATTTGCATTCAAGCTTTAAGTATCCATTCTTGAATCTTTCAAATTGACTATAAATAACAAGTGTTATGAAGTTTAGTGTGATAGTTGTTGTATGTTATTAATGTTATTAATTGTTACTGGCTATGAATTTTATTGATGTATGTGATTAATGCTATTAATTGTAATAATGATGGGACAGTTGCTTTAACTTCTATTTTCTTTTATAAACTATGGCTGGATTCAAACTTTCTTATTCTGTACATAAGCTATTTACGCTTACAGGATTTGAATCACTGGTAATAGGAGGTTACCTGCTTAATGTCATGTGTTTCCAATTTCCATGCATGGAAGGAAATTATTGAAATATATATTATATTTTTGTCCCAAAATGACCTTGTTTTTGTTAAGTGGATGTTAAACTTCATTTTGGGGGTTGATGGCCGAATGGTTAGCACATGCGCTCGCTGTATCATAAAGTCTGTCATTGAGTCAACTGGCAGGGTTTTGAATCCTTGTAGTAGGGTTGCCTGTCCTTTTGTGGATTTTCACCGGGTCCTTCAGTTTCCTCCCACTGCTAAAGACCCCTACGCGCAAGCAGATTATTGAATTAAATTGAACCTTATGTTAGTCCCAAAATGACCTGGTTTGTGTCGAGTGGATGTTAAAACCCTTTTCTCACGCTCTTTCTTAACTTTTATTTCTTTTGTCTATATATAATACAGCATGTTACAGAATAATAAGTAACTATCCAGCCTAAGTTTGTGTATGTGGTATATGTAATTACTAGATATATGTTTTGATTGCATGGAGGTTTTGCTTTCAGAATCCCGATGGAGTTTAGCTGAGGGAGATGAGGTATTGCATGTTTCTATATATTTAGATAATGTAACGTAAACTAGCATGATCATATATTGTAGTTGTATTGAACAGGAAGTTGTATCAGTTAAACAAACAAACTGAATAATAATATTAAAGCTAATAATACAAAAATTGTATCTCCCAGATCTTCAAGGCTTAGACTATAAAGTAAGGCTTGGTGCTAGCATGGCATTATTCTCAAATATTAATTTCAAGATTACAAATTGACAATACATATGTAATAAAGTTTTATTTATCTTGTTGTTTCCAGCCTATAGACATTAGTCACGTACGATATCCTTCTGACAGTACAGGTAGCATGTTGTCTGGTTATCATCCAGACTCTGTCAATGGTATGTCTCAACCGTTATATGAAAATCTACCAAGAGCCAAGTCTGTACCAAATATATCTGGAGATAGGACGTCCTCTATTGATCTCTTCACACCGAAACCATTTACACCCTACCAAAGCAAAACTTCAAGTTCTCAGAGTTCTGATTCCCCCAAACCGATGCAAGAAGTGGAGATACCGAGTTTTATGCAGAAGAAAGTTTCGACACTTTCATCCAGTAAACCTTTCTACAGTGAAATGGACATACCTACTTATAAAAAAGAAAATGGACTCTTTTATAGTGACAATATGATGGAAACGCAAACTGAAGTTCCTACAAGTAAGGCGTTGCCATGGTTAAAATCAGGAAGTCAGTTAATGGGTAATGTGTTGAATGTAAGTAAATCGCCTCGTGGGCGTTATGTGACTATATCAAGTAGTGAACCAGCTAAAAGAGAAATAGTGCCCTTCGCGTCTGACACTCTACATTCTGCGTCTGCTGGGGATATTATGACTAACAAATCGGTGAGTTCATTTTAATTATAGGCTACCATAGCTTACATCTAATTTTAAATCAATTTGAAGATCATTCTATTTTCTATGTTCAAAATTTGTATAAGGCATATATTTTATAACATTTTAAATGTGTGAGATTATGTTCCTTTAGTACTTATTGAGAGTGTTGTACATGTATATGGTATTACTTTGTTGTATTATATTATAACAGTAGGACATTAAAACAAATTTCATTTTATATTTTGAATTATATTGCAGAATGGGAGCCAGGGTGGGTAAGTGGGTAAGATATTGGCTCTCAAACCTGGAGATCTCGTCTTTGATCCCTGCATTGGCTGAGAAAGTTCATCAGCATTCTCTTACGTGGTTTACCCTTGTCATTGGTGCAGGTCAAAGGGCCTGACAAGGACAGCTGTCTAGGTGTGTACATGGGACAAGGTTCTGTGTACACATTAACGTGCACGTATAAGATCCCTTGGCAGTTGGTATTTCATATACGAGTAGGCCATAGCACTATGTCGTATGTCTGTCTTCATTAGCCTAGTCAGAACAGAACAGTAGAATGTTAAACCCCAATTGATTTCGTTTCATTTCACTTATATTGTAGATCGATGATGTGCCAGATGTTGTAAAAAGTTCTACATCGCAAGTCAGTAAAATAGATGAATATTCTATAGATGATATAGTAAGTTCTCTTTATTAACAAATTATTTCATGTTTATCCCTGTGAGCACAGTAGGCGAAAAAATAAACAAAAATAAGTAAACGAAAAGTTGTTAAACATTATCTTAAAAACAAAACTTTATTAGTTCAATCCAATTAAATACTTTATTTTGACCTAAATCAAAGAAATTTAGGTGCTAAATAATGAAATATCAAAAAAATACTAAATTTGTAGAAATATTCACTATAAAATTTCTTTAATGGTAACATTTGTTTTTTTTTAAGTTAAAGGGACCTCAAAAGGTACTGATACCTGAACGTTATATGCCTGATTCAGATGAAGAGTATGTTAGTGATGATGAACTCATCAGACGGAAAGAAAAGAGTGAAAAAATAAAAAAAATACTGACTCAACAAAGGTAAACTATAATATCTGGCCATATTAAGCACTGCCTGACAAAGGCTAATACACATGAAATTGTCTGATTATTGCTCCTTAATCAGTTTTGCTAAATATTACCTTTTTATACCCCCACAGTTATTATTTTTGACGGACATATACTTAGTTGTATGAAATAAAATTAAACAGACAATCAAACTTCTTTTCACAAGCCTGTGATTGTATCATCAATGACATTTGCATCACTGACAAATCTCTCTATCTCAAGCACGTGTCCCCCCGACCACCATAGACAAACAGTATCATGTATTACAACAATCTGATTCAAATACAGATCTATATTTCATCTCGTTTTTCCTTCAATAGCCTACACTATATGAAGTTATAGTGGGAGTTCACCTCGGGGGTTCAAATGAGCGACTCTTGAATCTGTGATGTCAGGCATTTATTAATCAATCAACGTTGACGTTTCTAGTGGCCAAGAACTTGCCGTAACAAAGCGTTTCATCCAGAAGACGTCAATGATTATAACTATTCCAGATCCTAGTGTAGTAAAGACAAGTAAATCGAAATTTTGAACTATAAATCAAAACAAAATAGGATCTGTGTTTTAATCAGATTGTTATTACATATTCTAAATGGGTTACATAATAACTGGTTACTGGTGCTGAATATGATGAAGTTAGATTTCTACATGATATAAAACAGGTAATTAGTAGAAGACTTTAAAAATGTTCTACTTTTAAAGTTTTCATGTGATGGGGTTCCAATTAAAAAGCTTAGACATGCTTTCTAATTTCCATGTTTACTTTGAGATCATTATTAGTATCCAATCTATAATTCTCAATGTATTTGTATTTTTTCAGTTTACATTCTTTATCTCAACCAGATATTAGTAGGTTACATCAAAGTATACATGAGACTGCTAGACAAGAGAAAGCTAAGAGAAGTGAATTATTAGGTGTGGGACAAGAATTAGCTAGACAAGTTACACTTAAATCAAAGAAAGCAGCTGGTATGTATATTATTATTATTTCAGAAAGTCATTTGACCTGTTGGGAGATTTTGAGAGCTACATGTATGGTGCAAATTTAATTAATAACTGTCTTATATTTTTTGGGGTATTAATTTTGCTAGGCCTAAACTACATAAAAATTAAATACTTCTTTGTAAGTTCTCGTTGAAGTATTATATTAGCTACTGTGATTTGTTAAAAAATCGTTGTTGTAGATATATAAAAAAATATTTATAAAAATGAAAATATGGATGTAAAGCAAACCTTGAACAAACTGTCTGTCACTGAAATTGTCTAGTTTACAAGCAGAATCCTAACTAAATGTAGCACTTTGTTTGACATGCAATAATGGAAAAAGCCAACGTCGTCGTCGAAGGATCAAAAAGCAATGTTGTTTTGGCTGTCGAGAGCCAGTTATCCCTGTGGTAACTTTTCTGTCACATACATTATAAATGTAGCACTTTGTTTTGTTTTAAGCATTATTCTTTTTATTTTTTTTATTAATAAATATCCTAACTAGAAGCTTACTCTTTTTATTTATAAAAAATTTAAAACAATTTTTTTTTTCTTTAGCTGCAAGAAGGCAGACCTGGTCTGGTGGACAATTTGCCGAGGTAATGTCGCAAATAGAGACATCAACAACAGCTGAAGATAGATCTATAAATCAACATAAACAATCATCACAACAATATCGAGAAAATATATTTGTCTAAAATACTTCTCTTCATATCATAACATTTCAGTCCATAGAATTTTATTACAGAGTATAAGTATAAGATACTCGACTAAACTTACATATCTTCATTGATACAGGTTACAAAATGATGTACATTAGGCACAAATTTTAAAGTTGGTCATTTAAGGGAAAAAGAATTTAACTATACTTTCTTTTAATTATTACTTCCACTGAATCAGGGTACAACAGGGTACTGATATTGTGTTAACAATTACAAAGTGTAAAACATTCAGACTCATCAAATCTGTAGTTCTCTAATGTAACTGTTTTCAAATCATAAAATCTGTAGTTCTTTATTAGCATGAATGTTTTCAATTTCATCAAATCTGTAGATATTTAACATAAATGTTTCAATTTCATCAAATCTGTACTTTTATCTACATACAGTATACAATCTCCTTACACAATAAAACATTTGTCATCATTGCATATCAATAATTGTTTTATGTGATATCTTAAAGCATAATCTCTTTATGGCAATAGATTTCAATAAGATGTAATTAAAGTGATTGGATATAAAAACATAAATGTGTCAAATAAAAACACATAACAAGAGGCTTATTCCAATAATGGTAGAGCATTTAATATCGCCAATAAACTGAATAGGATAAATCACGGTACTTTAAAGTAGTAGAAAATTAACACCTGTCATAATTAACAATTGTATTCATAATCATTGAGTTGGTCAGTGCTCTTAGTCTGTTTGTTTTTTATGTGTAGATTTTGTAAATATTGTATATAAAATTGTATTATAAACAAAATTCTGTTTTTATTAACTCCACTCCTCTCTATCTCTTGCCCATATTTTGGTTATTATACGGCACAAATACATTGCTGCAAATTATATTTTCTTACATAACATGTTTTCATTTAGTGTGTTTACTGGTTTCCTACATTGAACAAATTATCATACTGTATAGACTTAAGCTGAGGAACGGTACCATCAGACATCTCATCGGACAAATATTATCAAAATAATTTGTTACTGTCCCTTTTGAAACTTAAGGTCTATGTTTTAATACTCTTACTAACAAATTATTTTTTGATGGGTGAACTGAATTAATAAATGTAAATTGTTGATCATGTTTGTAAATTAATCATGTTTTTATTAGAAGTAATAATGGTGCAGAAATCATGTTGTTATTAATTTAATATATTATAAAAGTTTGTAAAATGATAAAAGCATATCTAATATATGTGATTCTATATGTATGTAGCTAGGACATTCCCTCTTGTTTTGAAATAGCTCAAACGGTATATTTTTTCTATTATGCACTTTGTATATTTATGATTATAAAATGGAATCAATATTTTTGTCAGTTACGTTATGTGTCTACATATCAGTTATTAAATTGACATCTTTTTGTTTCCGTAAAGGTACACACGTGCAGTTAAAAATTCACAAACAAAGCAAATTTGGCAAAAAAGTTGGAAATTAATTTTGGGATGCATTCAATAATATCAGACCAAAACTTTGAATTTTTCAAATATCAATTTTAAAAGCCTGTGATTAGATGAAAGTTAGTCAGATTTTGTTTTATTCAAAGAAAGAACTAAAAAACATATGAACAACTAAAGGGTAAAATCATTTATGCAAATGTTTTTTACTTCTAATTATATTTAATTCGATTTGGTTTCATATTTTAAGTCCCTCAAAAAACAATATGAGTTTCGAATAAATAATCATATATTGTTCATTTCATACCTATATACCAGTAGTACTGGTCCAGTACTATCTGTATATATGCAGACAGGCACAATTTCTTCAGATATTATTTCTATTTATTTCATTGTTGTAAATACCTGTATGCCTACCTACATATTCCCGGTTTTTAACAATTTATTTTTGACCTTTAATGTTATGCTCAATTTTCTCTAGAAATGATAGAACTATTCTATGGTTGTGATTTTTGTGATATAAATATTCTGTATTTATATATATATTTTAGGAAGAATTTGATCTAGGTTTCATTACTTATTTGTACGTTTTCTCCCAGACTTCACCAAAAAAACGCCCCACACAAGATGTTTTACTACAATGAACAAATTTAATATTATATATTTATATTTTGACTATTAATATTCATGCTTTATTTATATTCAATAGCTTTTGTATGTCCATATTATGTCTGTATATTGTGGTCAGTCTTGCCAGTCTGCCCCACATTTATTGTTGGTACAATATGGTGCTGCACCAGTTCATTACAACTTTTTGGAATGAGGCTGTCTATCTCATTGGAATATAGAAGACTATGGTTTTTCAACAATTTATTTGATAATCACCTCCAAATTTATTTATTTTTGTTGACTGTCAAGTTGTAAAAACAAAGCCTATTAATTTTCAACGATATTTGATTATAACTTTGAGTTATTCAGCTTTATAATGCAATATTTATTTGTTCCTTAGACGTTTGAATAATCAAATTTGTATGAGTTATTTAGCTCATAACTGCTAAGAGACTTAGTTGTTAGAGTGGGTGTATGATTGGGTGCATGGTAACCTATTTTTCATTTATAACCAATAAAACTATGCACTTATTAGATACACTTGAATGGAATGTATTTGCCTAAATCAATGAAATGGGATAATTTAATCTATTTGTAATTTGATTGGAAAACTAATATATTGAACAGCCAGGAATTCCACTGGGATTTGATTAATTTTATCTGTTTCACAGTACATCATGGAATAACATTTGACTGTTGAGCTAGATTATAAGTAATTAAAATTAAAAATGGTGTATTTAATCAATCAAAAGAACTTCTAATGATTGATATATGCAAATTGTCGTTCTAACTGCTAACGTTGTTTTTGGTTTGTTTTCTCATGATAGCTTTTAAATTTCCTACACATTAGAATAATGTATGATCATCTATTTTAGAATATTATTGTTCTTATCCTAGTTGTATGAGAGATTACACAAAATTTATTAAAGGTTACAAAGAATTAAGGGTATCAGAGGTAACAAACACAATTTTTAACAAAATATACATCAGCATAATTTACGTTACGAATAATTAGAATATAAAGAGATCATGTTTATTAATTATTATCATTGTACATTAAAACATTTTATACTTATATATTATATACTGGCATATACATGTATACTCAATATATATTATTTTAAAATAGAGATTTTTTAACCAAGTTGTTGTCTTGACATGTTTTTTCATATAGCCAGGGAACTGGGATGTCAGAAGATTCCAGCTAAATATAGAGAAATGGGGTTTTATGTCCACTGGACACAAACTAGGTAATTTTGAGACTTACATATGATTGAACCGTATTTCAATAATTCGCTTGCGCCTAGCAGTCGTTTTCTCAGGAGAACACGGGATAAAACCCACGAAACTGGATATGAAACCCCACTCCATGTCACGTCATACAACTGGGGAATCGAAACCATTGTATCTAAAAAAAAAAGGGTCATTACATTGAAGTAAGTGTGACAACATCCCTGTGAATTGGGCATGCAAATAAACCAGCATACAGTGACAGTCTGTCTATAACAGTAATGATGAAAAATGCATTCTATATAGTGCTTAGGGACAAAAAAAACATTTGTGTGATAGTTCTCCTAGGTGTCATCCTAGGGTATAAGAAGCCATGCAATATATGCCCACATTTTGCAAGAGATTGTCAGAAAACAAGCTAGAAAAGTGATTCCTCGCACAATCATAGAAATAGATACAGATGTTTTTAAATCTTTGGCACCTAGAATGGGTCACAATGCACGTGATAATGGATACATTTAATGTTACATTCAGATTCTTTTTTTTATTTTCGGAAACTAAATTACATTAATATGGGCATGGGGGGGTGTCTTTGGACCATTGTATGATTATCTCCCTTTAGTCTTCAACTGAACTATTGAACTAGGGTTTGCATCAGAAATATTGTACTGTCGATACAAAATAGAAAACAATTAATGAGCTCTTTTCTTAAACACACTTTGGTTTTTTCAATTACTATATGCAGATTCCTTCTAAAATATTAAAGTCTAATCCATGTCCATCCAATGGTCTAGAAAGTTGATTATAGGCTTGACATGTGAATTATATAACATTTGAAGCCAAAAAAAGACTTGCAATATAGGCAGACTTAGCTCTTACATTGGGCGTACTTGATTGAACATTCTGGAATTGAAATCTCTCAATCCCCAAAATTGTACAACGCACGCATCGACTGGATAAGCAAATATCTCAACCAATAAGCAACCTAGTTGGTGTGTTTAATTACATCACAATTCTTCTCACACCACCTCCGTAGCCAGGACTGACAGAAATGCCACTCGATTGCAATATTGTCAATTCGGGACGTTCTAGAGTGTGAATCGAGCATCCCCTTTATGTATCTTACAAATTCTATACTGATTAACCTTACTCCATGACTAAAAAAAACAACAAAAACTGAGATTTGTGTCACATGATAGATTTTATTAAGTACTTGTTGGTATGTCAGTAATGTTTTATATAGTGAACATCATTGGTGCTATTCAAAATACATTTATAATAAATTGAATTCAGGTAGACAACATATATCACAAAATGCTCTTACATATATTTTAAAAATTCTTCATCTAAATAATCACCATTTGTTTTAAAGATTATTAAAACACTAAAAGCAGGAAATTCATTATAGTGGTGTGTGTTTTCACTGAGTAATGAAAACAATACCAACTAATTAAATTGTTCAAATATTGTTCAGAATAAGAACAATATGACACATTATTACTAGAACTATTTTCTCGAAAGAAGGTTATGCCTGAAATTATCGGCAAGCGTAGTAATAAACCAACTGTTACAGACAATGTCATATTGCCTACAATATTTTAACATTTGTTTAAACATGTTGATGTTTTCTTTGAACAGCATTTATTAACTGTAACATAATCAAATAACACACTTTATTTCACTGTGAAGTTTCAATAATATTTCAAATAGAGCCACATGAACTAAAAATTTACACCTTATTTATCCAAAAATACCAAGATAAAGCCAAACATCCTTGAAATTTACCAAATTCTAAAAACAAAGTTCAATGCCCTTGACACAAGTAATTTTTTATGACTGGTTTTAAAATTGCCAATATATTATATTGAACACTACCACTTGTGAAATCTTGTTGAAACGTCATCACAGTGAAATAAACCATAGTAATTGTTATTCCATAAAAATTTGTTATTTGATATTTTGAATGCATATCCTGCAAAATGTTAAAAATTTCAACGGTATCTTCTATTTTATGACATATAATAACAAGCATTTAAACATGTTACATATCTAGGACTGTTGTCAATAGCAACATAAACTTATTGCATTGCCAATATGTCTACATTAGGGCTGGTAGATAAATTTTGTTGCAGCGAAATCAATCTTTTGAATAACTGCTTCTGTCATTTTAATTTTCTATTACCATGCTTGACATAGTCCTTGATTCTAAATAGTTAATTGTTTTAAGTACAAAATTCTACTGTTTATTGTTTAATAGATTCCCACATTCAAAATGTTGGCTTAAATGAAACTAACTGAACCAACGTAAAGTGCATATGTGACATCCTAAAAGATGTGTCAAATAAAACAACTTACTCAGTGAACAAGTTAAAACAGTCTCTTAATTCGATTTGTGAAAATAATTTGCTTAAATGAAGGCAAAATATTTCACTAATTGCGCAAAGTAATTCACTAATGCATACAAGCCCCAATAGTCATATCAAATGTGAACAAAACATTGTCTTTGGTTTATTTATTAAATAAACAAAATATTAAACATAACAAATAATTAGTTATCATAAAACATACAAACTGGAATGAATGAATGGGTAAAAAGCATATAAAACAAAATATACAGGCAAACAATAGTAAATGTATCAAATTAATTAGTTTTAATAAGAAAACAATAAACACACGATAATATTGTACAAACATGCGCAAGCTAAAATTATATACACATATTTGAAGAGTTTAATATCTCAAACACTATATGCACTATTCCCCATCAAAAAAGGGATATACTGCCGTTTGCATATAAGCTCTTCTTTGCAGAATCTGATAATACACATTTGCGTGAAATATCAAAGACTATTAGGTAAATATACATTTATATATCTGTTTTTAAGTCAAGGGCTATAATATATATATAAATCTTAAAGGGCAAGGGTTAAGAGTACGTCTATACAGCCCTATTACATGACCCTAGTTTAATGAATAATTAACAAATTAATGACAAAAAATTATGCATTAATATAAGCCTTTTATAAATATTTTCAAGCCACAATAACTACCTTATGTAATAAATATTTAACAAAATTTCTTCCATTTTACGATCAAATATAAGATGGTCATCCAAAGCATGGAAATATACAGTACCCACACAGTAACTATTTCTAAACAGGAGTTTATCTAAAAGGAAACCTTGCATGTTGACCATATTATTTGAATAGGAGCTACCTATATGTTCAGCTTTTCCGAACACATAATATAAATCTGGAACAGAAAGTCCTAGATTTCTGAAAATCAGCAGGGATTATCTATTTCGATTCCATTGCTTTTACAGGAAATATGCAAGCACAGCAGCAGTGTAGCGACACCAGCTTATCCGGTAGGAAAGCTTAGATGTTAATAAATCTATTGATGGACAGACCAACAAACATGGGTGACAATGTCATAATAAAAATGTATACATGAGGGAAATATGTATCAACTGTTGACAAGATGTTGCTTGATTATGTTATAAGTAGATTTTTACACTTAACGTAACAATAAATATAATGATCTATGTTATATACAAAAGCATAACACGATAACATGGGACTCATCTTAACACAATAAATTGGATATATAACACAAAAACATCGCTCATATTAAATATAATATATATTACAAGATAAATAACAAATATCCGATATTTTTATATACCGGTATATTTATATATATTTTTATAGAATACCTGTCTGTATCTCTTCTATTTTGTGCTCTATTTTGGAAGATTGACCTACCCTTAAATACATGTACTATCAATTTTTTTTCTCTCTATTCACATAATGCGTTGATATGCATAGTCTTTTATTTTTTGATGACACCTATTTATATTTTCTAGTAATCAATCTTTATTGGTAAATTACAATTTACTTCACATATATTTCATAGTAATTCTGATCACTTCTATTTCCCAAATTCTATCTTGCTTGGTCCAGCTTGATTTGTAACAGGAGTTATCAATTTAGTCAACTACATATAGTAATTGGCTGTTTGTTTATACAGTTTATGTAATATTATATCAGAAATATTGTAAAGTTAGTCTAAGTGAAGAAATAAGGGCGATTGAGACTATTTCTTATGTTTTTCAAAGATTCCTCAAGTTTTCTGTTTTTAGTACCATCATTGCTCCATTTAGCTATAGATGGTGATGTGTGTTGTTCCTGAGGCAGTGTATGCAAACTTTCTAGAAAACTGGATACAACTTAATACCCTGCTGTAATTTGTTCGCTACAGAAATCTTTAAAAACAATCCTGAATTCTGTTAGTAGCTTATCTATTAAATATATACTGTATAAAGATTTTGTTATATTTCTCAAGATGTGCTTTTCTAACTTACCCTTTATTATTTAATTCATATGTATACAGTTAGATTAGAGTTCATAATAACGCCAATGTTGTATTTAACTGGGAGCCCCTTTATATATCATACGGGCACCATTATAATCCTCTTACCGGCATTATTCTGAAAGCACATTGTAAGGTTTTTCTCGAATCTTTAATATTGGATGGAAATATTCCTTGACTAGGTAATTCTCTTATATTTACACCATAAAAAATGTTTCTTATGTAAACTCAATAACATTGACATAAATAAAAGCAGTTAAGCTCTTTTACCTCTACATGACAAAATAAGCAGTAACAGTCAACAATAAAATATCTACTTTCTCCAGGCAATGGAATAATATGTACATATCTTAAGAAACTTCATTAAAAGTGATAATTACATGAACACACAGAAAGTTTTTTTCTTGTAAAATGAACATCGTTCTATGATAGCTTCACAATGTGATTTGATGTTCTTGCATTGGGTTGTTGAAGTTGTTTTACATAAAATAAGTTACATAAAGAGAGGAAGGAATATAGTACATTATACAAGTCAGTTAGAAATAATTTCACCAAGATCACAATTATACATTGACACGCCAGATTTTGTCAGCAATATGATCAGGTTCTATGCCAATTTTGATTTGATGGCTTTTCCAAAATTTTTGACTTTTGTCCCAATACCAGGTCTTTCTGTTGATGGACCACCTCCATCTCTATATTCCATTACTCTGGACATAAATATATCTGAAAATATACAATACGAATATTCCATTACTCTGGAGATAAACATATCTGAATATATGCTTTATATATATATATATAGAGAGAGAGAGAGAGAGAGAGAGAGAGAAATGGGGTCTAACATCCACTTGACACATACTAGGTCATTTCGGGACTAACAAATTTTCGATTTTTATTTCAATAATTCGCTTGCGCGTTGGGGTCTTTAGCAGTGGTGGACAGGTGACCCTACTCCTTGCCACATACAACCGGCGATTCGAAACCACGGCAGTTGACTCAATGACAGGCTTTATGATACAGCGCGCACATGCTAACCATTCGGCCATCCAACCCCCCGAAAATATAGAATATAACATATCCCATTACTCTTTACATCTGAAAATGCATTAGATCTTTATTATATGTATCATTTACAGAATAGTCTTTCAAAAAATCAGCCAAATATAGTAGCTAGGGAGAAATGGGGCTTAATGTCCACTCAACACAAACTAGGTCATTTTGGTGTAAAAAAATAGGGTTCAATTTTATTTCAATAATTTGGTTGCACATGGTTCAATTTTATTTCTATAATTTGCTTGCACATAGTGATCTGTAGCAGTGGGAGGAAACCGAAGGACTCAAAGAAACCCCATGTGGTTGGACAGGCGACCCTACTCCTGGTCACCTACAATTGGGAAATTGAAACTATGCCAGTTGACACAATGACAGACTTTATGATACAACACGCTCATGCTAACCATTCACCCATCCACCCCCGTTATTATTAGTAGCTGTTTCTATAAGAACATGTATGTGTTATAGTTTATTACTATAAAAACAGTTTTTCTTACTTTATCAATAGTAACTCAAAGTTTAGTTAGTAAATATTTCATAGTTCTACTATAATTGGCCATTGAAAAATGAAACATTAAATTGTAGACTTACCAACTGTACCCCAGTCTCGTTTCTCTAGATGGTTCGTTATAAAAACCTCAAACATCTGTGTTTCTGTAAACCATTCCAAAAACTGTTGTAATCCATGAGATTCTACTTTACTAATAAAATTTTCCTTCTGTAAAACATATTATTATTCAGCGAATACATATCCTGAATGTTATGTTGTTTTATTGTAGTCTTTTAAAATAAACTTTTGTTTGTAGTCTGAACCAAAATTTATCATATAGTTCATATCTATAGTACAATTATTTGTTTCCATGCTTTGGTAGGTGAGAAGAAACATCTGAGTTTAGACAGGCAACGTACTCCTTACCTCATACATACAGCATGAGATCGAAACCATGCCAACACACTCATTTTTCACATCACTTAACCCTTAGGCGGCTATAACATGGGAGAATACGATACGGTATTCGGTATACAGGCACAGCGGTTAAACCGTAGAGTACCCCTATCTATACGCATATAGTCTGATGTAAACCGCTAAGCAAACTCCTGTTGTTCGAACACAAGTATTCACATAAACGTATGCCGAATACCGTAGCAACCATAGGACCCAGGGATCTAAAAGACTGTCTACGGATGCCTCTAAGGTTGTACCAGTCGTCGAGAGTAGCTGTTTGGCCACTCTGGATCTAAATGGTTAAAGCATACCGGTTTTTAAACAGATTTTAGAACCTATTCTATTTGGTTGAAAAATAATCATGAAACTTACCAAGAATATTTTCTTATTATCCTGTTGTGTTGTAATAAATTCACCATAATGACCAACAGTTTCAACAAATACACGAAGAAAAGCTTCAGATATCATCAATGACTGAGATCTCTCTGCCTCTGAAAAGTCATCAAAAGCCTTTTGACATTTTTCTTTTTTAATGCAATGAAAATAAAATGTTATTTAACTTGTCACTTTTCTGCCTCAACCAGACTGAGAGAAATTTGGCTTAGAAAGCAACATTTCGGCCTACTGGAATTCCAAATGCCAAGGATTATTTTACATGTGCACCAAGTGACCAAGGTTTACACAGAACCTTAGGTTTTGTTCCCATTCGAACAACTAAACTTTGTTCATTGGCAGACCCTTTGCCCTGCATCAATATCAAAATGAAACCATGCTGGAAAAATCTCAAAGAACATTCCCATCCAACACCGAGAACAAACCCATATCTCCTGGTTACTGAATCAGCCGCTAGTCAGCGATTTCTTCACTGAATCACAGTGGCTTTAAATGCAAATAACATCATCTAAGGAAAGAGAGAGAGAAATGGGGTTTAACGTCCACTCAACACAAACTAGGTAATTTCAGGACTAACATATGGTTTTATTCTATTTCAATAATTCGCTTGTGCGTAGGGGTTTTTAGCAGTTGGAGGAAACTGTAGGACCCCGAGGTTGGACAGGCAATCCTACTCCTTGTCACGTACAACCGCAGATTCAAAACCACATCAGTTGACTCAATCACAGGCTTTATGATACAGCGTGCACGTGCTAACCATTCGACCATCCAACCCCCCTCTAACAAAAGATGATTTATAGTTACCTATGTCTATTTTACACATATTGATAGCCATCTTTAATGCTTTAATAATCTTTTTAGGTAATATAGTAGATTCATCACCAACAGATTGTATTATATTCTTCTTATCTAGATCTACGATAACTACCTATATAAATATATAATATTCACGAGTTGTTAAATCTTCATGTCATCTAGTCTACACATTATTCCATTTCATTTTTAATTCTGGTTGGCATAAACTTTTCAATCTCCGTCTTTCTGCAAATTGTGATGGTGTATACCATCTTCACCAGCCAGTTTATTTTTGTATAGCTGATATTGTCACTTACCAACTTCAATGAAATGAAATTCGGTTTAACGTCTTACTGTTTTGCTCCGAACTGAGCCAATGAAGACGGCCATATACCATACAGTGTGCTAAGAAGGAAATTTGGCACGGACAGCGGCACTACAGCCTACTCTTATATCGAATTCCAACTGTCAAGGGATCTTTTACTAGCACAACAATGCACGTCTAGACAACTGTCCTTGTCACACCCTCTGTCCTGCATCCCTGACTAGGGGGAACCACGCCTCAAAGCATACCAACTTAAAGGTTCATGAATAAAATATAAATTGATAGTTAATTAAAGTTTCTTATTTAACCTGAGCTGGTCAAACTTTTTAAGTGTTCCTTTTCTGGGCAGTTTTACTGATTTAACATGTCTTATTGATGTACATAAAGAATTACCTACAATATACTCCTGATTTATTATGTATTTTTGAAGTAAATTAGAACTTACCTCATCTAAAGGCATATCTAAAACTTGATTAAGATGTGATGTAAGTATTCCTATAAGATATGGTGTTGGTGAACAACATACATCTAACATGGCCGCCGGTAATATAGGTATGTAAACATGTTGCCAATGAAAAGGATATAACAAGGCCACAATAGCATGAATAGCTTGAGTTAAACAACTGAAACAAAGAAAAAGAACATCATGTTTAAAGCTGAACTCCGGTTACAAAAAAACCCAAAATAAATAAAATTTGTGAAGTAAATATGTCGGACATGGAGGCTTATGACATGGAAAGGTTAGCCGATCTCAATTCCAGTTTGTTTCTTGTCAGCCAGCTGTACACATCCAACCTTATTCTCTAAACACTCTTCACTGATTGCACTATTTTTTCCCAACAGTATTCCCAACTGGAGTTCAGCTTTAAATACATTATACAATAATTATCATCATGTATTTTATTATTCTCTTAATCTGTTGTCAACTAACAATATTTCATGGTCTCAATTTAGAGATTTATAATTTTGTTACGATTGTAAATATATAAGAATCAAAATACATCAGCCTTGCTTTAACTGTATTTGTTTTCAATCTGGCATGTGACATTTAAAGTTTTCAGAAACTACGACTTTCGTTAAAAGTAATACAGCTCCAAATCTCAGATCCTACCTTAAATTTTTTGAGCAGAGAATAATTCTTCTTTCTAACAATAGTGATGAGAAAACTTTAATTAACTTGTCTGTACCAAGATACGGTAATAAACAATCATACTGAACCTGTAATATAAATTAGTAAAGTAAGAACAATCGATATCATTGATAAATAAAACACAGGTCATAAATATATAGAGAAGATCATAGAACAGTAGGACCATATACAAAATATCTGTACACAATATTGTTAGATGTATACATACAATAATTATTATAATAAATGTTTATTGTTGTTAGTATGTATTAAAACAAGTCAACAGAAAGACTCATATCACCTGTCTTAAATACATGATACTTATAATGTCTTATTTATTATTCAACATTTCTCTGAAGTATAGGGGGATAACGTGGCTAAGTGGGTAAGGCGCTGGCCGGTATTCAATCCCTGTATTGGTCGAGAAAGTTTATCTTGATTTTGAGGCGTGGTTTCCCCTTGTCAGTGATGCAGAACGGAGGGCCTGATAAGGACAGCTGTCTAGTCGTTCATATGGGCCGAAAAAGCGAGGTCCTGTGTACACATTGGCGTGCACGCAAAAGATCCCTTGACAGTTTTGAATTCGATATAAGAGTAGGCCGTAGCACACTGTATGGATATGCCCGTCATCCATTAGCCAAGGTTAGGTGCATAACAGTAGGACGTTAAACCCCATTTCATTTCATTTCGAAAGTATGGAACAATAAAATTTTGTATCACTCTGCTTAACCTAGGCAGAAAATACTCATCATGGAGAGAGATGGAGAAATGGGGTTTAACTTACACTAGATATATTTTTGGGACTAACATATGGTTCAAATTTAGTTCAATAATTCGCTTGCGCATAGGTGTCTTTAGCAGTGGGAGCACCCCGCGAAAAAACCATGAGGTTGGACAAGAGAGACTTCTCCTTGTCACGTACAACCGGGAAATCGAAACGACACTCATCATGGAACTCAGTCATAGGTAAAGATGTAATGAAACTGTAAGTGATCTTTATCTGGAAACAATCAATTCACTAGCAATTCTACAACCACAACCACGTCAATGTATATGAATAGGAATCTCTTTTAAGGGAGATAACTCTGCTTTATTTGTAATTTTCAACAATGACGCATGAAGAGGGGTTTAACGCTCATTCGACACAAACTAGGTCTTTTTGGGACTAAAGCTGCATAATATTTCTATGTGCAAATATTTCTATAGCCTAATTGAATAAATAATTTTGATTAATGTATTTAAAGTTACTTACATTTTCTAATCTAGCATCTGATGGTCTATGTAAATGTATTGTTTCCATTTCTCCTATCTCATCCTGTAAAAAAACATATGAAAAGATTAAAATATGTATAGAAATATGACTGATCAGCCAAAGAGTATTAATATGATGTCAAGACCAGATTAAACATTTCTTCTCAAAAAGCAAATAAGATTGAAGTTTAAGTGATTTAAAGGAAAGAGAGAGAAATGGGGTTTAACGTCCACTCGAAACAAACTAGTCATTTCGGGACTAACAGATGGTTTAATTTTATTTCAATAATAGGGGTCGTTAGCAGCGGGAGGTAACCAGAGGACCTGGAGAAAAGCCACGAGGTTGTACAGGCGACCACGCCAGTTGACTCAATGACAGGCTTTTTAGACAGCACGCACATGCTAACCTTTCGGCCATCTACCCCTCCACCCCCCACCCGGGACAGATAAGCTGTGGAATAATAATAGATGAGAGGTCAGACATGTATTCAGAGTTCTAATCATATTTTTTTAACTTACCAAACATCGTATTTGAACATCCTGACCAGGTTTAGGTAATGGTCGACCAAAAGAAGCAGCCAGTAATTCTTGTGCTAATTCCAATGTTTTTACTCTTTTTAGTTCGATTTCATTTAACAACTGAAGGATAAAATACATAATAACTACATTCATTGCATTCATTTAAATACTAATTGTTACTCATTATGTGGTTGAAAAAGAAAGGAAGATAGTTTTAATATATTATGTTTCAGATGCATTATGTAAGAGTTTATAAAGAGCGGAGTCTTCATATAATAGTTCACAAATGAATAATCATAAATGAATATATTGAAAATTTCGGTCAAATTACTTAATCTTAGCGAAGTTAAGAATTTCTGAAGTTTTGACAAGAAATATCGTACATGATTGTCAATTAACATGGTTACGATAATAAACCAAGTCTATTGTCTATGTTTTAATGTTTAACCAAGACATGACCGACACTGTCTTATCCATTAAATATCCCAGCAACCCGATGCTATAGAGAGTTGATTATGGGCATGCTATGTGAATAAATGCCTAAACACCAGTATTAATTTATATTAGACTGCCTTATAATATTTGAAACCAGAAAAGAGACCTGCAATATGCAGATTTAGCTCTTATATAAATAACGTAACTATGGTTATTACAACTTTTATTACCGATGTTAAGTACATAAATTCTTACTATTAATATAATTTGTTTAAAGAGGAAAGTTGGCTTCACCCAAGCTGATATGAATTTGAAGTTTGTTATAGTCACTGACACAGTGATGTAACAAAATGACCCATTATACTTGATTAGTTTACATGATGATAAGACAATATTACTTACTGTATTATACATATTACTGGCATCTACAGGACTTATTATACATAATACTTCTGGAAGACGACTATCTGGTACCTAAAAATAAACAATGTCCAGGATTCAAAAAACATATTACATAACCAAAATATAAAGCATGTATCATGATCAGGGCAGTGCATGCTCATTATTTCTGAAACACACAGTGTCACAGTTGTTACTACTTGTTACATCATATTTTTTTTATAGCCAACACCTTTGAAATCACTTTTATGGCATTTGAATAAAGTTTATAGAATAAAATATGAACTGATTACTGATCTGTTGCTAAATGTTAAAAGGCTGTAGTTTTACCTGTACTCTTTTACAATAACCAAATACTCGACCACCATCAAAATTTGTTAGCACAAACGAATATGATTGACTGAAGAAAAAAGATAATTCTTTATTAACTATACTTCTAATCATAAAGACTATTCAAGATATAAGTTTAATAATAATGCTTCACTGTGCTGGAAAATCTATAAAATAATATTTTACCTTTTCATATTCTTCTCTGGTTTGAAATCAGCAGCATCAGGAAAACAGAATAATGGCACAGACACATTACTATCAACCTATAAAACAATAATACACTACCTCTAGTCCAATAATAGTAGTAACAACTTTTAAAACAACAACACAGATACATTACTATTAACCTGGCATAAAACAATAGTAGTAATAATACATAACTACAAACCTATAAAACAATGTACTGATGATACATGCACACTTATATTACTTTCAACCTAAAACAATGATATTACTCATGGAACATTAATTATTATCAACCCAATATAAAACAATAGTGTTCATGGTATTACTAAACTTATTTAGATATAAAACTAATATTACTGATACATTACTATCAACTTGGTATCTAACAATATTATATATCTTTGTATCAACTTAGTATGAGACAATGTTACTGATACATTACTATCATCTTGGTATCAATATTAAATACACAAATGTGTCTTAGTATCAACAATATTAATGACACACAACTATCAATCAAATTAATGATACATTATTATCAACCTAGACAAAATACTACTAAACTAACAACCCAGTATTAATTAATGATACATTATCAACCATATAATATAAAACAATAGTAATCTATCTTTGCATATTACTTAAAACACTTTATAAACAAATATCAACCATACAGTGTATATTATTATTATCAACCTGGTAAAAACAAAGTATTCATCATTCATATAATTATTATTAACAGCCCCGCAACCTATATTATAATAATATTTTGACTCCCAAAGAAATATGAAACCTTTCAGGAATAAATGTATATGTATATGAACAGAAAGATGATCACACGACAGTACAGACAGTACGTAAATATCTAGATGGGGATTAATATTCAGGATCATAAATATCATGAGAAGAATTAACGAATAAATTGTGTAGAGAAATGAAAGCAAATTTGAAGAATACTGGTACATATTAATTACTCTGTATCGACTTACATAAAATATGGGACAAATACGATATCCTGATATCCACAAAACATTAACTGAGCCATTGAGCAGTATTTTATATTGGTAATAGGTGCATTATAAATTAATTATTATTTATTTATTATTTGATATGAATTAATCGATATGATACTTGTATAAGTAATATTGTATATATACAAACAGCTAGCTTTCTACATTGAAAATACATACTGTTCTACATAATCTTACCATATTAGTACAGACGTATAGATGACCTTCAGTACTAACTTTATAATTCCTCTGATAGCATTAAATACAATAAAATGTTATAGATAATTTATAATCTAAGATTAAAAAGCATTAAATAAATAAATGAAAGAAGCAAAAGCTATAATAGTTGTTTTCATTCTTTAGGTTTTTTCATTGTTTAAGACTTTTATGTACATTATACGTTATACGTTGCAGCCATTCACGGTATAAAGTATACAGAGAGAGAGAGAGAAATGGGGTTTAACATCCGAAAGACACAAACTAGGTCATTACGGGACTAGCATATGGTTTAATTTTGTTTCAATAATTAGCTTGTGCGTAGGGGTCTTTAGCAGTGGGAGGAAATCGGAGGACCCAGAGCAAACCCACGAGGTTGGTATAAAGTATACAAATTGTGACTTGTTATTATTAAATGAACTCTGAACCTCTACTTCCCTCATTCTATCTGCATATCAAATTGATTATATATCTATCCAAACAGGTTTTGTAGTATTGACAAATCAACCTTTGATTAATGTAAGACTATAAAACTTACGATTTCAGGAAATTTATGGATGATGTATGGTTCATATCCCTGACCAGCAGGAACTGGACGTAAACCAACTATAACCGCATACTCAAATAACTGTGGATATATTCGTGTTAAAAACTCCTTAGACTTCTTTATACTTTGATACTGAAAAACACAAAAATATCATCAAAGATTAATCTTTGTCTGAAAACCAAATCAAACTTTTCATTTGGTATGATTTTTTTTAGAATTACCTGTAATTGTCACTGATAGTGATGGAATGAATGAATGAATGAAATGGGGTTTAACGTCCTACGGTTATGCACCTAGCCTGGGCTAATGGAAGACAGGCATACACCATACAGTGTGCTATGAGGGAAATTATAGAATTAAAACTTTTACACTGCACACCAATGTGTACACAGGAGCTCGGTTTTTGTCCCATCCGAATAACTATGATTCTGATAGTGATACAAAAGAAAACCTAAGTGTTTTCCCCTAAATTTATACAAAAACATATTAGAGTGATTTGAATATGTCCAGAACACAATCGTGGACATTACACAGATCTAAGATTAAGATTTATATAAAACACTGTTCACTGTTTATACTTATCAAAGGATTAATTTGGTTTGCCATTTTGACATTTTTCTATATTCAAAATATAAATGTAAGACATGCATAAATAAGACTTAAAGTCACAATAGGTCATTAACATTTTCCACTAAAATATGAAATTTTTCATGAATTAATTTGTATTTGGTTTGATTATTTAACATGTACTAAAGAAAATAAAATTTGGATTCAATAGATTTCAAAATAGGTCTATCATTTATGTTTGCCCAAAACAAGATGGTGGCAAGCACATTATATACCAAGCAGTATAGATCAATGTATGGTTTTCAATTCTTATTTCAATAATTCGCTTGCGCCTAGGGGTCTTTAGCAGTAGGAGGAAACCAGGGTGCCCGGAGGAAACCCACAAGGTTAGAAGGTGCCCCAATCTCCATGTCACATACGCACAAACTAGGCTCCAAACCACAGCCGCAAGCCAGATATGACCGACCAGCTAGAGGTCAAAGCGCGGCACTCTAGACCACTAGGCCATCCCAACCCCCCATAGATCAATGAAATGTCTTTGTAAATTGTGAATGAAATTGACCGATATTGAGATTTACCTTACACAAAATTGTAGTTTACAACTACAAGGGATTCCTATTGAGCTAAAATAATGAAATGAGACTTTAAATAATACTTACAGTTTTAGTTCTCATGGTTGATGCGTAGGTCTTCCTTTTTAAAATCTCAGCAACATCAACAAAACTGTCTGAATCATCTTAAAAGTAAAATTCATCACATATAAATTATACTGTTTACATAGTTTAGTCTGTGTATTCTCAGAATATCTGATCTGATAAATGTAATAATAACAATGACAGAACAATGTAAATAGCTTCATCTCTTACTTGATAATGTGTCTAAAGTGTCAGCTTGATCCATTCCCTCATTTTGTTTTCCCTTGACATAGCCTTGTAATATAGAAAACGCTTGATTAATCTTGTCACGAACCTACAAATAAAAATTGGTTTAAATATTAAAATTACAAATACGTGTGATAAACACAGAAATAAAATACAAGTAGTGTAATAAGGAAAATATTCATCTAGATTACTTGAAAATCACTTCCAATAATAGAAAAAACACTGGGATATTTCTCAACAATGGTATTAAAATGTATATTTTTTTTACCTTAATATTTTTTACCATATTGGCATTGTTTTGAAAATACATTTAAACTACAGAAAAAATATTAGTTGCAAATGTCTTAGATTTTAATGCAGGAAGACATTGAATGAATGAGAAAACTTGTAAGAGATCATTCTGTAGGTACATGTAATCCAGTAAATATCGCAGGCTAAGGATGATATCGAGAGTTGGTTATGGTCTGGATAAGTTAATTAATGCCTAATTAATAATTTAGATAACCTTTCAGGCTTAAAAAAATACCTGCAAAAGGCAGATTTAACTCTCGCATAATGTATCTTTAATTTTTTTCGGAATTATGCAATAAGAGCCTAAAACAGTAAAATTATATTTTCCTTGGTTATTAGAAATAACATGTACTTTCAGAAAAAAATAAGTTTTGTGAGCCCCATAAATGCAGACCTATTTATACTTTAATGATGAAAGTTTAAAATCTAAAATATTATCAACATAAAAACTTACCTGATTTCTACATCTTTTGTTGACCTTCAGTGGATCTTCTGATGTTTGAGAACTGCTAGATGTTCCAAGTTTAATATCTGGTGCAATTTTCTTCTTTAGACCATCAAATCTAGCTTTTAAAGCCTCACTGAATGGTCTGTCATGCTATGAAAAAAATTCACAATTTTATAAAGTTATATGGTCATAGTAGATGTACTTGAATGTTGTTATATTATATTTAGTAAGATATACCGGTACATAAAAGCTTACTAATAATACATCCTACATCTGTACATCTATTTATAGTGGAAATATACAATATATCTTACACGAGTTTATCCATTATAAATGGTATTCCCAGTGAATACATATTTCTAAATTCTATAAAGGTCTGAACCGGTATTAATTTCGAATTTGGACAACAGATAATAAATAAATGAACCAACACATTGTACAAGTCGCCATTACAAAATCATTTTCTGTTTCTACAAGATAACGAAACAGGGTCTTATTTCCTACTTCTTCATAAGACATCTCACTGATAATTCTACAATATATGATTGTAGGTAGCTTTAATATATAATGTATATTTAATATGAATTTCTTAATTGGACAGGTGTGGGAATGGGGATATCTGCAAGAAAAATATATTATTTGTGATTGTGAAACAAGCCCTGATGGTTTTACATGTCTAAAGATCAGCGGCGTTAAACTATCTATAATAATTTATAACACAAATCAAATGTATTTTACTATACAACAAATTTGAATAACCTATACTATTGAAATAATTATATTACTAAACTATTAGCACATTTAATTTCCATCCTTATCTGTAAACAATGTTGACATCGATATTCTTTCAAATTAACTTACATGTATTATCAGCCCTAACCTATTCCCTTGATGTACCCTCACCTAGTCCATCACATCATGTATGGTTTCTCATTTGTCATGATTGGTTGTCTAATTAAAATTATTTACCCCTATAATTACTTATTAATATCACCAATTATCAGTGGTCTCACTAATCCTTCATATGTACATTGCCTGGATAATGTTGTTTTTATTCCTTTGATTTTGTTGTTGTCATGCATGGTTTATGATTTGTTGTTATTGCTTGTCTATATATAATTGCCCTACACACTTGTTACTGAACTCGCTTGAAAACGTTGAGAGAATAATCTTTGAAACGTCGCCTAAATAAATCAGTAGGCCTAACTGTTCTTCCATAAGTATGTGTTATAGTTTATTACTTACATGTACTTTTTCAAAATGTGTCTGCACTTCATAATGAGCGCATGTAGGTACATAAATCCATTTAAGCATGTTGCCACAGTCAAATTTATACACACTTTAAAATTCTCTTTACTAAATTAATAGAGCAGTACATCAATTATGTGTAGTCATTGAAATACATGTCATCTTGAATATAATCACCACAGAGGAAGTGAAATGACCTCAGTTTTATTATTCAATGAAAAACTAAAGGAAACTATTATATTTATATTTAGTTTCTTACAAGTCATGATCTATATGATGTGACTGATTCACAAATACATAGCCTACATTTGACATACATGTACGTACATAAAGACACATTGTGTAAGATTTAGATAAAGAGTTGGCCGTTCTTGCCATTGTACTCAAGAAATACATAATGCAAAATGAATATTTTGAAAATTTCATTAAAATGACTTTATTCTCAGCGAAGTTATCATTAGTTGTAGTCTTGACAAGATGGTTGCATTGATTGTAACTATGGTAATGTACTGGTCATTCAAGTCTTAGCCTCACTTCTCCATTTGTAAATTAAATCATTAAATGGCTGAACCATTCTCATCTACTTAAAATCAGAGCAATCTGATGGCATCGAAAGTTGAACATGGTCTTGCCATATGTTATAATCGAAGTTTAATTAATGGCTCAACACCCAAAGAAAGACCTTCAATAGGCAGATTCAGCTTTTAGTCTTACATACATGTTAAGCCTGTTTAATCAAATGTGATTTTAAAATTTATCAGTAAACAGATAGCAAAATTATCACAATGGAATGGGATCATGTATGTTCTTTTAAGGCTTTACTGACATGCAGAGTTTTTTCCTTGACCGGCATAACATCATTTATGGAAATTTTCTATTTTCTTGATTACATGTTCATATCGGGTCAATTTAAAAATATCACTATATTGCCTGATTACACTATTTTGACCTATACCATTTTTTTTTAGGACTTTGAATTTTGTCTAACGGTTTGGATTGTTCGTACTTGGTTTTATTTTATTTATGATAATTGATAACCAAAATTATCCCAATATGATAATTATCACGTTCCAATAATGATGATGGTACACATGTATATCATGACATTCTATTGATAGAATTCAATTCATCAGTAAAAATACCATTATTATTAAGTACCAGCTAGTCTAGGGTAAATTTCCATCATGGTGTCTACCGACATGAACAAATGATTTTTGTCCAAAGTATTCAAAATTTGACTTCTTAAGACACACTTATAAATTACTACATCTTGGATCTCAACATACATTGTAATATATTATATAATAAAGAGATTAAGAAATATAGAATTAATTTACAATAGTTACATGTACTATTTGTTCTCCCTACACAGTAGGCCTACCCGTATTTATTTAATGAAAGGAAATGGACATTCATTCATTCGTTTCTTAACATCATCACTGACGTCTGTATGAAACTGATAACAGACTTATTTATTGAACTCATTCAAGTGGTAGTTAGTACATAATATGTTGATGTTAATTTACACCTACAGTAATTTAAAATCATTATTTATTGATCAAAGTAGCATGGTCATCATTATGAGTAACAAGTCAACAGTGAGGCCTATGTCCCCCACTGAAATCCCAAAATAAATGGATGACAAATATTAATTAATCGCACATTTCCCTTTTTCAAAAGTATCAAGCAATCAAACTGATTATCAACTATACACTAAGTTTCATCACTCTCTATGAGAAAGAATCAAAGTTATCTTGTCCCAAAGGATCGAACAATGAAATTGCTTAGCTCAGCTTAGCTTTAGCTTGAAATGTTAATCATTGAACTCAGCCAAGACATTCACCTAATGAACATCAACGACAAGTTAAAACATTCTACCTCAATTAATAGCAGATATGTTATGTTCAAAGGTCTTGGCCTATCAAATTGCTTATCGCTTCTTAGAAAGTTAGGACCTAAGCAGAAAATTCTCATCATCGAACTTAATATGATGAATCTACATGTATACTCAAAGTTTCATCACTCTCACTTAATTATAACCAACGTTACCGATTCGCATAGTATCAACTAATCAGATTCCTTATCTGCTTAATGTAAGCAGACAATGTATATCACTGAACTCCATCAAACCATTCACCTTATAAATGCCTACACTAAATTTGAACATTCTACATGTACATGTACCTCTATTATTAGAAGGAGAGTTATTGTCTTCCAAATATTGTGTTCCAAAGTCTCAACCAATCAATTTGCTACTCGCTTTGCTTACCCTGAGCAGAAAATGTTCATTATCGAACTTAGACAAGGTCTTATTGATGTAATAAAACTACATGTACATATACACTCTTGCTTAATTAGAACTAAAGTTATTGTGTCCCAAAGCATAAACCAATCAAATTGCTTATCTCTGCTTACCCTAAGCAGAAAATGCTCATCTTCTAACCCCATCAAGGCAATGAATTATTTAATACCTACACAGACAAACAGACAGACAGACGGACGGACGAACAAACCCATTTTAATAGTCTCCAGCTTTCTTCAAAAGGCAGGGGACAAAAACTTAAAAGTTTGCTGTAATATAAGATAACTGATGTTTATTGGCTAGTTTAACTGCGTCTGTATGAAAGGGCTATAATTTAATCTCTCTTCACTGACTACCGACAAATTTAAATTGTCTAAAAATTACATCTACCACATGTATCTAAATAATATCTGACCATAATTTTTATAATATCATGTAAATAAGGAAATTTTTTTTTTTTAATAAACCGCAACGCACTAATAAATACAAACAATCATTATAATATAAGGAAAGTTTCATAAGAAAACAGTTTTGTAGCCCTTAAGGATATTTTCACTAAACTGAACTACTGTCTTCACATGTATTTATGTCTGGATGAGACTAACCTAAAAGTTTTTTAATGTACCAGTACGGTACCTCCATTATACAAGGTACATGTACATGATGTATTTATCTGAATATACCATGTCATCACTCCCCCCCACACACGCCCACCCAAAAGAATCTTCCTAAGACACACATATGACATAGTAATTTTTGAGATGAGCTCACTTACATTTCTGTATTAAACAGGTTGGTGACTGTACTTAGATAGTTAACATATACATGTAGGAACTTCATTAGTTGCACTCATACTTAAGGACAACTTTTTATAAATTTAAAAAAAAAAAGTTTTTAGCTCCAATATAACAGGCAAATATGGATTTGTTGACATTATGAAGATGCTCTGGATGAGTGAGAGCAAATTACGTTTTAGTGTCCACTTGATACAAAAGATGCCATTTCGGGACTAATAAATGATTTAATCCTATTTCAATAATTTGCTTGTGTGTGTGTGGGGGGGGGGGGTGTCTCTGACAGTGGGAGGAAGCCAGATAACCTGGAGAAAGCCCATGAGGTTGAACAAAAGACCCTACTTCTCATCACTTATAAGTGGAAATCACAAACCATGCCACTTGACTCAATGACAGACATTATTATCTAACAGCAAGGCACATACATGAACACATTCGGCCATTCGCTCCTCCACCCTTCCCCCCACTATAAACAAGGTGGCTACATGTACTTACTGTTAGCTCTGGATCTAAAGAGAATTTATCTTGAAGTTTACGTTTGACGAACTTATTAGGTACAGCATAACCCTCTCGGTCAACATAAGCTTCATATGATTCTTCTTTACGTAGTTCTGATGGATCATGATAAAAATGTTCACTGCCCTTCTGTGTGTTATATAAACATTCGGAACTCAAACTTTTTACCAGGGGGAATTTATTGGGAGATACTTGAACAAAGGAATCAACATCATTCTCTCCTGAAGAACTTGGTCTATTATGTTTTGGTTTACGCGGTAAAGTTCCATATTTCTTAAAGGGAAGTGCCAACTCATATGGCGCTAGAGGTGGCTTTGAGTCTGGTATTTCTGGCGGTTGTTTGGGGAAAAATAAACTTTCTCTTGCAACAGTACTAGAAGCAGTTGATAATTTTGGCTCACACATTGTCACTGGGCGTATTTTAGGAGGCGGGGGTCTAGAAGGGCGTGCATTTCTTTTTGATGAATCATCCTGAGAGACTGGCCGCTGATGAAACTGAGTGATTCTATCTCTAATCGAGGCTACTGGTACATGTTCCTCGACTTTTGGCTTCATTTCATCTAAACTTTGATACAGAACATTGTCCATTATAATCATTTCATTGTTTTGCAGTTTTGTTCGCAAATAGTCATCATGTGCATGAGTTCTTGGGGGCTTAGAAGGAGCAATAGGTACTGGGTCATCATTCTCTGCTTGCATTTCAGTTGGTGTCTGAGAAGCACTGGGTACTGCCTTTTTAGTCTTGTTGACTTTAGCGTATTCTGGAATACTTCCCGCACTTTTCTGTCGGACATGACCTGGTCTTGTTTTAGGTAATGCTGGTCTTTCAGGGGCACACTTCTTTCCTTCAAAGATTTTGGCCTTTTCCGAGATATCAATTTTGGTATAACTGACTTCTTCATTGTTGTCTTGATCATTACGGGAACCTGAAAGTGGTAATTTGGGACTTCCTGGAATGACTCCCGATGTGGACTGCGAGAATTTAGAAGAACTGTGGTCAAAATTTCCAGAGAAGCGCTTGGGACTGACTGCAGGTTTACTAAGGAGTGGAACTGTCATGTCTGTTTCAGATTTTCTATTTGGACAACTACGACCTGCTTTATCTTTAACCCCTTGCTGTCTACGTAACTTAACCTCCAATTCAGAAGTAATGGCTGATTTACTGTCACTCTGTTCCACATTATTAACGGTTTTAAAACTTTGTCTTTTCACAACTGGCTTGCCAGTACCATTTACATGGTGTGTTCTACTAGGTGTTTTCTTTGGGGATTCGTATATTCGATTAAGACTTTCCGTTATATCACTTTCACCACCTAATGCAGATTTATGAACAGGCACAGAGTATATTTTAGGCTTTGCAGGAAGGTCAGACAATTTGGGTTTACTCCGAGGTAGTGGTTTTGGCTGGGGTGAAGCACCATCCGGCAGTGATACATCAGTTGAGGTGTCATCTGATGTTCCTGTCTCAAACATTTTTCGAATGTTATGCATTCGGCCATCTGGCAAGTTTCGAATTGAGTCTGTGGACCCAACATCTTGATCCATGCTCAACCACAATAAGATAAATTGTCAGGTGGGTCGTATCAATAATCACATTTTAAGAAATCCTACAATGTCCGCCGAAAAATAATAATTCAGCAAATCAAGTGACATCCATTCTAATCTCATTTTTCTTCTGTGACAAATCAACCTGAAATAAAAAATATAAAACAAAGTAAGCAAATGCCATTTTAAAATTATGTGAAATCATAATATTATTCATGAGCATGTATACTTACATGTACCATCAAATGAAAACACTTTGAATGGTTGAAAGTTCAAATATTAAATAACAGTGAGTCTTCATGGGGCAGGTATCTCTCGTAAGGCAATGCCAATCATGAAAATAAGCTTATAGACAGCAAGATCAATATTATATACTTTCATCTATAGTTATTTGCAAAGTGTTATTGAAGCCAGCTTTAAAATGTTCCATTCTTTCTCCTTATCCTATTGTATTACTTATCCAGAAACATTTTGCAAAAACATATTACATTAGAAGACTTGTACTGATATTTAACAGAGTTAACAGTGACATGTTCACAGGTACCGGTATACATTTTGTGAATGACTACAAATGTTACCGGTAAGTAACCCTACAACTAAGATTAAAAAATTAACAAAGACACTTACAGATACTTTAGGCTAAATTGTAAAAGGATAACTTTCAATTTATACAAGGCCTACTACCAATACAGGAAAAATCCAATGCCGATGTTAACCACAGACTAACTGTTACTACATGTAGAATGATGTCCTAAATTCATTAATACTAAATACTGTGTGTACTGTGATAACATGTAGTATTTGTATTAATATTCATAAGAAAGAATCATAATGATACAATTGTTCACAATATTGACAAATAGCCAAGTAATTATCCTCTGAGTGTTAAATTCATTGACAAGAAAGACCAGAACTGTCAACACAAACCAATATTGAAGATGAAGCTGTATGTGTCATCACACTTTTAATCATGACTATGTCAGTAAATTATGGTTATTTTTTAAAGGACATGTCATCATAGCACTCATAAGTAGGTGCCATAGCCTTGAGCATTCTTAAATGAATTACCCGGTTAACCCTTTTTGTTTGTGCGACATAGCAGTCTCATGCTGACACACTCAAATTCTTCTAATCAATAAGATATGGGTCGCAATTCTGACCCAATATTTCTTTAAAACATTATTGATTTTTTTTAGGCTTTTGAAAAAGAAAATCTGGTGAAAGCCTACAGCTCATGGATCTGCTTTTTTTCCCCCTGTAATAGTTACTATGCATTACCAGCAAGATTAAGAAATGAAATTCTTGTAAGCTGTGACCTGGTGAGATCTCAAAAGTATTTGGGCAGATACACCATCTTGATTGATCACAGTTTTGATGGACATATTTAAAAATCTGATAAAAACTGAGTAGATTTAGAAATCAATATGTTCAGATAAGACTTTTGCAACAAACGCAGACAGTTCAGTCAGAGTACAATAACAAAACTTCAACCAAATGGGATTTAACCATCCTATTTTTATGCAATGACTGGGCTAATGGAAACAGACATATGACATGTGGTGTGATATGAGTGGCATTTTGCCCAGAGAATGATACTGCGTCCTACTTTTATTTAGATTTTCAACTGTCAAGAAATCTTTTACATGCATGCCAATGTGTATATAGTCAGACAGGAGGACCTAGCGTTTTTGTCTCATCCAAACAAACTAAATACTGTCCTTGCAACACTGACAAGGGGAAAACGAGTAAATATGTAATCTTTGAATGGCATTTAGCGACTGAACATAATATAACACAACACAGTTCTATGGATAACAATCACTATATTATAAACACTATATTATAAAATTGTATGCTTGATAACGACCATGAGTGAATTCTTGTCGAAACGTAGTGTGTTTATAATATAGTGATTGTTATCCATAGAACTGTGTTGTGTTAGAGTAAATATGATATAATTTTGTAAATCCACTTTTAACAATGAATAAAAATTTAATATTACTTCCTAAACTTTGCACATTTTTTTATCCAGTCCAATAATCCTATCAACTCAGTAAGATTATTTTCTCCTCTATGTTGAATAAGGAGAAAAACACAAAGAGTTCAAAGTACTATTTGAGTGTGGATGTAGTAAGATAGTATAGTACTACCCTCGGAAAACCCCGGGTCGAGATACAATTATTCCCTGATTAATTATTATTTGTAGGCTATAATGTACGGTAATTTTATTTTATTCGAAATTGAAAAAACAGTTACTGTACACATATTTGATAGTATGAACATGTACCGCTAAAAGGAATCATTTCTTGCCACAACGAATACAAATTTATAAAAATCCAACACTATTTTCATGTAAAATGACATTCCTAAATTTGGAATATTTGCTAAGCGTTAGTTTAAACATGGCGGCCAGATTCAAATGAAAGTTGTTAATGTTTTTGTATCGTGTAATTCTACATAAAAATAGTGTTGGATTTTTATAAATTTGTGTTGGATGTGGCAAGAAATGATTCCTTTTAGCGACCAAAGAAGAATCACGGTGAAAACTAGACAGTAAGGGTTCCAAAATAGCCTGAGAACCTAGGTGGGGTAAAGCCTTATTTTCATACTAGTTGTCAATAGAAGCGGACAATAACGTAGTAGAGAGCAAAGCCGATACAATTTACGTTATTGAAATAACTAGTGCTGAACCAGGAACTTTAAACAGCGAAACAAAATGAAATGGGGTTTTAACTTAACGTCCTACTCTTCTGCACCTAACCTGGGCTAATTGAACACGAGCATACAGAACAACGAAACAGGACTACAATTAATAATGAATTTGGTGACGAAACATGAATACAATTAATATAATGAAATTAGTGATGAAACGTACATGACTACAATTAATACATATATGAGTTAAAGGCCAGTGAGTGATCAGTGACTACAAAACTGGGCAAAGGAAGGCCTTATATTAGGACGGTTCACTGCTGTGGCTGGAGTAAGACGTAAGACATAAGTAGTGGAACCAGTTCTACAGTACCGTTATGTCAAGTTATGATTACACAACATCTCAACAAAATGACAAATGAAAGTAACAGCTTGTATTTTTAGTTTCTCCAGGCAAAGTAAGATGTTTCTTTAAATTAAATTCCTAATTTTTCAAATAATATTAGTAAATTCCTAACAAATCGCACTGTTACTGACTGAATGATAACTGGTTTTAGGCTATAGTGATTATATGACATGATTTCATTGATTGTGCATGAATTCAATCATTCAACTGATAATTATGTCAAGTCAAAGAAAGATGAAAGAATGTGATCTGAGTCCTTACGTTTTAGACAGATTTCTGTATTGTCTGTCTCCATTAAATAGTTTCTGTAATCAACTTAATGAGATAAAGAGATTATTCCAAATAGTCTGGGTTACATAGTATAGAAACTATTACCACGCAGAACCTTTAAAATTAGAATTATCGTTGTGTTTATTTTACTTTTAGCTTCCCTGATACAGGGAGTTCGGCTCTTTCCGTAAAGTGCACCTGTCGGTAAACTCCGTACATTTCCGCTTCCGGTCTCTTCGTTCGTAATCTGCCAAGATGGTGGGTCTTGTTTTCATTCACGTGAAATATACCCGTTTTTCAATCTGAAAGAATCGCAATTACCCCAGTACTAATTAAAATATAACAATGCTAAATAAATCATCTATGTTTTAAAAATTACAATTATTTCACCATTTTGTTGTTATTGTAATCAAACACTACAGTTTGGTCGTACAACAAGTTCGGTAGATGTAGAGAGAGAGGCTATAAGAATTGCTAATAACTTGATGAATTGGTGATGGATATATAGAGCCAGTCTTGAGGGCGAATAAGCCTGAACCTCGCCCGATTTAGCTCTTATTTTGGCTTTAATGGTACTGGTAAATCTTCGTTACTTGTCGAAAAAAGGTCAAAAATTATGCATTGAAATAATTATCATAATTATATTATTTGGCGGTGTAGGCTCCCCCGTTTTTTTTTACTTTAGTTTATCTAAGCTAACTTCCTACTTTCTAGGTAACGGTATATCTCGATAGGGAAATACTCCATCTTTTGAATACAACCACCATGTGACCATGTATCGATTTCTATCATCCACTTATTAATGAAGTCCTCTTAATTTCCATCAGATTCAAACTAAGAAACTTGCAGGTAGGCCTACACACCAGGCCAGCTATTTTTCATTCTCAATTTCTTATTTTACAGACCACCAAAAATAAAAAGACACGAAAACTTCGTGGACACGTCAGTCATGGTCATGGCCGTATTGGTAAGTACAGTCAATTGTCTCTTTTTAACTGGGCAAGAACAGCTGTCTAGTCCTTTTCAGAGGTGACGAGAAACCCGAGGCCCGGTGTACAGCTTGGTATGCACGTAAAATATCCCTTGACAGTTGGAGACTGTAGTGCTGCTGTCGGGGCAAAATTTCCCTCCTAGGAGTAGCACACTGTATAGCGTATTATCGTCCTCATTAGCCCAGTTCAAAGCAGAACAGTAGGACGTTAAACTCAATTTCATTTGTTAAAAATACGTCCTCCCTTATTTCTATTAGTATCTTCATAAGCCCAGTTAGAGCAGAACAGTAGTAGGGGTTTCACGTCACGTGACTTTAGGTTGAAATCGGGACAGCCAGCAGCTGAAATATAGCCCACTTCAATCTACGATTCTGAATTACAAATTGATGTAAATGCATTCCTAACAATTGTATTGCAATAGTTTAATATCAATCTCAATATCTGCAAAGATTCGGGCTAAAAAAGTATCGATATGTTAGCGAAATTACCGTTTGTTTACAGGAGACGCGAGCGGGAAAATACCGCTCTGACGTCACGCGGCCGATAAATTTCCACTGACAGCATTGCTACGGCCCACTTCATTGGTGATTCCGATTGTTAGTTTTCAGGGGATTTTCATATAGAACCAATCAAACGATAGATAACATTTTTGTGATTATTATTGTACGTGATACCTCGAGATCGGACAATTAGAGCCGTAGAAAATGGAATTTATCTGTTTTGATGACTGAAAATTGCTAAATTTCGACTAAATATAAAAAAAATTTCTTGAGGTATCATACAGATTATAAATATTTGACATATTATCATTCAAATTATTAAGATTTTAATAAATCTTAGCTGACAATAACGATCGGATTTCAGTTTTAAAATTAGTACTAGCGATTCTGAAGGGGAAATACCGCTTACGACGTCACTCAAATATGACTGAAAAGCACTCAGTTTGGTGCCGTGCTACGCATTGACGGGTATAGAGCAGTTTGATTACATTATTGACGTCGATCTCGGATTTTAAAATTCCATAACTTTGGATCTAATTAGAATATTTTGATGAAATAAAAAATATTGGGTAGCATTTTATGTATATTTTCAAAATATATTTAAAATAATTTTTTTTCTCTCATTTAAAACTTTGACCTGAAACCCCTAACAGTAGGTTGTAAAACTATTTCATTTCTCTTAAAAAATATGCCCTTCCTTCATTTTCTATAAACAAATTATTAATTGACATTTTAAAGTCGGTACGGGAAGCAACTAAGAAGTAGGAATCATTAATGATTCACTCAGTCTTTTCATGTATTTTCAGGCAAACACCGAAAGCATCCTGGTGGTCGAGGTAATGCTGGAGGTCAACATCACCACAGAATAAACTTTGATAAATAGTAAGCTGATACAATTAACAAATCACTTTCCAACTGAAGATCACCCCACAATTCCCGTAATGTCGGAATCTAAGATTAATTTTGACGTTATACATAGATCGCCAATTTGGAAAACAATGTGCATTGTGGGAGAGAGGGGGAAAATTTTACGAGGAGCGACCATTGCTTTGCATGGGATTCAAATTTCGAAAAACGCTGATTTTACGTTAATTTTAGTGCATCAACTATCTGTGTCTCTATCACATCATATGAAATAAAACCAATCACTAAAATTAACGTAAAATCAGCGTTTTTTCGAAATTTGGTCAGACAGATCCCATACAAAGCAATGGTCGCTCCTCGTAAGTTTTTCCCCCTCTCTCCCACAATGCACATTGTTTTCCAAATTGGCAATTCATGTATTGTACTGTGTCTACAGAATTCGAAATGACCGGAGTCAATTATTCTTATTCTAAACTGGAGACTGGAGAGCCACTGTGGCCAACTGGGTAAGACGCTGGAGAGCTAGTCTGGAGGTCACATGTTTGATCCCTACTTTGGCTAGGAAAGTTCATCAGGATTTTTTTGGCGTCGTTTCCCCTAGTCAGTGCTGCAGGACGGGAGGGCCTGACAAAGACATGGGCGTGCACTTAATAGATCCCTTGGCAGTTGAAATTTGATGTAAGAGTAGACCATACTGCAGTATTAGTACACTGTATGGCGTATTCCGTCTTTGTTATCCCAGTCGGATCACAACAGTAGGATTTTATAACTAATTCACTTTTGTCCAAAGGGTGGCAAGTCATATTTTGGCTTCTGAATATTAAAGACAGCTCTTTTCAGTTAACCGTCCAAATATAGAAAACAATGCCTTAAAATTTATACGATTCAGATATACTGCTATAGTTTGATCACATTGAAAAAGAAATTATTGAAAAACTAAAGATCAAAGTGCTATTTGACAAATGTATTCAACTATGACATTGTTTTTTTCAGTCATCCAGGTTATTTTGGTAAAGTAGGTATGAGATATTACCATATGTTGCGAAACCAACATCATTGCCCTGCTGTAAATTTAGATAAATTATGGTCACTGGTTACAGAACAGACCAGAACTACCTATCAAAGTAAAACCGACAAAGCACCAGTCATAGATTGTGTCAAAGCTGTAAGTTTAATAGAAATAATTTTTCATGTTGTCACTCGTATTGTGGACTTTTTTTTGTTGTAAACAATAGCCAGTTGCTTCAAAGATGCTTTAATCTCGATTGTGTGAAATACAGATTAGATACTACTTTACTTCCCTTTTTACAATATACTCACTGTCCTTGCATTGAAATGTATTCAAGACAATACATGCAATTATTAGTTGAAAAGTATTTAAAAATGCAAATTTTGACTTTGTCTTCTACAGTAATTGTAGAAATTGGGGATAAAAATATTGGTCAAATTGTTGTGATGCAATGTTACTTACTAGTACTAGTTGTCGGCTAAAGACTATTCTTGCGGTCCGCATAATTGAATGTATAGGGAACAAATTTACATGCTCCAAATTTACAATACTAGAAATGTGGTCGTATATTGTTGTGAACGCTCTAAAGGCTAAAGTTAATATCTGGTTGACTTTAAATTCATACAGTGTTTAAGGTCATGAGACAAAGAAGCCTATTGAGTTGCGGCGACATCAGATAATTACTGTCAGAGTTATGCCCCTTGATCACTTTGAAAAATCTTGTGAACGCTCTAGAGGCTCAAGTTAATATTCGATTGACTTAACATTTATACAGTGTTAAAGGCCTTGAGAAGAAGAAACGTTAATTTTCAACGATTTCCTATAATTACTGCAAGAGTTATGGCCCTTGAACACTTCAAAAAATGTTATGAATGATCAAGAGCCTAAAGTTAATATCCTATTGACTTTAAATTTATACACAGTCTTTAAGATTGTGAGACAAAGAAGTCTATTGATTTTCAGCGATTTCCTGTAATTACTGCAAGAGTTATGGCCCTTGAACTCTTCTAGAGGCTAAAGTTAACATCCGAATAGATTGATACAGAGTTTAAGGTCTTGAGATGAACAAGTATATTGATTTTCAGCTAAATCCATGATATTAAATGTTTTGTATACTAAACGATAGCATGAAAGAGAACTTTGTCAAAGCCAAACAAATTCTAATGATTTTTTGATAATTTCTTAATGACTTGTTAATCACTGAGGCTAAAGTTAACATCCGATTGACTTTAGATTGATACTAAGTTTAAGGTCTGAGATGAAAAAGTATATTGATTTTCAATGAATTTTTATAACTAGAACAGCTAAATCCATGATATTAAATGTTTTGTAAGAGAAACTTTGTCAAAGCCAAACAAATTCTATTGATTTTCTGATAATTTCTAATGAGTTGTTACTCTTAATCAGAATTCAGTGTATTATTAAAAATGTTTCATTACCAAAAAAAGTAAAATATGCAACCACTCTTGTTGATGGCCTGGACGATTTAGCTGCTGTGGGAGTATGTTTAGTTGCCTGGTAACATATCTTTACAATGTAGAATCATTTTTCAAAACATTTGAAAAATGTCAAGTCCTAAAAATATTTTTTTGTAATGCTTTGTTTTTGTTAATGCACGTAAACGCATTATAAATATGCTAGCAAATTAATCTTATATTTTCTATTTTTCAGGGATATTATAAAGTACTAGGCAAAGGTGAACTTCCTGCTCAGCCCCTCATCGTTAAAGCTAAATTCTTCAGTAGAAGAGCGGAAGAGAAAATCAAGGGTGTAGGAGGTTGTTGTGTGGTTGTAGCATAAAAGAACTAAAAATAAAATGTTGCTATCACGGTCATTTCAGTATTTTTGTTTATTTCTGATTTTTTATATCAATGAAAATTTTGATGTAAACATAAAAGGAAAATCGTCTGTGATTTTGGCGAAAATGGAAAGGGATTTTATTCAATTTGTTGCACTAGATAAGATTGATATTGAAAATATAAGATTATGTATAAGGCCAGCAACCTGGCTTAGAAGGTGGACTTTAGTTGTTCAGTGTCTAGGATTTGATCCCACTTTGTGCTGAGAAGAAAACCACGATTTTCCAGCATGATTACCCCCTCTTTGGGTGGTGAAGGGTCTGGCTAGGTTTGTCTAGTCGGGGTAGTATGGAAAACCAGGGTGGTATAGAAACCCACAGTCCAGTGTTCACCTTAAAAGAACCCTTGTCATTGCAATGGGAGAAAGGTCAGTCTGGCCAAAATGTTCCTTGTGGCATCATTAGCACAGTTGTTTCAGAAAAGGCTGTAAAAAAAAGACTAACAGAATTTTACTGTTAAAAAAATACTGTGCATTAATTTTATCAATGATATAGCAAACAGCTGAATGTCATTAAGCGTGCTCAAACTAGGTTATTAATGGCCTAGATAGGTACATAAATTGTTACATATTTGAATCTCAATCCAGCTGGATGTTTAAACACCCTTGTCCTTGAAAACGTTTTTATCTAGTAGTTTACCCATTAAAAAGAGGAGGATGTCTGGTATGGGGCCATCCATAAAGTACGTACGCTTGAAGGGGGGGTCACGCCAAAAGCGTACAGGTGCGTTAATTCAATGGCAAAACTTATGACAGGGGGGGTCTGAATTTTGAAAGTAGAAAACAAATTTCTGTGAATTCTATGAGACATAGTTACGATTTGGAGGCAGTGGCTCAATAAAATAATTTCAGACATACATGTATTTCAACGATTTATTTCCATTTCCCATAACAAAAACATAAATAACAGATCATAAAGATATAATAATTATACATATCATATTTAAGATTAATAAAAAATGTCGGATCAAATAAACATTAATTTGTAAGTAAAGGTATTTTATCAAAAAATAGAATTCATACCATGAATCTCTATATTGTGTAGATCTATCAAGTTTTTTAAAATGAGAGTATATCCTTATTAGAGAGAAATGGGGTTTTAACGTCCACTCTACACAAACTAGGTCATTTCGGGACTAACATGGTTTTATTTTATTTCAAAAATTTGCTTGGGAGTGGGAGAAAGACCCGGAGAAAATCCACGAGGTTGGACAGGCGACCCTACTCCTTGCCACATTCAATCAGGATTCCAAAACCACACCAGTTGACTCAATGACAGGCTTTATGATACAGAACGCACGTGCTTACCATTCGACCATCTTAAGTGGAGAAAATAAATTAAAATAGCTTATTGGAAGGGCCACGAATTTGGACTGTTTATTGTGGCAAACTGTAGACCATGAGAAAGGCAGCTGAGGACATTATTAGACCTGGGAAAATACGGATCTATGGATTTTAATACCAGAGTATGCTGATTATTGGGGACACAAGGAACTAAAATATTAATGAATAAACTAATAACACTCTTAATGCAAGAACCCGAGTAGTATGTAGAATGTGTTTAGAAAAAATAATTAACTTTTACACTCTAAACTCTGCATCACCCTTGAGTGTTTTTACGGATGCATTCCCCTTCCCACCCAAAATACGAAGATTGTTTCAGAATATACTCTTTTAAAGTGTTGACATGATTTGTAAAAATAGTTAACATTTTGTATTTGTAAGAAATTTCATAATGGCCTGTACAAGAATTAATAAATAGCTTTAAAATTTTCTTGAAGCATTTTATACTGATTACCTAAAAAGTACATGTAACCTACACCATATCTATTATTGAATTTAAAAATACAGATCCGACGTCAGCCTTTGAAGTTGGTTTATTATTATTTCATAAAATGTACAGGCACTGTGCCAATTGTACCGGGTACATTATTTATACTAGATGAAATATTGGACATGTGTGACGATTTCATTGCAGTGTACGTCCGGGAGATTGTTCTTGTATTTTGTTTAATAGTCTTGAGCAAGACATTGAGTAATATTGATACAACATTTGGGGTTGTATCAATATATTAATTAATGTAATGCCTCACTTTAAATAATTATATCACATATGATCAATAATCTAAAGACGTTCTTACAGGTAAAGTAGGCCTACATTAATCTATCTTCGGGGGGCGCTGCAATACCTGTTGCTCAAATTGTTCAGCAGTTAAAGTTCCTTCAAGCCTTTCAAAATTAGGATTAAAAACTGAATAAGCACTGAGCCTGTTTCCTCGACGTGGGCCTGTCCTTGTATTAAAATAAATAAACATGAAACCAGTCACAAGGAAATACACAGCCCCGAACTCCAGTTCAATAAATATTTTCCACAACAGAAACCAGAGTAAAAACAAAAGACCATTTTGTAGATTAAATATTTTCCATTTAGAACTTTCGATTATTTCTTCTTCAGTTTCATGGTAGATAACTTGACCTCCTTGTATATGAGACACGTTAGTTTTTGCTTTCACATTTCCTTTGGTCATCAATGGGCTAGCATGTGATGACTCATCTTGACTCTAAAAAATTAATATAATTGTTATAGTTCAATCATAATCATATAAAGGCCTATATTTAAATGTCTTGTTTAAAATACCACTTCCCAATATTATTCTTATCAGTTTTGGTCTGGACTTTTAGTGAAGTAAAGGTTAACATCATACTATGCCATGTGCAGGGGGATTTTGTCTGAACAACAGTTTGAACAGTGCTACAGACTAGGCAGGTGTGGATCCAGGGGGGGGGGGGGTCATCTAAACCACTAATGCATGTGGGCACTCTATCTAATGATTACCCTTTGCTCCAATGTTTGCATCCCCTCGACTTGAGAAGGCCTAGGCCCTAGCAGCTACTTCCAACTGTCAAGTCCAAGTCAAGTGAGTTATGTGCACCAGGACCTCTATAGTTTTGGGTCCCGACTAGACACTACACCGTGATAGGCCAGATTCTTTCAATTTTGCTATGATAAATTATATGTATCAATTCCCATTTCTTGCGTAGACTAATTTAACTAATTAACAAAAAAAAATATGTGCTGGAAATAATAAGTTTCAGTTCGGGGTTATCTGCCCGGACCAAATTAACTAAATGTATTTAAGAAAGTAAAAAATACACAGTTTTATTCTCATTATAGAGCTACCTGGTTATTATTTGGGGTTGTCTTTGTACCCCTAAAAAGGCCAAGTAAAGAATTAGTAACTGTCTGCTGTGCCCTTCTCTCTTTATTTTTCCGTTCTCGATATTCAGCCAACTGTTTCTCCATGTTGGCAAACAAGCCTTGAACATCCAGTGCGAAAAACATTATCAAGATTATAATTTTTTTCCCGAAACGAATATCCGGGTCGGGTATGCCTATACTTTTAACGGAACCAGATAATGTTGATTCACTATTACTTTCTTTATTTGGAATATTATTTTTGGGTTCTGGTAATCTATTTCAATCGAGATCGTTACTCTTGATTATCATAGGTTATAAACCTACGGAGCCCGGTTCGGGACACAAAAGATGTATCTTCAATATCCTGAACATGTCATTTGCGACGGGGCGCAAAAACCGAATACCATGACGCAAAGCTTGTCATTGCGTCCCCCCCCCCTTCGATCTCAAGCACGCACGTGGGCTACACGGATCAATACACTGGCTGTCTAGCCTGGAGGTCGTGTGTTCGATCTGGACAGCGCTGCATTGGCCGAGAAAATTCATTGGAATTTTCCGACGTGGCATCTCCTTGTCAGTAGTGCAGGACGAAGTAGTTCGGGTGGGACTAAAAAAACGATATCACGTGTTATTGCATGGCGTGCACGTAAAAGCTCCCTTGGCAGTTGAAATTTCCCTCACATCACACTACATATAATTGCGTGCGCCTAGGCTATACACCCGTCTTCATTGGCCCTGTCGGAGCAGAACAGTAGGACGTTAAACTGCATTTTAGTGAATCATTGAAATGAAATTATTTGTTACACCCCTTTGCGTCGAGTGGACGTTATATATATATAACCCCATTTATCGTAGTTTACTCTGAATATTTTTTATCGGGTACTTTGTGTTTTTGTGTCTCTTACCGAGCTCTGGCCAGTTAAAGTAATCGCTCGAATCATAAAATCAAAATGGGTTTAACTTTTCTGCACAAAACCCAGATAGAAAATAGGTACATACCATGCGGTGTGCAATGCGAGGGAAACTCGGCCTGGCCATCGGCGATACGACCTGCATACGAATTCCAACTGTCAGTCAATGGTTCTTTTACCTGCGGGCTAATGTTTAGACTACGCTAACTCGGGTTATCACCCCAGCGGATCGCCTAGATACTGTTTCTTACGGCGCCGTAAGGAAGTTTAATCTCCCCCTTTTTTTTGGAAGATTTTGATAGACTCTATCATACAGATTCAATTTGATTTGACTAACATATGGTTCAATTTTATTTCAATAATTCAAAGATTCAAACTGTCTTATGTCATTTATACGGAGGCCCGGATCTAAGGGGCTAGGGGCCCAGGAGTAAATGACTCCCCTGTAAAATCTGCCGCCCCTGAAATATGGCGCCCATGAAAAGAAAAACAGACCATTATAAAATACAAAATCGACTCTTAGATATCACCAGAGTGACCCAAAAACGTATTTCTAGCAACGTTATTTGCCTCTCTTATCATCCCTTTCTGGGTCAGCACATGGTGACACTAGAGGGTTCGTTTGGTCGCCTTATCCACATTTGATAGGGTCTTACCTGTCTTTTGCGGGAGTAGCCAAGGGCATTATTAGATATTCTCCTTCTAGTCGCCTTATCCACATGGCCTTATTGGTGTTTCGGACTAGGTTTAATATCAAAATGAGAAATAGCGCCACATAAATTGACATATGGGATCACTTGCTATCCACTTTGATTGCGGCTCCAAGTGCATGGAAAACGCGTTTGCGGAAGTCTAATTTTTAAAATGTTCATATTGCGACCGCAGGCGCTCGCGGGCTCCCGGCTAGCCGATTCCCGCTCCGCACTCAGTAACCCGGGCATTATCTTGGAGCCCCCACCGCTCTGCTGCACCCCCACGTTTAGAATCCTACATACGGCCCTGGTCGCATATTACTTTCGGAGGCCGGAACTTTAAGGTTTAGGGTACCCAGCCTATACACAGGACCTGAACGACCAGAATGATGCTGTTCTTTGCAAGGTTATCTGTCCTTCACCGCTTTAATTTGAAACACGCATATCATAAGCTAGGCATATCATAAGCTAGGCTGCTAGGATACACATCGTTAACCGGGCCCCGAGTTCACAAAGCATTCTCAGACTAAAGTTGGGAATTTGCTTAAATTTCAATCACTGTTTATGAGAAATATCTTTGATCCAGAAACCCAAAACATTGCACATAGTTTCTTTTTAATGTATTTGATACACTAAAACAACAAAAGTTTTATAAAGGGCTATATTTTAGTTATAATAAGGTTAACAAATTTGAGTAAATTCTCACCTTAAGTCTGAGAATGCTTTGTGAACTCGGGCCCTTGTGACTGGGCTATGTTGCTACGTATATTATCTAGTAATACAGTAAGATTTATGCTTGGTTGAGATATAAAAAAGTAAACGACACCCCAGCTACTTTTTATTTGATTTTTTATTAAAAATATATTAGATTCCCACAAAATTGAACGAAAGAAACGGGGTTATGTTTGATCCTCACTTTAGTAAGGGTAAATGGCCAGACTGGCAATACCACACATATTTCTACCTCTTTCAATCCATATATAACCATTAATTCCCCAGGATTCACCTGTAAAAGTACATAGAAAAGCTACATGACACCAATATTATATTCACCATAATTTTTATTGTTACCCGGAAAACACAACTGGTTTTGGTTGTATATATTATATACAACCAAAACCAGTTGTGTTTTCCGGGTAACAATAAAAATATAATGTTTGTGTTCTTTTTGGGCTTCTCTTTCATCTTTCAGATGAAAGCTCCAGAATTGTCAGTCGATACCTCTCATGACCCTAATGTTTCCCACCAAATTTGAAAGAATCCCGTTAAAACTATTAATGGCGTTGAGATAAAGGGTGATAACTTCGTACAAAATTCTGAAAATCAACGGGCTCCAGCTTCTCATGTTGAAAAACATGTTAAAAACTATAGCCCCTATCGTGTTCACCATGTTTTAGCCAAAGGGGTGGGGTGAAGGTCGCTGAATCGGAAAGTCACAGTACGCTGAATATCGATAGGGTTCGTCCTCTCACGACCACAATGAGTTAAACGACTTACTTTTTTGCACAAGGCGGGCTTATGAAAATAGAAAAGCGCCATACAATTTGCTATGAGGGACATTCCGCCCGGACAGTGAATATACACACTCTTTTTTCGCTTTCCAACTGTCTGGGGATTTATTTTCTCCTTGTCTGAATGACTAGCTTTTCCCCAGGGGCATCCTCCTCCACTACTGACACCAGTCTGAAAAATCTGGAGGAGCTTTCTAGAACAATTTTTGGATCGAACACCTTGGTAAGTGAGCTAGCTCTCAGAATTTGATGAAGAGTGAATTGTTATTTTATAAGAAACAGGGATAAAAACAGACGTGCCATGGACATCAACGCACTGTACGGACGCACTGATTATGCAGTGCACTTACCCCAACTATTTTTACAGATCCAATAACTTTTGTTGTCCTTCTGTCCATAACCAACGACTTGTAGAACGTGATCTATTTGAGATTGACTGCAGCTTTCTTCAGCGTATATCCCTTCACTGTACAATTCAAAAGATGGATGAGAAGCATCTACATAAACCATTAGGGGTGATTTTAGGATAGCCTTTCCCATTTCAACTTCATCTCCGTGAGGTATGAAGTTTGTACCAGTGACCTTATTAGAAAAACATAATTTTACATGTGGGATTGAAAGACAGAGAACGTTCGAAAGATATTATTTCATTTATTTCCAACCCTTTATAGATTAGTCGTCATGTTATTATTTTTATAACATTGTAAAATTATAACTGCTCAATCCTATAATATAGGACTGTACTTTTAATTCAAAGTAAATGATATCCATGCTTAATTCAATCGTATAGATCTGATCTGACAAGTTGTAGCGATAGGCCGCGTCATGGGTCATACGAGTGGCTTTTGACCCTATGACGTCATACATTATACACTTATCATTTTTGATTTTTCTAGTCCACAGTTCTGTGCATCGCGCGTCATACCGTTTCATTGGCTAATCCCTCGCATCAACCAAAATGCGGATTACCAGTGTGGTAAAAACAAGTAAAACGAAATTTTGAACTATTAAAAACGAAACGAAATAGTGTTGGCCAATTGGTAACCTTTCTGATCAATCCCAATATGCAGTTATATTAATCTATTACAAATATACCAGCATTTGAAAATATATTATAAAAAGATTCAATGATACTTTACTAACCATCCCCACGGCTTGACAACTTTCCGTATTACAGGTCTGAGTTGGACTTTGTTTATATGTCTGGGTTGTACACAATCCACCAATTTTACTACGGATACACCCAAATATATCTTTAATAAGTAATTGTTCCCCACATCCACAATCGTGAATTTCTTCTGCACTTAGATTGAACAGTTGGCCTGTTTTTATTGCCTGCAAACTAGCGACACTCTCTAGAAATTATAAATTTATGTTTTACTTAGATTAACATAGAGTTGGGCTTTATATACGGTGGATAGGTACCGGCTCGTTGCATTTTCCGGCGTGGTTTGCCCTTGTCTTTAGTGCAGGAAGGGGGGCTTGGCAAGAACAGTAGTCTAGTCGTTTAGATGGGACGAAATACCGAGGTGCACGTAAAAGACCCCATGGAAGTTGGAGTAGGAGTAGGTCACACGAGGAGCAAAACATTAGTGAGAGAGAGAGAGAAAAGGAGAGCGAGAGAGAGAGAGAGAGAGGGAGAGAGAGATGGGGTTTAACGTCCACTCGATACAAACTAGGCCATTTCGGGACTAACATAATAATATCTTTTCATATTATTTCAATAGCTCGCTTGTGCGTAGTAGTCTTTAGCAGTGGGGGGGGGGGGACCCGGAGAAAACCCACGAGGCTGGACAGGCGACGCTACTCCTTAATTGTCACGTACAACAAGGGATTCGAAACCACGCCAGGCTTCATGATACCGCGCGTACGTGCTAACCAAAGTGAGGGTAGAGAACTCAAGGTTAAGTCCTAGATTTCTTTTTAAATATCGACTGCAACAGAACATCAAAAATAAAAAGCTCTAGAAAAGGTAAGCGTGTCTCGTGCACAACACATATCACTGCAAAGCGATTCGTTGGATTTTGGAAGCTAAATAGTAATCTGTATAAATAATATGTACCCGCCGCAACTATTGCTTCAACATCACCCATTGGTCCTTGGTTACTCACTGCGTCGATTACCCCCTTTGTCCTCCAATCAAAGCTGGTTGGTGCTGCATCACCAGAAGATACCAAGTTGTCTTGTTTTAAAGCTATCGGTCTTTGAAGTTGGGGGGTCAACTTCTTTCTGGTCATTGATTCCTTGCAAAATAAACAGACACTTTATAAGAATTAATTAACACCTATAGCCTTCAAAAGACAAGGTATTTTGATTAATCTTTGCGGTCCTGACGGGTCCTGTTATGTTTCTTAAAAACATTTTTATTCCAAACATTTTTAACATTCGACTAATTCTAACTAAATGTATGGTAATTTATAATGTTTATAATGATTTAAAACCGCCATTTTGTTCATCTTAGATAACTAAAGTAATAATAATTTTGCTACCTGTTTTCATAAAGCAATCTTTATACCCGGTCGTGCATTATTTTTTTTAGTCTTTACATTAACAGTAAATACAAAAATGTATTTACTTTTTGGAGCAAATTGGCTTGGCGTGCCTTATATTATATTTAAAGACGTGGAAGTCGATTTTACCTATAAATGGTGTTATAGCCAGTTTGACTATTTATAAATAGAATAGGTAAGCTATTTATATATTTATATACTGTGTATACGCCTACCTGATCACCGAACCGGTTCATTTGTAATGTGTATTGTTTATCCACACGATTATTATGGAGATTGATATGATTCATCTTCGTCTGCCATATTTGACGTCTGTACATTTCTTCTTTATAATTTGAATAACTTTTTTGATGTGTCTGTTTCCACGTCTGCCATTCGTCATCTTGGAACGTCTGCAGAGAAAGACCAAACGTTAGACACAACAAGCACAATATCGCTAAGGTATTCATCGCAGGGTTTTAACTGCACAGTTTAAATGTGACTATCTCGTTTGAGTAAACAATACGCCGACGGTATTTATTGTATTTTATATCACGAGCACATGACACGATATGCTACATGTGATATCTGATAATTGATAATTTGATCTCTTTCGCAATCAGCCTGCATTGTGACTACCTCGTTTGAGTAAACAATGCGCCGACAGTATTTATTGTATTCTATATCACGAGCACATGCCACGATATGCTACATGTGATATCTGATATAATTGATTATTTGATCTCTTTCGCAATCAGCCTGCATTGGCCGAGAAAGTTTATCTCGATTTTCCGGTGTGGTTTCCCCTTGTCAGTGAATGAATGAATGAATGAAATGGGATTTAACGTCCTACTGTTATGCACTTAACCTGAGCTAATTGAAGACGGGCATACGCCACACAGTGTGCTATGAGGGAAATTTTGCCCGGGCAGCGGCGCTACGGCCTACTCTTATATCGAATTCCAACTGCCAAGGGATCTTTTACGTGCACTCCAATGTGTACACGGGACCTCGGTTTTTCGTCCCATCCGAACGACTAGGCAGCTGTCCTTGTCAGGCCCTCCTTCTGCATCACTGACAAGGGGAAATCACGTAGGAAAATCGAGATGAACTTTCTCGGCCAATGCAGGGATCGAACACCCGACCTCCAGGCTAGCGAACCAGCGCCTTAGCCACCGTGATCCCCCCTTGTCAGTGAAGTGATGCAGAACGGAGGGCCTGACAAGGACAGCTGCATAGTCGTTCGGATGGTACGGCAAACTCAGGTCCCGTGTACACATTGGCGTGCACGTAAAAGATCCCTGGCAGTTGGAAATCGATATAAGAGTATGGTGTATGCCCATCTTCCATTATCCCAGGTTAAACACCACTTCATTTTATTTTATCACTCAATCAGCCAGTAGGCTAAGCACTAACTTTACACTTTGGCTACCTATCAACTTTACAAAAGTATTGACGACACAACCACCATTATGCGCTCATTAATTTAGTCACACGTTTCTCTTACTTCTTCGTGAGAGAAATAATAATGACAGTGTCTTTAAAATTCCCGAGATGCAAGTGGGTGTTGCTTATGGTTTATGGAAGTATGGAAGATGAACATATTCCTTACAAACCGGCTAAGATTCTACCCGAAATTCTCCAAAATCACTGCGATGCCTATTTGACCCCATCTTCCTGAAGCAACGACCGCGAGTTTAACAGCATCTAACCCTTGCTTCAACACTTGGCTATTCCTAACATTTTACGCTGGTTGTGTTTACACGTGACTAATTAGCATTCAAATCATTGTCCAATCAGAGGTCGTGGAACATAACACACTCACATTGTAGCACGTGACTGTAGTAAACAAATATGGCAGCCTCCACAGAAAAAAACGAGACAAGTTTACAGCCGTTGAAAGTTTGTTTTTTTCAATTGAGAAACTCACAGAAAACCAAAAAAAAGGCAATTGAAGCAGTTTTAGGACATTGACATTAATCAAACCTTGACCTTTGCATCTCGATTGTCACATAGACACTTTACTTAGAAGCGCGAGACTTGATAATCGTGACGATTTTTTTAAGGAAGGATAAATAAAATAAATTGAAAGTAGTCTTATTTTTAGTAACTCATTTAACGAAGGAATCTAATTGGATCACGGTTGGGGCCGGTACCCAATCAAATTTAGTGCCGAAAAATGTAGAGTGTTGAGTGAAGGGCTTGATAAGCTGTATGTAGTTAAGGCGAGATCAAGCCTTCTATTGAAGATGATTTGACCCTAAAGCAGGTCATCTCGCAAACATTGACAGACTAAAGGGAGATAATATGTGAAAATCCCTTAAACCTAAACCCAACCGTTTGTTGAGTAAACGAATAAAACTCATTTACCAATTGTAATTAAAGCAAATTGATTATTTTTTAACAGAAATGTAAAAAAAGAGTTTTTCTATTTTGCGAGAAGTCCATTGTGACGTCATAATAAAAGTACGTTATACTTATTGAATTCTATAATAATATAACTATGGTTACCTATTGTCTTTTATCATTCGAGATCAAGGAGCTTTAACGTAAGCTCCTTGTTCGAGATAGATGCTTAGCTGTCAAGATGTGTTTCAAATTATTCTCTAATAATTTTTATTTATTCTCGTTTTACTTTGCAATTGTATGGAAGTATAATTTGTAAGTATTTCTAGTCAAATTTAAAGGATTTTTTCTATATTTTTATTCTACAGCGCATAGATCTAGGTCTAATGAAATGACAGTTGAATTCAATATATTAATATACATATAAAGTGATTTATACCCAAATTAAACGACAATCGTCTACGTCTGATTAGTCGCTTCTACGCGTTTTTTATTTAATTATTATTTTGTCGTTTATGAATCGGACATTTCTAATTACTTCTGCGTTGTTTTGTAATGTATATTTTGCTTGTTCATTACAAAATGGCTCCTGAAACCAAACTCTTGTGAGTATAAATTATTCACCGCGTCTTAAATATTGGATATTAAGATCTTATGTCTACACAACATCACTATTGATTGAAAAGTACTCTTACTGAATTCCTATTCGTGTTTTTAATTTCTAATAATTATTGAAACGATTTAGTTAGAAATGTGTCCACTCTATACGACAACACCCAGTTTAACCGGAATGGGGCCCTGGGCCCGACTAGAATCGCGGGATCCTTACAGCCACGAAAAGATTATTTTATATCCCTTTAGAATGGCACTCCTGCGTAACACACAATTAAACGGCATACAATCCAAGAATAATTACATAATATCTGATCACACACGAAATGACATACAAGTCTAGAAGCCTAGACCGATTATCGAGTGAAACTTCATAGAGAAGGCTGAGGGATGGCTCAGTCTCAGGCCCAAAGGCTAGTGGGGGGCCGCCCCCCCCCCATGACCGTTCCTGTCGGAGTTTTTCTGTCTGCATCGGAAAAAAAATCGCCGGTTAGCTATGCTCGCATTTTCGCCGGGAGAGAGTTTTAGTACGACATATCCTTTCAATTCGGCCGAGATATAGTTAATGTCGAACAGAAACTCTTCATTTTCCAACACATTCGCCACCTGCATGTCATTTCTTGGTAATCAAGAAACTCGCTATTCAACCTAGGCTATACAGAGGCCTAAATTCACTCTCACAGCTTCTAATTTTCGTTTCTCCTCCTCCTGCTTACGGCAGTCGGCGATGACCTTCGTTCATTGATTTTTTGTTGTCGGAAATTTATCTTCCTCGCCCCCCTATGTCGGCTAAATTTTGGTTTCTGGCTTCGGGCCTGCGTCTCCGCCCTCGCGCCGCTATATCGATTACCGTGACAGTTTCATCTGGAATTTGATTTTTTTTCTCTCTTTTTGCCATGAACCACGGGGCCCTGGGCCCCTTTAGGTTTATGCCTAAGCTTGGCTACGCTACACGAATATAACCAGTCCCATGTTCGTTACCTCTGACAACATTTTGATTACAGAACCTACACCAACCACGACAGGATGCTCTGGGTCCTCGGACATGTAGCTCAGCAAGAGGCTGTGTGTGTGCGGGGGGGGGGGGGCTTAATAAATACATTGTCTGTAGCGACATTTTGACACATATCTGGGGTAACTGGAGGTCACTTTACTAAACCACGGAAACTAAGATTTAGCTCAACAACATAATATGACATACCATAGATATATATATATATATCACTATTTAATATCAGATGTACACGATTTTTACAAGAAAAAACCCATTTACATGTAACTCCTAGCCATTTAGTGGATTGTTGTGGACACCACTGGATTTTACTCTGCTATGGGAACATCACCTGTTATTAAATTACATTTTATTATCTCGCTTACTTTACGAACCTCGGCAAAATTATTCGTCCATCACATTGCATTATCCAAGAATTATACATTACAATGTTTAACCCCTTATCTCCCCAATAAGAAATCAATTATCTTATATGTTTTTAAATGTGTATTCCGCTGTAGAAATTTCAATTGGAGAGAGAGCGAGAGAGAAATGGGGTTTAACGTCCACTCATCACAACTAGGTCATTTCGGGACTAATTCCAATTGGAAGTACAAAACAATCTCAGGCGAATCCAAAGTATCTTCTATGGTTTTGATAAATTTCTATGTAATAAGCCGAGATTGAATCGTATCCGAATAAAAATCAGCCTAGTCCCAACAAATTTCAAATTATCTTGAATTGAACGTAGCCCTTGACATGCGAAGGCTCTCACACCAATCGCTTTCTCCCCCAAAGTTCGCCATGATAAATTTCGTGCCAATAATTCCGAACACGATATTTCACCCAAAGGCGACGGGGATTACGGCCCGGGCTAATATTCTGCAAATAAATAAAAAAAAATAATATTGCAAACAGAAATCATTTGGGGTATAAGCCTACATAGCTGTGGCCCTTCGTCTTCGACAGTATTTATCATATTCTTTATAACGAGCACATGACACGATATACTACATGTGATATCTGATAAATGATAATTTGATCTCTTTCTCAATCAGCCTGCATTGGCCGAGACATCCTCGGTTACCCAGTGCACTCATTCCGTTCTACTCCAATATACCCTGGTATAATCCATGGAGTTTCCACAATTTCAAATTGCTAGAATGTAGCTATACTGTACGAACAAATCAGAAAACAGTTTACAAACCAATCGTTCGCCTACATTTTTTATAAGGGTAGATAACCACATCCATGTCCATTTACTGATTGATTTATGTAAGTAATGTATATATTAATAATTTATTTATATTTAATTGTATTATCAAAATTTGTAGTATGTGTTGTTGATTTCAAATAATGTAAAACATCTATATGTTTCACTTTTGTTATCATTATTACTTTTCGTTCTTTGTTTGAAATAATAATAATAATATGTCGTTTTGTTATGTTTATTATTAATGAACGTACCTATACTCGGTAATTTAACTCCCAATTTCTTATCTTCGATATCACGTGTACATAAAATTAGCGGAACGTACACACAATTCTCAATAAAACTAATGACTCTTACATGATTTAATGAACATACAATTACGCTTTTAGAATAGGCAAACTCCTAACACTGTCAGAAGAGAGTAACTTCCCTATGTCAATTTCCATTTCAAATAACAGTTTATGGGATTGGTCTATAAAAATAGCACAAGCATCAAGGATGGATAACTTGAAAACGTGTCTCCCCCATAGATTAACCCAGGGTATAGTGGAGTAGAACGGAACGAGTACACTGGATAACCGATGATGTGGCCGAGAAAGTTTATCTCGATTTTTGGGTGTGGTTTCCCCTTGTCAGTAAAGTGATGGAGAACGGAAGGCCTGACAAGGACAGCTGTCTAGTCGGTCGGATGGGACAAAAAACGAGGTCCCGTGTACACATTGGCGTGTACGTAAAAGATCCCCGACAGTTGGAAATCGATATGAGAGTGTTGCGTATGCCCATCTTCCATTATCCCAGGTGAAGTATAACAGTTAAACCCCATTTCATTTTATTTTATTTCACAATCAGCCAGTGTGCCAGTAGGCAAAACATGGACTTTACTTAACACTTTGGCTACATATCACCTTTACGAAATTATTGACGATCCAACCATCATTTTGCGCCCATTAATTTAGACACCCGTTTCTCTTACTTCTTCGTGCGAGGAATAATGACAGTGTCTTCAAAATTCCCGAGATGCAAGTGGGTGTTGCTTATGGTTTATAAAAGTATGGTAGATGAACATATTTCTTACAATCCGTCTAAGCTTCTGTTCAAAATCTACCCGAAATTCTCCAAAATTACTGCGATGCCTATTTGACCCCAAAGCAGGTCATCTCGCAAACATTGACAGGGGGTCCACGAACCTGGCTATAAGCTGTCCCCACTCTAGTGGGGTCGGGTGGGGGAGACATTTTTGAAAACCCATCTGTAAATGGTGTTTTATAGTATATCCTGATGTTTCCATATAGCTTAAACACAAAGTGGGCGTCAAAAAAGAAGTAAATTAAAGACTAAAAGGGGCGCACAAACCAACGTGTGAAAATTATCCCCTTTCCCATTCGCAGCCCACTCCTGCTTGTAAACATAGGCGTACGAACTGGGGGGCTGGGGGGGGGGGCTGATTTGGGCACACAATTGAAATTGTACTTTGTAAAAGTTGTATAAATGTTGTGTTCTTGAATGTGTCCAATTTAACAGCAAATTTAAATTCAGAGTGTCTATAGTTAGGCAATTAAATAGAAATCTTAAGACTCAAACTCTCTATCGTTTGGAGTACAGTCATAGGCGTACGAGCCAGGGGGGTGGGTTGCCCCCTGTAGCTGACTTTTGAGACAGACTGGTAAATTGAAAAAAAAATTACTTCATCTACTTGTCAAAATAAAGTGCCCGAATTCTAATAAAACACTAATTTTACGGGCTGGATTAAAACGCATTTGCAGCCGTCAAATAATCCAAAATTTTCTTGTGGTCCCATACAAGGTCAGCTCCGCTTCTTCGCCTCTCAAAGAAAACCGGCGCCGCTGTCTCTTAACACGAAATTTTTCGGGCATTTTTAGTTTGGCTTCCCTAACTGTCATCAAGGCCCCAATTAAACACTAAATGTACTTTTCTTGTAATTAAATATCACGAATTTGTACTGAGTTGACTATGGATTAAAATAAAATGTTGTTCTCTTATATTGATGATTTAGAAATTAAGAACTGATTCATCGCAAAAGAGAGAGAGCGAGACAGAGAGAGAGAGAGAGCGAGAGAGAGAGAGAGAGAGAGAGAGAGAGAGAGAGATGGGGTTTAACGTCCACTCAACACGACTAGGTCATTTCGGGACTAATGGTTTAATTGTATTTCAATAATTCGCTTGCGCGGGTATTTAGCAGTGGGAGGAAACCGGAATGCCCGGAGGAAACCCACGAGGTTGAGAAGGCGCCTCCATCTCCGTGCCACATACGCTCACACCAGGGTTCGAAACCACAGCCGAAAGCCAGAGGTGGCCGGCCAGCAAGAGGTCGAAGCGCGGCACTCTAGACCACTAGGCCATCCCAACCCCCATCGTAAAAGAGATATTGTAGAACCTGTCGTATGCCTTCAAATATAAATTGAAAAACTACATTTTTTGGGCACCAACCAACACCGCCCCCCCACCCAGTCAAAAATTTCCCCGTACGCCTATGCTTTGATTGTGCAATACAAGTTATTGCTTAGATCGCTTATAACTTTATTTATAACAGCTTTTTTATCCTGAACGTTTCCAGTCACTATAATAATGTAAGATAATCTCAAAAAAACACATACTGTTGTTTTTTTTCTACTTAACAAATCAAATTTCTTTCGTGGACTATAGCATCGATAGTTTACTTTATTAATTACATCTTATTTTGACGAGATAAACACAATTTAACTATTTGAAGACTAAAGGGAGATAATCTGTCAAAATCCCTAAAACCTAAACACAACCGTTTGTTGAGTAAACGAATAAAACTCATTTACCAATTGTAATTAAAGCATATTTATTCAAGAATGTAAAAAAAAATCATTGTGACGTCATAATAAAAGTACGTTATTCTATAATATAACTATGGTTACTTATTGTCTTTTATCATTCGAGATAGATATTTCTAACTGTCAAGATGTGTTTTAGATTATTCTCTAGTCTCTAATAATTTTTATTTATTCTCATTTTACATGGCGAATGTATGGAAATATAATTTGTAAGTATTACTAGTCAAATTTAAAGGATTTTTTCTTTTTTTAAATTTTTATTCTACAGCGCATAGATCTAGGTCTAATGAAATGACAGTTGAATTCAATATTAATATACATATAAAGTGATTTATACTGAATTCAACTGTTATACCCAAATTAAACGACAATCGTCTACGTCTGAGTCGCTGCTACGCGTTTTTTATTTAATTATTATTTTGTCGTTTATGAATCGGACATTTCTAATTACTTCTGCATTGTTTTGTAATGTATATTTTGCTTGTTCATTACAAATGGCTCCTGAAACCAAACTCTTGTGAGTATAAATTATTCATCGCGTCTTAAATATTGGATATTAAGATCTTATATCTACACAACATCACCATTGATTGAAAAATACTCTTACTGAATTCATATTCGTGTTTTTAATTTCTAATAATTATTGAGACGATTTAGTTAGAAATGTGTCCACTCTATACGACAACACCCAGTTTAACCGGAATGGGGCCCTGGGCCCGGCTAGAATCGCGGGATCCTTACAGCCACGAAAAGATTATTTTATATCCCTTTAGAATGGCACTCCTGCGTAACACACAATTAAACGGCATACAATCCAAGAATAATTACATAATATCTGATCACACACGAAATGACATACAAGTCTAGACCGATTATCGAGTGAAACTTCATAGAGAAGGCTGAGGGATGGCCCAGTCTCCGCCCTCGCGCCGCTATATCGATTACCGTGACAGTTTCATCTGGAATTTGATTTTTTTTTCTCTTTTTGCCATGAACTAGGGGCCCTGGGCCCCTCAGGTTTATGCCTAAGCTTGGCTACGCTATACGAATATACTGACAACATTTTGATTATAGAACCTACACCAACCACGACAGGATGCTCTGGGTCCTCGGGCATGTAACTCAGCAAGAGGCTGTGTGTGTGCGGGGGGGGGGGGCTTAATAAATACATTGTCTTTAGCGACATTTTGACACATATCTGGGGTAACTGGAGGTCACTTTACTAAACCACGGAAACTAAGATTTAGCAAAACAACATATGACATACCATAGATATATATATATCACAATTTAATATCAGATGTACACGATTTTTACAAGAAAAAACCCATTTACATGTAACTCCTAGCCATTTAGTGGATTGTTGTGGACACCACTGGATTTTACTCTGCTATGGGAACATCACATGGTATTAAATTACATTTTATTATCTCGCTTACTTTACGAACCTCGGCAAAATTATTCGTCCATCACATTGCATTATCCAAGAATTATACATTACAATGTTTAACCCCTTATCTCCCCAATAAGAAATCAATTTTCTTATATGTTTGTAGAAATATGTAGAAATTTCAAGTGGAGAGAGAGAGAGAGAGAGAGAGAAATGATGTTTAACGTCCACTCATCACAACTAGGTCATTTCGGGACTAATTCCAATTGGAAGTACATTAAAACTAGTATTTAAACATTCTCAGGCGAACCCAAAGTATCTTCTATGGTTATGGTAAATTTATATGTAATAAGCCGAGATTGGATCGTAACCGAATACAAAATCAGCCTAGTCTCAACAAATTTCAAATTATCTTGAACGTAGCCCTTGACATGCGAAGGCTCTCGCACCAATCGCTTTATCCCCAAAGTTCGCCATGATAAATTTCGTGCCAATAATTCCGAACACGATATTTCACCCAAAGGCGACGGGGATTACGGCCCGGGCTAATATTCTGCAAATAAATAAAAGAAATAATATTGCAAACAGAAATCATTTGGGGTGTAGCCTACATAGCTGTGGCCCTTCGTCACTGAAACAAATACTGCGGTAACATAACCAACTTAAAGATAGGTTGTCAGGCAACGAAACATACGCCCTCAGCAGCTAAGTCCCCCCGAGCAGTCAACAAGGGTTGTGGTTTACTTTTCCTTTTGTCAGTAATGTAAACAATTAAAACACACTAAATTCGGATTACGAGTTCTGCCCCATACTAAAATTTAATATCATGGACCAAAGCTCTGGCAATAATAATCGTAAATCGTTCCAAATCAATTGGCATCTTCTTCCATCAACTTTTAAGTTGTGCATAAATATCATGGGCCCTAACTCTGGCAGTATACATAAACCTTAAATACTGTGCATAAATTTAAATTTAAAGTCAACTAGATATTAACATTAGCCTCTAGCGCTTGTTCAGATCACAGCTGACAATTCACGGTCTAGACCTTTGGGACAGGGCATGCAGGTAAGCTTTATTATAGTCGTTTCGGGTACAGTGAAGTCTAGTCTCTCATAGCTGGATAAAAATGGCAACAAAACGTATTGCTTTACTTTACGTATGTTTAGTGTTAAAGGGATTGAAATTATGAAATGGGAGCCACGATGTTTCAGTGAGTAAGAAGCTGGCGAGAAATTTGACGTCTGACCGAAATCCGATTTTTCTGAATTACATCTGTATACTATACTAGTATATAACGTTCTAAACGTCTCCAGCCACTATAATAATCTCACATTACATGGTTTCGAAAAAAACACATACTGTTTTCTATTTCTTCTTAACAAATCAAAATTCTTTCATGGTCTATAGCATCGATAGTTTATTTCAATTATTACATCTTATGTTGATAAGACAAACACAATAATTTTATTAGCTGAAGACTAAAGGGAGATAATCTGTAAAATCTCTAAAACCTTAACACAACCGGTTGCTAAGTAAACGAAAAAAAATCATTTACTAATTGTAATTAAAGCGAATTGAACATTTTTTTCTACGAAAATGTAGAAAAATGTTTATCCATTTTGCAAGATGTCCATCCATTGTGACGTCATAATAAAAGTACGTTATACTTATGGAATTCTATTATAACTATGGTTACCTATTGTCTTTTATCATTCGAGATAGATATTTTGTAGCTGTCAAGATGTGTTTCAGATACATGTGTATTCTCTAATATTTTTTATTTATTCTCGTTTTACATGGCGAATATATGGGAACATAATTTGTAAGTATTTCCAGTCAAAGTGTTTTATATACTAGTATATATTTATTCTACAGCGCATATAGATCTAGACCTAATCAAATGAGAGTTGAATTCAATATATTAATATATAAATATACATAATATACGCATATATACGAAATAACAGGGCCGGCGGAAGCAATTCTTGATTGGGGGGGCTCCCATCCTAGGTCCAGGGATGTAGCCAGGATTTGCTGAGTTGTTGTAAAAAAAACTTTGGCGAGCGTAGCGATCCAAAAAAATTTGGGGAGGGGGGCGTGGTCTTTTATGACAATTCAACCCTTATTCAATTATTGGTGTATTTCCAGAGCATTTGCTGTCTTTTATTTGCTTCGGTGCAAATTAATTTCCATTTATATTATATTAAAATTTTTATAGGCCTATTCTTAAAATGGTGTTTGTAGTATTTTATATTATTATTACGGTGGAATGAGATCAGGTCAGACAGAAGTTGAGAAAGAATAAAAAACATTGACATTGTGGATAGGCTAGGATTTAATATAGATTCGGTAGAATTAACCGTAGAATGCGTACATTAAAAATTGATCGTACAACCGAACGTTCGACACCATTTACGACATCCAAACCTTTAACATTGAAGTGCCGTAAATTGGTCTGTGACCGTGGAATGAAAAGACCTGCACAACTTCTAAATTTAAATAAACATAATACCAATACATGTACTTCTTTCTTTAAACTAATTTGGGATGATAGGGTATACTACGGCACACAAAAATAAATAATGCCGTGTCAGACATGGTTTGCGTGGGCTTATAGTTACCATGGCTTTGCCGGGGGAGGTAAATTTCAAGTGTGGAGTCTGAGTACAGAGTGAGAGAAGGACGAAGTCGAGGGGGTTTAAATACGATTTTTTCTTTTTGATGGGCGGCAAAAATCAGTGCCACTCGGCGTGGCTACATCCCTTTAAGTCCCTATAGGCGAAGGTCCAGGGGACGCAATAGCCTGAAGAAAAGAGTACTTGCGGCCAAATTATTGGGGGGGCTAAATCCCCCCCTACTCCGCCGGGCCTGTATAAAGTATAATAAGGTGATTTATACGCAAATTAAACGACAGTCGTTTACGTCTGCTTAGTCGCTTCTACGCGTTTTTTTATTTAATTATTATTTTGTCGTTTGTGAACCAGCCATTACTAATTACTTCTGCATTGTCTTGATTGTGCTTGTTCATTACAAATGGCTCCCGAAACCATATAATACTCTTGCGATTATAAGATATTTATCGGGTCTTAAATATTTAATATTAAAGATGGGTTCCCAGCACAGTATTTATCGGCTGGTTATTTCCAATAAAAGTATGGTAAATTTGGTATTTATGAAAAGTATATCCAGTCTTACTAGAAAAATACTAGATTACGCGAAAATCGCCCATGGGGCAAGGACTGGGCAACCTGACAGGATTTGCTGGCTTATTGTCTGCTAGCTTAGGTCAGGGAGCAGTTGTTATTTCTTGCTCAAATGGTTAGGCGTGTTCGGGAACATTGCGGGTTGTCAGGGTACAAAATACTCTACAATTAAAAAAAGGTGTAAGAAGTAGTTGACAAAAATTATTAAGAATTTATTTAGGCCTGAATAATATGGTAAATGTAAAGTAAGTAATGATAGATATATTTTGAAATATGGACCCTCCCACAATGAAGTTAAGTTGGCAGACATTGCGTTTAACAACAGCTTACTTACAGCTATAGGTATCCCCGGCGAAAACAGAGTTTTGAAAGGGAATTGAAGCATATTTTTGATAGATTGGTTACTTTAAATATGTGTTTAGTTTAAATATATCGTCAAACCACAAAGTTTGTACACGGGAATGCATCTTTAAGATCCTATATCTTCACAACATAACTCATGATTGAAATTGACTAACTAATACTTAATTCCTATTCGTTTTTTTTTTTATAAATTTCGAATATTATTATTGAAACGATTGAGTTAGAAATGAATCCCCTCTATACGACCAAGCCCAGTGTTTCAGAGTAAATTGATCTCTTTCTTCTCAAAAATTCACAATGTGAAAGGTTTGATTAGATAAGTGTCACCATTGCCATTTGCCAGAGTGTGCGTCCAAGCTCAAAATGATTGTGCCATTTTTCTTGACTAATCCCATAAATCGTTAATTGCATAGAAAGTTGGCAAAGGGAAGTAACTTGATGATTGTGCTATTTTTATCGACTAATCACATAAATCGTTAATTGCAATGAAAGTTGGCAAAGGGAAATAATCAGGTAAAGTAAGCAAAACGCAAAGGTAAGGAATTAGCTGCAGAATAAAGGTATGAGAACAGTCCAAATTATACTAAATGCATATTTATTAACAACAAATTACAATTAATTTATAATATATTAAAAAGACCGGACATGTTTTTATACATAATATGTAGGGTAAGGAGTTTTATTGAGAATCAAATTGTCAAGTTTAAAGTTAAAAAATAATGAAAAATTTCAGACAAAGACCGAATAGTAATACATGTACATGTAATGATAACAAAAGTCAGACGTGTAGACGTTATGCATATTTGAAATCAACGAAACATATAGATTTTGATAATAAAGTTAAATATAAATGAATTCGAAATATATATATATATATATATAATGTATTATTTGCATTACTCATTCAGTAAATGAAAACTAATATGGTTATCCACCCTAATAAAAAAGAACGCGAAACGACTTGTTAGTAAACTTTGTGACTTTATAGCGGCAATGAAGGAAACCGTATGTATTAAATCGTGGAAACCGTATAGATTAAAGCTGAACTCCAATTACAAAACTACAATAGTTAAATACAAAAAAGGTAACGCCCTAAACGACCGCGATTTCAATTTATAGAAGAAAACAAGGCGGTTGCTTAGGGGTAACAAAAGCACAGGCAGAATGAGTCATACAAATGATTTTTCTACAATTGCCTTTAAATTTGGAACAGCACGTTCATTACCCGCGGAAGAAAAATAAAAAAGTGATTTATCGGAAACTGGCTGATTCATACGTACTATGAAATCGGATCTGTGCTTTCAATGCCTCTTGTTTTCCCGAATAACGAAAATTTTAAAACTCTTTATCCATTCGCTCCTTATATGTCCAAAGTCCCTTCCCGACAATTTCTGCTGTTAGGCGCTCTTTTTCCTAATTTCAAGTTGCCACTTTCTTTAGATATTGTATTTTTTATCACATATTTTTGGCAGATAAAAAATTCAAGTTGGCGGAAAAAAATATGAACATTTGTTTTCCCGAATGACGAAAATTTTAAAACTCTTTATCCATTCGCTCCTTATATGTCCAAAGTCCCTTCCCGACAATTTCTGCTGTTATGCGCTCTTTTTCCTTATTTCAAGTTGCCACTTTCTTTAAATTTTATTCGTTGGAAGAGGGCGCGATTCTCATTAATGTACCGAGACGACTGAACACGGTTTCCGGCAATTTGTCGTTGGACCTGGCAGAACCAGAACATGAAGGATTAAAGTCATAGAGATATTAAGTAATGTACTTTCTAAATTATAGACAATAAAGAGTATTTCCAAAACAAGGATGATAGTTGAAGTAAGGACCGAATCGTTTTCAATTTCAAACGGGTGTGATTTACCTTCTGCAAAATCATGTAAATCTGCTATTTAAAAATAATCATATAAATTTGCTTTTTTAAAATAATAATGTAAGTTTGCTATTTAAAAATAATCATGTAATTTTTTTATAATTTTAATGATATGTTTCACACCAAGATCATTAATGTCACTTTCTAAGCAGTTATTGGTTTATTTATCAAACCCAAAGCGTGGCATTATATACGGAATAAAAGAATTTTTATATCTTATGAAATACTTTGGGTCAATCGAATTGTTCCTCTAAATCGTCAAGAAGGTTTCAATATTACAATTGCAGCATTGTGTAAAACGATATTAAACCGGTTACGATGAAATGGCTAGTGGTAAATTTGAAATCCATAAGGAATTTAAATATGAAATCCATAAGGAATTTAAATATGAAATCCATAAGGAATTTAAATATGAAATCCATAAGGAATTTAAATATGAAATCCATAAGGAATTTAAATATGAAATCCATAAGGAATTTAAATATGAAATCCATAAGGAATTTAAATATGAAATCCATAAGGAATTTAAATATAACTTAGAAGGAACATATAGAAACCCGACTTTTCGTCTCGAATACCCCCCCCCCCCCTCCCTCTCGATTCGATTGGCGAAAACGACGTAGCGGTTTTTAACGATACAATTCTTCAATTATGTTATTCCAGAACGCTTTTATCACGACACCGACAGAATTATTAAAAACATGATATGAATATTTCGCTTCTTATCTGATCAGTTTCCTACTAATTTAGCGCAAATATACGCCTCTGTATTGTGTAAATAAAGAATCAAAAAGCTTTTCGGTGCTCGCCCTGTCTGACATGGTATTCTTAATTTCGAAAATAACGAATTTACTAAAAATGGTCCAGCAATTTCGTCAGTTTTTATCAGGATAAATATTTGAGGCCGTCAACCACTCTACGATTGTGTCCTAGATGTTTTCTGGATCCGTGACTATAATATAGTGTCACAATACGTCTACAATTTAAAACCATGTGAGGTTTTTATTTATTTCTGGCTACAGTTAAAGTGTTTGTATGGCTTCTGCCTTATGGGTCTGTCTTATGGTTCTTCCCTTTGTCGCCAGTATCGTCTGCGATGCTATTTATATATTTCATACTATACTGCCGTCATCCATCTATTTGAGAGCTGTCGGCTAATTTTATAAATTTCTGACGGCGATTTATAAGATCTAATCCTTCGATTATCTTGGTGTTCAATTCGTCAGCTATTGCACCTTCAAAAGATTCTTGCATACAATTCAATTCATGTAGTTTCTGCTGGGCGACTTTAGCATTGGCGTTGTGCTGTTCTTCGTCCCCTTCTTGTTGAATTTGTATGACGTCTGATTGTTCAATACGAAGTACTTAGATTCGCCCAGATTACGTTGACCATCACCTATCTGTTTCTGAAAAGTTATCAATTTGGTTGTAAATAAGATTGTCTATTAGTACACGAATTAGTGGGCCGCCTTTTCCCGAAGCGACGCCCATAATGCACAATTCCCAGTGAGATTGGTGGGGTGCCTCATCCCGGTGGAACGCCATAATGCCGAGATTGGTGGGCCGCAAATGACGAGATCATAGGTGTACATAATGCCGTCTGAGATTGGTAAGGCGCCCACGAATGAATTCGGATGCCTTCCTCCAAATTTTTAGGATGTACATGTTATTTAAGGGGTAGTCCCGAAACGACCTAGTTGTGTTGAGTGGACGTTAAACCCCATTTCTCTCTCTCTCTCTCTCTTATTTAAGGGGGGGGGGGGTCAAGTGTCTAAAATGACCACATACAAGGGTTCTAGCCTTGACAACGAGAGCTGAATATGGTCTAGATAAGGTAATTAATGTCTAATTAACAATTTAGATAACATTTCGGGCCTAAAGAAAGACCCACAATAGGCATATTTTGCTCTTGCATAATGTATCTTCAAAGGTGAAATACCCTTTAACGATGATATACTGATAAATAAACTGTCACAATACACAAAACCACTATTGCAGAAGCTTCAATATTTACCTCTAGCATTACTTGCACTTGTATAATAGCCTAATGATAACTTTACTTCCAATCAAGGGTCCACAGGGGACATGGTACAGATTAAACAAAGAGAGAAAACCCAAAACTAAGGAGAGGAAAACTGTCTGCCTTTGCATATAAAAAAAACTATAGGAATAGTGATTCGGAGACTCAATTATTCGTCCCTATATACAGACCAACTTATCTGTCTGACTTCCTCATCGACTGTAGTCTATTCAATGAAGTGAGCGATATTTTGTCTCGGGCACGTGAATTTAGAGGTCGCATCAAATATACGTCACAAATAGCTTTCCACGTGGTATTATGAATCATTTCGATTGCATTCCTTGATAGAGTGGATACATTCGGCAAACCTCGACAGATTCCGGTGCATATACATCTAGACTCGGCTGTATGATGACGTCCGCCATTTTGGAACTATTTTAAAGAACCCAGATAAACAATGGATGCCCCCATGGCCATGGAGATTATATCCATAGATATCCTATAAAGACTAGATGGGCCATAAAGCCAAGTGCGCATCATCAGGAACGTCACAACGCGCCGCCATCTTGGAGGTTGTAGTTGTAAACAGGAAGTAGCGGCATAAGCGTATATTTCATGTATTTTGTTTTTTCGCAATGGTTATAAAAGGACCCTAATATGCTATGCAATTAATTGTGCCAAGTACAAAAAGCCCCAGAATCGAGCGGAAGGTGTCACATTTCACAAGTAAGCTATTATTAGCCGACACAGAGAGCGTATTTCATTGAAGGAGGAACGCACGTTGAACACAATTAAACTACAATTTGTGTACAAACACAACACTAACAGTCACAGAGACATTTATATTTATATAAAAAAATAAACATATCAAGAGAATGGACCCTGGGGCAAGCCGTTAGCGTCCACTGTGCTGTAAAGTCATGGGACTGTAATTTATTTATGTACCAGCCATATTCGAAAATTCTCCATTTGACCATTCAATCCATCACCATTGACTGTGATTGTCATTCGCATTTTTTAATAAATAATGAAACAGTAAAGAATTGATGATCTTGACAGCTGTCACAATTGAAGGTGAACTTAATTTTCTTTTTTAATTGCCAGGTTTCCAAGTGCTGAAATAATCCAGATCTTCTGCGTGTATGGATTCGCAACTCAGTAAGAGGATGAAGATGATTGTTTTGACCGAACTGGCCAAATAAACGCCTGAGAGAAGAAGGAGCATAAGCGTACGGGCTCCAGGGCTCTATAAAAAAAGATGCCTGCAGGGTCATTCTCAAAAGGAGAGTATTCAATTGCCAGGTATATATAGTATCGCTGGGTTAGAGCAAAAACATCGTAAGTGACAAATTTTACGAAAACTGTTTTTTGATTGTTTTGGAGTTCGAAAACCTATATCCACCGTTGGGGGTATGAAATGACGAAAATTCTCAATTTTTCTCGGAGATATGGCTACCCCCAATATATCGTATGTGCATAAATGTCATAATATTGGTTTGAGCAAAATCATCGTATCTGACTTGTTTAGAGCAAGAACATGATGCCATAGCTGATATGACGTCATAATTTATGACATCACAGCCACATTTCTATGGAAACAGATTGGAGATGATTAAAATATACAGTTTTTATGTTTACTTTAATTCAATAACTTAATCTAGTGAATATTAAATTTAAGAGTTAGAGCAAAAACATTGTAAGTGACTGAATATTGAATTTAACTTAGAGCAAAAACATCGTAAGTGATATTTTGGACAGAATGGGCGTAAATTACTGTAATTCCAAAATTGCACCAAAACATTTCAGTTACCCTTAATATCATAAGTCTACTGGAGAAATGTGAAATATATTGCAAAAAAAATTTGCACTAAATTTATCGAGTGAATATTGAATTTAACTTAGAGCAAAAACATCGTAAGTGATATTTTGGACAGAATGTGCGTAAATTACTGTAATTCCAAAATTGCACTAAAATGTTTCAGTTCCCCTTAACATCATAAGTCAACTGAAGAAATGTGAAATATATTGCAAAAAAAATGGATTTACCAGAAGGTTTCAACCTTTAACGTCGTTTTTCTCCACAATTAAAAAATGTCACTTACGATGTTTTTGCTCTAACCCAACGGTATGATTGTGGGTGGGGGTGGGGGGGGGGGCTTACGAAAGGTTCTTTGGTTGGACTCGGCAGAAGAAGATATATAAAAATGTTTTTAGTTCGGTACCTTTTTTTATTAGGGTTTCTAAATTGTATTAATGTATTATAGATTACTTTAATAATAAAGGTTATGTTTGATGTGCATAATAATTTGTTGTTGTTTGGGGTTGATATATAAACATAGAATATATGCCCACCAGCTTCAAACAAGTTCATTAAATCCCTTTGCGCAGCCAGGTTGTCATTCGTTAAACTTAACTTCCGGTATAATTTAGATACTAACAAGAGTTGTTTCTTTTGACGATGACAAGATATTCATGCACCGTAATAAAATAACTTGTTCTGATGAGGCCTAAATTATTTTCCAATATTCCGTTACGGTGTATTTAAATTAAAAACAAATATCTAATTTACCATTCTACTAAAATTGTCACTAAATTAAGCAGAGGTCACAGGTGGAATTTCTAACGTCTTGTGCTGATATTTTTTATCATCAACTAGCTTATTCTAGTAAATTATTATATGATTATGAAAGTAAACAAAATAACAACAATAAAAATAAATAGTGTTCTTTTTTTACACGATTTTTAAAAATGTTCCTGCAAAAGTATTTTTAAAGCAAATGTACCTGCGCACACCGTGCGCAGAAATATCGATGCCTGACGGGCTCGATGACAGTTAGGGGGCAGGACCCGAAAAAAAAATTGGTTTTACAGACAGTGGCACCGATCTTCCTCGAGAGGCGGCGAACAAGTGGAGCTTACCTTGCATCCCCCCCCCCAACAAAATTTTAGAATATTTGACGGCTGCAAACAAGTTTTCCTGTTATTTCAACCCGTAAATAAAGCAACTTCAAAGTGGTCTAATATAGCCTAATTAAGGTGTCCGACTCGAATTCCAATCAATTGTTTACAGTCCAGGAAGATGGGAGAAAATTGAAAATTTAATTGCAGCAAACGTGTTTTCCTGCTATTTTAGCCCGTGATTACAGCAACTTCATTTTGGTCAAATATAGCCTACCTGGCTGACCCTTATTCCAAACCACTAATCAATCGAAGCGGGGTATATGGGAGCCTCACCTTCCCGGAGAAAATTTTCTGCCTGTGTAAGATAAATGTCGCACAAAGTAGAGTGGCCCCAGACAAAATGTTTTAATCCATAGTCAACTCAGTACAAATTTGTAGTATTTAATTGGAAGAAAAGTAAAATTAGTTTTTTTATTAGGGCTCAATATTGGGTTTACTTACAGACAGCAGCGCCGGTTTTCTTTCGGCTAATGGAAGACGGGCATACGTCATACAGTGTTCTACGAGGGAAATTTTGTCCGGCCAGCAGCGCTACGGCCTACTCTTATATCGAATTCCATCTGCCAAGGAACCTTTTACGTGCACGCCAATGTGTACATGGGACCTCGATTTATCCATCTCATCCGACCCACTAGACAGCTGTCCTTGTCAGGCCCCCCGTTCTCAGGCGTTCTGCATCACTGACAAGGGGAAACCAAACCGGAAAGTCGAGAATAAAGACACAATGAACGTTTTAAAATCAAAACACGAGTGATGTAGACTGGACTTACCAGGCGTGAGCGATTATCATTAAATTTGGACTGTACACAAAAATAACTGATTTGAAGTTACAATTAAAATGTTAAAAATATGTTAAATGTAAAGCAGTTTATACACACTCATATTACATTAATATATGTTTTTTGACCCATTTTCATCCATTTCAGGTGCAAAAGATTAGAGATTTAGCTCCTTTAAATTTATCAAAATTTAATGACTTACGTGATTATTGGTTAAAGATGCATTCTTTAAGAATTAGACAAAGAGCTGGCCATTCTCGCTATAATAGTTTAAAAATAGATAATTTAAAATGAATATATTGAAAATTTCGGTCAAATTACTTTATTCTGGGCGCATTATGAGCATTGGAAATGTTGAGAAGAAATAGCATGCATGTGGTATCCATTGTTAATCAATATATTCCCAAGATAATAAGTCCCGATTATCCACCAACCGCTAAGGTGATATTATTATTTAATGGATGCGGTGTTCTAATCTACATAAAATTGGAGCCATCATGTGGTCTAGACTAAGGAGTTTATTATGGCCTTGTTATGTATATGTCTAAATAATAATTTTATAGGCCTATTACATTTGAAGCCAGAAAAAAGACCTGCTATAGGCAGATTTAGCTCTTACATAATGCATCTTTAAATAAAAAAATGATTAATCAAATTATATAAAAAATAATATTACCGTACATAAATTGTGTTTATAAAAAAGGATTATCACAAATTTAAGAAATTTTATAGTTTTTGAATCATTCCAGTATTGAAAAGTTCATTTCTGCTAAATAAAAATTAAATTCTGCATTAAATTAAATTACTTCTTCGTCTACCTGCTGGGTTCCAAAAAGTTGTGGTTGTTGATTTTGTTTGAGTGGCCCGTCTTGATTATTCCAATCGGGGCAGAGCAGTAGGACATTATAAACCCCATTTCATTTAATTTTGTTTGAGTGTTGATCAGGTTTTCTATTTCTATATATGGCTTGTAAGTTGTAAGTTGTATCGGGTGGGCTTTGAATGAATGAATGAAATGGGGTTTAACGTCCTACGCTTAAGCACCGTACCTGGGCCAATTGAAGACGGGCATACGCCATACAGTGTGCTATGAGGGAAATTTTTGCCCGGGCAGCGGCGCTACGGCCTACTCTTATATCGAATTCCAACTGCCAAGGGATCTTTTACGTGCACTCCAATTTGTACACGGGACCTCGGTTTTTCGTCCAATCCGAACGACTAGGCAGCTGTCCTTGTCAGGCCCTCCTTCTGCATCACTGACAAGGGGAAATCACGCCGGAAAATCGAGATGAACTTTCTCGGCCAATGCAGGGATCGAACACTCAACCTCCAGGCTAGCGAACCAGCGCCTTATCCACTTAGCCACCGTGATCCCCGGGTGGGCTTTGAAGTTTTATTCTCCAATTTAACTTTGTGTTAAAAAAAGATAGGCCTGCCAATATATTTATCCATGATCATCATTAAGACATTTTATTCTCCAATTTAACTTTGTGTTAAAAACAGTTAGGCCTACCAATATATTTATCCATGATCATCATTAAGACATTTTGACAGAATCTTAGAATAGGCTGTGACTGTGTAATTATAGGCCTATACCGTATACGTACTACACATGTATAGGCCTAATTATAATAGGTTGCACAAGTGTCAGTCTGTTACCATTATTTTGATTACTGATCACAAAGCAGAATTATTTCATATGGTCAAGAAAAGGTAGGCCTATACAAATGATAAAAAACGATTCCAGTGTCGCATTTCACCGCTAGTAGTAACTAACAGAAGACGGCCACTTTCACTTTGCCTTGTTTACATTACAATACAATGCATGGGATGATGATTGTGGATCGAAGAAACTAAACCTAGACCCCGGTTATGGCAAAATGATAGCTCTGAGGGCTAAATTACAATTTAACGGTCTACACTAAGCCCGAGAACGCCCGTGGCATTGTAAATAAATGAACATGTGCTTATGTTATGCACTCATTGTTATGACAGACTCAACCAACCAATTAACTAGTAGCAACTTCCAATATGGCGTCACTATTCTACCGGAAGTCAGTAGCTATTGGCCTATCTAGTCTTTATAGGATATCTATGATTATATCAACAAACTAAAAAATGGCTGCCCCCATAGAGATTAGCCTATATCTAGAAATTTGGGAACTATTTTGTGAAAGCGGTACGTTTTCCTGTTGAAGGAAATCGGTAGTTGACTAGCCGCATCGCAAATGTATGGTCGTAGGTACATATCAATTACTATCATACATCCGAGTCTAGATGTAGGTTACGGAGAGTACCGGAATCTGTCGAGGTTTGCGGAATGAGAGTGGATAGTATAGGACAGGCTTAAACTTAAAGGGACAGTACAACTATTATTAGTTTATTTTAAGTGCAGATTTAAAAATTCTATTAATACTCCTTGGGTCACACTGAAGTGACGTCACTGCGAGTTTGACGTCACTTCCTTTATTGTTGCCATGCGTCCCTTTTGTCAAGTTTTACCACGTGTGTACCAAAAATTCATAAGCAGGTTGATTCAGGCCGTAAGAAGATGTAATTAATTTCAAGAAAGCCCAAGGAATATGTAATGATAATGAGAAATGTCAAAATTTGTATAATAATAGTTTGCTGTACGTGTTTGTATTTAGATTTGTATTTTATGACAGGTAAGATCACGTGATAGGTCTAGCCTCTAGACAGACTTTTTGGTGCCTGAAATCGCAACTTCGCTTGCTCGTGGTTTCTTGCCTTCGTCTTCCGATTATTATAGCTAAGGGAAGCCACGGAGACAAGAAGTGAACAAAGCGAGGCTAAGATGGGACTATAGTTAGACCATTTGTCATGGCTTCTTAGCTTCCTGGCAGCTTCGTAGGCCTGCCCCATCCCATTGCCGTACAAGGCAAGAAGAAGGACCGAAATAGCCAGTCCCAATCCTCAATCCCATTAAATGGTATTGAGGATTGGGACTGGCTACTTATCGACTTCCATACCTTTCTAAAACCGATAATCTAAATTCAGTTACGTCCATATTCATATAATAGGGCCTATACAAACTAATCAAATAGGCTATGTCTACAGGGGAAAATAATCGCTTCTCCAACTTTTAATACTTTTATTCCACCTCGTGTTCTATTTGGGACGGAAACAGCCCTTTTTAGAAAGAAAAATGGTTCTTGAGGGCAAGCAATTACACATATTTTGTCGGCAAAGCGGGACTGATATCGGAAGAATTAAAGAAAAACTCTTTGGTACTTGTATGTCCCTCCTGAATTGATTATCTCCCTTGTGCTATGATATAGAATGGATGAACGAAATGGGGTTTAATTTCTTACGCTTCTGCACCTAACCTGGGCTTATTGAAGACGGGCATACACCATACAGTGTGCTATGACTACTCAGTATGAGGGAAATTTTGCCCGGGCAGCAACTGAATTCCAACTCCCAAGGGTTATTTTACGTGCACGCCAATGTGTACAATGGACCTTGGTTTTTCGTACCATCCGAACGACTAGGCAGCTGTCCTTGTCAGGCCAATGCAGGGATCGAACACCAGACCTCCAGGCTAGCTAGCCAGCACCTTCCCCACTTAGCCACGCGATCCCCTATTATATAAACATAAGTAAGTTGAAGGGATCGAACAGCTATGCTGGATGAACCATTGCTAATTGGCTTACGCATTTCTAAAGTAAGTTTAACCCGCAAAGTATGCTTACTTTATAGTCCACCCAGGAGCGAATCCATAGGGGTCCATCACCACCCACCAACCATCTGCTCAGCTACATAAAAAACACTTTTTTTTAATAGGAAACGTGTACAGGTCGTGTATAATACTCTAGTTCATTATAAAAATTGACGTCAAACGGGGTGTTTGATTTCTCGGTTTAAAAAGCTCACTGTGTATGTATGCCTACGTAATTTGAAGACAATGATGGCATCATGCTTTGTCAACTGTCAAATTTCCTTAACAGGAACATGGTAAACCCCCTCCTTTAAAAAAAAAGCATGGATCTGCCGTAAGTAAGTTTATACTTATTTTGTAATTTTCAGAAGTTGTCCATACCACAAAGCGAAAATCGGATCAACTGTCTTACAATGAAAAGAAGGCACCTTCAGCAGAAAATATTAAGCCAAAAATCGATCGCAGTCGGCGAATTCTGAATTCAGATTACGATGAATGGAAAGATGAGGCAGAATTAATGGATGATTATGACGTAATTTATTTATCTTTTTATTAATTAATGAAATAAGATGAAAATATTGAAAAGCCATTATCCGAATTAATATCACACTTTAAGATACATTATGTAAGACATGCCAAGCCCAGAGGCGGATTTAAGGGGGGATGTAGCCACGCGGCACTATTTTCTGCCGTCAAGCCATGTTAAAAGACTACACAAAGCATGTCTGCCACGGCATTATTTATTTTTGTGTGCCGTAGTAGACCCTATCATCCAAATTTACGGTTTAGATGCCGTTAATGGTGTCGTACGTTCGGTTTCACGATCAATTTTGAAGGTACTGTTTAAATCTACGGTTAATCCTAGCCTATCCACAATGTCAATGTTTCTTTTTTTTTTTTTGCCTGTGTTGATCATGGATTTGCTATGGCTCAACTTCTGTTTGACCTGATTGTCATTCCACCGTAATAATAATATAATTTGTGAGACACAAGTCAAACAAAACAGCGTGTTTTAATTATCAATATCTACCTGTACTCAAATAAAACACAAACACGGTTTTAAGAATAGCCCTATATAAATTTGAATATATGAATGAAATGGGATTTAACGTCCTACGCTTCTGCACCTAACCTGAGCTAATTGAAGACGGAAAATTTGAATATATAAATAGAAATTGATTTGCACTGAAGTAAATAAGACAGCAAATGCTCTAAAAATACACCAAGAAGGATTGAATTTTCATAAAAGACCACGCCCCCCTCCCAAAAATTTTTGCCTCGCTACGCTCGCAAAATATTGTTTCCCCCCTCACCTCTGCGACGTGCCCTCATTTTGCTGCGCCCCCCCTTTCCGAAATTCCTAGGTCCGCCCCCGAAGCCTATAACCCACTCTCTACAACATCTGGTAGTTGGGATTTCGAACGAATTTAACCGCGATTGTCAGGTATTAATTTAATTAATAAAATGAATAATCGAGGATTTGTTATTATCGTTACAACGGCAGAAAGGACAATCGAGACTATAACTGGTTAACTGTTCTTCAAACGGGCATAACTTGACTGAAAGTTCAACATATTCCCTTTTCATTATCTATTTTTTGACTTACCCTATATCTGTCAGCTCTTTTCCAAATCTTACATTTTGCATCTTTAAACTATTTATAGAAGGTAGACGATGGTGAGCTAACATTATCTCAGAAATTGTCGAGGAATTGGAAGAAGGTGGCAATAAGAATTATATTTCTAGGAGCATTCTTGATGCTTATACTGATGTGTTGTCGATGTTGGTGCGCTACGTCTTGTCCATTTATTCTAAGTTGTGTAAGGAGAATATGTTGTGGTTGGACGGACATTTGCTGTAAATGTTTCATAGAGGACAAAGATCCAAGTAAGTAAAAAGCCAATTTTGACGGTTGGGTGTACGATCGACTTCTAATGGCAACCATAGTGCTCTTTGGTCAATTGTCCACCGCATAATTACTGATGTTTGATTAGATAAAGTCGAATTTAGAAGTTGTCCAGGATTTGTAAGTCCTCGTTGTCAATCAAGGGCATACACATAAAAGGTGCAGAAATGAATGGTCATAGCCTGTGCCATGAATTTTAAAATTGTGGTCAAGAATCGAATAAGATGATGTAAATTTACATTTCCGCCAACATGGCCCTCCAGCAAAGCGGGTAGTTACACTTTTGTAAGAATGCTACTTCAAATGTGTTTATCTCAATGACAAAATTTTTATGGTGCAGCTTATTCAAGCGTTGGAAAGGGTAATGCGGGTATATCCCAAGGAATTTTCAACGGAAATTTGGGCCACTGAACCAGAAATCTTATTAAAGTTTTTGCTTGACTTTAATAATAAGAGTTATATCCCTTTATAAAGACAGGGAAATTAGGTAGCGCAATCACATTTATTGTGAACAATTTCTCATGTTCCAAATTTCACTACCCGACGCGGAAATAGGCCTAAAATAAAACATATTTGATTATCAAACAGAACCATTTCTTGTGGGTGAATTACAGATTGGAGAAAGTATTAAAAATACCTTATTAACTCCCGCGAGCGATGGGTTTGTAATAGTTTAATTTAAGTTATATTTGGGCAACAGATTTCGTTGTGAATTCCCCATCAATATATCGATACTTATAACTATGATAGCTATGATGATGAATTTCAGCGGTGTGATGAATTTGAACAGGGGGCTAGTCTGAGTTGTCTATTATGCCTATGCTTAATATCGTTATTTCTGTTTCAGTTTATGAGAAAGTTAAAGCGTTGGCTAAGAATTTAGGTATAGAACTAACAGAAGAAACATATGATAATCTCTTACAGATGTGCGAGGACCAGGGTATGGAAGGAATGCAATATATTCGCCGAAAATAAAAGAAAACATTAATTTCTTCAAAAAATGAATAAACGGAGCTGAAATTAAATCATAGCTTTAATATGTGTCCAGTTTCGGGTCTGGAATATTCTGAATTTTCACAGGATCATAAATTTGATAAAATTAGATTTCGCTTTTGATTATGATTTCTGGTACCATACTTCAGATTATTTGGACATTTAAGTCTATTGTGTACAGAGAGAATGCGGTTTAAGCCCACTCAACACAAACAGGTCATTTTTTTTTCAAGTACCTTTATTTAATTTATTATTTTGAGGAGAGATATCTCTCCACAAATAAAGCTTTTGTCAGTGACGCTGATTCGTCTGGTAAATCCTACTTGAGGAATTGAGCCGCTTATACCCATGTCAGTATAGTGTAATATTGGCTAATCTTCTTTCAATTTATCAGAGCTGCAGCTAGAAAACTGTATTAGTGAAATTAGAAAAGACCATTCTAAAATTGAATAATGGTAGAACCGAATGTTTGTTATTAGGCTCGGGGCACCAATTTTAATACATTTGTTCAATTGTAGATGGTCAGCACTCTTTTAGTTTTCAAGCCCCTGTTTTATGGAATAATCTAGATGCTGCACATCTCTATATTCTTTTAATAAAAACACTTAACACATTTATTTAACTCATATTATTAGCAGTCTTCGACATTGCAGTAAAGACTTTTATTGGTCAATTCAAATCACAAATCAACATTGATATTCTTATCTAGCGGGGAAAGATAGGCCCATGATCCCTGTTTCTCGAAATCTTAACTGAAGATAAAATCAAAATTTTAGTACATACTTCAGTATTGATTATCTAAGCTCTAAAATCAATCTAATACTATCCAATCAAATTACTAAAATTTGGATTTTATCTTAGTTAAAAAAAAATCGTGAAACAGGCCGTTTATATCTAATATTTAAAATCGGCACACGGATCGCTAGCCAGAATGCTTTCGTGTGCCAATTGTAATGAAGTTACTCGGTGAACTTAGCTAAACATACCCCACGGGAGAATACTATCGATGTGCCTGGAATACCCGGACGCCAGGGAGTAGACTGCTATTTAAGTTGAACTCTTCCCGTATTTCGTCGAAAATAACTGATTAGAAATTACAGAAAAAGTGTAACGATTGTATGTAAACCAGTTTATATACATATATATTACATTATTATGTACGTTGTGAGCCATTTGGGTTCATTTTTAGGTGCTCAAGAATAGAGATTTAGCTCTTTTAAACAAGCTTTTAACTGACTCTGTATACAACTGTTAACAGGTCCATGATCTTATTGTTTTTGTATGATTACTTGATCACTTTGTAAAGTGCCCCTGAATACAAGAGTTAGGGTTTCCGCTGTGGCCCGGTGAATAAGGCACTGGCCAGAAGGTTCAGGGTTCGATCCAGCCAGCTCCCGACATGTTTTCACCTGTTAGTGGTATAGGAACGTAGGGTTGACAAGAAACAGATTAGAATCGTTCGGTTAAGTGTTGACGTTATCGTGTACATAAAAGAAAACTTATATAATAGTTGGAATTCGAAATAGAGAGAAAGAGGGATGGGGTTTAACGTCCATATGGTTTAATTTTATTTCAATAATTCGCTCGCGCGTAGGGTTCTATAGCAGTGGGGTTAAACCGGAGGACCCAGAGAAAACCCACGAGGCTGGACAGGCGACCCTACTCCTTGCCACGGGAATTCGAAATAAGAGAAGGTCCGAGCAAAATGTCCTCCATAGCATACTGCAGTGCGCTTGTCGCCGAACCGTGGACGTTAAACCCAATTTCATTTCAATATCGGATCGACCGAATGGTTAAGTATTCTTTTTCCAAAGATAATTCCTTCTGTGTAAACTTCTAACAGGAACCCATTTAATCATGACGTCATTTAATAACAGGTGAGACAAAAACAAGAACCTCTGCTGATTATCTTTATTATATTCACAAATTCTCTTTTAATTGGAATTTTTAAAATAAAATATACATTTTAAGGAATGTACCAATACTACATGTATGTATAAAAAAAACTCTTTGTAACAATAATAAATTAATTATCCTTTTCTTTCAAAAATAATATATAATATAATTTACTAAGTATATTTCTTTGAATTATGTATTTCTCTCAATCTCTAATTACAATAATTAAGTGTACCTTAAACCTAACAGCACAATAGATAAACAAATAAACACGGACACTCGTAAACATAACAATAATAAATAGATACACAATAACACAAGCACTGTACAAGCAAGGTGGAAGTGGGCGTTTGGCAAGGTAAACAATTTCGGGTGTTTTTTTTTTATAAAACAAATATATTACATTATTAAAACATATAACGGAATGATTGAGCTTTAATCAGATTTTTAAAAATGTATTTTGGGGGTTCTATTGGGAAGTTTGGTGACATTTTGTATAATCTGCGAAATTTTATCAGAATTAGTCAAAGACTGGTGACAAATGTCGCTTGATTACGCACAGTGAATAACGGGATTTATTATTAGCCTATTACAACGATTAATAATTAATTCCATGTCCACTGTATATAATGTTAACTATGTCATATTCAAATTTGCTAACATCATCTAAATGTCAGTATTGCGGTCAGCACAAACCCGAGGCCTGTTTCACGAAATTTTAACTAAGATAAAATCCAAATTTTAGTAATTCGATTGGGTAATATTATATTGATTTTAGTGTTTAGCCAATCAAAATTGAGGCATCTACTTAAATTTGGATTTTAACTCTGGCGAAGATTTCGGGAAACAGGGCCTTGACTTACTTCAGTGTTATAATACAGAAAGTTAAAATGCATTGTGAATAATTATGCAAAGTTCTAGTCATGGAGAGGCTTTTGGACATAATAATCTTACACAAACAATAAATACTATGAAAAATATTCTAGAATTTCACAAGAGCTTAAAACGATGCCAATTAATTCTTAAAAACAAAAACAATTTTTTTCACAAGAACTTGATTCTTTCAAAACAAGGAGAGTAATCTTCTGTTTTTAGTAAGCCTACTGGAAGAGAAGCCTTGTCTTTTAAAGCGGAAAACATCATATATACATATATTATGAGATATTATTTAAAGTTCTGAGATAATCAGTTTAAACATTTTCTTTATAAATGAATAATTTCTATAAATAGAATGTGGTAAACTGTTTGTTAAATTCGCTATAAGCTTTGAGATCAAGTTAAACGTCAAGTCCTTAATTGATTTGGTCACAAAATGTTACAATTACAAAGATTTAATAGTACCTATCTAGTCTACTACTGTATTAATTAGTCATGATATCAAGCCTTTTTTTCAACGCTACACATACACACATTCTAAATTTCAACAATTCCAGTAATAGCATGTAACTACACCTTTTACTGGATCCTCCCCAACCTCGTCTCATCCCACTAAACGCACTAAATCCAAAGAGATTTTCCTGATCCAAGTTTGTTCTGAGATGACATTGAAGACTAGATAATTATAATAATAATAACCACAAGAATTATGACTAGAATTCCTAATCTATATAGGAATTTTTCTTAAAATCTCGTAATGTCCGAAATTCAAATTTTCATTTCATCAAGCTCTATATCCAGAACATTTTTCAGTTTGTCCCATTCTTTAAATCTAAATTCTCTTTCATGTCCATCATACTTTTAAATACAGAACTCAGAACAGGGCAAGAGTAAGTTTTGGCATTTGGTTTAAGAATAAAGCAAATGTAAATAATAAAATACAGGCACACGTGTTAACAAAAAATAAACATATGTTTTATAAATGAAAGAATTTGTGGTAAATTACATAGAATAATATTCATCTCCCAAAATTTTTCAATTGTAGGCATATCCAATATTAAGATATTGGCTAGGTGTGACACAGACACGTAACTCAATGGGCACATTAATTTGTCTTTTTTTAAACATAATTAGATAATTATCAATTTGATTTTGGCAAGAATATAATACTAGGTTAGTATTTGGTATAGTTTAAATGTCTTAATGATTTTTTTACATGGAATACAAAATCTAAAGAATAGGAACAAATACATGTATTGGGATGTGCTTTAATCATTTTTTTTAAAATGCTATGACAGAGTTTACATCAAAACTATATTTAATCTTAGTTTCTGGTCAAATTGTAAATCTCATATTGGAATTATCAGTGAATGTAAATTTAGCACCCATTCTTAAAATCAGAAAATACGGATAATAAAACACGTCATAGTAATAATATAATATCATAAGAATAATTAGTCATGTTCAATGACATATCATATTTTAAAAAAACAAACTCGCTTGTTTGATTTAAAACCCCTCTAAATTGTTATTAAATATGCATTATGTAAGATTTACATAAGAGTTGACCGTTATTGATATAATAGTTCAATAGCGCGAATGTTCTAATCCATTCAACATCTAAGCCATCCGACGTGAAAAAAATGTCTCAACAATTAATATAACATTTGAAGCCCAAAGAAAGACTTGCACAAGGCAGATTTGACTATTACGTAGTACATATTTAGTTTATTAATGATTGTCTAGTGGCTGTCATGGCAGATACTGTTTCCTGTCTTAGATATATGGCAAAATATTTTTATATAATCTATTAACTTTGTATTATTAATTATTAACCCCCGTCGACCTATAGAAGGCACATGTATATCCCTATTATCAATTTCTTGGAAAATAAATAAAGCGTTTCTTTGCTTATACTAAATAAATAGAACTACATTATAAATTACAAAAATAAATACAGTACACTACACGTGGAAATATATATTAGTCCTTTTCCTAAACGATGTTCATTTTGTAGAATTCCTTCCGTCGACGTGCTTTATGTTGCACACGTCCTGTGGATGGCACCGTGACACTAAACGGCGTCGGTCAATGGTACGTGTACGATGGAAATAAAATGGCGTATGTCGATGGCGACACTAAATTACGGGAATTAGCAACAAAACAAAATCGCCAAAGATTCGGCGAAACTGATATAGTGCAAACATGTGGATTAACATCAACTACCGGTTATTAATATCAACTGTGGGTGTTTTTAGTCATCGGATTCTATCAACGTTTGTTAGATTCCTTTTTCTTAATGCGAAATTTTAATAAGTTAAATCTATATACAAAACATACAGCACATACACACATATATATTTACAAAATATGACTAGCGACGATATTTTGACTCAACAGCGTGCCTCTGGATAACAAATACAGAATAACAACTTAAAAAAAACAAAAACAAAGAAAAATAGCATTTTCGTATACCAGCAGTAATCAGTAATGTTAAAAAAGCCACATTTCTCAGCTTAGCACCCTTGAGTCATGTTGTCTAATCACACAAGTCATTTCACTTGCATTCTGTTCTTAGTTTAAACATCGACATTTTGTTCTATTTTTAAACCCCACACACTCTTGTTTTTTTACATTTTTGACCATTTCCATTTTCTGCTATTCATCGTATCTGGACAAGGCAACTATTTCCTCCATAACCAGAACATTGTGTAGCCTATCAACTCATTTTCAGCTGATATTTCCAATAAGAGCTTCTCGAATTACATCACAGGGGGTGTGTAAGGTATCACGGGGGTATTTTAGCACTAGTATCGGGATCATTCTAATTCCGATTTCTCGGTTTAACTACAGCACTTGAAGCGAGCGTGTCGAAACAAGTGTCTATATAAGCTTAACATCTGACAAAACATTCGACACCACACGGCCACACCACACATAGCTGCCCAAATTGTTAATGTTCGGCGTCAGTGTCCATGTTTTGAGCTTCGTTTGGTGTTTTCAGTCACTACCATGTTGTTAAATATAAACAAACGCTGATCTTTCAAAACCGTGACGTTTCTCACAAGGTTATGTGACGTTTTTCCCGCGCGCGATCCAGCGCCTTGCGAGAAAATTTATACACTAATCTTCTTCCCTCTACTCTTTCTAATAGGCCTCGTTTATAATAATGTCTGAAAAAATAGAAATCGAAATCTTTTCATTTTACAAAATATTTAGACAAGGTGTTAGAAACACACTCATTTCAACCACGAAGAGTGACTGGTTAATTAAGTATGGTGGCGTATGAATACAAACATGGAATAATATATAAATGTAGTCCTGGATGAAGCATGTGGAATGCACTTGAGAGGTCGTACTATTGACATCGTTTTGTGTTCTGATTTCCACCCATTGATACTCGAAGCCATGAGTCTGCTATTTATGGGACCTGGAATCGTTTGCAACACAAGGGATAGATATGTGATCGCCATTTACATTCTTTGGGGACAATATCTAATCGAATATTCTGAAAGAGAGTATGGACACATATTCAACGCTCACCGTTTCAATAACCGCATGGCAAAATTAGGTTTTTAAAGTTAAATTCAAATAAATGTAATATATGGTATTAATTGCGTAGTAATTTACCTCATTGCTCGGCTAAGTTTTTCATACGTCATATTCTCATTGTTTTTGAAACCACCCCACAGTTGTGCTACAGCTTCGGATTGAACGAATCTAAAGACACCCTCTCTTTGGTTTTCCCATCGGAGAAATTGTGGGTTGTAGGCAGGATTAATCAAGCAGTCGTAAATGAATTCCCATAAATGTTGATTCTTTGCTGTAAAAAAAATAAATAAATGAAGACCGAATATAAATATGACGCAAAGAAGCATGCCTCGTCCTAAAAGAAGCATTATCAATGTAGGCAAGAAAATAAATGTAATAATATTATTTAAAGATACATTGTGTAAGATTTAGATAAAGAGCTGGCCGTTCTCGCTATAATATTTCAAAAATAGATAAAATATATTTAAAATTTCATTCAAGTTACTTATCAATGGTTGTAGTTTTGACAAGATGTGTGCATTGATGGTAACCACCAACTATAATCTACTTAAAATTGGAGCCATCCGATGCCATCGAGGGTTGATTATGATCTTGCCATGTTTATATAATTATCTTATATATACATATATATACGAAAATAATAGTCATACCTTTTTTATCTTTATGTGGCCTGGACTCTTCCTCACCGGGTAAAGTCTTGTTTCTGGGGCGACCGGGTCGTCTCCTAGGTAACGCTTGTGGATATGTGCTGCCTGGGAAACAGCAAGCAGTTCTAACCGGTGCTGTGTTTGGATAACCGGACATAAAAGCGTCAAACTCTGGACTACATGGGTCTACTGTGAACAGAAAGTAATTAGGAAAACATTCGATTAATATTGCACATATAAAATGGGTAACCAACTAATCATGTGTATATAAATTAAATATGCATCGGCTGCCAGCGTTAAGAGAGAGGGAGAGAAATGGAGTTTAACGTCCACTCAGCACAACTAAGTCATTTCGGGACTAACATATGGTTTATTTTTATTTCGATAATTCGCTTGCGCGTAGAGATCTTTAGCAGTGGGAGGAAACCGGATTACCCGGAGGAAGTCAGAGTTAAGAGATTAGCCCCTCACAGTGTCGTGTGTTACGAATTAAAATTTTTATGTTATTCAGATACGAGTTTTCTTTTCTTGTGTATTCCATATATTACATAATTGCTCAATAGGTATTTCTTGTTGGGTATTTAAAAATAACTTACCGGTTGGTTGAGGTACTGCCGGGTGATCATTAACATCAAAATCATAGGGACCAATATCAATAACGTCACAAGGCATTGGTTCTTGTCGCTCAGTTTTCCAGTAAACTTCGGTGTTACTATTGTAACCTAAACGATAATAAAATGGGGTTTTAAGTCTGACATACCACGCAGTTCATTTGACATTTATATAACATTCGATATTAATATGAATGATTTGACATTAATATGTTTGCTCTTGATATTCATATGTATGGTTTGACATTAATATTTATGATTTTACATTAATATGTATATGGCTTGACATTATTATATCTTTGAGTTTCCATATGTATAATGTTTTATCTTTGAGTTTCCACATGTATAAAGCTTTTTTTTTGCTAAAAGCAACATTGTTTTCATGTGTAAATATCCCGAAATGAACAATATTTCAAAACTGTCGTGTCCTACATATCATGAGGAAAGTAACAGCTACTTCTTGTTAAGAAATGGGTAGCTATTTCTAAGAATTTAGTCAGTCGGACTACCGTGGTCGATTTCCTATAATAGGCGCAAATAGTGTCATAAGGAAGGTCTTAGCGTCTAAATTTAACGATAAACCTTGACATAATTAATAATATACATACCGTTATAATTTGAGTGTTCCTGTTTCCTGTTTGTCATGGTGTGATAAGCGGGACTACCAAAATGGCTTCTAACGGGAGATGGTGTCGGGTTGTTATTACCGTTATTGTAAGGTGACAATTCTTGATAATCCGCAGTAATATCAACTGGCTTTTGGAACGACACTGATAAAATACGAAAATAAACATCATAAAACAATTTGGACAACCTACTGGCGGATTTTTGCCAGTTCTGGAATTTTTAAATTGTAATGGAATATCCTTTCCGGTTTTCAAATCTGGTATAGTAGTGACGTCATTATAAGTCTGCTGGTCCAATATATTATGGGTATTATAAAAAACATGTAACGACCTTGGATTATTATCCTATCCGAACGATAATAATACTTATTCCTCACTAGAACGTCCGCCCTGCACCACAGAGGTGGAAACCAGGCTTGGAAAGTCAGGATCGAATACGGGACCACCTCCTATAACGAGCTTGCACCCTACCCGGTAAGCCACCGCGCACTTCTCTTCGGTTCACTATATTAGTTTGTTTTAAATTAAACCTTATACTTACGTCCAGTTAAAAGATGCTTCAGCATTTCATACAGAGATTTTCCATATTTGGGTTCCAGATTGATGAATTCTTCTATACTTAGTCGACACAGTTCTATTCCACATAAGTTCTGGAAAGCTTCTGCCCGTAATTCCGACATGTTGAGGCCCTTTTCTTGGCCTGTATAAATGAGCCAATCTAGAACCTCTTCTGAACTCCAGTTCTCTGGGTGTTTCCGTGTCCAACTTAGCAACTGATCTTGTTCTGAATAAAATAACCCAAAGCCCATTAATTCCAAATCTATGTTCACCTATACGAAGTTCATGTATGACCAATCTAATTAAAATATAGATCTACATTTCGTTTCGTTGTTTTATACCTTCGAAGGTCACTAGACAAGTAAAACAAAATTTTGAACAAGGCTGGGTGAGAATGACGTCAATACTTTTCCTCGATATCGTTTTCACATTGTTGTAAATATCTATTTTACACAAACCGTTATTGCCAATCCTTAAAAAGGCCAGGGCTTGCATAATATCAATATATTTATTGTATATGTGAGTAACCGTACTAAAATAAATATTAAACGAAATATGAGAGCACATTATTTTAAATATCCGGAGATTCAGATCCGTGTCTTTCTTCTTGAACTCGTTTCAGTTTTTTTTTAATGATATGCAATATTTTTGTGTTTTATCACTTAATATAACTGCAGAATTAGGTTTCAATATTGCCCTTAGAGCAACACGTAATGAAAAGTAGGCTACCTATTTAAATGGTGTAATTCTTTCTGTGATCGTGCCAATTAAAATTGATTTCAAATCGCTATCTTTATGGCTCTAAGATGAATAAATAATTTTGATCTCTTTTTTTTGTTGAAAAGTCAGTCTTGTAAATGTCATCGATCTAGGATTTGTGTACTTAACAAATTAATTAATTAATAAATCCAACTTACCGTTAAACACATCATCTCTCGAGTCATGGAATCCCTTTTTGGACAAAACTGTCTGTAATGGACTGTCATTGGATGACCCTTCACAAGATCGTCGCTGATTGGGTAGATTAGAATTATACATGCAATTATATTCTGATGTGGTGAAATATGGCGATGGAGATGACGTGACACTCTGTGTGCTGCTGCTGTATGACGTCACTGGGATATGTGAAGAATAACTTGGCGAGTTTGGTGAAAATATTCCGTTAAAGCTTTGGTCAGCCATGGCACTTAATGATTGGAGAGAATCGTAATTATTGGAAGAATATCGAGTATCGTTCTGAGCCTCGATGGACGGAATTCTGTATGGACAATCTATCTCATTATTTATACCGGAAAACTGAAAAATTAAAATAAAATAAAAATTAAAATGATGCATGTCAACACCTATGGTGTATCACGCATATCCTTTTTGGGGAAAAAAATCTGTGTAGTTGAAGGAGTTGCTTAATGATTCAAAAGCTACATGTTTACCACATCATTAACATATTCTGCGGCCTATTGTGTCTCTCAAATAGTGTAACACATAGTGGTTGTGAAGCTTACTCTTGAAACTTTCCTAGAAAAGAATACAACTCTCAATACCTGAGCTCTGTGCAAATATATGCCCTATTATAATAAAGTAGAGCATTGAAGCAATTTGCCACAAAAGTCCCCCCAATAACCCACTATTGAATTTGTGTGTTAACTTCCTAGCCAGGATTAATCATTTTTATTGCATATACAAATAATTGGTATTCAAATGTCAGTTTACTTCCTAAACTAGTATTTGATATTATTAGCAATCGTGACAATAATTTCATCATTGTTTAAAAAAATAAAAGAAAATGGCCAATAGTAATGTCTTATAATGACAAAATAGATATAATGAAATATGATGACGATAGTCAAACAAGACGTTGGAATATACCCACAGAACAGCTTTGTCTCAAATCAAAAGTAAAACATAGCTATAGACAGTAGCTTATCCGAGAAAAAAAACTTGGATTGTTACCAAAATTAATAAGGAGCCTTGACGCCTTCGGGATAGCTGCATTTTTTGGCCAAAGAATGGCGGTGGGGAGGGGGGGGGGTGAACTCTGTAACCTAGAAACGCAAGGTCGTGGAGCACAGAAAATCAATAGGTAACCCCCATCTCGTCAGCCCAAATGCTTTACACCATATTTGAAAAGAATCTGTCAAAAACTGTAGCATACTTCTGGATGGAACGACGTAGAATGGCTTATGGCCAATAGAGTTCGTCCTCCCAAGTGGTTTTAACTTAACGGAAGATAGCGGAATGTTCAATATCGATAGAGTAAATCTGTTAGCATGTATACCATCTATACATGGCATAATGCTTCTGGGCTGAAATGTGGGCGTATAAAATAAAATATAAAACATTTGAGTGAAAAAACAATCGTGACTACCTAAATCAATTATTAGGCTTCTTCAAGGAAAACCGAATGTTTATTGTATACTGTGAAAAGGGAAACGGAACAATATTCTTAGAATTTAGAATGGTTGATCAGTTAGGTACTGGTTTGACTGTATTATATTTCCGCAATATTCTAATTCCTTTTGTCATTTCGCCAGTTGTGTGGTTAAGGAAGATAATATGTATTGATTAACTGGTATAACCGAATGAAATTGACTTATGGTAGGAACTGCATTTCCCGCCTACACTTGTTCAGATTCCAACTATAAAGGGATCTGTATTCGGAACTAAGACACGTCCTTGTTAGACCCTTGTTACTAGAACTACATGCAAATGGGAACCAGATTTCAATATTGATAACGACAATACTAAAGTTGTCTCCTAGATCACAATGCGGTCAGAGACGAGTACCATTCCAAGAATAGGGATGTGATGTGAATTGGACCTCCAGGTTACGCCCGCCTCCTTTCTAATCAACCAATCAACAATTTGGAACCAGGAAGTTGTTTTTGACTACTGTTCCCAAAAGTTGAAGTATTCTACTCAGGGCTCCTCAGTTTTCCACAAGTATGCCCAATTACAAAATATGCATTCATTCCAAATATTTGAATACCGATTGGATAGCAAGACCCATTATTATACAACTAGGAAGTTTGGCATTATATCACTTCATAAAATACACAAAGACAAACTCAAACGACTATTTGGCTTTAAGAGAATGTACTTACATTATATAGGGGACTGGCTGAAGGCATGGTGTTTTCAAGTGGTTCTTCGCTCAATGGTCGAGTGTTGCCAGTCGTTGACAAAAGTCGCAATTTCAGTTCTAAAAAAAAAAAAAGTTGAATATTTAAACAACTGAGTAAATACATTTTAGCTACAGTAAAACTCTGATAACCAACTTCTTATTCAATGCTAAATTTCTGTCTTCTATACACTAACCATACCATATACAAACAACAATATAATATGACTAAAGATCGAGCATTGCATAGATTTAAATACAAAATGTTTAAGAGTTCGACAAAACCTTTGATTCAATAAGTACACATGTAGACAAAATTTGTCTTAATATTCAGATTATGTAAAGACAATGACTGATTGAAGCCTGTCATTAATAAATACCAATACTATTACTGATAATACGAAATAAAATATATTAACCTATTTACAAAACCATCTATCATAATAGTGTTGTTACCTATCAATTAAGAAACAGGCGTTTGCTATGCAATATGCGCCCACATTTTACAAAAGAGGGGCAGAGAACAAGGCAATATAGGCGATATTTCGTACAATCAAGAGCCATAAACGTGGATGTTACGGTCGGGCATACGGCAATATCAACATTAACCGATATACCGAGGGGTGACGGCAATATCCGTCCACATGAAAATGTGGGCGTATAAAAAATACATATCAGTAAATTTTAATGTTTTCACCAATAATTAAATTAGTTAAATTTAAACCTTGCTCATTGAAACAAAATAAATAATCTCACAACGAGGATCAGTTTACTTATTTCAATAATAGAAAGAAGTTCATCCTAATAAATGAATGAATTATAAGACAGGAAATTAATAAATTGTATACAGTTCTAAGGTTTTAGATCCTATCTACACCAAACATCATTGTCACCAGTCAGTGTTTTAATCAATGTATATAAACCGGACAGAACTGTTGAATAAAGTATATTCTTCTCCATAATAAGACTACTGCGCCCTATGGCATAAATGCATACCTGCAACTGATGAACTGAATATAAGTAAGTCATTTTCTTAGCACAATCCCTGCTTTACACTTTAAGAATATCACCCAAAATTGAATGATATATTACATAAAGTATGTTGAGTCTATGTTTAATACCTTTCTGAAAGGGTGTAAACCAGGGCTCGCTTTCCTCGTCTATCATAATCCACGCATTGCATCAATAACCTTTACATATTAATCATATAATTGTCAAATGGAACTGTTAGTGGCTTCGATGAGAGTAAATACACACAAAGCTTGCATGTCGCACACTAGATTTATAAAATATTGTTAAAGGGCACTATAGCATGACTATACGGATGTAAAAGAGCTTTGTTCTATTGGCCAATGCCTTTCACGCGTGAAACCTATAATACCCGACGAGTCAATTTTCTATTGATGGGTTTCCTTTTTTATAACTTTCTTTAAAAAAAATCGTATATTTACATAGAAACTATCAATATAAACCACGTGTAAGGTATAATTAATTCTTTTGTGAACATAATTATCTGAAATCATGCATTTACCCCGTTTATCATCATAAATACTTTTTTTTCAATTTTAGGGATGGTATAAAATCTTAATAGAAAATATTCATATTATGGTGAATAGCATTATGAATGAAAAAACAGACGGTGCGATATGCTGTTACAAGGTATTGAAATGAAAATTTAATGTAATTTAACGTCCTACTGCTCTCTGTACCGACTGGGCTAATGAAGACAGTCAACTCTTATACTAATATGGCCTACTCTTGTAATGAATTCCAGCATTCCGACATGTACACAGGACCTCGGTATTAGGTCGCATCCGAACGACTAGGCCTCACTTGCCAGGCCCTCAGTCCCGCATCACTGACAAGGGGGGGGGGGGGCTCTGTTCTAAAGTTATCATTTAGTTATTCCGGATATAAATTTATTATTGGCTTACCTTTCACTACTTTAAAATTTTAAATGCAATAAAAATTAGTCACGTATTTAAGTTTTGATTTGTGAATTAAGCATAATTAAGAGATTCGTCACCTTAGAAATAACTACTTCTTTTTTTAAAAAACCCAACTATTTCTTTCAAAAATGAAACATCTACAAATATTTTTATTACACATAGCTCTCTGTATTATCTCTTGGTCAACTGTTTTCATTTTTATCGGAGTCCCGCAAACTGCAGTTTCAGTTTCTTTCTTGCACAGGGGTCGGGGCCTTTAATGCTAATCAACACTGCCTACATGCCATTATCACTACTGTCTTCATTCACCCCAACTCAAGACTTCCAGAAACTGACTCACTGAAACTTAACTGAAACAAACTCCTGTTTCTTAATATTTTCAGTGAAAGTGCAGATAAGCCCCCAAAAGCCCGTGTGGACAAAAACAACCAAATCGGGTGCAATGTCCAAGAAGATAGGCTATAGTTCAAGAATCCACGGACATAATATCAATATTTGTGCACAGCATTATGCTAATAGTTGTTTCACATATTGACTTAATATCTTCACTTTATAGTTGAATGAATAAACCCTTTTAACGGCGAATTGGACTATGTTATGAAATACAGTATACATATACTGTATCCTACGTCAAGTCTCAAGTCAGTGAACCAAGACGCGAAAGTTGTCACTTTATCATTCTTAAACCAAGATATAACTACACATAGCCAAGGTGACTGACCAAGCCCTAGTGACCTGTATCAGTACTTGATGATTTCACAGATTTCGATTGACAGTTCGATAGAAATGATTGGATATATATCTGTAACCATGCCAGGCGAAAAGGACCAAATCGTCGACCCGAACTTTTGGTTACGTGCCACTGACCATATAGGATCTACGCTTTCATAGTAACTAACACGTTTTGGTACTATTACACCACTAGTCCGGCGACATTGTTCGTAGTTTATTCCCAAGATTAACATCTTATCACTTGTCCCGAATCGCAGCCCATTTAGCTGTAAGGCATCACCGTGTGTCGTTCACGAGGCATGTATTCCCTACCACCTTTAGTGTGAACTGTGAAGATTATACGATGCTTAAATGAAATTGTATAAATTTCTGTGACTGCCGCGGCATGATTCGCAATTTAACATTTAGAGTTAGTTTCCACAGGTGCACTATTCGATTAAATATAAACAACATGTGCACAATACTCTTATACATGCATATTATTATACTCACACAATTTAACAGATTTTTAGATAATGACCTTTATCCATAGCAGTAAATTTCTATATGGCTTACTTTTAATCAACAAAGTTTATATACATGTATATATATACCTTAATTCAGCCATTTTCATAATGTATACTTTGAGGAATGTTTTTTATTCTAAAAATATACACCACGCGAGTGGATGACAGCGGGAAAGAAGTTCTACTGGCTCAAAAACAGACAACGTCAAGAAGAAATTGTTTGTCTGAAAGGCTTTCCAGTTACCCAATGAAAAGCCTAAGAACTTCATTGCATCACGATGGCCTAGATTTATGACCAATGGAGAAGCTTGAACCCCATGAAGGTATGATATATTTGATGGGTCTTAATGCATTACGTCAAGCCACCTCTGTCACGTCTGCATACTAAGTGTGTAATTTATGCGTTCAAACAAAAACAAAGGACACTATTCTCGTTTGACACGGTTTATATACATATACATACATATATATATATACTATTAGACCACCTACACAAATTTAAAGCCTTCTCTTTACTAACAGTAGTTTGCTGATTTTAACAGGAATTATAACTGTTCCAGATAGAAGGCGTGTTCCAAAACATATATATTTAAAAGGTTGTCTTCGGCACTGGTCATAACATAACTTCCCCATACAATGATCTTATACCATATATGATCTTATACATGATCTTATACCATATATGATCTTATACCATATATGATCGGATTGTGATGTTACCAATCCCTTCTTTACAAATATATCGAAAATAATGCAAATGATAAAAGGCAGTCTTGTCGTTTTTACCATTAGTATTAAAGGTGTGTTTCATACGATCTTAAGTTTCACCTTGATAGGTTGTTTTCCAGCTTCAATGGTGCTAAGTGCGAAAGGTTGTACACGTATGTACAAATGTCAATGTCTGGCAGCTAATAGTACTGTCGTCAAAGGTACACCAATGACCCCGCCGTCATTATCCTAGTCGTGAAACACCATTTCATTTCAGTTCATTTTACATCAACGACCTGTGGACATTATCCACACAAAACTTCAATAATAAAACCACGTTTTTAATGGATTATATATTAAATATTTGCTTCCTGGATCATGACGGTGTCATATGTTCGACTTTTTTTTTTATTAAAGAATGATCCTGAAAATCAAATTAGACTCAAATTGCCACAATAAATTAAACACAATATTACAGGGCGCCAACTTCATAGTCTGACGTTGCTATCTAAGTGCTTGCGTTACTCGCACTTCACAGCAGCGCTCGCCTAGGCATTGCTCTACAAGCAGCATACTCCAATTCGGCGCCAAGCAAATTATTATCCCTTTACAGTTGCCTTTAATGGTTGCATACTGGTTGTATTGTTATTCGGTGGTTTATGACATCAATCTAATGAAACTCGCCTTGAATTAAACAGTACCTCACTCTTTTGACTGATATTTCATAAGTAGATACAAGAACATGTCTCTCTCGACTATTATTCTAGACATATTTAATTGACGGGTATACTATCTCCCTGATAATATATGTGTACTACATCGTTAACACTGTTCATCACGTGCATTTTGCATACCGATAGTTCATTGGTCTATCACGCTATTTTACCGAGATTTCGCCTAATAGTTTGGATGCAGCTATGACGGGTGTGGCGCGCCAGGCAGGGCAAGCTTACTCTTCCAAGGACACCTGTTACCACTGTTCGTCGTGTATTTTGTACACGATGAACAGTCCATATGCTGATTACACTATTTTGCGATATTACACATTTTTGCCTATACCGTTTTTAGGACTTCGAATTTTGTCTTATGGTTTGGATTGTTCGTACTTGGTTTTATTTTATTTTAGCTCCATCAGATTCTTACTATAAGTCAATGTATTGATTACAGTGAAACTAAATCTGTTTTATTTTGACTTTGTGGTAGATTTGACTCCATTATTTCAGACGTGATCAGAATAAATTGATATGATATAAGTAGGTCATTCCTCGTCTGATCACGTGAGTTATATTTTGTTTACTTCCTGATATAGACAAAGCATCAGTTGATGGTATGTAGGCTATATGTTTGATTGTCTCCAAAAAAACAAAGCCCACAGCACCCTAATTATATAGCAACTGTTTCGACAAACGTTCATTATTTCGCAATTTTTGGCAAACTCAAATTAAATCATGGGGCGCTTGCCGTTTTAAGTGAATACTTTATTTCAAGGACACGTCAGAATGTAACCGATTTTCATGCAGAGGCCTGGGCATTCTATCCTAGTTTCGTTTATACAGTGAAAATTTAGTTCCATTTCTCTTCAAAACAGTGGCGTATGGGAGAGTCTTAAAATAAACCATAGTCTTCTTTGATGTCGCGGCTGGGCCAATGCTATGTCAATTTTATTTTGCGAGGTGTGCAAGGAATTCTGGGATTCGCTTATTAGGCGGTTTCCCAACATAACCCGTGTGTTAAGCGTCCACAAAAACCAACCATATGATTAATATGAAGTAGAATAAAAAAAAAAGGATGAAAAAAAAACGAAACGAAATTTAGATCAGACTGCATTTGAACACATCCATTTTTGAAAAAGTGCGAAATTTCAAAGCAATTACCAGTCCTTTTTTCTGCAAAATAGATTTATTAATATTTAGTTCCATTTCTCTTCAAAACAGTGGCGTATGGGAGAGTCTTAAAATAAACCATAGTCTTCTTTGATGTCGCGGCTGGGCCAATGCTATGTCAATTTTATTTTGCGAGGTGTGCAAGGAATTCTGGGATTCGCTTATTAGGCGGTTTCCCAACATAACCCGTGTGTTAAGCGTCCACAAAAACCAACCATATGATTAATATGAAGTAGAATAAAAAAAAGGATGAAAAAAAAACGAAACGAAATTTAGATCAGACTGCATTTGAACACATCCATTTTTGAAAAAGTGCGAAATTTCGAAGCAATTACCAGTCCTTTTTTCTGCAAAATAGATTTATTAATATACATGTAGGCTTAAACCTAAAACAAAGATATGACACAGTTTTGTATACATAAATTCAACAAACTTTTTAGGTATGTGAACAACTCTACTTAATCAGAACAGACATTACATTAAAACAAATTTCAAATGCTTGGTTATTAAATGGTCATGTGCGTAAAAGTCATCAGAAGTTGACTCAAAAATGTAATTATATGTACTCTAAATGTAACTTCTGACAAAAGTAATTTATACCACACACCCTTTGTGGTTTTAGAAAAAATATAAGACCTCAAACTAAACTTGCTTAATTTTTATCCGCCCCCCAAAAAGTATACCAAAAAAGAGTAGACTTTAACGGACAAAATACTAATTATAGCAATACTGAAAAATTTAACCACACATAAAATTAAAAATAGAAATTATCCCACTGAGCAGTGAACGTTATATTTCTTTATTTAATTGGGATAGCCTTTCATCGGTTTGTTTTGTCAAGGTATCGTGTGTGTAGCGTTCCAAAATTGGACAAAGTACAATTTTTAAACCCCGGTTCCGACGGCACTGATCTCACCTTCCTCGTGCAATTGGTTGCCTTGTGGGGTCAGGAATTCTATTGGAGACCTATAAGCGATCAGATATTTCAAACTTCAATACGCTTTTTGACACATATATCATTACGAATGGAGGTCAATTAATTTATGTCTACAATATCTGGACTTTCTTTGTTTATTCAAACATCAATTCCACTATTGTCAGATTATTGGAGACCATTTTAATGAAATGAAGTAAACACCATGGCTGTCATTTCGTCTTTTTTGATAAGTACACATTCTGGAATATAAGAACTTGAAAAACGAACCTTTGTTTGGGATTTTTAGAAAAAGTAGGCCTACAGTAGTAGTATTTAGGCCAGAAACCGAGCATGACATCGTCGTCGCCATCTTGGAATTGTGACTTCATATTATCTTCGATTTTCGAAGAGCGTCGACCCTAATTAAACAAAGAATAACCAGATGGATAGCGCGCGAAGCTCGGTTCCCCTGGTCTAAATATCAACCACAATGGTTTTTAAAAAATGGCAAAGCCTCAAAATACAAAGTCCAATGGAAGAATTCATTTCTTTGCTATACCGTAACATCGTTAACAAAGAAAGTATATGTTCAAGATTATTATATGACGAAGGTGGTGGCCGGATATGTTTCAATTAATTGAAAATATTTTGATCCCCAATGACTAAATATAACCATGTAGAAATAAAATATTCTATATTTAGATAAGTTTACATTACTGTCACAGTTTGAGTTTCCTTGTGAATTTCATAAAAAAAGGCTATTTAAATCTACATAAACGTACTCACTATTGTCCCCGCAAAATGGATTAAAAATAAGGTGTTGTGGCTTAAAAGAACATTAATTTCATACAATCCTTTGTTTTCAAAAGTTGTATTTCACTTATTATACCATTAACATTGCAATGGAATTTATTGAATAACTTATTCACACAAACGATGCTTTCATTCATTTTCCACTTAATTTATTTAAAATCGTGTGTTCACAAAACAGAAGTAACCGGTTGTGATATTGATATCTGTTTCAGACAAGAGTCGGATAATCGTGACCCAATGATTGTCACGACAGTCTGAATACGTCACCAGTATCATTCAAGGGATCAGAAAGGGTTACACGCTTGAACGCTTTGTATCCCAGACGGAGCAACGTTTTGGAACGTTTTACCCAAAAGCGTAATAGTAAGCTAATCCATTGGGGATCCAACTTGCGTTCTATAAGTTTACAATAAAAGATTAATTCTAAACGTCGAATAATAGCTTACATCAGTAGGAAGTTTAAGTCTGTAAAGAGGAAACTAAGGCTAATCTTGCAAAATATAATTATTCTTCAAAGACATATTGTTTAATTCAAGCTAAAGGCGTCCTTCCTTGTAGAAACTCGATATAAACGAACACGATATTTATTTCAGAGTATGGATAGTTAAATCCTTATTTATTTAATGACATTAAAAATCAATCTGAATTTAATATCTAGTTTTATGATAACTATTCCAAAGCTGTTATCCTTTGATAAGAATAGTTGTGCTTATTGCCAACGAAATGTTTAATATTCAATCAAATAGACACGGCACGGACGTCCTGCCTCCTTCACAACACATGCCTTTGAACAAATTTAAAATTATGTAACACACGGGGCTAATTCACTAATACTAATTGGTCGAGTTACAATCATATTACAAATTTTAACTCTTGGCCCATGGAAGGTCTGATTTATCAAAATATGTTACAGTACGAGTGAAGCCTGTACAAAAAAAGCCAGTTGCCAATAGTTACCATATATATCCACAAAGATACCACGTTGTGTAATACCATTTATTACAGACATTTTAAATACTGTTATTAACTGATTATCAAACAATGAATGTATCATTTTTTTAAGGCTTAAATTTGAGATTTTTTGGGAGACAAGTGTATTAATGTTTTGGATATCGCACCGTTTAACCTACTGAATTACGACAATCGTGCTCTGGCTGTTGTTCGCCTTACTGCAATATTGTGTACGTGCTTAATAGCCAAAATTTCGTATTTAAGCCGCCATGTTTCGTGCTAAACATTCAGTACATTGGCAGCTTTACATTTCACTTTCTCATTCTTATTCTAGCGACTTGATGCTGACCATGTAGCAGTCTAGTCACCAGAAAATTATAATCAGAAATAAAAGTCACCTTTGTTGCTCTAACTTACAAAAGGCCATCTAAATGCCAGATTTCAAACCCACTGAGCAGATGACAATTCTAAATGCCAAGATTTTTTTTTAACGCGATGCCCTTGTTAGGTTCATGCTGCTACAATATTTTATACCATGAACATCAAACTGAAAGCAATACATATTTGTAATCTTGGTAAAGTCAATGGAGAACTTCTGTCCAGGTTCGATGAATTTGAAGTGCTCAGAGCCATTATATGGAATCAAGTCAAGCTTATGAATTCCTGACGACATCAATTCAGTCTAAAGGCTGGGTGGCTGAACGGGTTAAAGCGTGCGCTTTAGATCATAAGGTCTGTCATTGAATCAAGTGGTGTTATTTTGATTCCGCACCTAAACTTGACAATGATTAGGGTTGCCTTTCTAAACTCGGATCCTCCTTTCACGGCTTAAGATCCCTACGCGCAAACGAAATATTCTAATGAACGTTAAACATATCTATCTAGCTCTCGCGTAACTCCATGTAAATCAAACAAGATGAATGACTATTCCACAAAAATTCTTGTCCAAGAAATTTCCATGGAAAACACTGGTATTTTTTTTTAATAATTTGCTTAAGCCATAACTATACTGTTATTGGTTAATGTGTGTATACAGTTTCGTAAAAATATCTTGCGTGGTTCCTAAACGTGGTGTTTCGGAAAGTGAAACCATCCTATACCATCAACGTAGCGTCGTGTGATTTTTAAAAAAAAAGGGTTTCCAGTCTCTCAATTTCTCAAAATGACACCCTGGCTCCACTTTTAGAGAAATAATAATATATTATATGTAGGGATAATAAACACGATTAGGATTTATAAAATAAAGCTACATTTTATTATTTTCTTAATAGACACTATATACTGTCTTGTCATATTGTATAAGTTTTTATACTTAAGCAAAAGATAATTCATCTTCATTGTAAAGAACATAAGCGGCATGGAAAAAAAGATCCAAAGAATATCTCTTCGTCACGTAATATGGACTCCCATTGTTTTAAGTAAGAGCCGAGAGCGCCAGAACGTCGCCAGCTCAATCCTATCCTTTAAGCCCCACACAATATAACGATACCCCAACCTCCCGTATATCATTGATGCAAATGGTCAATTCTAATTTTTAATCCTTAATTTGACCTCATTTAACGTTAATCCTCAGCTACGGTATATCGTCACGAGCATCATAAAACAATAGTGTCATGTTAAAAGAATTATGTCATTATTTATGGTCCGTTAATATAATAATATATGAAAAAGAACATATGACATGAGTGGTATTTTCTGACCTTAAACCTGATTGGTCGGCGAAACCTGCCTTTTATAAGAAATTAAAGGATTGGTCAAAAGGCAATCTAGTACATGAAATAGAGAAACCCCAGGACAAAAAAACACATTATTTATAACGAAAGTTTGTGCTATAAATATCACGATAAAAAAAAAAATTTTTTTTGGAAAACATGATAAAAAAACTTAACTGATTTTTCTATTGATGCATGCATAAAATAATACATAAAATCACATAGATATAATGTTACAAAGCTTATAGATGGCTTACACCTAAAAATTCGAAACCACGCAAATTGACTCAATTATAGGCTTTGTGATACAGCGCGCGCACGCTAACCATTTACCCCCCCCCCCACCACCATAGTTTATAGTTGACATTACTGGTATTACAATATTACAAGATAAGTAATTTACAGATTCACCAATTTAAAGTACAACATAATTATATTGTTAGCCATGTGAACTTCTGAAACGACCAGAGATTCAGGGTGTTTTAGCTAGAAAGAGTACTCCCATACTGGCTCGTTTACAACGCCAACCATTACGTAATGACACATATGGAAATCCGTGCATTTTCTCAACTTTACGAAACTACACATATGGAATTCGTGCATTTTCTCAACTTTACTACAGAATTTCAAAACCTCGGGCCTGTTTCACGAAATTTTAACTAAGATAAAATCCGATTTTAGTAATTCGATTGGATAGTATTAGATTGATTTTAGCGTTTAGCCAATCAGATTTAAGTATGTACTAAAATTTGGATTGTATCTTAAGTTAAAATTTCGTGAAACAGGCCCCTGCTCTTTAAGCAACCATTTTAAATTATGTGAGTCATTTGAACATGCCGCGACTGTGGGGGGACAGTTTTTTTAACGTCCGCTCTCTAGGGATATCGCAGGCAAAGTTATGATAAATTGACTGACTAACAGTCTTATGTAGGTTTGTCTAGAATTGCAATCGTACATGAAGCAATATAATATGCTGACTGTATTTAAAGGGACAATAACAATCTTGTTGGCTTGGCAGCTCCAGAAAATAAATAGTAGCCTTATTCTTAGTACTAGATGTTCAATTGTCCTATCTGTTGTGTAAAGTATCCATTACATCCCATTTTACTTGTCTAAGGTCACATTTTTCCAATGTTTTAAATTAGGTGTGTTAAGACGAAACTTGTATCATCAATTAATTGGAATATTGTAAAATAGTACAATTTGTTGACCAGAATAAAGATTTGGACATATTCAGTTACAACAAGAGTGGTATTGAACCTTTAAAGAAAAATAATAATACAATAAAATACAACCTGATAATATCATGTTATTTTCGACAAAACGGACAAATTCGGTTTTGAAGTAGTAAAATATCCGTCAATTTATAGCAACATACCAGATACAACACTATATAATGTTTTCTATTCACAGGCATTACGATTTTTGACCGTATGTAACAACAAAGAACTGTTTCTTTCCCGAATAAAATCCCTGTTTTTTAAATGCACTGCCAAAGGTGGTACACAGTTACGCATATTTAAAGAAATTTTGAAACTTCCGTTTCATCAATATACCAAGTTTAACATTTCTTATAAGTATATAACCGAGTACATATTGGATAATTATCCAATTTAATTTAGTTTAATTTGTATAGTTACGTAGCCATGTTTGGATTATCGCCCTTATTGTTATTATTTTATTACTTCATAAATACACTTACATTGTATGCTTTCTTCTACATTCCTGTTTTGCATTGCTTGTATAGGGTATTTAGTATTATGTTTTGTGCAATTATACAACTTAAAAATTCTAATTGGTTGTTTAAACTCATAGCTTTTAGCATTATTAAATCTTGATTATCGCCCTTTTTGTTAAGAAATTCTATTGACGTCATTGATAACATTACGACGTATTTACGTCACACCATTCAGTTAGCAGACGACTGCCTCCCGAGGCGGTCTACATTTTCTTTGCTTCATTGTGTTGGGCTGTTTGTGCGTTTTCTTGTACGAGTCAATATGTTCAATCTTGAGTGAAGTCTGAGTTGCTTCAGACCCGGGACTGTACAGCGCAGTGGACGCTTACGGCTAGCCCCCGGATCCATTCACTCTTTTTTGAATTGTTGTTTTATTGTTTGTTTCGTTTGCTGTTTCGGAGTATGATGTATTGTCGTTATATTTATCCTTTATGTAAATCATATGTGGCGCAGTCCCCCTGCATTAACTATTATAAAACAAGTTGTTTGTCGTTAATCATGCATCAAATCAATTTTAAATTTGTATCATTCTAAAATCATTTGCGTTATATTTGTGTAAACCATTACCAGTGACGTACGAGCAATGAAACAGCAAAATATCTTATTATGTAAAAAGAAAGTTGAAAGGCATGTGTTACAGCAGGATGTTTAAGATAACTCTGGCCCGGATAAACTTGCGATAACGTAATATCAAATAGTCCTACACCTTCTCAGTGGCGATAAAATATAGTTCTTTGCTTGAAAAAAACCTTAGATCTAATACCGCGTAGAGTTTGAAATCACTGCTCCCAGTATTTGATGATGACCATTTTATAATTGTTATGTTAGTCTGATGACAGTGCAAATATTAATAAAGGTTTAAATAGCCTTTGGAAGAGATGATTATAGATCTGTCTTCATCAACGAGAAAGAACCGATTATATAAGGGAAACAATGAAATCAAACAGTCATACCAGCTCAGTAAAAGATCCTACTCAAATTAGCGTTGGTATTATCCCAATATGACTGAAGCCCCCCCCCCCCTAAAAAAAACCCAACTAATAACAACAACCAACCAAATGAAAACATACGTCATAAATCAGAACGCTGACTAAGGAATTACAACCACAAGTTGCTCCTTTAGATCAAAGTCGCACCTTGTTATGTGTCAATTTGTTTATATTTCACAAGAAAATTGATATTTTCCTTTTGATAACTAATTCAGCAATTTCTGTATTACTTGTGTTGCAATAAATTTTTATTGTAATGTCAGTGTGTCTTTTTTTTCTTATAAAACTACTGTAAGACAGACCGCTTTTTGCAGTAATTTCAGACTAAGTTTTATAAAAGTTAAATATTCCAGTAGCTAGTGGATACATTCTTTTAATGTATTTGTCAAAATCCTACCGGCGAAACCCCTTTTTTTTTGCATCTACACGAAATCATAAATCTTCATTAGTCTAACAGTGAGTAGATTTGTCAAAATGGCCGACGGTACAATTTCAAAGAAGTACATATCTGGTATTCGTTAGAGAGTTAACAGTAAACAACGCAATGATCTATTTGGACTAACATAATGCCATAATACCTCAAAAGTAGAACTAAATGAAATCATTTGTATTTACCCTTTTTAAAAACCCTGATTAAGGAATCAAGAAGATTGAATACAAAAACAAAAAGCTATCCGCCCAGCTCTGGTTGTGACAGTTGTGTAGTTTTTCTCTAGTTTGACGTCACAGATTATCATGCTACTTGGGTGGAAAAATGCCCCGGAGCAGTGTGACCTATATACGCCCCCAAAATATATCCGAATCATATGTTCGATAATAATTAATTATATGGTTTACTTTTCTGTACCTAACACAAGAATATACTTCTCAGTAGTACAACCGGTATTCAAACATTTACAAAATGTCCGGACAACTATACAACGTGCGTTGACTACCAAACAGGAATTATACACACCGAAACATAAGCTAACAACAAAATATCTGAATCGAACCTAACAGATAATTTTAGTTTAGTATTGGTATCTAGTGTCGTGCTCTACAAATAAAGCAGTCGAAGTTTGATTTCGATACACCAATCCATCACATTCAAATGGCTGTGTATCATCCATGTAAGGATGGTGCCGAATTTGAAATTAACCATTTCCCCAAAAGATTTGCACAGACTCTAATTAATATTGGTCCTAATGCTGAACCTTGTGGGACACCAAATATAGTATATCACTAATAACCATTTCCCTAAAAGATTTGCACAGACTCTTGTTATTAATATTGGTGCTAATACTGAACCTTGTAGGACACCAAATATAGAATATCACCAATAACCATTTCCCCCAAAGATTTGCACAGACTCTTATTAATATTGACCCTAATGCAGAACCTTGCAGGACATTAAATATATAAGTCTTATGAGCAATAACATATGGTATCATCACAAAAACTTACATGTGTATTAAGATTTTAACAATCAACCACTAAAAAAGATTTTGTGAATATAGTCCCAATAGCCTTTTCCTTCTTCTAAAAATAGAGATGGGAAAAAACAAACAAAAGTATTGCCATTTAAATTAGTGGCATCGGTTACTATATAATACAAATTGGTATTGTGCGCATAGTGTTTTCTGTTCAGAAGTCGGGTCTAAAGAGATTATTGCGTTATGGGAACCGAAGAAGATGGTGTCATCGCCGCCCGTCTTGGAAATATGACGCTATACCAATTAGCAACATGCCAAGTTCCATGTCGATCGTATTTGAATTGGCGGAGTGTTAGGCTTTTTTGTAGAGCGTCGATCCCAAGTAGAACACGAATAGTGTCCAGTTCTTGATCTGACAATGCAATGTTTGAAATAGAAATAATATCTAAAATCGTCACAGTCACCAGTAGAAATACATTATCGCCAATGGCATTAGATTATGCAAATAACAGCTTTTAAAATATTCATGTATTTGGCAATATTATTTGCTATTTGCGAAAACGGATCTAGCTTTTAACGAAATATTTTAATCTTCATAACTGTCACATTTTCAAAAATATTTTTTATATCTGTGACCATGTGGATTCGGGGGTCATAGTCACCCAATAAATTAAGCGATAAATTATTATAACAAGCAATGCTTAACTCATTTCAATCATAACAATAATACTTACATCATTGTAGTTTCGCTTCAACTATCGAAGAAATTCAAACTTATTTGCAAAGTCATCTCATGTACCCTCCTTATCTTTGATCTATGAGTGTATGTTAACTGAATTTAACCAGATCTGGTCCAGTGGATAGAGGTTAAAATACATACTTTTAACTCCGTGTAACCGAACTACAGAACAATGAATATAAACCGGATCTATATTTTCTAGGGTTAATGTCCTTGACTTTAGCTCATGCATAATATACCACAATCAATATTCAGGTTCACAATAATTCGGCTGGGGTTTAACGTCCACTCGACACAAACCAGGTCATTTCGGGACTAACATGTGTTTTCAATAATTCGCTTGCGCGTAGGTGTCTTAAACAGTGGGAAAACCGGAGAACTATGTTATGTAATAAATTATCACCATCACAATTAACATTAACATTATCATCATCATAAAACAAAATTAACGTAGCAAAACAAGACCTACAGAATCATTTGTACGAAGACAAACATTTATTGGATTTATATACATGTATGGATGTTTTTGACTACACACCATGTTTATTCGACACATTGTCAACATATTATTTCAATCACGATGTTGGGCCCCATAAAAATCGTGAACAAAAGACCAATGCAATAATCGCTTCAATTTGCATTAGCATTAAATAAAAGTAAAAGTCAAAAAGTTTATTTTATTTACATGTTACTAATATACATGGGGTTAAGCCGATTTGTTTGCATGCCATTGCAATCGTCGAATTACACAAAACTATATATTACGGTTGATATTTAGTAAAATTAAATACTAAAAGTTGAAAATGACGAAGAGTTAATTATGGTAACCGGATATCATTTAAGGTACGTGAATTCGGGACCATAAAATTATCATAAGACATAGCTTGCGAAATAAGTTTGATGAATTGCTGTCATTTAAAATAGGTTTTTGTAATGAGTTTTGAGCATTTTGAATATATTTATCACCATTTAATTTTATAAAACGAACGTTACCAACAATTTCACGAATAAATGAGAAGCTCTAAAAATATTTTAAATAGTTTTAGTTTGCTGGAAACATACATTTAGGTCAATTGCAATTTAAAACATTTTAGACTCAATTAAGAAAAAACACACAAAAAACGCATACACGTATGAGTTAAAACTTATTATTACGTTAGTGATGAAAAATAATCTTAGTTATTTTAAACTGTCCGTTTTCCAATAAAATAGAAAAGATAAACACTCACCCACATCCATTACAACTAATACATGCAACAACAAACAAAATAAAGCTGTAATAGTTAACAGAAGACATTGGTGTGGATGTTTCAGTTACAATCCACAGGTAGCCAGTAACAAGTGTTTGGTATGGGTTAGATCTTAAAGCGACGACGCCATTAATGCCTTCAATCACGGGCTCGTCACGTACGAACGGGAAAAAACGTCAATGAGTCAAAGCGGGGTCGACTGTTGACGGGGTGATGTCCCCTGCCTGAGCTCTCGTGTCTTACAAGTCGCCAGGCAATACAAGTAGAAACAAGACGACTTTTCTATTGTTTTTCTATTATTCTCCACCTGACTCACGTATTGTTATCTTGATTCGGGTTATTAAGAAGTCTCGGATTTAAGGTGTGAATACGACTCTTTTGTTTTGTAAGACTTCACTAAGTGTTACTTTTCTACTACGCCCATTTTTTCCACTGTCTTGCATAACAGATGTTGAAGTTATTAATTTATACGGCAGTCTTGTTTTCGTGACGTAGCTTATAATATTCATCAAACTTCGATACCATTTGATTATTTACCAATTGATTTGCCAAAATATTATTTGTAAAGGAATTTAAAAATGATAGCGTAGTCGGATTGGAGCGAGTGAAGGCTATCCGTCCATTTGACGTTTGACGTCTTACTTATCCTCCCGATTCAACAATAATTAGGCTACCATCTAAAAGAGAATAATAATAACGAAATAAATCTACCTATAAGGAGGTGCCGCTCCGTAATTTTAAGACCTCCATTATAGAGACATGAAGGCTAACATAGGGCTTATAGGCCGATATATTTCAATATTATCCCCTTCTAGGCGGCAATAACATCGGAACGCTTGACTTGCCGATTGGAAACTATGTTAAATTGTGACTAGGATATCCTATACTTTTTCATTACGGGTAAATGTCATCATATCTATTATGACCTTACTAATCATTTTCAGCCTAGAAATTTATTTCTTCGGGTCATAGGGAAAAGCATATTTTCAAACAAAAGGCAAACAAATCCCAGTATAATTTGGCAAAATGAATCTATGATAAAACTTTGATTTTAACACAGTATAAGTTGGCAAGGTGAATCTATGGTAAAGCTGTGTATATTTTTACAAGGTAGCATCTCGGCGGAGTACAATATTTGACAAAATATTGAATATATAGTTCGATACAATAAACCTTTTGCTTCCAAAGATTGAGCTGAAAACTACCTGTGTTTATATTGTCTTTGTTTTATTTATAGATAACTGCATCGGTTCAGTTGACAGTGAAACGCAAAATCTGTTACATCTCAATCATGGTTTTATCTATGAGGTAAATTTTTTAAACAAAGACACATTGCCGTACCACAAAACATAATTACAGAAGCCGATGAAATTAACCCAGATGCATTAAATAAGAGAAGTTCAGCAATTTTAAGCCAGTGAAATATTCTGGGTATACCTTTCGTATATTGAACCGACCCAATGTTAAAATATGAAAAACTGCATCAATGGAAAAAAGTGTTTCTAGTTTGTGGAACACGAATTTCTTGATATGTCTAAATATAGCCAAATTAATTATGCTAGATTTAAAGGAGCTAAATCGCTAACATTTGGGACCTAGAACTTGACAAAAATGGGTCACAACCACCTCTATGGTCGCAACGCCTATAATACTCTAATATGAATGTATATAAACTGATTTACATTCAATAGTTTCCGTGTTTACTCTGATTTTAAATCAATTATGTTCCACGAAATAAGCCAGCAGTCTCAATCGAATTTAAATTTCTAGCGTCTGGTTATTCCAGTCGGCATACGCCGTTTAATTTGGTGCAATATGTCTAGCCTCGTTCTCCGACCCTCTCGCTAGAACAGGGGCTGAAACGCATTATGGTACAAGATTCGTGTACCGAAGGTAAAGGGTTTATTTTGTCTAAATATTGGATATCAGAAGTCCATCTTTTCCTGTAAGATCACAGCATCAATGTTGATATAAATTGACAAATAATTCGTGTTTTCAAAGTTGAAGATTTTGGGAGATATTGAGTGAGAGACTTAGCTACTTTAAATCTATGCCATACAAAAATATTATGCTCTATTAGGCGATTGTGGTGTTGATGACGATGATATTTGCTCCACAACCAGTTAGCCCACAGATAACTGAAGATCGAATATGAATAACTCAAGCAGCCATTCGACTTTCTTAATTTAATGATTTAAAAAAAACCCAACAATTTAACCTTATGTAAAGGCGCAGCCTAGACTTACCATATCAACAACAAATTTTACATATCGAATTTTTATATTTTGAGGTCACTCAGTGGGGTGCTTCGGGAAATGGCCTTTTGATGTACAATTTTCTTCTTATATCAAAGACAGTGTTAAGATTGGAGAAAATGTAACATAGCATATACAAATGTGCTTTTCACGTAATCTTTTAACAGCATGATATAAGATCAACCAAACCAGTCTTCATCTATTCACATAATTAATTCAAATGTTTTTTTTTTGTCTTTATATCAATCTATTTCCTTTGCATCAAATAAATCTATTTTAAGACTTTTCGTTTTGCTAAAGCGGTGAAAACTCTATGCAAATTAGAACAATTTGTCGCCATTTATCATACTAATCGAATAATGCATTTTAAATATGCATTATGTGAGATAAGGAGTTGGTCGGTCTTGCTATATTTTATTTCAACAATAGATAATTAGTTTTCAAACGTTGTATTTGGGTTTTGAGATAAGTTGAGGTTTGTAATGTAAGATTCAAAACGTTTGTAGATGGCCATAATATGTTTTAACTCCATGTAAAAATCTGGATATTCCGACGTGGTTCCCACTTGTTAGTACGAGTAGTGCAGGACAGAAAGCTGACAAGGGCAGTTGTCTAGTCCTACTGCTGGGACGAAAAACCGCGATCCCGTATTGACATGCATGTAAAAGATCTCTTGGCAGTTGGAATTCGATATTAGGGTATAGGCTATAGTGCCGCTGCCCGGGCCAAATTTCCCCCATAGCTCAAGGGGTTTTACCTTTTTGTAAGTTCCTATTTTTGTGGAATCGAGGTTATATTAACCAGAAATGTAATATTTCCAATGGTAAAAAAAAATCAAAATTTAACATTCAGGCTTGTCGACTGAACAAATATATTTTAACATTTTTTTGTGATGTGCATTAAATAAACCTTAGAACAAAAGAATAGGTTGAAATACCTAAGACACGAACAATAAGTATATTGGCTACTCAGCTTTATGTTTATTTAATTGTGTATGTCACGTCTTATGAAAAGAAAGAAAACAAAAAATGATTGTTTTAAGAAAGTAATTAAAAGATGTTAACAAAAGACGTAAGTAAAATATGTGACATTAATTCGTTAGAGAAGAATTCTATAATACATATAATCTCCCCACTAACACATATATTTTGCCTAACCCTTGTATATTGCACTGAGTGAAACTAATAAAAATGTCACATAACGATCTATTCGACTGCATATTTAGGTAAAAAAATGAACCAAGAAAGTAATATAATCTATATCGTATATATTAGTTTATACAATGATTAAATCATTTAAATCATTTTCAACAATATGTTCCATGCATCATAACTAATATCTAAAACTGAGAGGTTGGCCGATATTATGACTTGCGTCTTTGATCATAAAGTCTACCATTAAATAGTTGCAATTCTATGCCTGTAGGGTTACCTGCCTAACCCGGTGTTTGTCTTCGTGGAGCAGAAAAGTGGGACGTTGTAGTAAATACGCCATAACAAGTCTCAAAATGACATTTTGTATTTGTTAAGCATCCATGGGTACAGCGATTGGTATTCAGATACGTCGTAAACTAGCAAACATATCTAAGCATATCAATATTGTTCCAAAATTATTTTTTTTTGGGTCAGTTATGGCATAAATGGAACCAAATAACACTAATATCACAAATAATCATTTGATTTGTCATTCGGATGGGATGAAAAAACGAGGTGTGCACGTAAAAGAACCCTTGACAGTTGGAATCCAGTTGTTGTCCTGGCAAAACTTGGCTCAAAGCATTGTAGGACATTAAACCCTATTCCATTCATGATTCCTTTGTTACATTTCATGATGTGATGACACATTCTTTATCTAAAAACAATGGAGTTCTAGTTTGACAAGAGGAAGCAATCAGCAAGAAATCAACCCCATTCCTAATGCCACGATTCGATTGGAAAATTTATTCAGGTCAAGGTTCTTTATCTTATTGAGAGACCACGTAGGATACGTCAGAATATAAGAGTTTCTAGTAGGCCTACTATATAATTATAAACTCAAGTTTTAAAGAGGAAACACACGGACAACCCGGAAGTTATTTATTTGCTATTTTAGATAGTTTTCCTAATCGCATCCGACTTGGTGAATGTTAATAAATGCGAGTAAAGCACGGAATTTGGTCACAGCAAATCTTCTTGTTATTTAGAAGAAAGACAAAATAAAAGATTTATTTCTACTATCGCCTTACAGTCAGATTAATTTTCTTAAATAACAGTTTTTATAGTACATAACCCGTACCCATTAAACCATGGACCTATTTTAAAGCTACAATTTCATATTTTAAAGTTATATTTTACAGTTATATTTTAAAGTTATATTTTAAAGCTATATTTAAAGGTTATATTTTAAAGTTATATTTTTATAATTTTTTAAAATAAAGCCTTAAAAAAGATGGTATCCATACACAACCCGTACCCATTAAACTATGGACCTATTTTAAAGCTACAATTTCATATTCTAAAGTTATATTTTAAAGTTATGTTTTAAAGTTATATTTTAAAGTTATATTTTGTTGTTATATTTTAAAGCTTATTTTAAGGTTATATTTTAAAGCTTATTTTAAGGTTATATTTTACAGTTATATTTTAAAGTTATATTTTAAAGCTATATTTAAAGGTTATATTTTAAAGTTATATTTTTATAATTTTTTAAAATAAAGCCTTAAAAAAGATGGTATCCATACACAACCCGTACCCATTAAACTATGGACCTATTTTAAAGCTACAATTTCATATTCTAAAGTTATATTTTAAAGTTATGTTTTAAAGTTATATTTTAAAGTTATATTTTGTTGTTATATTTTAAAGCTTATTTTAAGGTTATATTTTAAAGCTTATTTTAAGGTTATATTTTAAAGTTATATTTTTAAAATTTATTAAAATAAAGCCTTAAAATATATGATATCCATAAACAGTCCTACCTTGTTAAAGAATAATCCTATTAATCCTATAATTCACTATTGCCAGCTGAGAAATCGGCAAAAATATCATTTTCAACTTCGAATTCTAACGTATCAACATAGCTTTTCCATGGTGGTAATAGGAAAATAAGGAAGGTAATTGTGTTATTATTCCCTGTGACAATGACTTTTAAGGGTGGGAAATAATGTCCATGGGCCATGAGCATTATAACAGTGAGTTGATAACTTATTAAGCAAAATAATTATGTTTTGACTTTCTTAGAAAATATGTAATTTTTGCTTTATAGAGAGAGGGAGAAATGGGGTTTAACGTCCACTCAACACAACCAGGTCATTTCGGGACTAACATATGGTTATTTAATTTTTTTTCAATAGTTCGTTTGCGCGTAGGGGGATTTAGCAGTTTGGAGAAACCGGAGTGCCCGGAGGAAACCCACGAGGTTGAGAAGGCGCCCTTATCTCCATGCCACATACGCTCACACCAGGGCTCGAAACCACAGCCGCAAGCCAGAGGTGGCCGGCCAGCTAGAGGTCAAAGCGCGGCACTCTAGACCACCAGACCATCCAAACCTCCTTTCGCTTTATTTGTTAAGTATGTCTCTGATTAAACTGATATTACTGTTTGAAAGAAGTGGCACCATCAAACGTTCGAAGAATTGTTATGAGTCACCACCCAATTGTTATGAAAATGGCAAAGCTGTCAGGGTGTTTCAAAGGCTTTAGTGGCATAAAATCATTGGATTAAATTTGTTTCCAATATTTTAAATAAGATTTTAAATAAGTGAACTTATTACTCTGGGTTAAAATAAACGAATACGAGCATTTTGTGTCTGAATGGGATTGGAAACTTAACCTATGTAAACCCCTCTGACAAGTGTATTTGCAGTCTCCAACATCGGCCGCTACCCCGCTGATACCAATAGTTTTCATGGTAAAGCAGAGGCTCTTTTACGCGCATAAAAATTTTGTCATATCGAAATAACTAGGTAAAATTTGCCAGTCTCACTGCAGGCGTCCAGCTCTAAAAGTGCGAAGCAAGAGTAAGGCTACGGCACCTTTATTTGTCTTGTTATTTAACACTGTTCTAAGCACTTAGTGATTTTTAAGGCTATTTTACAAGTCCTTATAAGACATAAAGAAATAGATTTCACTAAAAATAAACACACTTATATGGATATACTACTTCTAAATTTTCTTAACGTTTCAATACCCATACAGGTATCGTTATCAAGCAAATAATTTGCTTAATAATTTGCTTGATAACGATACCTGTATGTGTATTGCTTATAATTTGCTTGATAACGATACCAGTATGTGTATTGAAACGTAGCATGTTAAAAAAAATCAGAAGTAGTATATCCATACAAGTGTGTTTATTTTTATTTTACAAGTGTCTTGAGATGGAACTATTGAGTGAAAGAGACCATTATTATTCGGGTGGATAGATCTACGGTGTCCTCATTTGAAGAAAATGGGCAAAAGAAAGTTTGAAAACCCAAAATTTCGAGAAAATACAAGTTCTGTGAAACACCCACGGGTAAAAATATATTTAAATAATACATCATATTATATTAAATTAAAAAAAATAAAATAATAACTGACCTTTTTTAAACATAAACAATTCATTTAATTTATATCACATCCCCTACACTACCTATACACAACAAGGTTCTTAAAGGTCTTTTTCTTATTCTGTGCCTGTATTGTTAAACATGTAATATTAAATCGCGCTGTCACATGAATTCAATAGATTCGTGTATAGTATACTATCAATACCACAAATACATAATCGATATTTCATACATATATATATTATATATATATATATATATATTATAAAAGATATATATCGACTGCAAAAGTCATTGACGTAATCAAAATGCCCCTGTCTCGGCAATTCTGACAGGACGGAACTTGGACCAATCATTTCCGGCTTAACAGGTTACAATGGTTTCATTCCCATGCTATTCACCCTACATCACGTTTCAATTATTAGGGGTTGATTTTTTATGCGACGCCCTTTTTTTTATATACTTTGATTTTGTATTGTAATGGTTCCGTAATCGATTTTGTGTGTTGTATATCTACAATTTGAGAAAGGTATTAATGTACACTACAATACAAACGGATCTGTACATATATATTTTATGTCTGAATTGATAAGCCATAGCCAATGGTCGAATATATATATACTTGCGTCACCATTGTGGTATGTGCCTTCAAACGATTAGAATCCAGCCAATGAGTAAAAAGTTTGTCAAACGTCAGTGACCCCGAGTTTGAATTCATCGGCCCTTTCAAGACTTGTTGCCCAATATGGCGAATTTAGGCAACGACCAAAGATACACACTTTGGTGAGAGAAGGAGAAAGAAATGGGGTTTAACGTCCACTCGACACAAACAAGATCATTTAGGGACTAACATATGGGGTCTTTAGCAGTGGGGACCCGGAGAAACTCCACAAGGTTGGACGGGCGACCCTACTCCTTCTCACGTACAACAGGGGATTCGAAACCACGCCAGTGTACTCAGTGACAGGCGTTATGATACAGCACGCTAACCATTCGGCCATCCAACCCTCCAATTTGATGAGAGATACAAGTTTAACATTGACGATGTGGGCTGAGGGTATATATTATACATGGGGTCAACATATTATTGACCAAAAAATGATAAGAAGGCGAGGAAGGTAAAAAATATGAGTTGTCAATGGGGAATAGAATTTAAGAAATTTTTAGAGCAAACTGTGCTCAAAACAACATAATTTCCTCGGGTGCTTCATTCTCTTAATCCCAAAAGGATGCTTCTAGTTACGATGTTCTTATAAACAATTTTAACAGAAATTTTAATTTTGTTTTCCATGGGGTAGTCGAACGCGAAATATGTAATTTGGCAATTGCCAATAGGAATTAGAATTTGAGCACTTGTTAGAGCACAAAATGCGCTCAAAATATGCAATATGTTTTGAGGTGCTTTGCATGGCTAGCTCGCTAAAAAGGAGGTGCAGGGTGATCCGTGATTCGATCCCGGTGTTGGCCGAGTAGTTCCTCGTCATGTTTCAAAATGAACGAAAACTGTTATGAAATAGGAAGGAAACTTTAAACATCAAATCAGGGAAATCAAAACTGATTGGTAACCAACATTTACAGTAAATGTCATAAATTGCGTCATCAAACCACCCTAGGGTCGCCTGCAACTATTTTGAAATCGTCTATTTATATTAACCACCCACATTGCACAACGCTGCAACAATTAAGATATAATGCAACTAACGATTGCCAACTAATATAGTTTAAAAACCTCATATATACATCAGTGATTTAAGAAGCTCGCGATAAACCCAAGGGATATAACTCCAACTAAGTGCTAAAAAATTACGGGTCAACTACATGGATTGACAGCGAGAGAGAGAGAGAGAGAGAGAGAGAGAAAGAGAGAGAGATGGGGTTTAACGTCCACTGGAAACAAACTAGGTGATTTCTGGACTTACATATGGTTTAATTTTATTTCAATAATTCGCTTGCGCGTAGGGGTCTTTAGCAGTGGGAGGAAACCGGAGGACCCGGAGATAACCCACGAGACAGGACAGGCGACCCTACCTCTTGTCAAGTACGACCGGGAATTCTAAATCACGCCAGTTGACTCAATGACAGGCTTTACGATACAGCGCGCACATGCTAATCATTCGGCCATCCACCCCCGTGATAAAGGGAGTTGAATAATAATTATTTAAAAACTCAAAACAGACTAAGTCTTTTCCGGACTAAAATATGGTCTATTAATTATATATATTTCAAGTATTCGGTCGTTAGCGGGGCTCTGTAGCATTTTGGGGGGGGGGGGCATTGGGTATGCGACCATACTCCATGCCACGTGATCGAAACCATGGTAACTTGAACACAATAAACCAGTCTAAGGAATATGTATATGTAGGCATATTATGATATATACATTACAACATTTCTCGAATCGTTTTGGGTCTACCGTCATAGTTATTTCATAATAAAATCACAGTATTATTGGTGTTATTTGGTAAATGCTATATAAATGCCATATCTTTGCTATCCTTAGTAACAGATAGGTTGCGCCCCTTGTTACATTACCTCCAACACCTTCGATATGAAAAGGAAAGTTAAAATCGATATAATCGTCCGAACTCGCCAATTGCTTGCGCGCGTGTCTCGTATGGAGTTTTTTTGGTTGCAAGCAAGTATTTGATATGATTTATTTTGTAATAAGCCGAAGGTACAACACGACTTGGTCTACGAGGCATTTAAAAGACTTCTTTATTAACTTAAGGCAAGTCGTCAATCTCGCCAAGAAAATAAATGGGAAATGAAATGAAATGGGGCTTAACGTCCTACCTTTTTTATCCGCAACAGCCGGGATAATGCAGACGGACATACGCCTTACAGTATGCCATAGGGAACATAAAAATTGTCCCATCCGAATGGCTACTGGTTTTTATTCGCCAGCCCCCCACCCTTCTTGAACCACTGACAAGAGGTAAACCCACTGAGTTCTAGTAGCACAGTGACATACTTTTCTAAATAATACATACAATCAAATATGAGCATCCATTACCAATGTTCAGCATGTCAGTGGAATTCGATATAAGAATAGGACGTAGCGCCACTGCCTGGATAAAATTTCCCTTATAGCACGCTGTATGGCTGGTGTGTGCCAGTCTTCATTAGCCCAGTTTAGGATAACAGTAGGATGTTGAACCCCATTTCAAATCATTTCATTACCAATGTAAATTGAAAGTCAAATCACGTCAAATCGGCCACTTATTTGAACCAACAAACCGCTAATGTCTCTTTACATATATGATTATGACGTAGGTTGTTCTAGTGCATCTATGTCACAACGTCAGTAATTGAGTAAAGTGACGCGGGTGTGTTCCCAAGGTTGTATGTGACAAGGAGTGGGATCGCATGCCCAAACCCGTGGGTTTTCCCTGAACCCTCCGCCTCCGGCTACCCCCCCCCCACACACGGTTAAAAACCCTACAATAGACAGTTTAACCCCTTACATTATAAGACATCCTCGGGATTATCTCGAGAACATCTTTTAGTCAGTATCTCTAACTTTTTAAGTAAGTGGCTCTGGGGTGACTATTTGTTTACCATTCGATGAACTAGACACTTTCCTGCTGCTAACTTCATCGTTATATATTATCGATTCTGAATTCACTGGATATTTACCCACTGCAAATCGTATTCCTACTGTCAATATGGACGTCATTTACCAGGCCTTACTGTGCGTGGGAGACAACACCAGTACGTGACTTAGAGCAGTAAACGTTATGAATTCGATTCCACGCTTGCACGTGACAGCGAGCAGGATCGGCTGTCCATCTAGAATGTACTATACCTGCTAAAAATGTAACCCCTCCTTTCATTTCTCTCTAACAGACCTTCTACTAAAAATATTAGCCGACATTAAAACTTATTATATGTGCTCAATATGATGAGCTGGGGATCACGTGACTAAGGTAAGGTGCTGGCTCGCTAGCCTGGAGGTCGGGTCTTCGATCCCTGCATTGTCCGAGAAAGTTCATCTCAATTTCCGGCGTGGTTCCCCCTTGTCAGTGATGCAGACCTAGGGCCTGACAAGGACAGTTTCCTAGTCGTTCGAATGGGACGAACAAACCGAGTTCCCGTGTACACATTGGCATGCTTGTAAATTATCCCTTGGCAGTTAGAATTCAGTTGCTGCCCGGGCAAAATTTCCTTCATAGCACACTGTATAGCGCATGCCCGTCTTCAATTAGCCCAGGTTAGGTGCATAACAGTAGAACGTTAAACCCCATTTCATTCTATGATGAGCTGGAGGCTCGATAATATGATTTCTTATTGAAGTGGTTGGTGGGAGAGTTCTAGTTCGAAATATGACGCTGATTACTGCCATATTCAACCAATGGAATCACTATTACATATAATTACAACACGACTTCCTTGTTTCAAATCTGCGTTATCAACAACTATATATACAAGACACCGTCCACATCCATCTCATGTTAGATTTTATTTCACCATTGTTTATCACACGTTATAATCAAAATCCAATCTCATCATAATAAATTAGCTGACAATTGGCAGCAAGTGTAGTAAAGCCATCGTTTTTTTCTTCTATAAGGTGTGCTTGATTTCTTTTTCTCTTTCACCTTTTCGATTCCCCCACTTGTACGTGACAAAGAAAGAGTAGGGTTGTCTGTCCAAACACGTTGGTTTTCTACGGGTCCCCTTGTTTCCGCCCACTGCTAACCAATTCCCGAAATGTTTGTCGTCGCTTTCCGTTTCTTCACGTGTTTGTTACACATCTCCCGTAGCAATGTTCTCTGTGTTAAAATTATATTTGGAATGTAGTTAAAGCCCCAATACCACTCTTGTTGTAACTGAATAATATGCTCCAATCATTTTTCTAGTCAACAAATTGTACTATTTTACAATATTCCAATTAATTAAACATGCATTATTCAAGAGCTAAATCTGCCTAGTGCAGGTCTTTATTTGGGCATGAAATGTTTTCTAAAGTATTAATTAGACATTAATTAACTGATCCAGGCCTTAATCAACTTTGGATGGCATCAGATTGCTCCGATATTAAACAGATTAAAACGTTTCAGTGATAAATCAAATATGGCGCGCCAAGACGCTTCGAGTCTTAGCTTTGATCAACCAGAACCGTGGTTGAAATTATTGCACAGGTCGGACAAATCTTTAAATGCCAATATCTTTGCTTGCAATAGAGTAATTTGAACGAAATTTTCAAATTATTCATTTTACATCATCTACTTTCGAACTAGTATAGCAAGAATGGCTAGTTCTTATCTATATCGTGAATAATGTAACTTTAATGATACAAATTTCATCTTAACACACCGAATTTAGAAAATTGGAAAAATTCAACTACATAGTAACAACATGGTTTGAAAAGCTTTACGTAAACACTTTCAAGTGCAACTTGGATTTAAACATATTTTGGAACCCTCTGGACAAGTAAAATAGGATATGATGGTTAATTTAGACAACAGGTAGAACACTTAAACATCTAGTAGTTAGAATAAGGCTAAAAACAATTTCTGGGCCTGTCAAGCCAGCAAGAGTGGTATTGTCCCTTTAACCAGTTCTATCACATTTGTAATAATGACTGACACCAATATTGGCCTTTAAGTTTACATATCTCTTTTAATTAAGAAATGAATAAACTACACGTGAGTCAATTGGGCCGGCGGTGGCCCAGTTAGCCGGGCGCTCGCATGTTTATGAGGTCGAGGTGGTCTCAGTGTCTGACAAGGAATGTTGTTTAGCAGTTTGCATGAGATGGAAAACCGACGTCTTTTGTACATGTTGGCATATACTTACAAGAGTCATTGACACTCGATATACGAGTTGATCGAAGTGTCACACTCATAACCCCCCCCCCCCCCCCCGAGTGCACAATGTATGGTCATGATTCATATATAGACAAATCCAACATTAGGGTCCATCTGGCGTTCTGTTTATTGCAGATAATAAAAGATGATTTGACTTTTTATAAAAACAATCATGTGTTTATATGCATTTTATTATGTGGAATACAAGATATTTACACTTATATATATATTGATTGACATTATATATATTGAGATAATCTCCATGATAGTACAGTGTAACCTAAGCTTATTCGCCTTTTGTTAGAAAAGTATTGATTTTAGACCCTGTTTTACCAATATTTTATTGTTAACATAAACAAAGCTGGTAGGCAAAACACGAAGTTAAAACCATAAATTTAAGAAACTAACCGCGCCGAATTAATAAACTTTGTGGTAGCAGATGGGTTCCCGAGAGAGAGAGAGAGAGGGAGAGAGAGAGGGGGGTGTTTCAGATTACATTCAAATAACAGTAATATTAGTAAAAGGGACATACAGTTTTGATATTATGAAAACCTATCATAACTTTCAAACAATGTACCGCAAAAGTTGTGATGGCCAACGCCTCGGACTTACAATAGGCAGATATAACTCTTGCATAATGTATGTTTAAGTTTATTATGCAGTAACACCGTCGTCATTAAAACCATATACATCGCATTACTGCTACAAGACATAGACCTTACACGAAAAACAATAATTCTAACAAATAACCATTACTTAGTCATTTTTATAAGTTGTCCAGCACTTCATTGATTTCTGCGGAATATTTGCTTTATGGAGGCAGACCACCATTAAATTCACTATCTCGGAACCTACATATAGCAATTCTCTCTGTGTCTATTTTCTCCCCCTTTGCATGCCCATTTTAAGTTGATTTTTTGGTCTAGAATGCATGAAGAGGGTTTGAATAAAAATTGTCTGCCAGTTTTTGGTAAATATTCATGATTTTGAGGCTACGGTGACATGTACGGCAACTAATAACATGTTTTAGTATGCTTAGTATGTGTATCTTAAAATTTTAGTGGTCAACCCCATACAAATTTTAGTGCAAAGGCATGACCAAATTTGTTCTTCTGTCTGTAGTGAAAAGCATTCAGCCCAACGAAAATTTGGGGAAAAGTTGGAGGTGGGTAAAGAGGCCAAAATTAATATGGGAGTAAATGGGGAAATTAATGGTGGTCGGCCCCCTTATGGTTATATTCCGTCATGCTGCTTCTACCAGAAGAAATACAATGATATACCTATCTTATGCGTTAAAGGCCCAATAACACTCTTGTTGTAACTGAATAATGTGTCCCAATCTTTATTCTGGTCAACAAATTGTACTATTTTAAAAAAATTTAAAAATTCAACTAAATGATTTGAAAAGTCTAACGTTAACCTTTTCAAATGTAACTTAGATTTAAAAATATTTTCAAACCTTTGGACAAGTAAAATAGGATGTAATGGATAATTTACACAACAGGTAGGGCACTTAAACATCTAGTAGTTAGAATAAGGCTATTTTTTTCTGGACCTGTCAAACCAGCAAGAGTGTTATTGTCCCTTTAAGATATGGAATGGAATGAAATGAAATGCCATGCAGTCTGCTATGAGAAAATTTTGCCAAGACCAAAGGTTACGTGCACGCCGACTCGGGACCTCACTTTTTGCATCCCCCGAACGACAAGCTTTTGCCCCCCCCCCCCCCGTAATGACAAGGGGGCGCTAAGAATAAGAGAGAAGCCGAACTGAAATCTCCACAAACATCTTTGACGAATATGTACGAGTAGACATGATTCTACTTTCATACTATACGATATTATATAATTCTATATTATATAATATTCATAGGGCACACTCACCTGCACTCTTTACAAAAGTCGACGACTTACATGTACTTACATCCCACATACCTTTTTTTAGTGAAATCAATAAAATCATCCATTAAATTATAACCGGTGATTATTTTTAAGATTCCATAATAAATTCTAGACAATATAATAATGTGTACGTAACACATGGGCAAATGATATTTTAAGTAGGTATATAAAAGAGACAGAAATGGCAAAAAAAGCACATCTGCCAGACAAGATAATCATCATCCCTATATATTTGTAATCTATTTTATAAGACAACGTGTTTTGCCAACCGCAAAAGCAAAAACTATTTACTTTTTTTAAGGAAAATATAGACCTTATCAGACCTTTCTTCTTAGATCTAGAGACAATGATATCATACCTAAAGGATTGTGGCTTAAATCTTCAGTCTGCACACCAGCAGCAAAGAAAATGCTTAGTTTGTGAACGTATCCAGTTTTACAGGAACGAAAAAACATCGCATTGACATACAGATCAAAGAACTGCACCAACAAATACAAACATGTATGCAGGAGAGGGATTTTCCGTCGTTTTTTTGACAAACTTACCGCCACTAAATCCAAATTACAAAACCGGATCAAAACGAAATAAGTTTAATAAATTAATTAGCTTTAATAAAAAAAAATCACCAATTTGAATATTTTACCAAAACCGTCTACAGCATCAGCAGTAAGGACGTCACAGATGATCAGATCAATCTTCTGTCCAGGGGGTCTTAAATTCATTCCTACAGTAACAACCAAGAATCATGACATTTTTATCATCGGGATATAGAAGGGTTTACGGCAGCTTGCGCCAGGCGGGAAAACAGATTATCTCAGACACCAGATAGCCAACACACTTGCCAAAGCCAAACAACAAGCCAGCAATCTATCCCGCTCTGAAAGAAAAGCCATGGATGAACTCAAACAAGGACAAGTCCATAACCATAGTGCCCGCCGATAAAGGAAAAACTGCTGTCCTGTTAAACACAGATGAATATCGTGATACTGTCAACAAGCGCCTTAATGACAGCAGCTCTACCCATCGCCGAATGCGAAAAGATCCCACCAAAACTTTAGCTAACTAAACTAATCAAGGAACTCAAGGAATCCAGCCTGTTCTACCAACTGAATTCAAATCACCCAAGACCCCCGTACGCACGTGCAACCATTAAAATTCACAATGATCCGATCAAAGCCCGATTATTGATATGCTCCATAGATTCTGTGTTTTACAAAGTGGCTCAACACCTATCAAAAATACTGGCACCTCTAGGGAAAACGGCGGGCTCCTTCATCAAAAACCCTAACGAATTCTGCAGGAAAATCAGAGAAATAGATCACCCTGGGAACATTGTTGACCTTTTCACTAATATTCCGAGAGATGGAGCTATAAAAGTACTGCAATCCCGGTTGGATCAACTAGACACGCCACTTGACACCGGACTTACTACATAAAGTATCACCGAACTAGTAGCAGAGTGCCTTAACTCTACCTATTTTACTTGAGAATTAGACACCTACGAACAGATGACAGGTCTTCCAATGGATAGTCCATTGTTACCTCTTACGAGTGAAATATATATGACAGATTTTGAAGAAAGAGTTCTAGCTACAACCCTTATAACACCTATTAATTGGTATAGAAAAGTGGACGACACACTAGTTATCCTCAAGCCAGAAGAAGATCCTACACTACAGTCCTTCAAAAGTACCTAAACAGTCAACACCCCAATATTAAATTCACTATGGAAACAGAAACAGACCTAGGGATACCATTCTTAGATATCGATATAAAGAAAAAAAACAACCCGCTTGAAACAACAGTTTATAGGAAGCCAACAAACACCAACCAGTATATTCATTTTAACTCAAACCACAGCCTTAATATTAAAACAGCCATAATTTCAACATTAGTAACCCGCGCTACCAATACCCGTCACCCAGCCTACTTAGATAAAGAAATTAACCAAATTCAAGAATCCTTGATAAATACCCAGAGTCGCTAGTTAAAAGAGTAATTCAATCAGTTCTCTACCCAACTAAACCCAAAGCTAAACTGGTTTTAAATATGGACAAACACTGAAGGGAATCTTAAAGGGAAATCAGCTGCAACCAACCCAAACCAAACAAAATGATGCATATGCCAAATTACCTGTTCATGTCTATCGACATATATTGGAGAAAGTAAAATCCCTTTAGAACAACGTATTAAAGAACACCAAGCTAAGTCATCCAATAATATATCTGCTGTGGCTCAACACCCCAGAGAGAACCCGCGTCATAAAGTTAACTGGAATAGTGTTAAAATTTTGGATTTTTAATGGTGATATTTATTACACCCTTGATATTGATTATTTATATGTTAATTGAAGCTTATGGTGATTATATGGTAGTTTTTATCAATGTTATGGCTGTAATCATTATTAGTCTTTGATCTTTTTATACATTTAAACAGAATATTTTTACTATTTGTAACGGCTTCCTAATTATCTGAGTATATGGTTTATAAATGTTTAGTTTGTAATCACAACCCCTATTCGTCTTTGATCTTTTTATATATTTTAAAAGGATATTGTTTCTTGTCTTTGTGGTTTCTTTTTAAATTTTCATACTTAAATGTTCATTCCCAGATTTATTGTATCATATTATCGTTTACCTTGTGCTTGATAACGAGAAGAGGATACTTGTTGAAACATTTCACTATTAAAGTTGCTAGTGGTTGTTATCCATAAATTGTGTTTGTGTTTTTTCAATGTAAGTCCTCTCACTAAATGCCTTATAAACAATATAAATAAAACTATATGGCTATATTGGTATCGAATCAAATCTAGACCCCGAAACGAAATGAAATGGAGTTTAACGTCCTACTTTTCTGCAACGTCTGGGATAATGAAAATGGGCTTACGCCACACAATGTGCTATAAGGGGAATTTTGATCGACAGCAGAAAAATGGCCTACCTTTATTCCTAAGTTCAAATTCTAAGTATCAAAGATTGTTTTACGTGCACCCCAATGTGTACACGGGGACTCAGTTTTTCTTGCCAACTGAAGGACTAGACGGCGTTCCTTGACAGACCCTTCGTCGTAAACAACAACGGAAACTTTGTAATGTTATTTCAGATGATTGTCTCAGTATGGGTGTTAGAGAGAGAGAGAGGGAGAGAGAGATGGGGTTAACGTCCACTCGACACAAACTAGGTCATTTCGGGACTTACATATGGTTTCTCTCTCTCTCTCAGTATAGTTTTAACGTCATTTTCTATCATAATCACCAACTCACATCAGATCTGCGTCAATTTGCAGAGGAAGACAAAATATAACTAGCAAAAAAATCAACAAAAAACTAAGGCTGCTTCGGTGGATCCGATAAAATGTCGACACCAATACATTAATATCGCGAAATATGGGGTCTGTTCATTTCAATAAATACCAATCATTAAATTACATTGTTCCCATACGACACGCGGTCAACTCGGTTAGTGGCCAAACAAACAAGATAAGTACAAGACAATTATATGTGACAGCAATAACTGGTTAATTATAGACAGCCGTTATGTTTCGATACGCATCCTGTTATCGATACGTATCGAAACTTTCGAAACGACACGACTGTCAAATCCAACCCGTCAAAACCTTTTCTCTTTTTTCCCGCTACAAATTCTACGTAAACATAAACAGGGTAGGCTATCATAGTGTTCGGTTTTAATTATTTATAAATGAGAAACCCAGTTCAAGGCCATTTTCTAACGCGTTACATAACTCGACTTTTTTCACCGCATTAATATATTTAAAAAAAACATGAATAATTTTTTTAAAAAAACGATACGAAAAGTAGCTTACAAGTCTTACCTGTTTGTGTGTGTCATTAGTCGGCTGTCTTGTCTACCTCTGTCTCGTCTAATTAGTTAAATAACAAATATATGGATGCAACTATCATTTTTTTCCATATTCTTTAATAATATTCATGTCGTCTTAAGAACATGATGTCAAATTCTAGCTGTAAGCATGGTCTGTATTATGATGAATGGGATAGCGATCGTTCAGCCATTAAAACGTATATAATAGATATATATTATATATACATGTATATGTATGTGTGTGATAAACCGACCCCATTCTGATGTACAGACGTTATAAATAAAACAACGCTAGGGCTTTTAAAAAACGCTACGGCTAATTTTCTTCCTCGTTACAGCGGCAAATATGGTTGGTTTATAAATTGAGACGATTAGCCAATGAACGTGAGCTAATATAGGTCGCTTTGACGTCGTGAATAAAGAATTTACCTTGATTTACCTGCGCTACAGCACATTATAAGTATGTAGGTAATGTTCACGAGTATTACAGGCTTCAAAGGGAATCTTACACCAATGTTTACTTTCTTAAAATATTAAAGCATACATCTGCGGAGTGAATTGGCCTGTAACGTTTGGTTTAAATAATTACATTGGTTTAATTTTACATTTCTCAAGAAGTTCCATATTTGGATAACAATTGATTAGTATTGATTCTGCGTTCCTACTACGTTCTCTGTATAAATGCAAGTCATAATGAGAAGAAAGAAATCTTGGGTTCTAAACTGAAAACTGACAAACGAGACTTTCTATTTTGTTGAAGTTTCAAAGAGAAACAGTGTAAACAAAATAATAATCTGTTAATATTACATGAAACCACCATTAGAGCATAGAGTTACAAATCCACATCAATATTTTTATATATATATATATATATAAGTAATGTTAACACCATCGGAAAAACAAACAAAAAACCAATCAGCCTAAATGGACAATAACACTCTTGCTGGCTTGACAGGTCCAGTATTTTGTTTAGCCTTATTCTAACTACGAGATGTTCAATTGTCATACCTGTGTAGATTACCCATTGCATCCTATTTTAATTGTCCAGAGGGTTCGAAAATATGTTTCAATCCAAGTTACACTTGAAAGTGTTTACGTAAGGCTTTCATTATCATACAGTTGAATTTTTACATTTTTCTCAATTAGGTGAGATAAGATGAAGTTTGTACCATCAAATGATTGAAATAATGTAAAATAGTACAATTTGTTGATCAGAATAAAGGTTGGGAAATATTATTCAGTTCCAACAAGAGTGGCATTGGGGCTTTAAAGACTTAAAATTAAAAAAAAACATAATGATTTTCTTCATAATAAATGTCATATTTTGACTTTGACAAATAGGAGATTAGAAAGTTAACATGGAATGCGTGTTTTTGAAAAAAAATATCTAAACAATTAATGTATTAAGTATCGTTTGGCCCTTATCTAGGTCGGGAGCACCGGCGTGTGCACGTGACCTCGTTTTTTGACCCTTACGAATGACAAGACGCTTGTCACTACGTAGCTCATCTGACAAGGAGAAACCACGTCGTAACTTTCATGACCAAGATGGGAGAGAACCCGAGTCCTCTGGGTTAGCTAGCCTGTGAATGTTTTTTGCGAAAGAATTTGGGCCCTGGCCGAATTGACCCACGGTCGGATATCCTGCCAGTGACCATGTTTTATTTGTCCATACCGGCGTATACCAAATGCGCCGCTTTGGAAATGAAATGAAATGAAATGGGGTTTCACGTCAGGAAATCCCAATGATCATTTTGTCGGTCAATGCAGGGATCGAACATGCGACCTTAAAGCAATAGTGAGCCATTGTCGCTTTGGTGGCAGCGGCGAACACCGGCGCAAGATGGCAAAACTCTCAACGAGATAAAATCACGTTACTTAGGAATGCCATAAAACACCAATTTGAAGTTGAGTTTGAGCTTCATAAAGCCATATTATGTGCATATGTCATTATTTATTCTCAGTAATAATATTATGTTTTGTAACCGGTTTAATATTATAATATTATTGGGGGGTTGGGATGCCCTGGTGGTCTAGAGTGCCGCGCTTCGACGTCTATCTGGCCGGCTACCTCTGGCTTGCGGCTGTGGTTTCGAGCCCTGATGTGAGCGTATGTGGCATGGAGATAGGGGCGCCTTCTCAACCTCGTGGGTTACCTCCGGGCACTCTGGTTTCCTCCCAATGCTAAAGACTCCTAAGCACAAGCGAATTATTGAAATAAAATTAAACCATATGTTAGTCCCGAAATGACCTAGTTGTGTTGAGTGGACGTTAAACTCCTTTTCTCTCTCTCTCTCTCGAGACGCCATATTGTTTATAAGTCGGATAACTTGATTTGCTTTGATACGGTCACCTGACCAGCGTGGTAGAAACCAACCTAATCAACTCTCGTTGATCATAGAGTAGAGACTTTTTGGCAAGCGGAATTTTCCCATCCGTATAACGTATCCTTATCGTATACGTGATACGTTGCGTCGTTTTAGAGTTTGGGCAGATTTTTGCGTCGCGTACGTGTGCGTCGATGAGCTGAGCTTAGTTATATTAAAGTAATGGCAGCTATCTACCAAGATCACCATCAGTACTAATCAAGTGCCTATTATATAGGCTACCACTTCCCGGGGGGGGGGGGGAGTCGCTCAACAGTCGCTGAGCTATTAAAATAATAATTATCGAATCAAATGAAAAAATCTTCGACTTCGACTCGACAGTAATTTTACCACAGAATAAAATCCTTTTCAGATTTGCAAGGTTCCGCCTCCCCAAATTTAGAATGTAGATCAACCATCATGGTCAAAATCACATCAAATACACCTTCGTGTTCTACAATAAACAAGGATTCATAAAAAAACGCCAAGATACAACAATTCACCATCTAAAAGTAGCAAAAAGACGGTAAAAAGACACGAAGTTGTTATACGGACCTTTTCCGTATAAAAGCTGTTTGATACGCGCTGCCGTATCCTTGTGTCGTATCACGTTTGAAAAATACCCACACATTGGTGACGTCACACGCAAAATCCATACGGATACGCGATACGGAGCAGACATTTACGCTTGCTGAACTTTGCCGAAGACCCCAAATTATTGAAATAAAATTGAACCATATTATGTTAGTCCTGAAATAACCTAGTTTGGGTCGAATGGACGCTCAACTCTCTACCCCTCTTTCTCCCTCGATTCTAGCGTGATGTACTTAATTCCTACCAATACAGTGCTCGTAACCTGGTGTATTTTTGTCGTGTAGAAAGGCGTTGTGTTGACAACAGGGAGTTATTTGAGATAAACTGCTGTGTTGTCGGGTTAAAAATAGAGAGAGAGGGAGAGAGAGAGAAGAGAGAAAGAGAGAGATGGGGTTTAACGTCCATTTGGCACAAACTAGGCCATTTCGGGACTAACGTATGGTTTTAATTTTATTTCAATAATTCGCTTGCGCGTAGGGGTCTTTAGCAGTGGGAGGAAACCGAAGGACCCGGAGGAACTTCTCGAGGTTGGACAGGCAACCCTACTCCTTGCCACGTAAAACCGGGGATTCGAAACTACTCCGGTTGACTCAATGACAGGCCTTACGATACAGCACGCACGTGCTAACCATTCAGACATCCAATCCCCCAGGTTGAGATAAAACATGATCATTATCACTATAAGCCACCATACTACACATGTATTTACCTTCCGTTTTCAGCCCCCATTAATTGACCTCCACCCAGCCCCTCTTAATTCTTCTTGGCACCGATGACCCTCGTCTAGCATTCCACACTGAAGTTCGTACGATGGTATGGTCACAGATGATGGATTCCGATTAGGTTCCTCATTTAATAACAAATGATCAGATTCGCCTAAAAATTGGCCTCGCAGTTTGAATATTGGTGTGTTCAGGGAAGGGACAGAGAGAGAAATAGGATTTAACGCCCGCTCTACACAAATTAGTTCATTTCGGGACTAACACACGGTTCAATTTTATTTTCATAATTCGAGGACCCAGCGCGCACTTGCTAACATTCGGCCATCCGACCCCTCGTTCACGGCAGGATGACGAATTGTGGTTATATTCGCCTTATATTTGTCCCTTATCGTCCTGCTGTTCGATACAGCGATTAAAGTACAATATTGGTTCCATCATTATAACATATGTGATAGAGCTAGTTAAACACACTCCAAATGTAAATTTTAACGTAGATGTCATTGCTACGATAGCTGAGTAATACACGTTTCCCGAATCGGCAGTGACGTACGCCAAAGGACAACACATGAGTCCGCTCTTAATAACTGACTGAAGCGACGAGTGAAAACAGATACACGGCCGAATTTCTGCTCACTAATAATTACTTCGAAGACCAAAAGTTGCAGGGATATCTGACAATTCATAAAAAGAATTAACTGCCAGTAGATAAGAGAACACGAAAGAAAAACAGAAAACGTCCGTTAATTACCATGCTTTTATAAGGTATAGAATAAATATAACCAAGGGAATGTACGGACTATTGTATTTTTCTCGTGTTCTTTTATCTAATGACATTCAATTACTTTATTGAATTGCCAGATATCCTCTTACAGTCCCATATCACCAGCTCTATAACATATAATGACCAGAACCAATAGTGTCCTTTAAACCATGTCCTATGCCGAAATCACACGTGTACGTGACAAGTAGTAGGGTGGCTTGCCTAAAAACGTTGGTTTTCTCCAGGTACCCCCCACTACCAAACACCCCAAAATGAATATTTAAAATAAAATTGTACCATGTTAGTCTCGAAATGACAAATTATGTGTTGAGTGAGCGTTAACACCCAAACCTCGCCAATAATCTACAGTGGGTCAGATATGCTGCTAATCTACCCTAGCATTGAGTAGCATGTTCACACATCCCAACATTTCTTGGGAGAGAACTCCCTGGATACCTTATGCCCAAATCGACCCTATAATGTCCCCCCGCAGCCCAAACTTCCTTGGGAGTGATAATATAAAGAATGGGGTTTACACCCCGCGGGTTGTCTTGTTCCTATATAAAATCAGGGGTGGCAGCTCTCGTGTTATACGCGCACATCACGAGAATGATGAGTACACATACCCAGATTCGTTAGTATCGGGAGTTTAACGTCCACTTCCACCTACAGTGATATCGTAGACAAATCAACACAGAGATACAGTCGCTCTTTTATCGTTAATGTAGCTTAGGTGTACCCAGAGATTAATTATACATGGCCTATATAAAGGTATGTTGACATATTATTTTAACGGTTCAGTAAGCCAGTGATGGCTGTCTTTTGTTTTATTTGTGTCTAAAGTTTGACACGTTTATGAATTCTGTGACGTTCGATTTTGTGGTAGTTTATTGTTGTGTGGTAAAAGGAGTGTGTGTGTATCTGGGTGTGCTATTTGTATGATTATTTATGTGAGCACAACAAAAATGCTGTTTTATTTTAAACAGGTGTATGTCTTTTACAAATGAATGAAATGGGGTTTAACGTCCTACGCTAAAGCACCTAACCTGGGCTAATTGAAGACGGGCATACGCTATACAGTGTGCTATGAGGGAAATTTTGCCCGGGCAGCGGCGCTACGGCCTACTCTTATATCGAATTCCAACTGCCAAGGGATCTTTTACGTGCACTCCAATGTGTACACGGGACCTCGGTTTTTCGTCCCATCCGAATGACTAGGCAGCTGTCCTTGTCAGGCCCTCCTTCTGCATCACTGACAAAGGGGAAATCACGCCGGAAAATCGAGATGAACTTTCTCGGCCTATGCAGGGATCGAACACTCGACCTCCAGGCTAGCGAACCAGTGCCTTATCCACTTAGCCACCGTGATCCCCCATGTCTTTTACAGGATATCCCCACTGTAACGTTGATATCGTTGACTAAGCAACAAATAACTGTTATAGAGAGGGAAAGAAATGTGGTTTAGCGTCCACTCAACACAACTAGGTCATTTCGGGACTAACATGTGTTTTTTTTAAATTTTATTTCAACAAATCGCTTGTGCGAAGGGGGCTTTAGCAGTGGGAGGAAACGGAGTGCCCGGAGGAAACCCACGAGGTTGAGATGGCGCTCCTATCTCCATGCCACATACGCTCACACCAGGGCTCGAAACAGCCGCAAGCCAGAGGTAGCCCGCCAGCTAGAGGTCGAAGCGCGGCACTCTAGACCACTAGGTCATCCCAACCCCCCAATAACTGTTATACATGTTGTGTATTAGTTAGTTAAAATTGCTAGCAATCAGACAGGTGTTATATTCCTAAGGAGTTAAAACTATGACTTTTAAATGATATACAGCACTATTGTCCGGGTTTCTGTACTCAATAGTGATAGGTGTTATGACAACTGTATAATTTCTAACCACTTTCTATAACCACTATGTATGATTTAATGACAAAAATGGTCATTAGTAAAAGGCCTAGCTTTATAAGTCAACGGTACCAGCTTAGCAGTGCCCGTAATCTCATAATACTAGATTTCATAGAAAATGCTTTAGTAGTACAAATTGGTTTAACTAATACAGTAAAGAGATAACCCGTGTATCTTGTCGGAAAGTTTTAGCACAAAAACATATAGACCCGCAAAGCTTAAAAATACACCCACACGGCAGCCATGTCTCGAAAAGATAGCAATAGCCATAGACAGAAAGGATAAGAACCGAGTATGCTTTCATAAAATCTGATTTGTTTCGAGTTTACATTTTTCATGGAAACGTAATTTATCTCTATTCCAGAAAACTCTATTATGCTACAAATCGTAGGGTTTCACGTTCCCCAGATCCCAATCTTTCACACCAATTTGAGCTCATCCACAAAATATGAACAACAACCTGTTTCGAGTTCACAAGGTTTACATAAATGGGGCGCGGTGGATGGCAACTCCGGTAGGGAAATCAAAAGAACCGCTGATCCCGATGCTTCAAGCCAGAGTTTTTCTTTTAAAAAATCGATTAAAAGTTCTTGCGTCCATTTTGGGAAAGAGGGGATTGCCTCGGAATGGGGGATCGGAAAAGGCTGAATATCTATGATTTACCTTCCAGACCACAATGCTTTATAACTAAACCCGTAAAAACTTTAACCTCTACCCCCCTAAGAATCTGGGACCTGTTTCACGAAATTTTAACTACATGTAAAATCAAAATTTTAGTTGATACTTCAATTTTGATTGGCTAAGCACTAAAATCCATCTAATATTATCCAATAAAATTACTAAAACTTTGTTTTTTTTATCTTAGTTAAAATTTCGTGAAACAGGCCCCAGTTAGTGATTTACCTGGAAATCTTTAACCACATCGTATTATAACAAAATATACAAGGAGATGTCAATATTGGCCTAGAGTATAAGCACATATCGGCCTATATAGGCTTAGTTACTAGTCAAAAGCGAGTCACCATATAGTTCATAAATGAGTCACAGCTGCTATACAGAAAATGTAGGAAAATAAGTTAACAATAAACCACATCGAGGTCAATAATGGCTCACTATTTTATTTCTATTATACTTTGTCAATAATATGATAGCATTTCGTACGTCTAACAGGCTTCCGGCTAAACATTAAAAAGAGGCATTATTTAAGACTTAAGAGCTAAATATACGTTAAACTATTATATTTAGGCGTTTATTCACATGATAAACCCATATTCAACTCTCTAGAACATCGAATCGCTGAAATTCAAATGGATTAGAACGCCAACGAGATTTTAAAATTTAACGATAAAATGGATAATCGAGACATAGTCTCGTTTGTCCAGTATCGTTTCTATACGATAATAAAAAGAAACTACGCTACACCTTCCAGCACTCATAACTTGGTTCAGAATGAAGTAATTTGACTGAAACTTCCAAAATGTTCATTCTTCATTATCTATTTTGTATTATTGTACCAATAACGGACAGCTCTTTATCTAAATCTTACATAATGCATCTAGTCAGGGTTTTTCGAGTGTTTATATGATAACAGATACCAAAAGTGATATTTGACATTTAAACATAAGCTGAAACTTAAAAATATGATTGAAACACTGAAATGTTAATAATGTTAGTCTGGGAAATTTGTTGTATCATTGCAGAAACCAGAGACAGTGATGTCATAGATAAATAAACAACTTATGGAATTGGAAATGCGGAAGAGTTCTTAAGACTTTTCAAATGTTAATGTGATTTGGAAAAATTGAACTGGTACTTGGTGATCATTTACTATATCTGTGTGAATTAAATATAAATGTATTTTATTTATAATATCTAAGTTGGTAGAATAAATACTTATACATTCGACATTATTCAACTTTTGAATTGACATAATAATGATCATACAGACTTATAGTATTATGTTATTTGCTTGTTCGGCTAACCTAGTTCGTTAGTTCAAAAGACGAACAAATCATCACACAGAGGTTGATACATCAGATATAAGTTGTTGGCAAACGTGGCATACTGGGGTCGTATTCGTATTTAGTAACTAGGCCTACCGATCATTTTCGCCAGCTAAAATTGTGCAATGGCAATGCCGCAATAAATACCAGTAAAAAAAATGAAATTGTATTTTAATTTTAATAGGATTCGGGCTTATGTGGAGTCATTTGACTAGTTGTGTAGGCTAGTCATTTGACTCTAGTCTATTTTACATTGATTCACCTTTCTAGTCTTTTGACTCACTACAGTTTGTCGCGTTACTCATCTGTTGTGTCAGTTAACTCAATAAAATAGTAAAATAACTCACTTTACCACACGAGTCATTTTTGGTCGAGTCACAAACATGAGTCTTCGGACTTATAATTTGAGTCCCAAGTTAGTCAACTAAAAGTGAGCCGTTTTATGGATACTCACCCAAAAAAGACAACTGACCCATTTTTTTCTGTCTGTGTATAAGATTAAGGTTCTTAGGGCACCAAATCGTCTTATTTAATGACATTATACTGAAACAAAAGAGATCTGAAAAAAAAATATCACCGATTCATATGCACTTGTGTCTATAATACCGAGTACTATTTTGCATCCCCGGTGCTTTTATGAATCGCAAAGATCCGATGAGTTTGAGCCACCATCTTGGATCTTTGTGAAGCGACCGACGGAAAGATAAATCACGTGATATTCAAAATGGCCGACATATGGCCAGAATGATTCCCCAGAGAATGTAATGGAGGGTAAACCTCACACTCTCTCTGTGATATGAGATTGCCAACGTCATGCACTCATCGTTTTTAATCGATGTTTTGGGGTTTTTTTTATAATGGGGTTTAACGTCCACTCGACACAAACTAGGTCATTTCGGTACTAACATGGTTTTAATTTTATGTCAATAATTCGCTTGTGCGTAAAGGTCTTTAGCAGTAGGAGGAAACCGGAGGACAGGGAGAAAACCCACGAGGCTGGACAGGTGCCCCTAATCCTTGCCAAGTACATGTACATCCGGGGATTCGAAACACCGCCAGTTGACTCAATGACAGGCTTTATGATACAGCACGAACGAGCTAACAATTGTGTCGATGTAAAAACATAAATAGTCTATAATATACCATAACAATTTTTTTTTCTCAAATTGACAAGTGACGATGAGTTAGCATGTTTCGGCGTCCGCAGGGAACAGCGCGAGGGCCAGGGTACCAAAAGATAGGGGGTGCCCCCCCCCCCCCTCCACCCGGCCTCTAGAAAATTTTGAAGTTTGTCAATTCCGAGAACGCTGTTTAGAGCGCCTCTAGCATCCAAATTCCAACATAAACGATTTAAAATATATGATAATGAAAGAGACAAAAGCCTGATTATTCACAATTTTCGTACCATGAGCAATTCATCTCATAAAAAAATATTTTTTAATTTGACATTCACCAATCTTCATAAGCTTTTTGAACGAGACAGCAGATTTAGATACCCTGGTACCCGGGATCCGGCACCTCTGGGCGTCCGTTATTCACCAGATATAGAATTAGTAACATAATAAAGGCGCCAGGAGTGTTTTTTTTTATTGAGCCTAATTGGTTTATAACATTGACTTGTCTACGATATCACCCTAGGTGGAAGTGGACGTTAAACCCCAGTAACGAACGAACGGGAAATAGATTCTAACCAGCTCTCTTTCTACCCTGAATAACGAAGTATTTCCTATTGGTGAACAACCAACAACCAACCAATTTGTTGTTCGTTATTCACCAGATATGGAATTAGTAATATAATAAAGATTCTAACAAGCCGCCTTTCCAGTGCTGGATCTAGGGGAGGCAAAGTGGGACTAATGTCCCGCCCCCCCCCCCACATTTAGGGGCCCCCCACAATTCTGGCTCATGCTAATATTTTATCTCGGGCGGAGCTAACCAGTACCTGGGCTGAGACGGTGAGGATTGGGGCCCTAGGCAGTAAGGGATATTGTGGGCCAGAGATGGGTTGGGCCCTAAAATTAACTAAATTACATAATTTAGAGGTTCTATCAATCAATAGATCCTAACCAGTTCCGGGGACCACATCCAGCGATGTGAATACTGGGGCCCAACCAGTCCCGGGAAATTAACGTTATTATAGTATAGTAGTTCAGACAATAGAGTTTAATGTTTTATGTCATCTAAAATAATTTCACTAAAATAAGGTAAATGAAAACATCATGAGAGAAAGGTTTAAAATACTCAAATTGTCAACGAGTTCTAAACGTGAATGAAATCGCTGCCTAAATTGTCTCAGATGCACTGAAATTAATCTTTATTTTAAACAAAAAAACTCTGGAGGAAAACACCCCAGGCACTCAAGGGGGTGGAGTACATACTGGTACGATCCGCGGTCAGTACAAACAATTTGAAATGGGGCCCCGCACAGTTGGTATGTCCCGGGCCCCGCACAAGGTTAATCCGGCCCTGCGCCTTTCTACCCGAATAACGTGCTGTTTCATATGGGCAAATAACGAACTAGTTTGTCGTTCGTTATTCATCAGACATTGAATTAGTAATATAATAAAGGGTAAAACGTCGGCGAATAACGAACAGTCCAGGACTGCACGTCACTAAATTAACATAAATTCCATCGGCCTTTTATTATTGGGTTTCCTTTTTTATCTTCCCGTACACTAATAGCCTAATTTTACAGACATTCAGTCGCATTTTGCAGAAAGAAATATGGGAATGGAGGAGAAAAGAAAAAAAATCGCGATTGGGTTCATCAGTAAAAAAAACAATGCTTATTGTAAAGAACCTTACATCAAACAAATAAAATTACCTCTAGTATCTCAAACCTGGGGCCTGTTTCACGAAATTTTAACTTAACATAAAATCCAAATTTTAGTACATACTTAAATCTGATTGGCTAAGCGCTAAAATCAATCTAATACTACGTAATCGAATTACTAAAATCTATGGTGGCTGATTGGTATCATGTCGTGATGTCGTGGTGTCGCCCTTCATAACGCGACAACCCGACACCACCCATACAGTGTCAGTGTGCTATGAGGGAAATTTTGACCGGGCAGCGGCGCTAAGGCCTACTCTTATATCGAATTCCAACTGCCAGGGGATTTTGTACGTGCACGCCAATGTGTACATGGGACCCCGAATTAGAGAGAGTGCTAAGGGTGGGGCGAGTATTTAATGTCAAAATACGTTATTTTGTCATACATCACCGGAAAGGAGGTTTCTATGGCTCTTTAAATATACTTGTAATTTTCGGGCACATTCATGATTACAAACTTTAGAAGAGATAAAAGCATTTTTATTTTGAGCAAAGAAATGGGTTACTAAAAAGCCGACGCATATCAAATTTTGTTGTCTGGTCACTAAAACAATTAAACTGATGTTTCCACCCTGGAATTCAATGCCACAATGACTGTAACATTCAAAGTCAGAGTCGTGCTTAAATTGGATTTGATTATTATCTTTGTTGCATATTCTGTATATATTTGCCCACATTCATATTTTTTGTATCATTTGCTTGATAAGGACGAGAGTATCCTCGTCGAAACGTCGCTTAGTTTCAAACTCAGTAATTGTGTATCCATAAAATTGTACCTTGTGTTATTATGATCAATTACTAAATGTCAATCAAAGAAGACTTTAGATTATATTGGGAGAAGATTCGTAAATTGTATAATTTGTTCTGATCCCGTTTGTATTATACGCATATACTTATAACTATGTATTTGCAAATAACAAAAACTTCAACCAGGACGCCGGTAACATAACAACTATGCCTGATCCAGGCGTAATAAAGACAAGAAAAACGAAATAGGCAGATGATGGCATTCCTTCTCACATACAAGCCTGGGTTTGAACCAAAATTCCATGTTTCTTTGTCTCTACTTCCAGCTTGTGAATCATGAAGCCGAGTGACAGTGGTTGGGACACAGTACGACGAGATTGGCAGGGCGCCCAATCAATGTCCCTTAGATTAATGGGAGGGAGCCTCACAAATCATGTCATTATATGTGAGGTGCCCCTCAAATGATGGGGTGCTTCATAATGAGTCACACGGTGAGCACAACTTGATGGGACGTCAAAAACGGCGTGATCTGTGGTGCACCTTATCCCAGAGGACCTTCCATAATGTCATGATTGGTGAGGCGCCTTATAATGACTATATATGATTGTTGGGCCGCACATAATGCATAATGCCTTTATCCATTGCGGAAAAACTGCTCCCCAAATGGGCGCGATAGGCGCCCCTTCCATTGGACGCAATACGAACGTGTCCATATCGGTATGGGCGCTCTATAAAGCCGATTGACTTGGGTCGGGCGCCCACTACGAGATTGATGGGACGCCTAACCAATGTCACTTCTATTCATGTCGTTATACATGGGGCGCCCCACCCACCAAATGGTGAGGTGCCTCATAATGAATCACGCGATTAACAACTAACTTGAGGGGGTGTCCAAATATCTGTGGTGTGGCTTATCCCAGAGGGCGCCAATCATAAAATGATTGGTTGGGCGCATTATAATGACAATGTATGTTTGTCGGTCCGCACATAATAAATAATATCGAGCGAGATTGGTCGGGCGCTCACGACTGTCTTGGTCAATGGGGCGCTCAATACAGCATGATTGGGTGCCCCTTGAAGGGCTTGTGTTAAATGCGCCCGTTATACAGCGCGCCCCGCAGGATCATGGTCAGACAATTAATTTTATCTTGTGTTTATGGACTTGAAGTCGCTTCCTATTGCTCAGCTAGTAGCATAGGTCAGCAGGTGCCGTGTAAGGCCCGATACTCGGATTATAAGTGGATCTCACTGGCACCCTTCGTATATTCTTTGGATTTACTATCTAGCAATAAAAGAATAGTGAATTCATTACAAAAAGGTGTTAGATACTGCCGCAGACCTGGGCGCCTTGTTTCAAGTACAGATTCAGCGCTCCCCTTTTGCCGTATTTCAAGCACCCCTTTCGTATTAGTATTACAAATATTATAAAACTTAATTAGTAGACTTATTTTAGACTAGAACCTAATGAGCCTTATCCGTTGCCGGCGATATTTTAGGGATTTTTAAGAATTCGCGTTTATTTTTCTGCCAAGAATCTGTCGTGAAGTGCAACGTAGCAGGAATCAAACTTGTATAATATTACTGTCAAGTATATAACGGTTCCAGATACATACAGCATCGATATTGTATAACGTGCGAGCGATACTAAAACGGGTATCAGATTCCAGTGTGAAGACATGCACCCGAAAAAGAAGCCGGGCAGTGTCGCGTGCGAGAGATCATTTTCTTGTTTATGGCGACTGAAGACTTGGCAGATATCTACAATGACGGAAACGCGACTAAACGGTCTGGCTTTATTACACGTCATTATTACGCCCCATCGGCGACCCTGGCAGTCCTTGTCCCCCTAACATTTTTGGGCTAGGTACGGGCCTAGTTTGTGGGCAAGAGGTTGTCGCATGTTGGCCCATCTGTGGTAGAAAGCGTTCTACCCAACGAAAATTTGGGGAAAGTAAAAGGGGAAATCATTAAGTATATATTTTCAAAAATGTTTTGCTATGTTATCTCCCTTAAGTGGATGAGATATAGCGAGTATACATAATAAGGGGATAACTAGAAAACAATTTAAATACAGGTTATAGAAGCTATGCGTAGTCATAACCTTGATCTTACAAGGTGGGATTTTACGATAATTAAGTATGGGATGTGATATCCATTCAATTAGGCGAAAAATGTAAAAATATCAAAATGTTAAAAACCTTGAATATTGAATCAATTATTAGTAAAATGTGATGGTAAATTCCTAATCTATATAACACTGTCTTACAAACCTCATAGTTTCAAGAATATAAACTGACTAGAAGGAATATAATCAGATCACAAAAAATCGAGGCGATTAATAGGGGACTGTTTCACGAAATTTTAACTAACATAAAATCCAAATTTTAGTAATTTGATTGGGATGCTATTAGATTGATTTTAGTGCTTCGCCAATCGAAATTGAAGAATCTACTAAAATTTGGATTTTATTTTTTAAGATTTCGAGAAACAGGGCTCAGTAAATTTATAGTTTCAAAACTTGCCAAAGGGTACCTCTATTAAAATGTCAATCTTATTAAAATATTGATCTATATTTCGTTTCGTTTTTATACTGTCGATGGCCTACAGTACATGTAGATCTAACAAGTTATAGTGGGAGTTCACGTTATAGGACGTCAGGTACCAAGCAAGCGACAGTCATTCGATTAACCGCCATGCTTTTTAAAATCTACTTTTGCTTTGTTTTGATTTATATCGCTGGCAATGTCTACCCACAGCTCCGCGCAAAAAAGGTCAAACAGACCATTTGATTGACTGAACACTCATTTCAAGCAGAACACGAGTTAAATGACAAGTGTTCCGGACCCGAGTGTAGTCAAGACAAGTAAAAACGAATTTTGAACTATGAAAAACGAAACGAAATTGGATCTGTGTTTTTATCAGATTATTTTTAGCTTTGCAGTTTTGCATTAAACTATATGTACTACGACGTATTTTTTATAATTTTCTGAGGGGGTCACTTTATAAGCACTGATCTCTGATCTACTTGACATTGAATGACCATATTCCTCTGAGTGCTAGTAACGGCCTAGCGAATATTCACTGTTGGTCAGTGTGCTACCTGCTACTTGCACAGAAACAACATTTATTCAAATAAATATATTTATTTTTTTACAATAACGCTATTCAAATAAAACAATTAAATATATATATATTATGCAATATACATACTGCAGTGTCATAGTGCAATCTTAAATCCTTGCTTACCTCTCTACAACAGACAGCCTACAGGTATGTACAGCTTCTTGATGAATTGTGGTGAAATTTTGTTAACTGTTGGTACTTATACCAAAAGTTTTGCGTACAAATTGGATAATTAATTAACGGTTTCTTGTTTTTTATTATGTCGACTTATGCGTAAAAAATATGACTCGTGGCCTACTCTAAATTTCCGGGTTAAGGTGGCTCTAAGTTTATCAGTATATTTTATTGTTATGTTTGTTAAGTTCTGCTGAGGCCGTTTAACAGACAGGGAGGGGGCGAGCGAGCGAGACTAACGTGTTCATAATAGGTCATTTTGGGGACAGTTCACTTGATATAAACTAGGTCATTTCGGGACAAACATGGTACAAGTTTATTTCAATCCAAGCAGTAGGCTATGTATTTAATAACGTTTTTATTTATTTTATTTTTTTTTTGGGGGGGGGGGGTACATTCGGATGTGTGCTTCAATATACCAATGGTTAAAATTTCATTTTTCACGAAGATTCCCTGAAATAAAGTTTTGAGGTGTAGCATTTTTTGCGAAGACATTCTAGTTCCTATTAAATAGCCATTTGCAGGGGGTCGCCCCTGGACTGTTCCTCATTCGACGTGTAAGATTTCCTATGTAGCTGTAATATTAGGTATTATAAATGCTTACTTTAAAATAAAAATAAAATCTGCACGGCTTCACTGTGTCAAATAAAATTAACGGCCTACTAAACATAATTAATCTCGGTGAAGGCCATTTCTTTTTTAAAAAATAAATTATGGCACCTGCATAATTAACATGTACTTTAATATAACCGTAAAATCATTGACCCGAACTATTAAAGTACAACCATGCTATCGTCGGTGGGCGATCAAAACCTCGTATATAGGTTTTTGGCAAGTTTTCAGGGGGAACAAAAAACTATCTGCGCTATCGGATTTTTTATTGAATGTGATTATATTTTTAATTTATGAACTAATTTGTGGAACATATAATATGGGAAGGTGTTTTTTTTGGATATTTTTAGGGGTTTATGTGCTGTGGCTATATGCGACATTTTGTCTTGTCAAATGGCGGCGTATGTGATATACGACGTTTTGTTCACTAACTATAAGCAATTTTCTGGGTATATACGACGTTTTGTTCTTAATAACCTATTTACACAGATTACTTCCTTACGGTAATTTACCTAGTGCATTGGCGGACGCAGGATTTTTTTTAACGGCCGGGGGGGGGGGGGGGGTCCGGAGCAAGTCCGGAAAAATCGGGGTGTCAGTGGTGGATTGTGAAGCTTATCTGCACCCGAATATAACATTCAATTTTATCAGCTGCATCACCCTAACAAAGTACTGAAATGTACACGTTATTTTGTATACTGTTATTTAAGGGAGCGGGGGTGGGGCACCTCGATCCGCCACCGGCCCAATAGGTTATCCGTGGCTTAGATATATCCACCATATAAACCAAGGTAAATTAAGCGGGGTCATCCGATCCACTACACAATTCAGGATAGGTTACCCGGGGCAATGGTATCCACGACATTACTCAAGGTTAAGTAACCTATAGGGCTGTAATTTTCGCGACATATTTCAAGGCAAATAATCCTGAGCCATAATATCCACGACATAATTCAAGGTAAATTACACAGGGTCATAGTATTGTAGTGAACGAGTGGATAAATCAACACTGTTACTAAATTAAGAGTACTTGCTTCGTTGAGGTCTTGACATAAAGTGAGGTATAAAACACACACCGGAAGTTAGTAGTGTTGGTGTCACGTGGTTCTCCACATTCTCCCCCATCTTGTTGAGCCGAACATGCATTGATGTTAGAAGGCGAACATATAAGTTAAAATATATATATTGAAAAATAAAAAAAATAAATGTCAGCTGATATATATAGTTCTAAAATGATGGGTGTTCTTAATTGTTCATAAAACAGTGTTGATGCACACAAATGTTAAAATGTTATAGTTCACGATAAAATAGACTCTGGAATAGTCCAAAATAAAAGAAAAGTCATTCAATCCACAGATAAAATAAACTCGGAAGTTTATAATAAACAAACAAAAAGTTCCCAGATAAAATGAACTCGGGAGTTCCAAATAAAATATATAGGCAGTTTCAGCTATCCAATTACTATGACAATCCTGAGAGCATGAACCCTCAGAAATTTGACGTTGACAAGCTTCGTTTACCTAATCTGTTCTGGAAACTGCTGGGTTTTTTCCAGGGTCGCCAATTAATTTGGAATTAAAGAACAGTCTTGATTAAAATCGCCCATTGTAGGCATTTAAAATGTTCAAAAATCTACATATCTAAATCCATTCATTCGTCATAGTAAAACTGGTTAAAATAAGGGCTGATTAAAGGGATACCAACGCCCTGGCACAAAAGTTATAAAAACTATTTACACAAATTCATCAAACTCTTCAATTCTCCCAGACCTGGTGGATCAAACTCTACACTTCTCTCAGACCTTTTGAATAAAAGCAGAACGAAGTCCAAAATCAAGGGGATTCAACTCAAATCCAGAAGAGGAAGTGGTTGGTTGGGTGGAAGTCAGCTGGTGCAGGACACTCTGAACCGACAAACCCAGAATCCTCAGGAAGAGCCAGATCAACAGGAAATGATCTGTTGTTTGTTTCCTCTTATTAGGATGGACGACTATGGTTGATATGCTCTCTGTAAGCAAGTTCTCTTGTTTCCCATAACCTGCAGGCTTATGACTAGTGGTGTAAGACATTGGGGACGCTGTAACCGAATAACTAAACTTTACACCACTAATGACTTTAGTATCAGCAGTGACTGGAAGAACAGAATCCAAACATTTTACTTTTACATTTTGTCTGGAAGCGATTGGATAAGAGGGTGGATATATGATTGACTTCTCTGAAGCTGGTCCACAATCAGTTATTGGAGAGGCAATTCTGTCATTCAATGTAGATCTGGTAAAAGTCTGTATTGTGGGCAAATTACTAAAATGGTACAAGGTGCTAGGCAATGAAGGAACAAATATTGTTACCGGTGAAAGATCTGGCTTGGGCACAGGTGAAAGGCAGAACATATTATTATTAGACGATCCTGTAAAGCGTAGATCTAACAAAGGCGCTACAACTAAGGACTGAACCCCTATGTCCACTATTGTCGGAGACGTTGTACATATATACGGGTGGAAATTTGATGCATCAACTTTCAGACTGGATTCATCTAAATGTATAAAAGTACTGTCTTGTAGTTCATCTCCCTTTGACGCATTCAGTAGTGGAACAAAAGCCAGCATCTGATTATCATTATCGGATTTCTTGTTAGGCGGTGATACAGAATTAGGTGTTTTGGTTATAGGGAATTGTTTAGAAATTGGACCACTCTCAGATACACTTACTTGCACTTCTACACTCACAGTAACATATTCCCGAATCGATGTTATTGGAGATATTATGTGGTTGCCTGGTGGACGAGAAGACTGGGTGGTATAAGAAGACTGGGTGCTAGGGGAATATGACAAGGAGCTACTACATTAGTGTGAACCCTCTCAACCATGTATGGAGCTGATGGTGAAGTTAAAGGTCTAAGCTGATTGTCAGCATAATTCAGAATGGCGCTTTCTTGTTTCTTGCCAGGCAGGTGTGACTTGAAAATATCTTGAGCAAGCAAAGGAGCATTTGCAAGTGGCTGAAATCCCTTATCTGCTTTAACTGACAAATGTTGCGACTTCCATGAACTAAATTCCTTTCTTAAATCATAACTTTGTTTTCTGATTGCATCCATGACCTGTTCAAATTTAGTTTCGACGACCTGCTCCAATGCTTTCAATCGGGCATCAAAATTCGAAGGATCCCTACTGTCTCCCCCATCACCTTCTGGCGGTTCGAATCTAAGCTTACCGCCCTTCTCTCTTATTGATATTATCTGCATTGCTTGTTGGTGAGCAATTGTTGGTAACTTCACCAGTTCTTCCACGGTGGCAGTCTGCATGTATATAACCATCTTTATTAGGTGAATGGAAGGGGTCCTTTAATTTATAAGGTAAGTCTGTTATAGGGAGCGAGAAGGATAATATTACTTGATTAAATACTGGTAGTTACAAATAGAGACCAGATCAAATGGTGAACACTTTTAATGAATCTGAGTTTGAACTAACCTAAGTGAACCAACAATAAAGTCAGCTGTTAAGGTCAACTCAAAACAATAGGAGTTGTGATGTAAAAGTTAATTATAATAGAACTTACTCACTGGTAACGTGACTTCTCAGACTAGAAATAATGAGTATTGATGGATGTCGGATAATTTATTTTGTTAAATTCGAGTTGTAAATATATAAAGACTTAAATTGCTATTTACTACTCAGTTATGGTTTATACCCGATCTGAACATTCAGTAAACCAGTGAGTGATTACTCACACTTCACCCCCACTGATTGAGAACGCTATCGGCGTATAAACAAAGCAGACGACTTGAGTTGAGCAGCAATTAAACAGCGATGACAAAAATAGGTTTTGTAGAAAATATATTGTCTTGGGCTTCAATTAAATTAGAAATAAAGAAATGTATTACTAGTTTCCACTATGCTGCACTCGGTGTGAACATTCAGACAATCAAAAGAATAAAATCCCAAAGATGTTGAACGCTACCGAGCATAAACAGCAGACGATGGAGTTGGCGTAGTAATACAACTCTATGGACCTAGCGATGTGCGCTCTCAATATATTCAGAATATCAATAAAAATACCCTGTTTTATATTGCAAGCAAACTGTATGGTTTTTATATACGAAATAAATAATTTAATACTAATTTCGACCACGACAAATAGCAAACGATAGAGAACTATTTCCTCTATTTAACACTATCTTTCGTAAACCCTGATAAACAATTTAGTTGATCAGCAAAATATCACAGTAAATTATATATAAAACAATTTACCATGAATGACTTCATACAAAAAAACCTTGTACGGCGACGCCAAATGTAGTGAACGAGTGGATAAATCAACACTGTTACTAAATTAAGAGTACTTGCTTCGTTGAGGTCTTGACATAAAGTGAGGTATAAAACACACACCGGAAGTTAGTAGTGTTGGTGTCACGTGGTTCTCCACAGTATCTACTACACATTTCCAGGTAAGTTTTCTGGTAGGTAAATAGCCTTCCGTCGGTTCTGGTCAGGGGCGGACTGGACTCCCGAAGGGGGCCCTGTGCAGGGTAACTGAAGGGGCCCTTTGGAATCAAACACCACTAGACCAGAGGGAGAAGGGGGGGGGCATTGTCACCCGAGTGGGGGCAAAATCTGAGTTAACTTTTCTAGAGGCATTTTTCACCAGGAATCCGAATCTGGTAGGTAATAAGCCAGATGAGGGGGCGTTTCCGAGATAATCGAGGTCAAAGGTCAAGGAAGGCCAAATAACGAAAAAAACGTATATAATTCAAAATTTGTTCAGAATAGGGCTGGAAATCATTGATAACAGCAATGAGACAATTATAATACAGTAATACATGTATAATAATAACAATGAGCTGCGATGACACCTGCATACCCGTGGTATTAAGCTCTATTACTATGATAATGAAGGGGCGGCATTCAATGCCAAAATACAAGTCTTAGTACGAAATTCCAGATATAATATTACATATCACTGACAAGCTTGTTGAATGCTCTCTTCAAATATGTAATTCTTATGGTGTATTCATAGTTACTTACCTTAAAAAGCGTTCAAAGTTTGGTGGTATAAGCTCTATTACTATGATTATTAAACGGGGGGGGGGGGGTATTCAATGCCAAAATACGGGTCTTAGTAGGGAATTCCAGATATAATGTTACATATCAGCGAAAAGCTTGTTGATTGCTCTCTGCAAATATGTAAACAATCGTCTGGCACATTGAGATTTACTTACCTTACAAAACGGTCACGTTTGGTTGGTACTAAACTCAATTACTATGATAATGAAGGGGGAGGGGGTATTCAATGCCAAAAATACGTGTCTGAGTACGAAATTCCAGATATAATGTTACATATCAGCAAAAGGCTTGTGAATTGTTCTCTTCAAATAAGTAAATAATTTTTTAGCACATTAAGATTTACTTACCTTAAAAAGCAATCAAAGCTTGGTGGTATTAAACTCTATTACTATGATAATAAAGGGGGGGGGGGTATTCAATGCCGAAATACGGGTCTTGGAACGAAATTCCAGATATTATGTTACATATCAGCGAAATGCTTGTTGATTGCTCTCTTCAAATATGTAAATAATTTGCTGGCACATTAAGATGTACTTTACCTTACAAAACGATCAATGTTGGGTGGTACTAAAATCTATTACTATGATAATGAAGGGGGGGGGGTATTCAATGCCAAAATACGGGTCTTAGTACGAAATTCCAGAGATATTGTTTCATATCACAGAAAAGCTTGTTGGTTGTTCTCCTCAAATATGTAAATAATTTTATGGCACATTCATATTTACTTACCTTAAAAAGCGATCAAAGTTTGGTGGTATTAAGCTCTATTACTATAATAATGAAGGGGGAGGGGTATTCAATGCCAAAATACGGTTCTTAGTACGAAATTCCAGATATAATGTTACAAATCACAGAAAAGCTTGTTTATTACCCTCTTCAACTATGTAAGTAATATTATGGCACATTTATATTTACTTACCTTAAATAGCGATCAAAGTTTTGTGGTATTAAACTCAATTACTATGATAATGATAATGAAGGGGGGGGGGGTATTCAATGTCAAAATACGGTTCTTAGTACGGTACGAAATTCCAGATATAATGTTATTATAATATTACTGTATTATAATTGTCTCATTGCTGTCATCAATGATTTTCGGCCCTATTCTGGACAGGTTTTGAATTATATATGTTTCTACCAGATTCGGATTCCTGACGAAAAATGCCTCTAGAAAAGTTAACTGAGAATTTTCCCCCACTCGGGTGACAATGCCCCCTCCCCCCTCTGGTCTACACCATGCTCCCCCCAGAAATTTTTTGAAATTCGCCATGCGGAAAAACCCGTTTTCCAAGCATCTGGGGATCTATTTTGGAAAAATTAAAACTCCATTTTGGCGAGGAATTTCTCTGGGATATTATCGTTTTCCAAGCATCTGGGGATCAATTTTGGAAAAGTAAATCTGCCGAATTTCAAAAACAAATTGCTTAATAAATTTTAAAAAATACTTAAAAGTAATACTGTCGGTCAGTGATAATAAACAAGACTTCGACATATATATCAACTTATGATGAATTGTGGATAAAAGACTGTTTATATTAAGCTGGTAAACGTACAAATTACTAAATCAGTAGTTTTTAAAACTTACAAGTATTACATGACATAAGACTGAATACTACTGCAACTGAAGACATGTCCAAAAAATACCGCCAGATGCCAGAAGCGGGAAAAATGCTTTTTCAGCTGAATGGTGCTGCCCCGGCCCTAGGGCAAATATCACGAGGTCCCACCCACACTAAATATGTCATCAGCAACAGTATAATATGTATTTGTGAGCCGTTATAATAACGCGTTACGACTGTAACAGATCAAACTCATTGTATTACTAATCATTATAATATTAATTTCCTGTGACGCGTGCGTAAGGAATATACCGGCAATACTTTGCAAAGCAAAGTACTCAATACTCAATTTCATGAGGTGAGTCATACGACTTACCTCATGAAATTGAGTACTTTGCTTAGCAAAGGGCTGGATTTGGCCAATTGATCTATTCCTCTTCAATGTGAAGTTGTTCCACAATGTCCGACTCCGTGGCCATCATCATAAAAGCCGCATTTCTTAGGCGATTTTTGATATACTTGAGTTTGGGAAAACTCCGCTCGCATGGGACTTGGGATACTGGTAATTGGGCCCCTCTTGAGGAAAATGGAGGCCCAATGGTCACCGAATAGAGGCCCACTTACCAATGGCAAGTGGGCCCCTACTCTTGACTATGGGCTCCCAATTTTGACAAAAATAAATGACTATTTTTACTGAATTTTGATGTATTTTTGAGTTTTTAATCCAAAATATATATATATTGGGCCCCTCTTGAGGAAAATGGGGCCCCTTGGCCACATGTAGACTACTGACATGTAGAGTGGGACCCAGCTTACGTCAAATATGGGGCCCAAGTGGAGGGAAATTGTAGGGACAAAGCTATAGCTGACATGGGGATGGGGCCTCCAAGTTGAGGCAACTGGGGCCCCAAAGCCTTGTCACAGAAATCATAGGGGGTGCAAACCCCCCTTGGCACTCTTTTAAACCCTTTATGTTCATTCTTACATAAAAATATTTGTTCATCTTGTTTTTTTTTTAAGTGGGGGCCCGCCTGTGCTAGCACAGGCGCACAGGCGGGCCAGTCCGCCCCTGCATGTGCTGTACTTGATAACAAAAGGAAAATTTTACCTACACATTATTTTTATAAAATAAAGGCTGATGAAGACTGACGGGTTCAAGTTGTTTTAAAACGTATCACATATATTGAGTTAATTGCTCGGCCCTGGGGTAGAGGATTTTAAGGGATTTTAACACAAAATTAATAATAATAATAATTCATTTCTTATATAGCGCATTACACAGAAGTTTCAACGCGCTTTACAATATAAACACAAACTACATTAAAACTGATATACTGTGTATAAGTATTTAAAAATATGATCAGGTAATACACGGCATATGTTAAACTGTTGCATATACACACAGAAATATGATACATTTAAAACATTCAAATATATAATAAAAACAGGAGGATAGAGGTGGCATTATATGTACATGATATGATATTTTACAACAGTTACAAGTTTTAGGTGTTATAGGATTCTTTAAAAAGTTGTGTTTTCAACTGACATTTGAAAGATTTAGAATTTGAAATTGTTCGAAAAGAGACAGGCAGAGCATTCCAGAGCCTCGGAGCACAATGCTTGAATTCTCGATCGCCATAGAAATTGGTTTTGGGATTTTTTTTCCTCGGGAATTGGAGAGTATAACCTTCTGAAGAACGCGTATTTTGGAGTGGACTTTTCACAGTCACTAGTTCGTTTAATTATACAGGTGCACAGCCTTGAATTGTTTTAAAAGTTAAAACGATTATTTTAAACTTGGATCTTTGAGAGACTGGCAGCCAATGAAGTTTTCTGTAGTTTACGAATTTGAAAAAGTTGGAGGTTTTGGTAAAGGCTATTGCAGTAGTCAAGGCAAGAGGTTATCATGGCATGAACTAGTTTTTCCACAGAACATTTATCAAGGAGGGGTCGGATTCGTCCTATTCTGTACAGAGCGTATGATATACCTTTGCTGGTTTGTCCATAGAGCAGTCCGTTTCAAATATAACTCCAAGGTTTCGGACTGTATCTGCAGTAGCAACCGTCGTATCGCCAACTCGTAACGAATCAAGGTGATCGCCAGTTTCACCAAACCGTGATGAGAAATAGATTACTTCCGTTTTTCCTTTGTTAAGCACTAATTGGTTCTGCTTCATCCACACACGAATCTCACTTACACAGTTTTCGATAAGACGCTTTTAATAAGGAGCCTTTTGTACAGGAAATGTATATCTGCGTGTCGTCAGCATAAATCATTGACTCAAGACCGTGTTTTGTTATGATATCCTCAATGGGTGATGTGTATAATGTAAATAACACAGGACCTAGGATTGAACCCTGTGGAACACCTCGATGCAGAGCCTGCTCGGAGGAGGTAGTATTTCCGATTACCACAGATTGACTTCGGTCGCTTAGGTAGGATGTAATACATTCCAATGCTGTGTCAGATATTCCAAAACGAACATCTTAGCGTTGAAGAAATAATTTGTGGTTAAGGGTGTCAAAAGCTGCACTTAGGTCCAGCATGACCAAGATAACATGATTTCGTTCATCTAATGCACAAACTATGTCATTGTGCACGCGGAGTAATGCTGTCTATGTGCTGTGGTTTGCGCGGTATGCGGACTGACATGTAGAGTACAAGGAGTGTCCACTTAGGTAGTTATTCAACTGGATGGAAGCAGCTTTCTCTAGGATTTTAAAAATGAAAGGAATGTTGGACACTGGTCTGAAATGTTTGAGGATATCTGGATCAAGATTTGGTTTCTTATCAAAGGGCGAACTAGAGCAGTTTTAAATAATTCAGGGACGATGCCAGCTTTGAAAGATTTACATATTAAATCAGTTATTGATGGAGCCACTTGATCCACATACTGTTTCAACAGAACGGTTGGCATGGAGTCGAGGGTACATGACTTCGATGGTGCCTGAAGGACTAACTTCTTAACTTCCTGTTCGGATACAGGTTCAAACTGGCTAAACTGCGAAGAACATTTCCGTTCCTCTGCCACGCCTAATGATGTTGTCATGCCCGAATAAAGTTTTTCTTTTTTGGAGATAAAGAAGTTAGAAAGCATCTCAACTGCCTCCGATTGGGAACTTGCAGTAGGTGTGACGGGTGTGCTTCTGTTGTTAATTCCTATCATATGATCAACTATCCGGAAGATTTCTTTAGAAGAAGCTTTTTCTATTCTTGATTTGTGGTACGATGATTTTGTACTTTCAACTTCTGTAAAATATTTTAAACGTTGGGTTTTGTGAATTTGCTTATCAATTTCGAGACCAGAAGCCTTCCAATTTCTTCCGGCGCAGCGCACTCTCTTTCTTCCTTCTGAGAGTTCGGAAGTAAACCAGGGGGCTTTTGGTTTATCGACGATGTTTTTTTTCTGACGTAGGGACTAAACGGTCCAAAACTTGCTGAACAGTGGAATGGAAGTTGTATGTCACTGTGTTCACATCACTATGAGAAAGGGGACAGAGAAGACTGAAGAGATTCTTGAAATTCTTTGAGATCCAGATTAACAAGCTTTCGGCTTTTTATGGAGATTTTCTTGTTAGTTGGGTGCGCTATGTTGAGATTAAAAAGTATCTGGCTATGACCGGACGGTAAATCGTTGTTAGTGTACACATTGTTGAGAAAATCATCAGACAATCTAGTGATTAGGAGGTCTAACATATGACCCTTTTCATGCGTTGATCCTCGGACATGTTGCTCCAGGTTGAATGAAGTTATAAGATCGGCAAAAGTTAACACTTCGAATTTAGATGTTTCACAGTGAAAATTAAAATCGCCGCCAATCAGTTGATTTCAAGGTCTGATAATAAGTTCTTCTAGTAAACTACTGAATTCAGATATAAAATCGTTTGTAGACCACTTATTTTTGTGAGAATATGGTGGGCGATACACTACAATTATGTTAAATAACTGACTTCCAGAACATATGGATGCGTCTAGGTATTGGAAGGAGTTATATGAACTGCTTTTTTTCAGTTTAGTGTTCAGGTTATTTTTAGTCAAAAGGCCCACACCGCCACCTTTGCGATATTTCCTTTGCTGGTGGTAGAGATTATAACCACCTAGGGAAGAGCAAAAATCGCCAACAGTGGGGTCTGCACCATTTTGGATCCAAGTTTCTGTTAGCAAGTAATTGTCAATTTTATTTTCAATGATTGAAGATGTGAGGGCACCTACTTTGTTTCTTAGGGACCGAGCATCCCAAAGACCACAGTTCAAGTTAGCCTTGGTCGATTGAGATGACACACGGTCAACTTTGACCAAATTTATCGGTATAACACATTTCAATCGAGTATTGTTATTAGTATTGTCACAGGGAGTAAGCTTATTGATTCCATATTTAGGTATATTGTCTGGAGTAAATGGAGCTTTGTTTGAGTTCCGAACAACTTCAATAGATGAATTAAGCAGTTTTATTCCAAAATATATTATCGGGATTAGCCCTTTAATTCCCGATTCTGCTATGCACATGGAGATCGCTTCATAATTTATTGTCCCCCGCCTTTCGAAGAAAGCAGGGGACTATTAAAATCTGTTCGTCCGTCTGTCTGTCTGTCTGTCACACGTTTTGGGACACAATTACTCTCATTCTGATTGATGTAGGTGTTTATTATGTCAATACCTTGATGGAGTTCGAAGATGAGCATATTCTGCTTAGGGTAAGCAGAGATAAGCAATTTGATTGGTTGATGCTTTAGGACACGATAACTTTAATTCTAATTACGCGAGAGTGATGAAACTTGGTGTATAGTTTCATTACATCAATACCTTGACTAAGTTCGATAATGAGCATTTTCTGCTCAGGGAAAGTAGAGCCATAACCAATTTGATTTGTCGAGACTTTGAAACTGAATAACTCTCATTCTAATTGAGTTAGAATGTTCAAACTTAGTGTGAGTGTTTATAAGGTCAATGTTTTGATGGAATTTTAAGATGAGCATTTTCTGCTTAGGGTAAGCAGAGGCAGGAAATTTGATTGGTTGATGCTTTGGGACACGATAACTTTAATTCTAATTAAGTGATGAAACTTGGTGTGTAGTTTCATTACATCAATACCTTGACTGAGTTTGATAGTGGGCATGTTCTGCTCATGGTAAACAGGGTGATAAGCAATTTGATTGGTCGAGTCTTTGGAACACAATAACTCTCATTCTAATTGAGTTAGAATATTCATACTTGGCATACGTGTCTATTAGGTGGATACCTTGATGGGGTTCGAAGGTGAGTATTTTCTGCTCAGGGTAAGCAGAGATAAGCAATTTGACTGGCTTATGCTTATTAAGTTCTGATTAAGTGAGAGTGAGGAGACTTGGTGTATAGTTTTAGCTTTATTACACCGATACATTTACCAAGTTCGATATTCAACATTTTCTGCTGAGGGTAAGCAGAACGATAAGCAATTTGATTGGTCGAGACTTTGGAACACAATAACTCTCCTTCTAATTGAGATAGAATGTTCACACTTCGTGAAGGCATTCATTATGCGAATGACTTGATGGAGTTCGATGATGAACATTGTCTGCTTAGGGTAGGCAGAGATAAGCAACCTGATTGGTTGATGCTTTGGGGCGCGATAACTTTGGTTGTAATGAAGTGATAGCAATGATACTCAGAATATAGATTCATTATATCATTACCTTGACTAAGTTCGATGGTGCAAATTTTCTGCTTAGGCTAAGAAGCGATAAGCAATTTTATTGGTCAAGGTAGAATTTTGATGTAGATGATCATTAGGCGAATATCTTGACTAAGTTCAATATTTAATATTTTGAGCTAAAGCTAATATTTTGAAAAAAATAAATGTTCGATTAATTTATATTTGTCATCTTATTATTTTGGGTTTTCGGCGGGGGACATCAGCCTCACTGTTGGCTTGTATGACATATTCCGAGGGGGCGCAGGGTGTGGGGGGTACGTTTTGGAGAGTATATTGTGTGAGAGAGAGAGAGAGAGAGGGGTTTAACGCCCACTCGACACAAACTAGGTCATTTCGGGACTGACATAATATGGTTTAATTTTCTTTTAATAATTCGCTTGCGCGTAGGGGTATTTAGTAGTGAGAGGAAACCGGGGGACCCAGAGAAACCCCACGAGGTTGGACAAGCGGCCCTACTCCTTGTCACGTACAACTAGGTTTTCGAAGGGTATATTGAAGTTTGGCATCTTCCTCGATACAAAGTAGTTATCAATCATATTACGCTATACGTACGGTTGAAGTTCGACAGTTATTATCGTTATGTCAATGAATCGAGTTTGTTTACCATGGGGCAATCTGTCACTTAAGAAAACAGTTTTGTGTTGTTTTATGCACCTTTAACGAAGCATGCGTCATAGTTCATGGCCACTGCTATCAGCCAATTAAAACAAAAGGCAACGGGTTCAACGTATAAAAGGGGATTTCCCGGTTATAAATGACCATAAATTATTACTTTCACAGATTAAACTTCGAACCGTGTGTCTATATTTAGCAAGTTAAATAAGTGCGTTGTAATTCATCGCCCAACTTTATAGTCAAATTTATTTACAAGCAAATAAAAATGAATTACTGAATTGCTTCTCAGGGATTTGGTTTTATATTAAATTAGAAAAAGAATTAAAAAAACGAGACAAACACCACACTTTTAATATTCAGCGCATTAAAATTAATTTCATATTATAAAGTTCTACAACACGTGTCCTAATATGTGAATATTTACTCAACAAGATATATCCGAATATCCCATTACATGTATGTTTAATAAACAATTATTATAATTTCTCACTGAAGCTATAATTACGTATATTTTTTTTATTCTGGATAATATTCAAAGCGATTTTGAGATTGTATGTAACTGCAGTTGATATTGTTTTTGGACAAGATCTATATCATGTAAATGTTATATAATATTATATAAATTATAATTTAGACATTTAACTCACATGGCGAACCCACAATACACTCTCTCTAGACACACGAGAGAGAGAGAGGGGGAGAGACGGGTTTTAACGTCCACTCGACACAAACTATGCCATTTCGCGACCAACATTTCAATAATTCGCTTGCGCATAGGGATCTTTAGAAGTGGGAGGAGACCGGACTACTCGGGGAAAACCCATGAGGTTTGACAGGCGACCCTACTCCTTGCCACGTACAACCGACAATTCGAAACCACGCCAGTTGACTTAAATGACAGGCTTTATGATACAGCGCGCGCACGCTTACCATTCAGCCTTCAGCCCCCCCCCCCCCCCCCCGAGACACATAAAGAAAGAAATTCGCGGTAATATACGCTACATTACGCACTTTGTTACTAGACTGTATTTTTTAGAATTATTGTAGAATCGGACCTGAAGGCGATAAAGAATATATATAATGTTGTCAGTGCAGTAACGTTTTTCAGATTAATGGTAGACAGTTTAATGGGGGAATGCTCACTAGTTCACCCATGGACTAGTTAACCCGTCTCGTGCCATAATAATATAATTTTATGTTCCCTCAACCGCTGGTGACTAGGAAGTGTAGTTCGGGTTGTCCAGGACGATAAGATTAATAATCTAGTTTTGGTTGCTACGTTGGGGAAATTAGGCGCCGAGTAGTTTAAAGTACGTTCTTAGGTCATACTGTTTGTTATTGGGCCAAGTGGCATGGTTTAAGATTCCAACTTTGCACTCGACAGCCTTGAGGGGTTTATCCGGTTTCCTCATATTGATTTATCGAAAGCGAATTATTGAATTAAAATTGAACCAAATGATGGTTTACTCAGTCCATAAGATTGAAGTTTGACACGGGATGTCATCAGCGGTTGGTTAAAGGGGAATAAACTCAGTCCATAAGTTTGACACGGGATGTCATCAGCGGTTGGTTAAAAGGGAATAATGTAAGATAGAGCCGACATATTATCTCGATATATGTTACAAAATAGATGATCAAAATGAATATATGTTGAAAATGTCAGTCAAATTACTTCACTCTCAGTCTCGATTACCAGTGCTACAGTTGTTACGATATTCAATTTTACATTTAATCATTAACTGCAATTTTTAATCTGTGGAAAATCGAGAGTATCCTATGACATCGAGAGTAGGTTGTGGTCGTCGTAGGTTAAGTACTGTTTAATTAATAATTTGTGTAACATTTGATCAAGTTTTGTTGCTATCTTCAAAAACGTGAGCGACATTTTGCCCGGACTGTAATATTTAATTCCAACAGTCATGGGTTCATTTACCCATGTACCTAGATTTAGAGACTATCACATGATACAATAACATGCGTACGGCTTTACCAACAGCGAACGAAACGAGGTTTAAGAAACAGATGCGGTGCAACTTCTTACGATGTTCAGTTTTGGAGAGATTGTCCTATCTGAATCACCAGCCCAAACCATGACGTGGCTCCACAATGTAAACACCACCAAAACGTCACTGTTCCATGTGTTCTTCCCAACACTTGGTAGATTCCAAATCAGAGGCGTCACTAGGACCCAATTAGATCCGGGGCACAGGCTCAACTCGTACATATTTTCCAGTATTCGTTTTAATAACGACATGACGTTGCCGTGGGTATTCTATTGATGTTTCAAACCGCGGATTATTTTTGTCGATATAATAATATAGTTATTAAAACGAATACTGGGAAAAATGTACGAGTTCTTGTGAAGTTGTGAGCTAAATTATCACGAACTAAAATTTAATGTGATATTGTTGTTCCACTAAACATACACCGCGGGTAAACTAGTTCATGCACGATCGTTTCTATACTATTTTCAGTCAAATATTTATTTAGTTATATAATACTGTATTAAACTGTGCACGTGCAGGCAATTGAGGAAATCTACGGTGTCCCAGAAAGGACAATCCAGAAAAGCTTCGCACTGGAAAGCTTCTTTTCCGTACTCGGGACATTCGAAATAATGATAGGGAAAAGTAGTGAAATTATTGCAAATTATCGTATAGATCCAGGGCACACATGAAAAGATCCGGGGCACGTGCCCCCTGTGACACCCCCTAGTGACACCACTGTTCCAAATCTGTGTTGTTATCAGGCATTTGAGGAGGGCGTTTTCGATATATTGGGGTCCAACGTCTACAATTGGTGGAAAAAGTGATTATGTTGACATAGCAATCAAGATGTCACTAGCCTTTATATTTTCTGTTTAAAATTGTGACTATTTACCTGCATTCTACCACGAATTCCTTCGTTTTAATGGATTAATTCATGACATTTATGATTCTGGTGCGGAAATCTTCATTTTTTAATTGTTTACTTGATGTGTTGAGTATCTGACTTTTATGTATCTTCCATGCACTTTAAGGTATGCATAACTTAGAAAGTGGATTTAAATCTTAAGTTGAATCTTTTATAATCAGAGTGAACTCCTCTGGAGAAAAACGTGGATTGAAGATACACTATAAATCTTTATCATACAACAGCCAACGCTCGTGTGGGTTGTGTAAATGAACACATTTTTTCTTTTGGCTCATTTACTTGACATGCTGAAGAACATGAACTTTGACGAAGCTGCTAGCCTCAATGACAATTTGAAAGATACGCTTCAAAATAAAACTACAAATGATCGACCTCGCATTTAAACATACCTATCAAGTAACCTATCTTACCCAGGAAACATCGGGAAACACATCTTCTTCACCTGTTCCATAGAACATACACCAGGTATATCACGACATGCAACACCTACCATTACTCTAAAATCAATAACAAAATCAGCTGTCAGCAAGCATGTTACTCGAAGGTACTCTGGCTTGCGGTTGTGGTTTCGAGCCTTAGTGTGAGCGTACGTGACATGGAGATAGGGGCGACTTCTCAACCTCGTGATTTTCCTCCGGGCACTCCGGTTTTCCCCCACTGCCAAAGACCCCTACGCGCAATCGAATTATTGATATTGAAATTGAAAACCATACGTTAGTCCCAAAATGACCTAGTTTGTGTCGAGCGAAAAACCCATTTCTCTCTCTCTCTCTCTCTCCCTCTCTCTCTCGAAGATCCAAAATACACAGCACATGTAGTAAACCGCCCGTCATTAAACCAAAAATCCCCTCCCTCTCTCTCTCTCTCTCTCTCTCTCTCTATCTCTCTCTCTCGAGATCGCAGATGCAAAATACACAGCACGTGTAGTAAACCGCCAGTCATTAAACCAAAAATTCCCCAATCTAGTACAAAGATATCATCTTACGTTTGAAACTTAACCTCGAATCAACCGAATGTGAACTTACAAAATCTAACGCAGAAAACGAACAACTTAAGACCGCCCGTCATTAAACCAAAAATCCCCTCCCCCTCTCTCTCTCTCTCTCCCTCTCTCTCTCTCTATCTCGATCGCAGATGCAAAATACACAGCACGTGTAGTAAACCGCAAGTCATTAAACCAAAAATTCCCCACTCTAGTACAAAGATATCATCTTACGTTTGAAACTTAACCTCGAATCAGCCGAATGTGAACTTACAAAATCTAACGCAGAAAACGAACAACTTAAGACCGAAGTTACAACATTAACTGAAGAAAATAATGAATTTTCGGCCACAATACACAAACTAGTGTACTACAAGATAACAACATAGTGTCTTAACATAACATCAAATTAAAGTCAAAATGAAATGAAATTGGGGATAATAGGCTGCCCAGTATCTATAACGTTATGAGAGAATAAAATGAATTGAACCAAAGCGAAATATACTCATAGGATCACCTTTAACTTTGAAAAATGCAACTTAATAGATTAGACAGGGACTGAAATACTTGTATTATAACAATCCGTGGTGGCAAGATTATCGATTCTATTATTTTTCTCAAAAGATGCCCCCCTTCTGTACTTGTTGAAAATATAGCATTTCTTATCGGATCTAATAATATATGAAGATACTGTTGTGCTAATGATTGTATTGAGCAGTATACTGAATTGTTCCGAAATATTTTTCCTAATGGTTTAATTTCTTTCCTTGAACTGCTACCCAGAGAAACCGAAGATTTCAACCTGTCTGTAAATGAACTGAATAATAATTTACGCAAGGTGTATCAAGATACAAAAACTTGATTTATTGAATCAGCTGAAAGCTTTATGAACAATGACAACACTATAAAGCTTCTCCTGTAGGCCTATGAGGGATTTGGCGCAATGGTTAGAGAGTAGGATTTGTAACCGAATGGTTGCAGGTTCGAGACCCGAATTGTGCGCCGAGTTCTTGTGTCCTTGAAAAGACACTTTATCTCTGTATTCCAGTCTACCCAGCTGTAAGTGGGTACCGGTAGGATGGTGTATTTGACACAAAATTTTGTTGCGCTCCTTGAAACTTCAAGTTGAAGCTGCATGTGTTGGGACTCTTCTGAGAGCTCGATGGTAAAGGGAGGTAATCAGGCTTTACCTGTATCCTAGAACCGGGATAATAATAATTGTACAGCCTGTTGAGATCACATGTAGATGGAATGGGCTTTAAAACACTAAATATTATTATTATTAATATTAATATTATGATGATACTGTCCATCCTAACGACATTAGATCGACCAAGTTTTGGATATACTCGACCACCATACGATTACAAATCAAGAGATGATACAAGGAATAATTTATTATCGTTTTCATACCCGCATTTTCAACTTCCACTACATATCAGATTTTCACCGAAAGAGAATAGATCAACTCACAACTTCTATCCAAAATATGATTTAAGGAGTAAAGTATCATCGTCCACCATTTACACTTCCACCACCAAATTACCAAGATTTCCACCCAAACTCCTGGGATTATTCGTTTCAATTCAGACATAAACTGTCAAACTATTCAAGAAAGCTAATACAAAAATATCTAGCTTGAATAGATCATATTGAGTATATCTGTAAAAAAAAATAAGCCAGAAAGTTTTTCGACTCCGTCATATTAAAAAAAATATCCGTTCAGAATCATTTTCTATAATGCCCACTTTCGACCACATTTTATAGATTTATTGTTCACCAGTAAGGGCCGTATTGACGCTAAATCTCTTGGTCGTATTTTCCGACAGCAAATACTCGCCTTAAAATTAATCTTAGATGTAAAACATACTGCCGACGTGTATCCTCGACTAGACAAATTGAAAATTCTGACAATATTGAATCGACATAAAAAATTTTAACAAAAACAATGCCTTGATTGCTTATTTGACCTCTTACCTTATTATCAAACTCCTTATAATCATCTTAACAATAAACATGCCATTCTTAAAGGACCTAAGTCCGTAACTCAAAATCCTCGAAAATCTTCGACATGGAAAACACGAATTATTGGTCAATTTAAATCAACATTGATGTTGTGATCTTACCTGGAAACGGTAGGCCTCTGATATCCAATATTTAAAACAAGATAAACAGTTTACCATTGGTACACGAATCGTGTACCACAGAGCGTTTCAGGGTCACTTGTAACAAGTGACAAGAAAGAACGAGGCTAGACATATTCAACAACTCCTGTTAAACTATGAGGCCATATCTTATCTGGTGGGCATGCGCAGTAGACTGGAATAACCAGACACTATAATTTCCTCGTTGGTTAAGACTCCTGCCGTATTTCGCTGGTCATAACTGATTTGAAATTAGAGTAAAAACGGAAACAATTTAATGTAAATCAGTTTATATACAATCAGATTATATTATTATATGCGTTGCGACCCATTAAGGTCAATTTCTGGGTCCGAAATGTTAGCGATTTAGCTCCTTTAAGCCGAACATTGATATATTTAAAGGAGGAATCGCTTTAATTTAAAGGGCCAAAACTATGGAAGTCGTTGCCGCCCACTTTAAAATTTTAAATAACTTGAATCTTGTTAGTAAAAAACTTCTCCTTCACCTTTAATCTACTCAAATTATATTATCCAGCCCAGTAAATTATTGTGGTGTAATGCATCAATCTATATATTTTGTAATCTATGAAGGGCAGGATGTTAGAAATGCTATGATAGCCTAATCTTCAACCCTTCTCAAATAAAGTCCTTTTTTTATAGTATTAATCCCAGAACGTTCAACCGACCACCCCCCTGTGTTTATTAAGGGGAGACCAGTAACATTTAACATTCGGGGAAAAGACCACGATCAGATCCCTGATATCCTCATGTATGACCAGTTATAGCAATATTTCGTATGAAATAACGGTTTTCACTACATATACTACATGTACCCTATGTCAAAAGTCATGAATATTAAATAAATCCTGGCAGATGTTTATCGACTCTAGACCTAAATAAAATAAAACGAGGTTTAACGCCCTACTGTTATACACTGACTGGGTTAATGAAGACTGCCATGCACCAAACAGTGTGCTATGAGGGAAATTTTGCCCGGGCAGTGACACTAGGTCATATTATTATATTGAATTCCAACAGCCAAGGAATCTTTTACGTGCATGCCAATGTATACATGGGACCTCGGTTTTTAGTCCTATACGAACGACTAGACAGCTGTCCTCGCCAGGCCTAGAGTCCCGCATCACTGACATAGGGAAACCGCATCGAACTGTCAAAAAGAAGTGCATACTAACATGGATATAGTGAGCGGAGTATGACTACTACACACGATGATACAGCAAGTGTGTCTGATTTTGATTGCGATTGGGTCCCGTTAATTTCACTTCAAAAATAAGAAATGTATGGTACTAGAACTATTTGTGACAAAACTTTCTAAACTCGCGATTGCTTTCTAAAGGTCTTGGGGGTGTATTTGTCCCGCTGTTGTGCTCTAATATCGAATTCCAACTGTCAAGGGATCTTTTACGTGCATTCCAATGTATACACGAGACCTCGATTTTTAGTCTCATTCGCACGACTAGACAGCCACCCCAGTCATGTTAGTTTGACAATGGTCAATACTTGAATAATGAGATGAAATAAACGTTCGTATACCAATTATGTAATTTGGCTGTAATAAAACTTAACCTTTTATTACTTGGTATAGTCTTCCTGGTATAAATTGACAATAGAACCATAAAAAACGTGTTTAACATATTTAGTCTTTCTCTCCCTCTCCCTTTCCCCCTTTTTCGTGGCAAATTGTGTTGCCTTTTTGGGGTAGAATCGAAGAAAAGGATTTGAAAATATAAATTCTGTCAGGTTTTGGTTAATATTCATGACTTTGAGGCGGATACAAGAGTTTGGAGCTTGGTTAGGTTGAAATGTAGGGCCGAAATTTGCACGTTTACTTCCAGTTTGTGTATCTCAAGTTTTTCATGGTGAATCTCATTATGCTTTTCGTGAAGAATTTGCCACATTTTGCTCCGTCTGTGGCAGAAAGCGTGCTACACAAAGAAAATCTGGGAAAAAGTTAGAGCCGGTCTAAGAAACGTGAATGGGGAAATCTTTAGTGATCTGTGCCCATTTGGCAAAAGGGTACCTGTGTTGTGTCGCAAATACTGGACTGTAGCGAGCTAAGCAATATTTTAATCTCTCCATGAAATATTATTTTATATTGTACAGGCGTTCACAGGGACTGACGCGGCGGCCATTTAACCATAAATAAAATTACCTAGTAAGATTGACAGGCATGTTTAAAACTTTCGACAAAGAGTCGCCCCTGAACGTACAGGTCGAGTGTAATGAGACTTGTGTTCATAGCTGAAGTACTGCAGAGGGTAGTGGGAAGGGACATTGATAGAGAGAGGGGGAGAGGCCAAGGGAGCTCAACTGTCAAACTTTAAAAACTATTTTGAAAGGTTTTCCAAAAGTCAATAAAACATCCTTATCGTTACCATACATAAAAAATCATGGTGACGTGACGTGAATTGAATGTATGCAAATAGTCTATATAAATTGTTCATTGCCGTATTTGTCATCGGCATCTCTTGATTCCTAAAAGTCCGTTCACTCCCTTTAACCAACATTTACGTACTGCTGGTAGCGTATTAAAGATATTGATGAAATAAAAAATTAAACATTCTTTCTGGTTACTAACTTTAATAGCTTCGATTAGTTTACAAATCTACGTTATTGTAGCCTTGATAATTGAGAACCAAGACGTTTATATTGGTACCATTTAACATGTTAATTAGGTTGCCAAAATCCTTCGAGGGGAACCTACCGTTCCCGGTGATGTTCAAATTGGGCAATGACGTGGCAGTGTTCCAACTAGGCCATGCCGTAGTGTTGTTACCTGTGCTGTTGCCCGTGTTGTTCCAGTTCGGCCATGATGTTGTAGTGTTCCAACTAGGCCACGATGTAGTGTGGTTTCCTGTGCTATTCCCAGTGTTGTTCCAGTTCGGCCATGATGTAGTAGTGTTCCAACTAGGCCACGATGTAGTGGTGTTCCCTGTGCTGTCCCCAGTGTTGTTCCAGTTCGGCCATGACGTAGTGATGTTACCTGTGCTGTTGCCCGTGTTGTTCAAGTTCGGCCATGGTGTAGTGGTGTTCCAACTAGGCCACGATGTAGTGTGGTTTCCTGAGCTGTTTCCAGTGTTGTTCCATGACGTAGTGATGTTACCTGTGCTATTGCCGGTGATGTTCCAGTTCGTCCATGACGTAGTCGTGTTTCCTGTGGTGTTGCCTGTGATGTTCCAGTTTGGCGATGACGTAGTGGTGTTCCAGTTTGGCGATGACGTAGTGGTGTTCCCTGTGCTGTTCCCAGTGTTGTTCCAGTTCGACCATGACGTAGTGGTGTTACCTGTGCTGTTGCCCGTGTTGTTCAAGTTCGGCCATGATGTAGTAGTGTTCCAACTAGGCCACGATCTAGTGTGGTTTCCTGTGCTCCAGTTCGGCCTTGACGTAGTCGTGTTCTCTGTGCTGTTTCCAGTGTTATTCTGGTTAGGCCATGACGCAGTGTTGTTACCTGTGCTATTGTTCGTGATGTTCCAGTTCGGCCTTGACGTAGTCGTGTTCTCTGTGCTGTTTCCAGTGTTATTCCGGTTCGGCCATGACGTAGTGTTGTTACCTGTGCTATTGTTCGAGATGTTCCAGTTCGGCCGTGACGTAGTCGTGTTCCCTGTGCTGTTTACAGTGTTGTTCAAGTTAGGCCATGACGTAGTGATGTTACCTGTGCTATTGCCGGTGATGTTCCAGTTCGGCCATGACGTAGTCGTGTTCCCTGTAGTATTCGCAATGAATGGTGCAGCTTGTACTACAAAAATATAATATATTAGGCTCATCATATATATATATTTAAAAGATTTTAAATTCAACTCTCAGGTTTATATACCAAAAATAATAAGATTTGGATGGAAAGACTATATTAATTACAATTACATATTTGCTAAGATCTTTCGGCCTTACGTTATTGTCTTTTTACATAGCTCTGAAGACGCCGTAAGGCCGAAAGATCTTAGCAAATATGTAATTGTAATTAAAATATAGTCTTTCCATCCAAATCTTAGTATTTTTGGTATATATATATATATATATATATATATTATAGTATAAAATTAAAAAAACCCACCGATTTGCTTCTACATGTTTCAATATAATATCATCAGAAAGCCATTGATAATTTAACTTGTATATAGTTAAATCCTTACAGTAGAATACCATTAGTCTGGAGGCTCAGTGTGTGTGTGTGGGGGGGGGGGGGTCCATCAATTTCGATATATTCGGGACCAAAGGTCAAAGGGGGTAATTTGCACTGAATGTGAATGCGCGATTAAAACGTGTTGAAAAGGATCGAAGGTAATCACCCGTCCAATATAAAGGTAAACTTGCTAAATTCACTTCGTTTTTTGTGACCATTGGGGTCGATGGGTCATTTTTTCGTCTTTGCACTAGGAAGAGTGTAAAATATGAAAATTAAAGCGACAAATAATCTAATTAATTAAAGTAATATTGAAAAATGTATCGTTAGGTGGTTTTAGCACTGAGATTGTACTTCTGAATGTCGAAAAAGATCCACCCCGCAGGCCGCGTCACGAAGTCTGCCAAACTGTTGCCCGGTAACACTTTCCAATTCGTCTTTTATATCCCTTGAGCTATTATATACAATACATCCGGCGAATAATTCAGGATGGAGTTCAGCCATGAATCAATTCATTTGGTTTGTTTTCGGACATCTGGTTTCAGTTTCATTATGTATAGCAATCATTATTAAACCTGTTTATGTATTTTTCAAAACAGATTTCGAGGTGTTTTGGTTCTGTTATGCAAGATTCTTCCCGACCCTCCAAAGTAAACGTACAGTGCTAAGATTCCTAAATAAATTTTAAATGTTTCTATTATTAATTAAAACAGGTTTCGCTTTAGTTTTTATAGTTTACACCGACGTGTACTGCTTTAAATCTGCCTAGTGCAAAAATGGAAAAATTGACATTTTACTTCCGAGATCACAAAGAACAAAGGTAAACTACATTTTATTTTGAAAGAGTGATTATTTTCATTCATTTTCAGTATGTTTCACGATACAAGAATGGCTGCCCATTCACTTTCAGTGCAAGTGACCTCGTTTGACCTTTGACCCCGAATATCTCGAAAACGCCCCAACGGCGGAGTGATTACGCAAATTTTTACTATAGAAAAGTTGGGCCTGGTTGTGTAACTATTTGATGGACACCCCCGTGCAATGAGGTGGTCGGTCTATAGAGAGATACTAGTGCATGACACCGCCCATTATGTTAAAGAAGCAGTAGTGTAATTGATTACAACCAACCATTCCACCCTTTGCACATAGTTAAACATAATATTAAGGCCATCTACATGCCTCCACAATTACAAGGTTTGAAAACTCTTAGGTCTTAAATTCACCGAGGAGACTCTTGGCCAAAATCCATCGGTAGACAACCCAGCGTTTTTATTTTCAATATAAAAGGACAACGAAATTAGTTGTTTTAAAAAGAGACTTACACAGTGGTTCTATTCTGTAAGATGCACTGAATCCACTAGACTGGACGGAGCTATCAGAATGAAATTTGATTGAAAAATCACTGTCTACATTGTTGACTGCAAAAAAATGTATTTATTTTTTTTTAGTTTAAGAATAAGTCTTGGGATCGGCAATATATAAAAATTTAAATAGGTTTGCCATAGTTCTTTCAACCGAGTGACTAAACAACTCGGGGCAATTTGGTAAATTTATACTTTTGGGTTCGGAAGACGTGTTAGCTAACTCGTTCTCTGCTTGAAATGAGGGGTCAGCCAATAAAATGGTCTGTCGAATCGGGTGTTTGACTTGTTTTTGCGCGGAACTGTGGATATAGACATTACCAGCGATTGTATTAAAAAAAAGTAAGAGTAGATTTTAATAAAAGCATGGCGGTCGGTAATTGGTTAATCGAATGACTGACAATATCGGGTCAAATGTCGCATGCTTGGTACCTGACGTCATAGAACGTGAACTTCTACCTATTAATTGTTAGATCTACATGTAGTGTAGGCAATCGAAAGTATAAAAAAAAACGAAACGAAATATAGATCTATATTTTAATGAGATTGTCGTCAGCGTACATTTTTAACTTCCGCGATTCAAGGAAATACAAACTTACATTCAAATTTTTTTGCTGCGCTTCCACAAAATTTCTTGTCTGTGGACACAATTTTCACATAATCATATCTACATACGGGATTACTTCCTTCTAAATCCACATGGTGAAAATTTAGATATAATTTGCTTGGAGATTCAACTTTGATAATATATGTGCAATCTTGATTGGGCTTGTAGCTGAAAAGTCCGGAGTGGGATACTATATTTCCTTCTGGTTCTTTGTAAGTTGTTGTAGAACATACTGTTGAAAGGAATAGTGATAATGAAATAGCAAGGTTTGGAAGAAGCATATTAAAGATACATTCCCAGGACTAGGAATGTCTACTCGCGTGACGTCAAAGGTTGTACGTGAAGATTGTATTATTTCTAAGCGTTATTGGGCGCTTGATGGATAGTTGATAAACTTGATGAAAAGCTTAAACGTACTATACGTTTCTGAGATAAAAACAACGGATAATACGATAGTTTAATTAGGTTTCGATATTTATGATAATTAAAGACAAATTATTCTTGTTGTTTATGCAACGAATTCTTATCCGACTACGCATCCGTTGCTAGGAGGTGCGTCAGCTAAGTCACGTTACAAAAACATGACTTCTTTGAATATATATTTAATAAATAGTAGAGGTATTTCCTTGCCAAAACGATGTTTTGAGAAGGATTTGAAAAACAATTTGAAAGATTAATTAGTTTGAATATGTTTTTAGTCCAAATATATCATCAAATCATTCAGTTTGTACGCGGTGTGGTATCTTTAAGTACGGGGGGGGGGGGGGTTCTGGCGGTTGCTCCGTCACGTGTATATTTCTTTTCTCCGGTCTAAGGATACGTCCCATATATCCCTGAAACATATCGGCTTGCAACTTGATCTAAGTGCAGCCAATTACGAATTTGTAATACTGAAATAACGTGGCGAATTACATGTCAAGTTCTTACCCATCATTGTCTTCCCGATGTACGCTTTCATAACGATGCTAGTATATTTTTTTAAGCCTTTGAAAGCCACCGTATTATCTTTGTACAAACAACTTTTTGTGCGGGGGAACGCTAAACAATTTTGTCAAATACTTCTTTGTGTGCACGCGCCTTAAATGTTATGTTGAAATCGTGATACAGTTATTATTGGCATTCCCTCAGGGTAAAACCGGTTTCATCCTTTTTACATTTTAGCCATTAAAACCCTTTGAAAGAGTCCCCGATGTATGAAACCATATGTGCGTAAAAACATACATTATTCTGCTTCTAAACAGGTGCATCTCTTTTCGAAGAAATAGGAATAAAAAAAAACACATTATATTTAAAACAAAATAATGTTTTGAAAGAATGCCTCAATGTACCTTGTCGTTTCTCTCTTTTTGATTCCTGAAATAGACAAAATATACATATATTTATCGTGTCGAAAGAACCGGGTGCTGCTCCTAACATGTGTTAAATACAATATACTATTACATATGTGCCCCTCCTTCTTCCTAATGCGCAGCGAGAGATCGGGTATAGTCTGGAGGCAAACGTAACTAACGTGACGAAATTTATGACGTAGCTGGCTTTTTTTCCGCACGTACACAGTGACTGGCCATTTTGCGCAGTAATCCCAGCCAGAATTTGGCTATTTTGTTATATTTGCTATAAAGATTTAAATTTTTGTTTAGAACTGTAATAAATTAACTATTAGTCAATCCCCACGCTAAAAACATTAAAATAATTGATTGTGTATATCTGAAATAGACACGACCTAAGCACAAAATAATTCCAAGATGTCAGCGCCCATGAGAGAAAAGTTTTAGGACGCTATACACTTTCAAAGTCGAAGTTAAGAGTTACAAACTTAAATTTGAAGGAAAAACAAGTGGAGGGATTACATGCTTGTTATGAAGGTCACGACTGTGAAGCTGTGTTACCGACATGTTATGGAAAGGGCCTGATTTTTCAAATTCTCCCATGGATATTACAAAAGAAATACAAGGAAGAGTGAAGCCATGATTGTTATTGCTAGTGCGTTGACCTCATGACCTGCGACGTATAGACCACGTGATATGAAAACATGTCGATTGACTGGCTCGGAGATCACATCTCCGCAGGTAGCGTGTCTCAGATGTTCAAAATGGTCTGGAGGCTCATCAGTATTTGTTTGCGTATAATACGATGCCGAGTGTTCATCAATCCGCTATAGGGATTTTTCGAGATATTCGGGGTAAGAGGTCAAATGAGATCATATACACTGAACGTGATCACGTAGCCATTCTTGTAACATGAAAACGTCTGAAAATGATCAAAACTAATAACTATTTCAATAAAAATTTATACTTGTTAATTTCACCTGTGTGTTTTCGGAGATTTTTCGATTTTACAATTTTTACGTAAAACCACAAAAAACAGACTCAAAGATACATGGTGCTATAATCGCGGAGCATTAGTCTTGTCATCGTGTCAGTCTGTGATCTGGTTTCGATCACTAATATGCAGCGAATGTGGACCTTACTTTAAACTATTAGAACCCCTTCTTAACCAGCAAGCACAACTACTTACCCCAAATGGTTTGCTGGAGACTAAAACAAACCCAACAGTAGCAAGAAGTATGAAGTTCTTCATGATGGAAGAAACTACACTGGATTTACGAGACAGGATCAGATAAATTTATACAGAAATTCAGCCCGGGTTGGTAAATACAGCTTGATCTCCAGATTAAACAATCAATTTAATAGCCTTGAAACAAGTCATCTGGGGTAATAACAATCACCAAATAACCATAATCAGTATAGATGTCAATATTAAAGAGGCACTGGCGCTTTGGATATTTACGCTTATCAAATCATACTGTATGCTAATATGTAATACAAATCTGGGGGTTTTTTTCGCGAAAATGTACACGTTCCAAGATCCACCAGGCGCTCATCGTACGCTCCAGCACAATAGGCTGATGCTTCGATGATTTGGTGAATCTAAAGTTATTTTGAATGACATCATAAAGTATTACAAAGGATTTTTATAAAGGATTAAAACATTGAATACAGAAATATTATTTGAATCCTCAATTTCATTCCTTTTTTAGAAACAATATTTGTATTCCGGTTGCCTCAAAGATACATTATTGGTGATTACATAAAGAGCTGACAGTTCTCGCTATATTAGTTAAAAACCAGATAATGTATTTGCTGAAAATTTCAGTCAAATGGATTCACTCTGAACTTCATTACTGAAGTCGGTAAGATAAAAATCATAGTTTAGATTATCCATTTCATGATTTAATCATGAATGAAAGTTGATCAGCAAAACGGATCCTAATCAAGTCAATATCACAGGCCAGCGATGACATCGAGGGTTGATTATGGTCTGGATAAGTTAACTAATAATTTAGATAACATTTCAGACCTAAAGAAAGACCTTCAATAAGCATATTTAGCTCTTGCATAATGTATGTTTAATGGGGGTGGGAACAGGCACAGCATATGTAAAACCTCTCTCGGCATACAGTTGATATATCACATTAATGCAAATGTGTGTATATACATAGTTAAAATGGAAAAGACAAACATATTATATAAATATAATAAAATGGATGAAAATGTACAGTAAAGGGTTTTACATATACAAGCATAATAGTTTAGGGTTTTAAAAAAAAAAACAACATTAGAGAGACAAGCCAAAATTATACAGATAATAGATGGTAAAATATTAGTTGATCGAGATTAAATCTGTTGGACAAATTATTATCTATAAAATTATGGGCTTGATTTAAAATATTAGTGTTAACATCTAAACTGTGGGCTGTGAAGCCGAAGGGAAGACAGTTTATATTTTTGAAATCCGGTCGAAGTTGGTCCAATCTAATTAAAATACAGATCTATTTTTCGTTTTTCATACTTTCAATGGCCTACTAGATGTAGAAAAGACAAGTAAAACGAAATTTTGAACTATAAAAACGAAACGAAATAGGATCTGTGTTTAATCAGATTGTAGTTGGTCTGGTCGATGGTTTCTGTCCCTACATTTGAATGTTCTAAGGAACATCGCAGGAGGCATGCGGGACTGTTAGCATCGAAGTCTTAGTTGACTTATTTGAGGCTTCCGCTGACCTTTATGGTAAAACAAAGGGACTTTTATATCAGAGTTCTTGAGTTCCTTCCAGGGGTATTGAGTTTATTCCACACATGTTATTGGTTATTGGTGATATTAATTTATGTCGATTTCGTCTTCCGTTGATTGGAATAAACCCAGTTTCTGCGCAAAGGGAAGCATTGCCAGCACCCTTAACTGCACAAACAATAGTGCTAGTGCGTGTCAAGCAGAAGGTTTTCAGATAACATGAGCATAATCAAAGTGCGACAGACTGATTAATGAAGAAATAATTTAAGGTATTTAACGAGTTTCTATTCAAACGATACTTCAAGGAGCGAAGACAGTTTACTAATTTGCACACTAATTATATATACTATCAATGTGACTGTCCCATTTACAATTGTTTTGAAAGGTAAGTCCGAGATGTTTGGGTTATTTTTGTTTTAGCTTTTTGATATATAATATAAAGCTATTTTCTTGTTGAAAATGGTAACGCCTCTTTAACTTTTTTCACACAAAGCCTGTGTGTGTTTATATGTAATTTCAGCTGGACAATTAACAGTAATAAAATCTAACATTATGTTTTATATAGACTGGGTATTTGTACACCCTTTTCACTTAATGCCTATCGTCTTTCATATATTGTGCATTCACTTGCTTGGGGTCAATATATTCACTTGTAATTTGAAAATAGACGGGGAACTCGGGCGTCTGTTGATGACAAACTTCCTATCAGTATGGCGACATTACGATCTTTGTTAAGAAATGACCGTCTTCATTAGCCCAGTTTAGGAGCAGGACAGTAGGGCATTAAACCCCTTTTCAATTTTTTTTTTTTTTTTTTTTGGTTAAAAAATGTGAGCTATATAATACGTAAATAAGTCTCAAATAAATTGCCAACGTAATAGTGAGTCCCCGGTAAATTTTTGTCACAAAAGAGACACGACAAATAGAGATTAAACTGTCACAAAACGGTAGTTTCCTTGGGATTCCCTATTCACTCAAATAACGATCTGAGATAATAAGGATGAATTTTCTAAGTTACAGCTATTAGTTCATCGTCTATATTTCTGTTGTAGTAAATAATTATTACTTTGAATACAGGTATGTTTTATCTTTAAAGATATTTAAAAATGTTTATTGTTTATTGTTGTCGGTAGCCCTGCTAACGAGACGACTGCAATCATCAATGTCCTATGATAAAAAAAAAAAGAGAGACATTTTGGAGGTGTCCTACCTCGCCATTATCAGTACCTTCTTTTCAGAAAACGTAATTACCACCCAACAGCAGAACGTCTGTATCCCCTCCGAGAAAATTAATTAAGCACCTAATTCTAGAAGTGTTTAAGGTAGCCGGACAAAATCAACAAGACAGGGGTTCGAGTTCACAAAGCTTTCCCAGACTTAAGTTGAGAATTTGCTCAACTTTTAATCACTGTTTATGATAAATATCTTTGATCCATAAACACCAAACTGTGCACGTAGTTTCTTATTGATGCATTTGATACAACACGAGTCTATTATATGGAAGTAAAAGTATCCATATTTCAATAACTTTGTCAACTTGTGGATGTGTGTGTGTGTGTAGCGTGGGGGGGGGGGCTAATGTCGCCGATGCGTTGCGATTGAGACATTTATATCTGACCGTAACATGGCGGCATATAGTTCCTTGAGACTTGGTTTGGTTGCAGTGCGGCCAGTTGGATACGATTTCAGTCGACATACGCCCTCCTAGTTTCAACAGGTACATTTATTATCGATAAGGTTCAAGTAGTTGCACGCACTTGCAGCTAAACGAGCGCAGGCAACATTAGCATGCTTCATTTCCAATTGCAAACAGTCGAGTTCCCACCCACAAACATTAGAGGTTAACTGGCAAAATGACCCAAATTTGGAAGTATTCTGACCTATGAGCCAGAAAATAAACCACATTTGGGGATGTACCAGGTATCAAGTAATGGTAATGCATAGGTCCATCTGGGATTTTTTTGGCTCGGGGGTTGATTAAATTGATCAGCTTCGTGACTTCAAAAAATATACAAATTTCATGTAACGTAATACATGACTGGTAAAAAATATCGATGCTGGAATGCAAACAGGTACAGTTATTATCGATTATGAAAGGGGCGTTTAATAAAGTGTCACATAAACTATAAAAATCGAAATTTAAAAGCTATGGAATAAATGGTAAAAGACCATGCTGGATTGGTTCGTGTTCATGTCATCGCAAACAATGTGTTGTAGTAAATGAGACACTAATCAGACTAGTCAAAAGTTTAATCGGGTGTACGCGACAAGGCGCCGTTCTAAGCCCGGTTCTATTTAGTTTACATATAAATGATATTTTGGATGATATAGATTCAGACATACAATTATTCGCTGATAACTGTGTTTGTTATCGAGTTATTGACAAGAAGACATAGATAAATTTGGTGCCTGGGAAAGAAAATGGGGAATGGGATTTCAACCCTTTAATGTAACATGATGAAACTAACAATAAAGAAACACTCTGGGAGGTAAAGAATTTCTGAAAGACAACAAATACTTGAGAGTAAATATATCATTAAACTTAGATGGGAGACTCATTAAAACGAAATTAAATCATATGAATGCTTAAATTTGTATTTTTGTAATAAGGAAGTGAAGGAAGCTGCATATTTTGGCTTTGTAAGATCTATACTTAAATATGCTGGAACGATGTTGAATCTAAACTGCATATATCTAGATAATGAGCTGGAGAAATAAATACAAAAACGGGCTTCAAGATTTCCTAACAACAATTAGACCTAGGAAGATGGCCAGATGACCCACATACTGTAAGATCTATAACTGGAAACAATTGAACGACCGGAGAAGCGAAAATAGACTTATTCTGCTACATAAAAAAACGGCTAGCCAAGCATTCCTGTATCAGTAGGAAATACCGCAATAGTCACCATGTGTACGTACACGTGCCTACAGGCACAGATTCATACCAACCACGATTAGAGATTGGAATAATTTAAATCCCAGAAATCGTCAAACTTCACTTTTTCAAACCTTGTCAGATCACAAAGGTACGACTAAATTTATACACTTTACGCATGGGCTAAATGTCAATATGATACAGTACCTTTAAACAATGGAGATTATAAAGATTACGTACATCTTTACAGATGATCCAAATTATTGCGGTGGCCTCCCTTTTCAAACCCCAACTCACATAATTATGACGTCATATGTGCTAAAATGTGCAGGACCGTTTCCGATCTAGCGTTCACCTAGTAACGACATCTTATTTCCAGGCACCATTTTGAGATATCCATGGTCCCAACTCACAAATTACCGAATTCCCAACGGCGGTGCGTGTCTATGACGAAGCCTTTGAAGAATGTTTTATCATACAAATTTGTGAAAGTTTATGCGACTTTCTTTAGACAAGGACTAGTTTGCACTGAAAATTCTACACGACGCAATTGCGACAACTTCTTTCTAAAAGCGGCAAGTTTTCCTAATAAGTAAACTGGTGCCGCATCTCAATTAAATATTGTCAATCAAAAGGGGTATTTCTCAGACCATTTGATGGATTCTTGTAGTATAATGTAAACAGCATGCCTACATGAAAGTAAAAAAAAATACTAACTCTGTACAAAGACCTTACAGTCGATTTTATAAAGAAAATTAAAATAATATATCAAAAAACAGAATGTGTATTGATTATAAACTTAAATGTGCATAAGGCATTATAACACTACATAAAATCATAATACATGAAGAAAATTACAAGGTGTAAACTAGCTCTGCTACGAATAGTCTTCTATTAATGACCACTCATGGTAAAGTTGAATATGATGAGCTCCTGGTGTTCTGGAACATGAGAACTTACACCTAGAACAAAGAAAATGATTTTAACAGTACGCCATGGACAAAGCCCAGCTTAGGCATGGGCCTGTGTCATGGCAAAAAGAGAAAACAAATCGAATTCCAGATGAAAGTTTCATGATAATCTATCTAGCGGCGCGAGGGCTGAGATTGAGCTATCCCTCAACCTTCTCTGTGAAGTTCCACTCAGTGATCGGTCTAGGCTTCTAAACTTGTATGCCATTCGGAACGGAATAGATTTCGTATGTGATTAGATATTATACAGACCGTATAATTTGGTCATGAAGGCTTAATCTATATATAAATAGTTTTAATTAAGTTGAAATCTTACAGTATAATTGACACTTTCGCACTTTGAATTGAGTCGGTCTATTTCGATATCGGCTCTCCCAATGTTTGGTTATCTTTCTTCTTTGGTTTTGGTGCTTTTTGGAGACCGGGGATAGAGGGGGGCGGGCGACTGGGTTGGGTTTTTTTTCTGTAATGTCTGGGTCTCATATCTTAAAACTAAATTGGGGGATGTTATAGTGTCATAGTGTTGTTTTCGGTGGGGGGGCTGTAGCTAATTCAAATACTAATAGCGATAAGATAACTCATTAAAACGGTTCTAAACGAGTGAATGAAAAAGGCTAACGGTCATAAAAACATATATATACAAGCTACGATTACATAATATTTGTTCATTATCGGTCTACACATATGAACCATTTGAATACAGCAGATGATATGGTCATAGCAAGAACGCGTTATAGTTACAACTCCTCGGTATCCCCAGTGATATTGTTCTACCCCCACTAACCCCAGGGTTCATTCAAGCTAGGTGTGGTGGGGGGGCGACACAGTCAAATCATCAACCCTTTACACAGACATTGACCAACAGGCGAAGAAAAGTAACTGAGAGCCGATATTGTCGATGCAAACTGTGTCCAAATATTTTAGAACACCGTTTTATGTGCATGTCACGTCTTACCTAATTTTAGCGGATTATAATCAGAATCCAATATTTCCCACTGAGTTTTATCCAGTGTCCAATTTCCAGTTACACCATTGATAGTATTGATAAAATATCCCCATTTAGAATGATAAGTTGTGCTGAATCTGAAGATAAAATAGAGAGGTATGCAAAGAAACATTCATACACATTCCACTTACAAAACTGACCAAGAGTAACAACCCATGAAGTAATTACCAGAAATAATTAACTTTGATTGGCTGCTCGTGTTTTACATGTGTAAATTGCAAGTCAATTGAATGACAACTTTAGCCTCAGAGTGTATATACCTCCCAACAGTGATTATGCAATTATGTGACAATAATATATTGCAATCTGATTTAAAACACAGATCCTATTTCGTTTCGTTTTTTATAGTTCAAAATTTCGTTTTACTTGTCTTCACAACACTAGATTCTTCAAATTGACGAAGGTCCAGTAATTATAGGAAATCGTTAAAACTATAGACCCCTTCACTGTGTAAAAATTTCAAACTGATCACCACTTTAGCCTCCACAGAGCTCACAAGCCCTTGAAGACGATTGACGGATCAACGAACGCTGGTGATGACAAAATGCGAACTGTTTTTCAATATGGTTGTATAAAATTTCATCGAAATTAAAGTTACATTAGTTAAGAGCTAAATCTGCCTTTAGCAGGTCCTTCTTTGGGCCTGAAATGTTTTCTAAAGTATTTATTAGACATTAATTAACTGATCCAGACCATAATCAATTTTGGATGGCATCAGATTGCTCCGATATTACACAGATTAAAACGTTTCAGTGACACTCTGGTTAAATCAAATATGGCGGGCCCAGACGCTTCGAGGCTTAACTTTGATCAACCAGGACCGTGGTTGAAATTATTGCACACGTCTGCCAATTCTTCAAATGCAAATATCTTCGCTTGCAATAGAGTAATTTGAATGAAATTATCAAATTATTCATTTTACATCATCTTCTTTCGAATTATTATAGCAAGAATGGCTAGTTCTTATCTTTATCTTGAATAATGTAACTTTAATTCGGGTGTGTACTTTGAACTCAGATTTGGTAACTATACTAATGTACTAAAGCTGTTTCATTTCAGTTTTATGGTTTGCACATGTATCCGTCTATACCTGGTTCCTTGTGCATTGAGCACTAAACCTTATCGAGTGTCTGATGTAACTTCAACAGATCATTTTATATCAACAAATATAAACCTTTGATATGGTTTAAATTGTGGATCACTGTTCTATGTTTACGTCCGGTGCTACTGCATGAATGCTAGACCGATTTGGGTAAACCAAAATATATATTTTTTTAATGGTGACTAAGTCTGAAAATTCTGACTATTTCCCTGGTCATTGATGGCTATTTTGAAGGAACAAGACACCTTAAATTATACATTTATCGTAAGCGGTATTGTTAACTTTAACAAGGATGTAAGTCATTACCTTTCTACCATCTTTATATTAAGGGAACTAGGTTCAGGTTATTCCGAAAATCGTGAAAGAAATTTCTACTATAATAGATGAGTGGAAAGCAATGCTTAATATTCTGAACTTTGATTCTTAAGTTGTTGCGGGTATCCTTCCCATACGAGTTAGGGGTGCAACAAAACATCGAAATTTCGAGTCTAATTCTATTTCTGCGTTCATGCATAAGTCGACCAATCTCAGATCTCATCAAAAACACTGCTTTGGCATGACTTACACTCGAAATTCCGATGTGTTATCGGGCCCCCACTATCATTAGAAGGGACCCCGCAATTTAAGAATCAAGGTTAGGGGTAATAATCATTGCTTTCCACTCATGTATCATAGTAAAAATTTGTGAACGATTTTGAAACAACCTGAACCTAGCTCCCTTACTACTAGTTCTGAATACACCCTAGTGGGACTGCTGTACCTATGAAATAATCATTAAAAACATTTATATTTACCCGAAATGTGGATTAACTTTTGCTGCTGATTCAAGGTGTCTGAGAAGTATCCCCTGTGTTGTGTTTCTAAGGGTAACGTTGTACTCAAAGAATTCTGGTCTCACGAAATTTTGAACGATCAGCTTAACATCGATTATGTTTGGACAATCACATAAACCTCGGCTGAAATTGCAAAAGTCAATATAATATGTGCTTAAAGATGCATTATGTAAGACTAAGGTGAAGATTTCAGTCAAATTATACAGCAATGCCAAAATAAAGACATGCGATAGACAGATTTAGTTCTATAGCATAACGCATCTTTAAGGTACAAAACTTATATAACAAAAGAATTGGTTATCCATGTGCCTGATCAATATCTCCGATAGAAACAGTAATAATGTCACAGTGATAAATCATCGTTTTGTTTTGTTTAATGTCCCAATATGTCCGGTATTGGAGATAAATTGTACCTTTCGTAAAAGTTGGAACGTTTTGAGTTGAATAGATGAATTAGTTTGAAAATGTTCTCATCCAGATAATTCACAAAGTATGTACAAGGGCACAGGACAGGTTTATGGAATTAGTTTATTCATCATTACGACGGATTTATATATTTCCAAATAAAACAGTAAAATTCTTACCGTTCGGGTAACCCCACAAGACTACCAAGGAGATATCTACCCTGTTTCTATACCCCCTGTTGTTTCTATATTCTTACCATTCGGCTTAACCCATAGGACTTACAGCCACACGTTCGCCGCATTTCTATATCCCTGGAAGTTAAAAAAAATCTTACCATTCGGGTGAACCCGTGGGGGGAATACCGGGCACACGTTCTCCACGTCTCTGATTACAACCAAGAACTACAGATGCAATGCACAGAACCAGCAGAATAATAGGTATTCCTTCCATCGTGATTTCGTTTTAAATGCATAAATGCCCTTTAGTTAAACTCGTTTACGTCAAAAAAAATGGGACATTGAACTTGACATCCAGTCTTGGGGTGCAGATAAGATGGGTTTCAACGGTGATATTTATACGAGCGTATACTTAAAACGATGTCAATTTCTGCACAAGTAGTTCATTTCTTTTGTTGACCCGAGCTGAAGTAAATCCTTAAATCCTTCAAGCCAACGATATCAGTTATTATTGTAACCGTGCCGTGTGAAAGCCTAATAAACCGGTGATATGATATGATATACAATATTCAGCTATTATGTCTGTAGCCAGTGTTTCTCAAATACATTTAATAAAAAGCTGCTTAAAAGCAGTGAAGTATATCGGTGACTAGGATAAAACGAGTACATTGGGATAATTATAGATATATTGTACCTATATCATTAACGTGTCACATGTCTTATGGATGTTGACATCTCCACTCCAATAACATAGTACGAGTTTTAAAAAAGAATGTCAAATTACCGTTTGTCGAACTGAGAAGCGACATCACACTTCCTTCAGTTAACATAAATAAATTGTCAATATATTCCCCGTCTTGCCCTGGGCGCCTTTTCCACCCAGCTCTTATTATTCATTTCTCCTAAGAAAAGTATACTTTAGCTCATTTACCTGCTAAATATTTTAATGCGTTCCTCCATAACCCTTTTAGAGAGCATTATTGTGGTGAGAGAGAGTGAGGGGGAGGGGTTTAACGTCCACTTGACAAAATATGTCGTTTTGGGACTAACGTATGGTTTTCAACTTTTATTTCAATAATTCGCTTGTGCGTAGGGGTCTTTAGCAGTGGGAGGAAACCGGAGGGCCCGGAGGAAACCCACGAGGTTGATAAGGCACCCCTATCTCCATGCCACGTACGCTCACACCAGGTCTCGAAACCACAGCCGCAAGCCAGAGGTGGCCGGCCAGCTAGAGGTCTAAGCGCGACACTCTAGACCACTAGCCCCCCCCCCCCCCCCGATCTCTGGAGGAGGAAAGGGAATACATGTTCTTTGATTCTAGATATAGTAAACCAAAACGCCAGAAAAGGGTGTCTAAAGGGGAATTAACTCTCTATACAAAGACAAACAAACATAAACGTAAAGTCTATTTATTAAAAACTTAGATAAAATATATAGAAAAAAACACATTTTATTATTTATTATAAAATTAAATTCTTACAACCTGTTATAAATGTTTAACTGTGATTAAAATGTTGTGCTTCGAATGGTCGTCTATTGTAGCAATATAGTCATTGTGTTTTTAATTTATAGACAAAGAATAGAGAAATAAAATAACTGTGTATTTGAGTAATTAATATATTTGGCAAGTTGCAAGTTTCAAACATATTCGCAGACAAATGTCTTAAGAAACCAGTAAGAAGCAAACACAAAAACGTGAAGGAGAAGCAAAGACAGCTAGAGACAAATTCTAGACGGCTACAGTAATATGTAGTAAGGAAAGATGCATTGGTCGTATTTAGGATGTGGCGACCGGTTTTGGAATGGTCCGCTCTCCATGTCTGACAGAAATGCTCATGGTGCTACACTATTAATGACCACCCATAGTAAAGTTGAATATGACGAGCTCCTGGTGTTCTGGAACATAAGAACTGGCGCCTAGAACAAAAACAATGTCTTATTAGAATGCAACTTTTTAACTAATCCATTTAATCTCTATCTTTTTATTATTAAATCTATAAGCGTACAGAACAATGACCGCTAAATTGGCGTTCGAGCTTTAGATAACTTCACCGGTCGGTAAAAATAACTACTTGATCATATTGTTATATCGGATTGTTGCCAATGTGGGCATCCAGATCGGGGGGTGGGGGTGGCTAAAGTCTGCGGTAGAGGTTAATTCAAACAAAGGTTTGGTGTAATTCTGATAGTATTCGCTGTAAAGAAAGTTAGACCAGTAGAGAGAGAGAGAAACGGGGTTTAACGTCCACTCAACACAACTAGGTCATTTCGGGACTAATAGACCAGTAGAAAATCATAAATCTTTATTCTTACTATAAGTTTGCTGCTTTTCGATAAAATAGAGAGAGAGAGAGAGCAATGGGGTTTCACGTCCACTTAACAGAACTAGGTCGTTTCGGGACTAACATATTGTTAATTTTGTTTCAATAATTCGCTTGCGCGTATACCCTATAGGGGTCTTTAGCAGTGGGAGGAAACCGGAGTGCCCGGAGGAAACCCACGAGGTTGAGAAGGCGCTCCTATCTCCATGCCACATACGCTCACACCAGGGCTCGAAACTACAGCCGCAAGCTAGAGGTGGTTGGCCAGTTAGAGGTCGAAGCGCGGCACTCTAGACCACTAGGCCATCCCCCACACCCCCGATAAAATAGAGTATAAATTCTAGCTGTTTTACCTAGTTGTAGCTGACTGTTATTAGAATCCAATATTTCCCAGTAAGTTTTATCCAGTGTCCAATTTCCAGTTACATCGTTGATTGTACTGATGAAATATCCCCATTGAGAATGATAATTTGCGCTGAAACTGAAAATAAAAAACATAGATAGACAGGCAACGAAACATACAACCACAATCCACAATGGTGATCGCATTATTCTTTTGCAGGTAGCGGTGGCATATTTAATGAATTCTGGCGTGTTTAGATCTAGTAACTTACCCTAAAAAAAATTCGATATAAGAGTAGGTCGGAGCGCCACTGCCCGGGCAAAATTTCCCTCATAGCACACTGTATGGCGTATGCCCGTCTTCCATTAGCCCAGGCTAGGTGCATAATAGTAGGGCGTTTAACCACATTTCATTCATTCATTCATTCTTTGTACCAGTGCTACGGGTTGACTCGTTACCCGGTTCGACTCGGTACCAAACGGTGTTGTAACCTTATGGATTATCCGTATGTAATCCTTTTGCTAGTGGGCTTTTCAACAGCTACAATTGATTTTTATCATAAACTTTTGACTTGGTTTGTTTTGCGAATATTTACGGTATTTCGCCGCGTGCTACTTTTAGCAAAAACTAACAAAAAAGTTTAAAACGTCTTACTCTTTCCCTGGGATTTACTGGCAGGGTAGAAACGATAAATAGCTGGTTTTGAATAGAAATATTTAAAATTAGGGTCTTAGTCGAAATATTATTAACGTTTCCAAAGATGTATCCCAGTCCGTTCTAAGACTTGTATCACGTAAGCACTACAAATAGGCGTACGAGCCGACGGCAGGGGGGGGGGGGCAATTGCCCCCCTAACTTTCGGGCAAGCTGACTTTTCGGGCAGATGGAAAAGTGTGAATTTTTTTTTATTTCATCTACTTAGCAAAATAAAGCGCCCGAAATCTAATAAAACACTAACTTTATGGGCTGGAATAGCAGTAAAATGCGTTTGCGACCGTCAAATAATCCAAAATTTTCTTGGGGGCCCATACAAAGTCAGAAACCCTGCGCCGCTGTCTATGCACCCGAACTTTTTCGTGTATTTCTAGCCCTAATGAAACACTAATTGTACTTTTCTTGTAATTGAATATCACGAATTTGTACTGAGTTGACTATGGATTAAAACATTTTGTCTAGAGCCACTCTACTTTGTGGGACATTTTTCGGGCATCGATTATTATTTGTGCATTCAGATGCAACAGTCTGATTGGAAGGTTGGAATTCAGAGTGGGATTTCGGTTAAAAACCCATTGGATAATTTTGGAGCTGCTTAAACGGGCTAGAATAGAAGAAAGGGCATTTGCGATAATTGAATTTTCAAAATTTTCTCTGGGAGGGTGAGGCCCCCGTACCGCGGCCGAACAATTGATTGGTTGTTTGGAATTCGGGTCAGCCAGGCCCAGGTAGGCTATATTGGACCAAATTGAAGTTTCTGTATACCCGTCTTCGTGGACTGTGATCGATTGATTGGAATTCGAGTCAGACACAACAATTAGGCTATATTGGACCACTTTAAAGTTGCTTTATTCACTGGCTGAAATAGCAGGAAAACGTGTTTGCAGCCGTCAAAATTTTCTTTGGAGGGGAGAGGGTGGGGTCATACAAGGTAAGCTCCGCTTCTTCGCTTCTCGTGGAAGACCGGCGCCGCTGTCTGTAAACCCGAATTTTTTTCGGGCATTTCGGGTTCTGCCCCCCTAACTGTCACCGAGCCCGTACGCCTATGGCACTACATGTAATAATTAAAGATTTATATTTACCTGAACTTTGGATTTACTTTTGCTGCTGATTCAAGGTGTCTGATAAGTGTCCCCTGTGTTGTGTTTCTAAGGGTAACGTTGTACTCGAAGAATTCTGGTCTCACGTAATTTTGAACGACCAGCCTAACATCGATTGTGTTTGGACAATCACATAAACCTTTGCTGAAATTGAAAAAGTCAATAATTGGTTCGGAAGACAAAAAGTAATACATCGCCGGTCTTTTTAATTAATCGAGTGGGAGATGTAGAACATAATTGACTATAAAAGACCATCATGAAGAAAATTTGGTAATATAAGCTTAAACCAATATAATCTGGTCATCCAACCCGTTGCAAATCTGGAGTTTGGGGGTTCCTTCCAAACTTCATTGGTGTTTTCAAATCACATACAAATCCTATGGAATTCAGTGTTGCGCATTAATTATTTGCTAGTTATCCACAGGTCTGATTTTTAAAAGTCGATCTTCCAGGCATACCAGTACCGAGACTGACTATTCTGACTAAAATTAACTGTAGCAAATTATAGTGTGTTGTTTGGGAGCTAAACACTTCCTGTCCTGAGCTTTTACATTAGAACGCGCTACGTTGACGCGTCTTTGGTCCTTATGTAAAATCTCAGAACATGTCTATTGGACAATAACACCCCTTTAAATGCGAAACACGGGGTGTTTTTTCAACAATGTAACATGGTTTTTTTTTTGCATTTTAAACTAAATTACTAAAACAGAGAATGTTATTGTCCAATCGACAGTGTCTTATTGACCAATCAAAACGCAAAATTCACCCTTAAGCATGTTACAATTATAATCAATGTTATTGCCATTGTTTTTATCATCAGACACTTGTATTTACGATTAGTGTCAGATTTATGTTTAGACTACTTCATAGTAATAAAGATAAATCTGTGGCAGCATGCAAGAACCTGATAAGCCACATGACGTTCAAATTGAGAAAAATGCAACTAAAGTTTGTGGTTTATAATTCCATGTCTATGGTCTCTATTTGATGTTTAGTGATTTTAATGTGTACAGAGACATTGTATAAATATTCTGGATAATACCTAGCCTTGTAACTGCAAATTTTATGGAAAATTTTGGTTAAATACGATATCTAAGATATTTTTTTTTTCAATTTTCCATGCAAGAACCTGATAAGCCACATATTCATAAAAACAAATTGAAGATTTGTAATCTTTACTCGTTTAAAATACATCCATAGTCAACTAAAACAACATATTATACAAAAGTAAATAAAACAAAACGCCCACATATGACAGGATTATCAAGTATATGACAAGGCAGGTTGGGATGCCATGATGAACGACTGTATGTCAGTTTGGTGCAGTTTAGATCGTGAATTTTGAATTAATCATCATCACTACTAGAAAATTCCTCCACAGAACTTAGTTCCTCTTCATCATGGGGAGTTACCATGGCAGATAATCCGTTTCTAAGTTTCTTTGGACTGTTGATTGTTGAAGGTAATGTGAGGTAGAAGTTCCTATATTCAAATGGAATGTAATTAGCCAATTCCTTCAAATCCTTAAGTTTAGGGGCTGGTATTGGTCTGCGGTGTTTGTAAGCTTGAGGTAATTTAAATAAACTTAACGACCCCTTTCCCATTACCTGGACTTCTCGCCATGTACCATCCGAATGATCATATGATACAAATAGATTTGGACTGGAATCGCATACCTTGAATGCTGTCGCTTTCTGGATTTTGAATGGGGAACCATCAATGCACTTTTTGCGTAAGTTTAACCTTTCACGAAATGGAGATATATCAATAAAATCCTTCAGTTTCATCTGTATGACTGTATAGGGATTATCTGTCTTTGCCTTTTCAACCAGTTGAAACCAACCTTCTGGGGTATAAACAGCGGGAGTTCTCCGTTTCTTTTTTTCAATGACGCCAAAACTTCTATCACAAGGTAAAAATGTATGACCAGGAACGGGAAATTTGTGTATTACGCGGTTAAACACTTTTAAAGTGTGGACAAGGTAATATATGTAGCTTATCATATTTCTGTTCTTATTCTGTCCACCACAAGAATCCGACCAAGCCACTAAAGTCCCTTGTGGGGATTCTGCATTTAAGAATCCCTTTTTGCCCAAGTATGTATGAATAGAAGATATCACTTCTGTTGAGCCACGACCAGCAATGTCCTCAGACCACATCATCATTGTGGCTCCTTCTTTATCATTTACACCAAGATTATATGTCCACAGTTGTCTTGAATAGAAGGTAACACTGGTATTAATATGTGGTGTTGGCAGAGCCTGCTGCAAGTCAAAGGCAATGACATGCTCAGAAGAAGCAAATTCATTTTTCATCATTTGCTGCGCAGCCTCGGCTTTTCTTAGATGAAGCTCTCTTTGGGTCTTCAGTGCAGCTACCTCTTCTTCGGATCCTATACCATCAATCTGCATTCTGAATTTGTCGCAAGTTTTACATGTATCGAGGCTGGGATGACCAAAGTGATAGTTTCTTTCTTCTGTGAAATTAACCCGAAAACTTCTGAGTGATACTGGCTCTTGTGCCAAATTGAAACAATTTTCAATATACATCTGGTGAAGTTTATTAATTGTTAATTCTGGCGATAAATACTGTCTGAATGGATTATATCTTCGTGTATAATGGCTCCTATATCTAGGAATGCTGTCAATGAAATTCAGGACATCTTTCTTAACATCAGCAGAGATTTTATTTGGACGAGAACTATGCTTCCCACGCTTGTCTTCCGTTGGACTCTTTAAGGCTTTCATCTGATCACACACATAATTAATTCTGGCCATATTTATACCAAGAATACTTGTTAAGGCAGCTTTGCATACAAGGAAGGTCTTATTATCCACTGTTAATGAATAATTATATGTAACCTGCCTTGGTTTCTTATTACTTGTTTTGTAAGCTCTTGCAGGTTTTGATACTTTAATGCATCCATAAAGAAACATCTTCTGTGATGTATAATCCGGAAGAGAATAAAAACTGTGTCGAATATTCGATCTAGTTTCTGGTTCTAAAACAACAAAACATCTCTTTTTACAGTTACATGGGTTTCCTTCTTCACATTTCTTACGGATGGTTCCATCTTGCCTGACATATTCCTCTCCACTTATCCTCTTTCTCTTTTGAATATTCCTTCTCCAGCTTGAAGGATCTCTTTTTCTCTTTCGTCCCCTATTCACCTATTCGTCATTGTTGAAGGGAGGTAACTCCGCCACTGGTGGCGCTAGTTGAGGGGGGCTTTACGTTGTTAACAATATTAGTGGCTTCGCTTGACAACTTGACGTCGGCGACAATAAGTCAATACATACAAACTGAACTTTCCCCTCTTCAAATTAGTTATTATCAATTGATGGTGTAACTTTAAATAATGTACCTTTTCACATTTTTAATATAATTATACATAATTGTGTTATGTCGGAACATATCATAAAATGCTTCGATCGATAGGGCTATTTTTAGTAACATGTCATGTCATTTCTTTGCGACCAAGTGAAGTATTATGACCCGTCTACTAAATAAATAGCCTTCATTTGATTCGGCTAGTATGCCCCCCCCCCCCCAACCCTTTAAGAGTCTGCATTCTTTGGGTGAACAATAAAAATGAGCTGGGTGAAAATTCGAAGTAGGAAAATGCTGCTTTTTGTATGTCCATATCAGCCGTCGTATGTTCGGAATTCGCCGTTCATAAATAAATATTATATATTAGACCTAGGCCTATTGGAAAATGCGATGCATGTATGAAGCGATTTTAACAAAAAAAACTTAAATATATTTCGCCACTCCGTAAATGAATGTTGGACATATTTGGAGAGTATTGTTTAAAAAAAAACCCAAAACAAGCAAAAACAAAAATAAATAGGCCTAGACGATGTTTCTATTCATTTATTTTCCAATACATTTTTTTTTTAAACTGCTCTGGCTGTAAGTTTTAAAAACTAATTAAGTTATTTTTTAAAATAATATATATACCCCCCCCCCCCCCTTCCGAACAGACACCACAATTTATTTTATTGAAAAACAATTCATTTCTCTTTTTTTTTCAAAGACTTATTCTTCTTATTCTGACCCATAAATAATAAACCCTTGTAAACATTTTGACCCTCCAAACTTAAGGATATATATAACTTGGATGCAGTTGAATTAGTAGCCTACCATCTTTTATTACGGATAGGCCTATATAGTCACAGAATTATTACCCCAAAAATCGATATTAGAAAATATCTTGATAGCTGGAGACAAAATACAAATAATCATGACTTTATGACTTTCTTTGCTGTACTGACTCTTGAATTAATACAATTGAATCATTAACAAAAAAAAACAAAGTTAAAATAAAAACTGGTTTTATTATCGAAAATGTACCAAACATCCATCAAAATACATAATATTTACACAAGAGTAAAATCATGCAAAACATTACTTCATCATGGGAGGAATGACTCTGTACTATCTATAGTAATTGTAATATTATTAAAATCTTTAAAACAGGAACCTTTAGTTTGCACCGATTACTAAAAAAATTATATTTGTCAGTTTTATTCCCTTTATCATATTAAATAAGGCTAAAAACACTGAATAAGTAGGAAAACCAGTATAATATCGAAATAAATTGTCATTAACTTTTAAATAATATAAATAATGTAGAAAACTCGGGATGTTGACTTGTCAAATTATCAATAGCATTGGCCAGTCTACCTGTTCCGATTGTACTTAAATAATCATGATCATGCTGGGTTGACTGAAATAAAAAAGAAAAGAACACATCATTTAAAAATGTAACAAAAGATCACTTGATTGAAATATGTAACTTATATATATGAGAATTTTTTTTCTCACTAAGACTTTTGCTGTGTTTCATTTTGTGTGAAGCATGTACATGTAGGCCTATCACTACAGCCTCAGGACTTGTTTGACTGTTTGTACATGTATGTGTCGAACTATTTATAGTAAAATTGTGTGACAGTATTGATTTTATTCAAAAATGTGCTGTTGTAATTCAATATCAGTACATTTTTTAAAAAAAGAATAAAATATCATATTTAACTTACAGATAACTGTTTCATTCCATCAATTTTTTTGTGCTGAATGCTCGGCTTCCAAAATTTCTACACTCTTTTCTCTTGTTTTTCTGAGAAATAATAAATTTACTTATTAATAATATTAATCAATACCAATACTAGTAAGACATTTGTTTAAGTTTAAAAAAATAGGTGAGTCTAACTAAGGTTATTTTCAATAATTCGAAACTAAATCCATCATTTAAATGGTTTTTTTGGGGGCAAGAAGAGTGACAGGCTAGTACTAGTAGTAGGCCTATAGGCCTAGTGCCTCTTCTAAATTATGACTCTGATGAAATCCCCCCCCCCCCCAAGGCACACCCACCTTCATTGCATAATACTTATTAAACTCTGGTGATAGTTTGAGCCAAAAGCCGAGTAGTGGAATGATGTGAATTGCAAACAACTGAACAAGAACAAGGCCTTGATTGATTTTATTTTTGGCAACCCTAGCTATTTTTTTTAGTATTTTGACTATATGAATACACTATACTACTGGGCCTAAATAATAACAATTAAATAATACAGTCGACTGTGTGTACTGGATATGCTAGGAAAAAGCTTTTAAAAATTATAATATGTTAAATATGACAATAAATTATAAATATGAAATAGGCCTCGCCCTCAACACCTCATGGCATTTTTAGATAATTTAATGAGTTGGGTGTAGGGAGACATTCGACTCGACGAGTACGTATTCTAATCTAGGCTACTGGCGAGTAATAATATTACAAAGTAGTAATAGTTACTAGTACTAGTAGGCTAGCCCAAAAAGGCCAAAGGCAAAGGCCTAGCTTACTGTTTACCTTGTTGATCGTATCACCATCACTGATCAGGCGTTCGTTTCCTTTTCAAGACTACGGGTGGTTGATCCATTGAAGTGGATTTGGTTGAAGGCCTAAGTGTTGTTTTTTCTGTATACAAACACTGTTGGAAGTACGTGTTTGTTATCTTTTTGTCTTGAGTGGATGGTGGATTTGGCGGATTCAGGAAATGACAGCTACACGTAACACAAAGCTTCGAGCTATCATCACTAGGTCTAGGGATCCACGACTGAACTTTCCCGTTATGTCACAATATTTCTTTTGACAGCTTGCACCCATAGCTAACGCCAATACTCATGGACGGGAAATTCGTAAAAAATACACTTATCCTTTTCACTTCTCGTATATGAGCGCACTCAAAAGCGCAACAAAAAGCGTGTTTACCCATCGCTGACGGTACGTGTTTACGCTAGCACTTTCAACCACCCGCACCTAGCGCCTCTAGCGGTGGAGTTATCTCCCTTTGAACAATGACGAATTGGTGAATGTTTTACTTCTTCCTCTGTTTTCTTTTCGCCTTTGTTTACACTTGTCTCTTCGGGCGCAACTGTCTTGATAATGCAGTCTGAACTGGAACTCGTGTCGTTGCCAGATGGGCACCAGCTTTCTCCGCTGTCATTTACATCACTTTCATTTACATCACTTTCGTTGGATTTATCAGAATCTGCAAACAAAATGATTAAATGCTTGTATGAATGAGTTACTGAATGATGGGTGAATTAATAAATGAATTGATAGATTGGTAAATGAATGAATTTATGAATGGATGGGTAGATGAATGAGAGAGAGAGAGAAAAATGGGGTTTAACGTCCACTCAACACAAACTTGGTCATTTCAGGACTAACACATGGTTTAATTTTTATTTCAATAATTCACTTGCGCATAGGGGTCTTTAGCAGTGGGAGGAAACCGGATGACCCAGAGAAAACCCACGAGGTTAGACAGGCGACCCTACTCCTTGCCACGTACTACCGGGATTTGAAACCACGCCAGTTGACTCAATGACAATTGTTATGATACAGCGTAGATGAATAAGAGAGGTGAAATGGAGTATAACTGATAACTAGTTTTGTGCTAGGACTATTCATTAGTGGTCTGAATTTTGTGAGGAGTTATCTTATATATTTGGAGTTGTTTCCCTTGGAAAAGTTCTAATGGGACAGGCTTTGATTGTTGTTATGCTGAGTCATTGTTGACAATACAAACCGTCTTAATATTTAAGTTATTATGATGTCCACTTGACACAAAATATGTCGTTTTGGAATTGAAACCACAGCACTTAACTAATGACAGACATTATGATCTAAAGTACACATTTACAGTATGTATGTTAGGCCCCTTCCCCAGATAGGCGAATGAATGAATGAATGGGGAAGGCCTATCCTATTGCAAAAAAAATAATAAAATAATGATGAATAAATATTTCAAAAAACATTTTGCCCAATCACATCATTTATTTTGTCAGTCCTGCATGAACTCGATCCATACAATTTCGACTCGATGTGAATGCCAATATTAATTAATCACAGTTTTTTTTTAAACTTTACACAGAAACCAATTATTGATACCGAAACTGCAAGTATTTAAGCCCATCCGTTATTTAGCCTATGGGCTTAATAACAGGCAAAAAAACGTTTTTAAGCCCATGTTTTAATTGAGTTTGCTATTGGGCTTAAATTCGATTAAAATGTTACCTGATGAAAACAGGCAAAATCCGTATTTAAGCCCTGAGCTTAAATACGTGCAGTCCCGGTAACATGAAAATTACAAAAAAAGACCCACCTTTCAAGATAAACTCCCTAACTTGATGACATGTTAGTCTTTTAACTCTAGATGTACTAGGGGTGCTTACTCCTTCGGCCATGCTTAGTTTTGTCTATTGACCTTGAGTTTGACCTGTGGGTTATCAGGTTCTTGCATGGAAATGTTGGCCCACAAATCCAAACATATGAGGCTTATCAGGTTCTTGCATGGAATATGCTTATTTTTATATCAGGTTAAAACTATTATAGACTTGGTTATCATGTCAAATATATTCACAGTGTCCCCATGATTACAGACAAGATGGATACTACCCATCTACTTTCAATGGCACCCTTATCTCAATTTTGGGGAAAATGTGGGTTATCAGGTTCTTGCATGCTGCCACAGAAATATATTGAAATAAACGAGTCGAGCATCAATAATTATTTTCAGAGTTATAGTTCTTGTCAAGGAAAGGTTAAAATCAAATTGGTATTTATTATTAACATTTATAAAGCGCTATCTTCCACAAAATGTGTTCAGATGCGCTGTACAATACAATTCAATAAAATATGTAATAATAATAAATATACATATAGGAAAACTAAATAAAACTTTAGAGGTAAATGCAAATAATGAACAGGATATTGGAATAGCTGAAGAAGGGGGAAATTAATTTTCAGAAAAACACGATTGATAATAGATGATGGAAATTCACCAAGACATTTCTAAATTTTAACCAAACCCCCCTAAAAATCCCTTATGGAAGACAAATACACTGTAAACTCAAATTGTTTCGTTCTCAAAATACGATGCTGTGTCTCTATGGTGGATAGCATATTTACCATAAAGCTTAATATTTACCATGCATCTTGATATTAAAGTATTTTGTAATACACGAACCTGTTTTCAACCAAACTATAAACCGGTAAATGTATAGATCACCGTTTGTAAAAGCTCTACATGTATTATATAACCTAACCAAAATGTATTCAGTTTTATGTGTGACGGGTTATGATCAGGCCCGAAGCCAGAAACCAAAATTTAGCCGACATAGGGGGGCGAGGAAGATAAATTTCCGACAACAAAAAATCAATGAACGAAGGTCATCGCCGACTGCCGTAAGCAGGAGGATGGGAGAGCACGAAAATTAGAAGCTGTGAGAGTGAATTTAGGCCTCTATGACATGCAGGTGGCGAATCAATTTGTTTTACAAATCTTTGTCCAAGATGACTGACAGTTGAAAGGTCAGACCGCTATAGTTCAATGGGTGACGTCACATTCTAATGTTTACCAACAAATTATGGCGTTTATAACGCTCGCCCCCCCCCCCCTCAGCCACCACCCCCCACTAGCCTCGGGCCTGGTTATGATGACCTGATATGTTGTACATATACTAATACTCTTCAGTTTGTATAACAAAACAAACTTTATTCTGAATGGCCGTTATTTAAATACATTTAAGCAATGTAACTATGCGAATTGAGAAGTATATCTATTTTAAAATAGTGTGGTCCAGACGATTTCAAAATTAAACATCAACATGGCTAATTAAAGTAACATTTGTTTGTACCGATTTCCTATCGCCACCCGTGTTTGTGTCAGAGTCAAATAAAGTAATATAAATTATGTTATCTTTTAAGTACAAGCTAGCATAATTTATTCTCCATGTTTTTTTGGGACAAAGAACATGTAGGCCTACAGTACTGGTCACAATGATTCACTCACTCATTCGACTTTGATTTTTGATATGACGTCAGTTCCTGGTTCAAAATACTACCAATTAGTAAGTGCAGGATGACCGCAATACACTCAAAACAAAAACGACAAGACAAACATACGGACCGGACAAGCTACATATAGACATTGTAAAAAATTAACAAAATCTAAACATCAATTTAAGTGAAAAGATTCGATAATATTTGTTTTTTATATACCCGGATGTTTTTAAATACGTGCATTACAATGCATTCAAAAGAAAGTACTTATAGGATAGGTATTTCTAATATAAGTGTGACAATGCAATGCTGAATATATGAATAGATTCTCCGAAAAATACCCATAGAGAGCAAACAGGGCAAGAATCAAGGGTATCACAAACTGGTAGATTGTCGGTTAATTGTCTGCTGAAGTGAAGTAGCGCCCCGCAGTGGCCGATTTTAACAGACAGACAGAAAAAGAAGTAGGCACACGAAAATACACGCTAAAAAATGGACCCATCCCCCTAACTTTGATCTTGTCTGCAACATTCAAGTCACGAGACAAATAATGATGACTTAAATTAGCATTTACTTCTTCGGGTAGTCGCCTGCGATAACAATGTTTTGCCAATGATTTGAAGCAAACTTTTGATAGATGAAATAGTTTTTAGTTGAAGAACATAATAAGAATGTCGGGGGGAGGGGTGAATGGTTAGCGTGCGCGCACTGTATCATAAAGCCTGTCATTGAGTCAACTGACGTGGTTTCGAATCCCCAGTTGTACGTGATAAGGAGTAGGGTCGCCTGTCCGGGTCCTCCGGTTTCCTCCCACTGCTAAAGACCCCTACGCGCAAGCGAGTTAGAAATAAAATTAAATACCATATGTTAGTCCCAAACTGACCTAGTACGTGACGAGTGGACGTTCAACCACATTGCTCTCTCTCTCTCTAAGAATGTCTGAAAAGTATTAATGGTGTATAATCTACATACACGCTATTCCGTATACCTAGTAAAGTAAAGCCCTAATTTACTTTCTGGTAAAATAAAATAGGAAACAATCTTACCATTCGGATGAACCCGTGGGATTAGATGAACCCGTGGGGGGAATACCAGGCTTACGTTCACCACGTTTCTGATTACAACCAAGAACTACAGATGCAATGCATACCACCAACAGAACAATATGTTTTCCTTCCATCTTGATTTTGATTAACAACTATATACAGCGGCGTCGATATATCAAACCAGCTAATGTGATACCACAGAGAAAAGTGTTTTATGCTATACTGATCTCCTTCGATTATAAATACGCAATATATTGTTTACATGTTAGCCCCTCCTTTTTGTAGGCTAAGGTCCGGGTTCACGTCGTTATAAAATGTTTACAATGTGGCCTTTCTTTCATTTACTTTGAATATGAATACTGTGTATTATGAATTTAAAGCATATCCTTATTTGGCAATCAGTATAGAAGGGGATCGACGCCACATTAAAAGACATGTAAACACGAGTAGAAGTTACTATGTCAGCATATGAAAGTGTTGTTTTGATGATTTTTCCATGTTCGATTTTACAAAATAGAAAAGTATTGTCCACTAACGAAAAAAACACATGTACAAATGCGCCTTGTAGGCCTAACGTTTGTATTTTCTACATCTGATCTTTCAACTGTTGTAATTTCTACTAGTGCATAGTCGACATCATATGTAACTTCGACATCGGTATTTTCTTCCAATGTAATTTCTCCACATGTCACATCCATCAAGGCGTGGTTCCGATTTTAGCCGAAGCTTGCGTCATAAAAACAAAACCTCCCTTCAAGTAGTCTCCGTCATCCAGAGGAAAGTCATTCCTACTACCAGAAAGTTGCATGGGGAGCATCAATAATTTTTAATGTGGCGTCGACCCCCTTCTATAAATCAGTACAACCCAAAACTAGAAATTTCGCCTCGATCATAATATATTTAATCCACAATACTTATTTTACCGATAATATCTCAAGGCCAGCGATTCTCAACCAGTGTTCCGGGACACAGGTGTGCCGCGAGGTCTTCCTAGGTGTGTAGCGAATTTTGAATGGCACAAAAAGAAAATCCTGTAAACCAAAGTCATTTTATGTGACTAAGACTAGTCTGTATCTACGTTTGTATGACGTCTATGATTTTTCATGAATATTTGGCCTGGTGTACTCCTATTTGTTTATGTGTTCCAAGATGTTCCGATGGCAAAAAATGGTTGAGAACCACTGCTCTATGCGAAGGAGTGAGATGGGAGAGCTTTACGTAAACTGAACTAAGTGACAGACCTTATGGTCTAAAGCGCACATGTTTGAATATTTGGACACCTACCCCCACCCAGTGTTTGATTAACCATAGGGTCAGCCAATAGTCCAGGCCAACAAATAATCAAGTTAAACTTTTTTGATAATTATCAGGTGGTGACAAAAATGCTCGTTTTATTTTAATGTAAATAAATTGCATCCTTCTTCATCTTCGCGTTTGTCCTTGAAAGCTTTCCATACTTTAGCAAAGGGTTGACATGAAGTTTCGTCCCTTTACACACGTGAGGTTTGTTTACATTTGTCGTGGGAAAGAATCTCGTAAGTAATTTCATACTTTTTTTAAAATTTCCATTGATTCCGTAATTGACATTAGATGCATTTCACGTAATTATAAACATGCATAGACCAACATAACGAGTGAAACATTGTCGAAAATGGGAAGCCGAGGTAAAATATTCGATGGCGGTTCTGTGAAATGAGCCCAACATTTCTATATTTTCAGGCCACCTAATCAGGCACTGACGACTGACCCCAAAGATCTTGATGGTTCATCAAAATATTTGATAGAGAGAGATGAGGTTTAACGTCCACTCGACACAAACTACGTCATTTCGGGACTTACATATGGTTTAATATTATTTAGCAGTGGGAGGAAACCGGGGGACCGAGAGAAAATCCGCTAGGTTGGACAGCCGACCCTACTCCTTGCCACGTGCAACCGGGTATTCGAAACCACGCCATTTGACTCAATGACAGGATAAATGATACAGCGCACGCACGCTAACCATTCAGCCATCTACCCCCCCCCCCACACACACACACACACACACCTTGTGCATCAATGGTGTTCAGCATATTTACCATGTATCTTGATATTAAAGTATTTTGTAATACACGAACCTGTTTACAACCAAAATATAAACCGGTAAATGTATAGATCACCGTTTGTAAAAGTTCTACAAACATTCCTAACCAAAATGTATTCAGTTTGGTGTGTGGCAGGTTATGGTGACCTGATATGTTGTACATATACTTTTACTCGCGAGTTTGTATAACAAAACAAACTTTATTCTGAATGGCCGCTATTCAAATACATTTAAGCAATGTAACTATGCGAATTGAGAAGTACATTTATTTTAAAATAGTGTGGTCCAGACGATTTCAAAATTAAACATCTAACATGGCTAATTAAAGTAACATTTGTTTGTACCGATTTCCTATCGCCACCCGGGTGTGTGTGTCTTAGTCAAATAAAGTTATATAAATTATGTTATCTTTTAAGTACAAGCTAGCATAATTTATTCTCCATGTTTATTTTTGGACCAGGAACGGGTAGGCCTTCTGGTCACCACGAGTCACTCCACAGAGTGGTCACTCACTCACTCGACCTTGACTTTTGATATGACGTCAGGATGGCTGTGATTACTTTAAAGCAGTGGACACATTAGCCGAATCATTCGGCTGAATTGGTGGACACACTATCCCAATACTACTCCCGATTCACCAGTCGATTGCCATTCGGCAAACCTCGACAGATTCTACGCATCAAATCTCGGCTTTATAACCATTTCCGCCATATTGTAAAGGTTCTGAAAGAGAAATGGCTGACCTTATGGAGATTTCTGTGGAGAGTATATTGTGTCAACAAACGTCACGTTTGGCATTGGGTTTGGGGAAGTACCAGGGGATTTTATCAAACCAGCAGCCTTGAGACAATATCTCTGCTCATTTAGGTATATACACTCTACAAAAAACGCAATTTGGGACATTTTTGTGAAAGCGACACGTTTTTCTGTTAAAAGTAAACCGGTAGCCGCATCGCTTATGTATTGGCAAATTAAAGCGAGATCAAGTCTTCTTTTGAAGATGGTGATAGGCTACCCTTGCATTCTTGCCCAATGTGCGCTCCTTGGTAGTCGTGAATACCAAGTCTCGCGCTTTTAGGCTAAAAATGTCTACCTGTGATAATCAAGTTACAAAGTTCAAGGTTTGTCCAATGCCAAGGTTTCCGTAAGGTTCGTTGTGTCACGATCTCTGATTGGATGCTACTGTTCACGTATCTGCAGATAACGTAGTTATGATGTCGGGAATTGTGAGGTAAACCAGCAACGGCCAGATGTTGTAAAACTCGCAGTCGTTGCTTCAGGAACATCGGGTATCACAATTCACTAACTGGTCGAATGTCGGCTAGTTGTCAGCTGAAGTGGCGTAGCGCCCCGCAGAGACCGACTTGCAATTGTGAGAACTGTTAGAGACCTAAACAGACTCTAAAGTTGAACGACAGTAAAATAAGTAGACATCCGAAAATACACGCTAATAATGCCGACCCTCAGCTTTGGTCTTTTCTGCAACAGATAAGCCACGTGACAAATAATGATGATTAAAATAAGTATTTACCTCTTATGGTAATCGCTTGCGTTTACAATGTTTTGCCATATTGCAAACTTTTGAAAGATGAAACAGTTTTCAGTTGAAGAGCCTAACAATAAAGGTTTATAATCAACATACTAAAACGCTATTCCGTATACCTAGTAAAGAAAATATACAAGCCCTAAATTCAGCAATATGTTGTTTCACCTTGAAGTTGAAGAGTTTATATATGTGACCGAGCCAAAAGATACGGTTACAGAAAATAATAATCTAAATCGTTGGTTGTTGAAGAGACTTTATTTCGTCCAACTATAGGCCCACTATACATTGAACACAGGACAGCTGTGCTGCTTTCTGTGTGTGTACAGTCCGGCTGCTATCAACTCAACTGACACTTTCTCTCCCCCTCGCACGTGCAGACGCTCCCCGGCAGGAAAGGTTACTATAGCTACATGTATGACTAAGACAGCGGGTGTCATTAAAGGGACATGCTATCCACTCTCCCACATTCTCCCCAACTTTACAATAAATGCGTCCCTGCATTTAGCAAAATTGAAACATAAAATGAAAATATGTGAGACAAAAAAATGAAAAACACAAAACTAACAAGATCATAAAAACATGACAAAAATTCAAACGGAACTGTTCGTCTTTGATTTCAATAAAGACCCCACTTCCCGAATTGCTGTAGCTACTAAAGAAATACTAGAATAATCTGAATCGACCGCTGTAACTGAATTATTCACTGCACTAACAGGTAGCTTATGAAGATTGCTATGGGTTCCTTTATTTTCACGCGCCGATTGCCGTATTTCTGTATGATTAAATGACAATGACAAGGTTGAATCAGAATTTTCATTAAGATTGGATCGGTTTACTGAAGGAATTTATTGATCATCATCGGACAATGAAGTAGTCCCAATATTAACAGGCTGTTCAACTTGAATACCGTACAAATCATCCAACGGGTCAACAGGTAGTTCCACCTCTGCATCTGATAAATCGGTAGTCAACGGGTCGTGAACAGTTGGTGGACACATCTTTAACTCGGTTCGATGTAATTCTCTCAATTACTGAATAAACAATGGGGGACCAATGATCCTGGATCTTGTTACGTCCTAAAATTCCTATCGGTTTGTAATATACAAGCTGTCCAGGCTTCAAAGGAGCATCCCAAGCTTTTGCATCAAGTTCATTCCGTTGGTCAGCAGAAGATATCAACATCCCATATGCTTTAGAATAACACTGCTGAAGACGGAGTTGGTGGTCACGTACCCATGATACTGAATGTCCGATTGAATCGCCTAGCAATACATCAATGGGAAGTATCGGGTTTCGACCAAACATCAGGAAATAAGGCGTATAACCTGTCGATGAATGTGTAGACGTATTATACATGAAAGTAAATTCTGGTAAATGATCTGGCCAACGCCGCTTAGCACTAGGTGATAAAGTTTTTAGCAGATTATGTAAGGTGCGGTTAAATCTCTCTGTTTGACCATTACCCTGGGGGTGATAAGGCGTGGTTCGACTCTTCTTGATACCATATAACATGCATAGATGCTTAATAACATCAGACTCAAAATTTCGTCCTTGGTCTGAATGGGTTCGTCTTGGTACGCCATATCTAACAAACCATTTCTTTACCAGAACTTTAGCTGTAGTAGAAGCTTTCTGATCTTTTGTTGCAAGTCACTACAAGTAACCACTGGTTTGGTACCACGCTTCCAAATATACTTAAATTAGCCAATGTAAGGCAGTTCAAGTCCATTTGCTGCACGAACAGTGAGAAATGACGTTTCATGAAGGTCAGCTGAAGACTTCAAATATTTCTCGTAAAATGATTGTACGATGGTTGAAACTTGAGATCCAGTATCAAATAAAAACCTGCAAGTTGAATTCTCAATTTTAACTTCAACCTCGGGGCAATCCCCGATAGTCGAACTAAAACTAACACCAGGTGAGTCTTTTGGTTGACTCTCGCCCCTATCTCGACTCACAGTTAAGGGCAGGTTTGGTTTTCCTGCTTTCTGGATAAATCTGGACAATTACGTTGCAGGTGCCCTGGCTTTTTGCACCGATAACAACGTCGATCACTGCTACGTTGATTTAACATCGACTGAAGTTTCGTGATTTGTTCCTGTTGAGACTCCAATAATTTCTTCATCTGATTTATCTCAGAATCGTTTAATGTTACTTCTTCTGAAAGAGCTGTAGCACCTCTTCGTGATCTGTAATCATCTTCTGACCATTCCAAGACAGACTGTCTCACGTCGAGGAACGTCAACCCTGAATTTTCTCGAATTTGTTTCTTTAATTCCTTGCGTAGGTAAGAATCGCCCAAACCATCAACGAAATGATCTCTAACTGCAGTCTTATATACAGCTTTTAATGGATCCTTTCTATGAACCCTATCCATAATGTCACGAATGCTATATGAAAATTCTCGTACACTCTCTTCTGGTCGTTGACGTCTTTCGTAAAATAATCTGAGCAACTGCGATCTTGAATGTGGTTCAGAAAATGTTTCACGTAATACGTTAAAGATACCGGTCGGGTCATTTTGGACTTGTCTAAGCTTAACTTCCGCTTTCGCATCTCCTTCTAGATACGAATATATCAAGCGAGCTTCTTCTGACGTAGGCAAATTTAATGAAGAGACATAACAATGAACTCCCTCTATCCATTCATGTACAGAGACACTATCAAGTGACTTCCACGTACCACTGAATTTCTTTGGTTCTCTTGTTCTGTCTATATATACAACCGGGTTTGACGTATGGAGTCGGGTGGATTCTGATTCTGGGTGGAATGCAAGATGTTGACCGAACTCTCGACGCTAATATTGTAGCTGATAATTCCTTTCTTAATCGTTCAATTTCGGCATGATAATCATCCTTAGAAATACCTCCGCTAGCCATATTTAACAAGGTACAAAACAAATACAAAAATAGTGATAATTTAAACATACATGTATATTCCGTGGAGCTCTCGCCACGTTAGCACATGGACAAAAGTTCAATACTTAAAATTGTCTAACACAATGATTGATTACGATATATATTTAAATTACAAAAACTAACATCAAACAAAATAACCACAGTAGAGCTTTCTCTACTTGTGAAAAACAAGATCAATAATAAAGTACTACATACAATAGAGCTTTCTCCGTTGTCATGTGAGTGTCACTTTAAGCAGTCCAAGTTTATTTTGGAAAACAACACGCCGCAATATCAATCATAAGGTGATGCAACCAACACTTGGCTAAAAGTTTAACTGGATGAACGCCGTCTGGCAATAACTGTGCAGCAACAGTAACTCGGGAACTACCACTCTTATTTCTGCGGAAGCGAAAAACGTCATTCGAAAAACCCAAGGCTGATTCTCCTTGTGACAAATTCAACAGTTTAATTTCTCTGTTAATTTCAGATATGTAATTATTAACAGATTTGTCCTGTAATTTGTACTGTTCCGAATTACACCAAGACAAAAGAAACTGGGTCACTGCTTTCAGGTTTAACAGTAATTACATGCCCAACTTTTGACGTGACATCACACGTGCCTAGCCACACGTAGACAACAACTGACGAAAAATCTTCAATAAATTTAGGCAAATTTCCTTCCAAATAGTCTATTCCCTGTTTAGAATTTCGGCCACTGATAGCTTCAAATTTTATAGTAAGCGTACCGTCACTTGAATACTGTGACTTTAAATACCGGCCCTTACTGTCTGTAAGTAATATAGCGACGCTATTCTGTCTGCTCACTATACATGGTAGCGGTTTTTCTAAAAAAATCTTTGCAATTTAGTTAAACTCATAGCAGACAAGACTTATGCATAATTTAAAAACGTAAATAACCATGAATCAATTCAGGAAAAGGCCATTCAGTTAAAGGAAAGTGGAAAGATCTCACCAAGTATGAATCTTTTGAATGGATGACTTCAGACTTGTCTTGTACGATGTCAAAGTGGTCAAACCATCTTGCTCATCCGTTCGACGACGCCAAATGTGACCAAGCCAAAAGACACGGTTACAGAAAATAATAATCTAAATCGTTGGTTGTTGAAGAAACTTTATTTCGTCCAACTATAGGCCCACTATACATTGAACACAGGGCAGCTGTGCTGCTTTCTGTGTGTGTACAGTCCAGCTGCTATCAACTTAACTGACACTTTCTCTCCCCCTCGCACGTGCAGACGCTCCCGGGCAGGAAAAGTTACTATAGCTACATGTATGACTAAGACAACGGGTGTCATTAAAGGGACATGCTATCCACTCTCCCACATATATTCCCATATGCTGCTTTATCAATTTACTTTCTGTTAAAATAAAATAGGAAAAGTCTATCTTACCATTTGAATAAACCCTTTTGATTACCGGGCCAACGTTCCCCACGTTTATGACCACGACCAAGAACTACAGAGGCAATGCATACAACCAGCAGAACAATATGTTTTACTTCCATCGTGATACCACAGAGAAAGGTGTATTACGCTACTGATCTCCTTCGATTATAAATACGCGATATCTTGTTAACACGTTATCCCTTCCTTTCAGTAGGCCTAGGTCCGGTTCACGTCGTTATAAATAGGATATAAAAATAGTCGCAGTGTTGACATTGTGACTCTCTTTCATTTACTATGAATATGAATACTGTGGATTATGAGTTTAAAACGTATTCTTATTTTGCAATCAGTACAACCCAAACAAGAAAATTCGCCTCGATCATAATATATTGGATCCCCAATACCAGGCCAGCGATTCTCAACCAGTGTTCCGGGTCACAGCTGTGCCACGAGATCTTCCTATAGGTGTGCAGCGAATTTTGAATGGCACAAAAAGAAAATCCTGTAAACCAAATTCATTTTATGTGACTAAGACTAGTCTGTGTCTACATTTGTATGACGTCTATGATTTTTTGTGAATATTTGGTCTGGTGTGCCGCTATTCGTTTATGTGTTCCAAGATGTTCCGTTGGCAAAAAATGGTTGAGAACCACTGTTCTATGCGAAAGGTGAGATGGGAGGGTTTTCCGTCAAAGATCTTGATGTTTTCTATATATAAAATATTTGAAGACAGTTGAACGTCATAGTGAAGGTCAGTCTGTCTGTCGGTCAGTCGGAGAATTTTTTCGTGAGAGTTGTATTATTCTAGTGAAGTTACTGAATAAAGATTCCTTAATCTAATACCGAAAGTTATTGGTTCTGTGAAATGAGAATAGCAAAGTTAAGGGTAGGTCATTCCGGATTTAAAGGGTTTGTCGGTAAGCCGTAAACAGCCTCAGGTAAAATAAATTCGAGGCCTTGCATATTTGAAGTTAAAGTACGACATATTCATACTATAAATATCCTCACTAATAAAATCGCATCATAATGAACATTTTGTTGTCGGTATTTGTAAAAACAATTTGATTATATCACTTATCCTATTTCGTTTAGTTTTATATAGTTCAAAATTTGGTTTTACTTGTCTTCAGAACGCTAGGATCTGGAATTGTTATATAACCGACTTTTTGGTTGATGTGGTGAATTAAACCGATTCTGATGAAACGTAAAATGCAAGTTTCAAGGATCTTGGTTCCTTGCGATATTTGCGCATATCGGAGCGTAACTTCCTGAATTACGGCCCCTGGTGAAAGATCGCCATAACGGCAGACCAAAAGCAGGCCCGAGGCTGTCGGAATTTTTCTGTCTGCATCGGAAAAAAAAATCGCTGGTTAGCTATGCTCGCATTTTCGCCGGGAGAGAGTTTTAGTGCGACATATCCTTTCTAATTCGCCGAGATATAGTTAATGTCGGATAGAAACTCTTCATTTTCCGACACATTCGCCACCTGCATGTCATTTCTTGGTAAACAAGAAACTCGCTATATAGAGGCCTAAATTCACTCTCACAGCTTCTAGTTTTCGTGCTCTCCCCTCCTCCTGTTGACGGCAGTCGGCGATGACCTTCGTTCATTGATTTTTTGTTGTCGGAAACTTATCTTCCTCGCCCCTTTATGTCGGCTAAATTTTGGTTTCTGGCTTCGGGTCTGACCAAAAGTATAGGAGACAAAAGCCACACAGAACAGCACCAAAAGAACACCCGATCCGCCTATTATTAGCCTGCTACTAGCAGAGAGTTATTAGTCATTTTTAGATGCTAGTAGCAGTCACAAGGGCTCCCTCTGCGCCTTTGGGGGCAGTTGTTAGCCGCTACAGTAACAGCTAACAAGGGCAGCCTTTGTTATCTACTATAGTAGCAACTAACAAGGGCCGTTAGTTATATTAGTAACCGCTATTAAATCATTATTTTCTTAATTTCCGATATAAATCGAAATAAAAGATCGAATTTATATAGGGCCCCTTCCTATGACGACCCGAACAATTCTTTCAAGTATTGAAGTAAGAGACAATCTTTCAAACAACTATGCCTAAAATATAGCCTAGCACCCGTCGACCTCGCTCGAACCAGTAGGCAGTACCGCTGAACCTGGATGGAGATTAGTTTAATTTATAGCGTAAAAGATTTAATAAATAGGCTAGTGTCAATAGCATTTAGTAAATGAACTGGAATATACGCAGGCCACAATTCTATGGAACGCAATTTTCAGTACGACTAGTCCTACTTATTATAATTAGATTAGGCTATTATAGGGGGTCTGGGGCTAGCTCACGGCGTGGAGTTATATAAATCCCTCGTGGTGTTTCCCTTGATAGTGGTTCAGAATTTTAAAGCAAGGTTGCCCATTTTCAGTAGGACAGAGCCTAGGCTATTAGGCTATATAGCAAGAAAAAGCTATACGGTCGTTCAGATGGGACAAAAACGACCGAGGTCACACGTAGGCCTAGGCCTACATTACATAGTTTTGATGATTCGACATCAGAGCACACCGTAGGCCTACCCGATACCGCCGAAGTCTAGGAAAATCCCCCCCCCCCCCGCCACATACATGTAGCATACTGCATTTGGGCCTGTATGAACGGGAATCGACTTGAAGAATGACATTGTGAGTTACTAGGGTTACTCTATCTTTCGAACTACTTTTCTTCGATCTTTTGGACAGGGTTCAAGGTCAACCAAGTGAGAAAGGGCGCCATTTGTTAATATTTTGGCTTGGAAAATCCAAAATTTGAGGTATCTTACTTTATTTAATGTTAAAAGGTCAGACCTAAACAGCGATTAGAACCCGTCATTTCGAGACTAACAGTAACATTGTTAAATTCACTTGTACATTTTGACAATCGACGCAAGCCATGTTAGACTCGGTGAGTGACACTGACAGACTTTATGATATTGATCTAGAATCTAGGCCCTTTCAATTTCAAGTTTCAAGTGCAAGCTTTATTATTTAATATAATTAGGCCCTATCAAGTGTAAATAAAAATAAAATCCCCACCCACGAATTAATGAATAAAATCTGAAAAATGTTCCAACAGGACAGGATGTCATCAGGCACTATACATCAGGGCATCAGGCCCTTAGCAAGCCGCGGCAATGCCCCCCCCCCCTCCCCTGAAAAATGTCTCCTCCCCTGACAAATGTCTCCTCCCCTCCCAAAAAAATTTGCCGACCATAACTCTAAAATACCTACTGTAGACTGTCGGGTGTGCTCCCCCCCCCCCCCTAAAAACTTCACTGCCCCTCAGCGAGTGGCCGTCCCAGGATTATCTACAACTACTACAAGTGTTGGGGGGGGGCTGCGTTTTTTTGTTTAAAAACATGATGACAAGTTGTAGACGTTTCATAGAAACAGAATAGTAAGGATTTTTTTCACTGTAATTTAGGGGGGCCCGGGCCCCTAGGGCTCCCACCTGGATCCACCACTGCCCTCAGCAGACAGCAAGCTGGCTATGGACCTGATAGTAGATAGTGCTATACTCAGTCTATACTCTATACATACTAGATTTGAAGTAGGCCTACTATTGACGTAGGCTAGTCTAAGTAATAATTATAAGGTAGCAGATCTCTTTCTGGGCTAATGAAGAGAACGCACTATGAATATGATTAGTAATAGTATCATATGACTATCAATATTTTAACTTATGTCATGATGAGGCAAATTTTGCATGGACAATGACTGAGTGACACCAATGTAGCCTACGTACACTTACTCTTTTCTGTAATTCTAACTGTAATAATTCCCATCCAAACAACTAGGCACTCTTCCATGCAAAATTTCAACCAGAGACATTATAGCCCATTTCGTCTATGATAACATTTTGGGGGTTAAAACTGCTTAATTTTGTATAAAAAGCCCTTAATAGCCTCTAACTTCTTTAAGCTATGTGAAACGTTTTCAAACAACTTCCAATCGCCGGTACAGCTCGGTGGCCGAAGACTTGTGTTCTGTTTGCATTACACAGAAGTGTCTGGATAAAACGAGTCTATATTATGTGCAGCTTTCAATCTAACCCTATTGACTCACTTTTAAAGCTCTCCTTTGATTAAGTAAAAATTGGTATCATAACAATTTAAAAGAAAAACTTAAAAGAGCTAGTGTCCAGTTAAGCTTTTTTTGCATTCACATCCAAACTACTCAATATTTTGAACTGAAATTTCAGACAAGGTAAATACACTATTCCTCTATATTTTGGCGTTTAAATTTCATACGTTTATAAACGTGTAATTTTCAGATTCTTTGAAATTCGGGCTGGTCCCTTTAAAAACCTCGAAAAAAAACCTGATCTATAATTTATAAAAAGGATGCAACTTTACGCTCGTCCCTTTTTATTAAGGCTGGGGGGGGGGTTGAGATGGCGTAATTGTCTAGAGTGCCGCGCTTAGACCTCTAGCTGGCTGGTCACCTCTGGCTTGCGGCTCTGGTTTCGAGCCCTAGTGTGAGCATATATGTGACATTGAGATAGTGGTGCTTCTCAACCTTGTGGGTTTCCTCCGGGCACTCCGGTTTCCTCCCACTACTAAAAGACCACTACGCGCAAGCGAATTATTGAAATAAAAGATTGAAAACCATATGTTAGTCCCAAAATGACCTTGTTTGTGTCGAATGAACGTTAAACCCCATTTCTCTCTCTCTCTCTTTTATTAAGACTAATTTAAATTAGCAGCCTATGCAGGGTGTACTTATTCTTTTTAGAACATCTGATAGCACTTTTTGACCTTCTTGTTCACATTACCTGGTAATATCATTTTTGTTTTTATTTTGCATTGTCAAAGAATAATTTGAATCGACCCCTAATATTAAAAGTGTAGGCCTACGGTACTCATATTCATAAAAGAGTTGCGGTCGATAACTAAACAGTCCTTTGCTTGCTTCTGGTGTCAAAGAAACATTTATCATTTCATTTTACAGAGAATGTAGTTCAGAGTTAAAATAGATCACCCTTTTCTCTCAATGATAACTGACAAACGAGTAGATGTATATCATTCCAAATGATTAGGCCTATTGTACTGGATGGTGTATCAGAATTCAGTCAATTAATTATTTGTTGATTTGACATAACAGCAGTGTAGCCTTCCTGGACTTATATTGTTGTTGCCCGTGTCCGTCTGTACAGTACACCCACAAGGCTAAAGTTAATGTCCGCTTGATACACCACCCCTGGTATGGCGGTGACCAGGGTTTCGGAATAGTATAAATAAATAAAAACGCCTGCCATGTGAGTCCAACTAGTTACTAATAACCACTCTCATCTCTGACATTAAATTTTTACAAAGTGAGACCAGTAGCATAGGACGTCAATCCTCATTCCATTTAATTTTAGGGCATGAGACAAAAAAGTCAATTGATTTTCAATGATTTCTGATAGTTATGACCCTTGATCACTTTAAAAAATCTTGTGGACGCTCTAGAGGCTAAAGTTAGTTACCTATTGGCTTTACATGCACGCTATATGTCATAAGGTATGTCATTGAGTCAACTGGTGTGATTTTGTTTCCCTGGTTATACGGGACAAGGGGTAGGGTCGTCTGTCTAACCGTGTAGGTTTTCTCTGCTAAAGACCCATACACGCAACATTTATTGAAATAAAATTGAGCCATGTGTTAGTCCTGAAGTGACCTATTTTTTCTCTGTGTTTTAAATTTATACACATGAGGCAAGGAAGCCTTTTAATTTTCACCCATTCTTTTGGAAGCTCTATGGGTTAAAGTTAATGTCTGATTAACTTTTATACACAGTTTTTACGGTCAGAATACAAAGAGCCCTATTGATTTTCAATAACTACTGTCATAGTTATAATCCTTGATATTAAATTATTGATTGTTACTCATGTGTTGTAAATGTTTTTATTACTGACATAAGAAACAGATGTGACAACCCTTGTTGACTGCTCGCAGTGCTCGGGCTGCTTTGGGCGTACATTTCTTTGCCTGGCAACCTATCTTTCTATAATTTATAGAACTCATTACTTAAAATACTTTAACAATATGGCATATATATATTTTTTCAGGTAATAATGGACACTCCCAAATCTCAATGCAACATTTAAAAGATTGATTATCAAGTAGTCAGGGAAGATGTTTTATGCCAACATTTTGATAGCTTCCGGGTGGAGTAGATACGATGTTTAAGGTTTCTTTTAAAGATGCATTATGTAAGAGCTAAATTTGTTTATTGCAAATCTTAATGTTGGACTGAAATATTATTAAAATTATTAATTACAATTCACATGGCAAGCCCATAATCAACCTTATAAACTGTCAAATTGTTGTGATTATAAATAGATTGAAACAGGATTATCATTTAATAATAATTTAAAAATGGATATCCGAGACTTTGATTATATCGTAACAAACAGTAGCATTGAAATCGAGACTACGTTATTCTTCAAACATTGATAACGTCTCAAAGAATGCAGTAGTTTTACTGACATTTTCAAATTAATCCTTGGTCAAAATCTTACTGAAGGGGTCTTTAATTGTTTTTTTCTTCAATTAGCTTACAATTAAGGATTTTACAGATTGCATTGTCTTTTGTGTGTTTACAACTTTACTATATCCTTTCATACTACATCATAACTACAGATATTGCTTGTGTTCCTTGAAAATATGTAGTTTTTTTACTAATAGTACATGTGGATGTGATGTATGTATTAAAGATCAGCAGATAGAATTTTGCAACTACATGTATTACAATTGAATTTATTCTGTGATAAAAAAAAGATAGCACCAGTATTGAATACTCAGCCCAAAATATAGTTACATGTCAGGTCCATAATACCATAACACTATCATTGTGCATGATCAATTATTTAAATCATAATACTCTGTAATGTATTTATTGTAGATTTGAGGTAAGAAAAATATCAATGGAAAAGCAATGCTTTACAGCGTCATCAGTCTCATACAAGGTACTATACATAGGGCCCCAGTCATTGGGTCGTCACAAAGATCACAATTATCTGTGGGGTCTAGTAACTGGACCTATTCCTAGCCATGAGTAATCTCAAATGCCAACGACCACATTAAATTAAACAGTAGACCACAATGACCAAAAGCTGTAGCTGTAGTATCACAAAGCAGGTCCAAACACATATTCCTGAAGCAATGGCCCGAGAAATTCCTTTCTGGCCATTGCTGGATTGGCTTCTGATACTTGAACTTTTGAGGAAGTGTGTCTATTCTTCTCGTTCAATCAAATCTACAACTTACGTACAGTAACATGACAGTCCTTCGTTTAATCTTGGGTCTTCCCTAAAACCTTGGACAAAGATTTAAGGCATTAAAAACGGTAAAAGTCTGTTCGTTTCCATACAGTAGAGTTTACTTTACGTCATGCAATTAGTTTTACTGCAATATCTTGATATGCGGTGGGTAATTTAGCATAAAAAAATCGTGCAGTCATGACGTAACGCTATGTAAACACAGTTGGCCTAACTAGACGCCATGTTTTAAAGGTAGTGCCTTTGTAACAAAGTCGGTGATTTGTTGTTAATGGGACCACTGACCAGTCATAATTAGCGACAATAATACCCACTCAATCCAGCAGTGAGTAGTGGAATTAGCTCTTATCAAACGGAACACTGCGAGTAGTATGGTCCCTACAGTGACCAATAACTGTAAGGGATGGATTAAATGGGTAACAGTATCAATGAGCAATTCACTGACAAACTAATATATTACTTTAAACATTGTGCCTTAAATATTTTAAGTTCTTGATCTTTACTGTTTGTTGAAATCTTGTCGTCCCACTTTGAAATGTTAAATGATCACATACCGGTACATAATACCCCTTCGATTCTCATATATTTGGTACATTATTTTTCATCTTAATATGCACCTTGGTTATTATTTTTTTACTTTTTTTTCAGAAATACCATTTGTTTTTTTTACAAGAGTCAAGGCTGCTGCAATCAGAGTTGAAAGGCAACTGAAGAAAATCAGTATTAACCAAAGTCACAAAACGTATTAAGAAACACAACAAGAAATACCAGAAGAGAAGTCTTCAACAGCAAAAATACATTTGAAAAATTCTCTACAGTCTACACCCATTAATAAATTCTTACATATGATACACTTTGGTAAAAAGTCAAGCTACTTCACCTGACAAATTAACTAGTAATCTGAAGTAGCTGCTTATCCCTTACATTGTCTAACAATGTTTGATGCAAAAAGTCATTTTTTGCAGATATTTAAAACATGTTTTCGAAATAATGTTATTGTGGATGATTTCGCGGAAAAAAAATTGTTTGACTGTTATGAGGAAGATTACCGTGGTAATGATAAAGACATATAATGTGTGTCGCGAATAGTTCATTTACCGAGTGTATTGATAAATAGTCTGTTTATCAAATTGAAATGTTTATCAACATACTGAGTGTATTGTATATCACTATAGTGTGAATAATTTTATCAACTATAATGTATGGAGTTTATTGATATATTTTGTTGATCACCGTATTGACAGTATTGATAAAGTATTATTCACTTATCGAGTGCATTAATTAAGGATGTAAACGGTCATTCGATTAACCTGTCATGGTTCGGTTGCATTTTTGAACCGTCTCAAATAGAAATAATGCTTGAATTTCGAATTTTTATAGTAATTTGGACAAGAGAAACTTTTGAGAATTTTCACAAACATATTTTGATATGTGTCACTCAAACAACTAATCTAGGCTTCAATTTTTTTGTCGTAGTTTAAAAGTATTTATCAACTTTGAAATTAATACGCCAAATAGGCAATGTTCCGATGCCTAGATTATAAATGTCATTCTAATAGACCCTTTCAATTATACTTTGAAAATGCAAAAGAGTCTATCTTTCTTACTCAATTAGATGATTTTTTCCCAAGATAAAATAGTTTTGGAGCGTATTTTTTTTTTATTGATGTTGTTTTATTAACGTAACTTCATTAAGAAATAATAATAAATTTATGATATTAGAATTTAATTTCAAATAGGCCTATAACATTTTTGAATAAACACATTTGTGATTAAAATTCTTAAATGACATTTAGAAGTAGAGGTATAATATTCATAATAACACAACTTTATGGATTTACTACTTCTTCGTTTATTACATGTAACGTTTCAATACTCTTACAGGTATCTTTATCAAGCAATGATTTGTGATTATTGATTTATCTTTTTACTAATCATCATAACCCCAAAAACATGAGTAAATACTACATATTATGGCATGTCTAGTATTATAGGCCTTTAGGCCTTCTGATACCAAGAAATTGGCCATATTAAACACGAAGATATTTTCTTTATAAATATGAGTGCTCTTCTTTCCATGACATTGGATATAAATGTTCTTTTAGTGTGTAGTTTACTGGCGTTTTGGGTGGGGTTTTTCTTGGAGTTCTAATATGGGGCACCATCCAATGCTTAAATTGCCTTACAATAAAATAAACGGGTGGAACGTAGCTGTATATCCCATACTATAAAAAGAAATTGAATGCAAATTGTTTTTGTGAATGATTGTATGTTAAAATTATTTGCCAATTACATGTATATCTGTATGTCGCAATAAATCAAACAATGTAGCTCTAATCAATGTTTGTTAATGTCGTGATTGTAAGTTAGGAGAGGGTGACAGCTATCCTAAGTTAAAATTGATTTTAGTTAAAATTGTCCTTAAAACAGTTTTGTGAAACGCCACTATTTTAAGTTAGGATACAATTGTAACTTACAATATTATTTTAGTGGATTTTAGCTACAATGCTTAAAATCGTTTTGTGAAACGCTTCTATCCTAAGTTAGGATGAAATTTTAGTTTCCTATGATTTTAAGGAGATTTAAGTTTTTGTGAAACAGGGCCCAGATTTGAACTGGTCTATATTCTATATGTGACCTGTCACAGAGTACTGTGCAAGATGGAGAAATAAAACATCAAGAATGAATGAATGGAATTTGTACTGACAGTTAACTTAAAAGCTGTAATAACCTGACTGGGATTGGGGAAAATGCTTAGCCTATCTAAAACCCCTCTCCCAAGATAATGTACATACATAGTGTGAATAATTTATTGCTTATTTTATTAATTATACAGTGAATAATGCTTTGCTCATTTATCAACTACAGCGCAAATAATTTATTTTGCATATTTTAACATCTGTACTGGAATAAATATATTGGCGATTTTATATCAACTATAGTGCAAATATTTATTTGCCGTTTTGTTAACTATATTGTAAATAGTTTATTGTTTGTTTTATCAACTTTATGGTATGAATAATTTGTTCATTTTATCATCTATAATTTATTGATTAATAAATAAAAGGATGTCGATATTATATTTGTTGTTGTAATTGTTCATAAATTGTGAAAAGTTGCTATGTGAAGAGTAGTGTAGTATGAAATAATCGACAATAAATGGCTTTATCTATACTCAAAGTATGAAATACATGAATAGCTCTTCTAAATAATGGATTTGGTTGGGGTTGAGAAGAGGGTGTTTTTTTTTTTGGGGGGGGGGGGATTTTCAGCAATTGTAGTTTTAGAAGAGATCTATATGGCTTTTCTATAATTTTCAAACATGAAGCACTGAGATACTACTTCTCTATCAGAAATTTACTTTTTTAATGATTTTTACAAATACTCTATCGTGTTGTGGCGAGGGTATAAACGTAAAGAGAAAAAAAAGGGGTTTAAGTTTCTATAGATTTTATTTTTCTTACTTGCCAATGTCACCTATTGTTGAATTTTGGCAGGCCGGTTTTTGATGTCAAAAATACATTCCAAGGTAAAGGCTTCTGGGGGCGCCGATGTACGGTCTGTACCTATAATAATTTATGATAAATGAAAGTTCGCAATCCGGTTAGAGTGCGACTTGTTTACATTTTGAAGATTATCACGCTGATTTGGTCGACCCCGCAAATTATATTATTGGCGACCCACCAATAGCAGCATTATGGGCGCCCCTCCAAGATGAGGCACCTTACCAATTTTGAAGAATATCACACCGTTTTTGGAGACCAATTTATTCATGGGCACCTAACCAATCTGATTGTGGGCGCCCGCCAATTATATTATAGGCGCCCACGCCAATCAATTCAATTCAATCCTTTATTTCTTTGAGTCTACTGACTCATCAGATAACGTATATATACAAACATTATAGTAACATATATAAACAAATACAAACAAACACAATATATACATGGCAGTTAAATAAAAACAGACAAAAAGTATGGGGAATGGTGTAAATAACCTGCATTAAATTACTAGCCTCAATAGGATACACAAATTCAATTTAAACAAGACGGAAAGAATAATTAAATATTATAGCCTTCATAAAATTATCCGTTAATTTATTTTCTTTCCGATCTTCTAAATGACTTTAAAACGGGGAAATAGGATACATTATTACCATAATAATAACCAGATAACAGTCAAATCCACGGGTGGGGGTGGGGTACCCTCTAGTTAGGACAGGTAATCTGGCAAGTTTAATTATCATTTAAAAGAGTGGTTCTTTTCATATCTGCAGAAATGAGAAATTTGGCCAGGTTTCGTATTTCGGAGGTTGAAGTTGTACTTAATAAAAAAAATTAGTTTACATATATTAGGTTTTCGTAAAAAGTATGGTTTGATAAATTGGTAACGCAATTCATTATAGCAAGGGCAGCTTAAAATAAAATGAAATTCGTCTTCTTTTGGGCGCCCCAACCCATCTTACTCGGCATTATGCATTATGGGGCCACCCCAAGAATCATATATTGTCATTATAATGCGCCCCACCAATCACGTCATTATGGGCGCCCCTCCAGGAAAAGGCACCCCACAGATCAAGCCGTTTTGGGAGCCCCATCAATCAAGTTGTGGTGTTAATCGTGTGAGTCATTTCGGGAGGCGCCTCATAACGACATTATTGGCGAAGCGCCCCAAAACCAATTGACTTTGCTTGGCCAATCTTGCCGTGGGCTCCCAACCAATGCCACTCCGCTTTATGAGGCGCCCATACTGATATGGGCATGTTGGTTGTCGGCTTCGTATTGCGTTCAATGAAAAGGGCGCTCATTGGGGGAGCCGATTTTCTCCCCAATGGGAAAAGGGCCCCGAATTGTTTCATTAAGAACAGTAATACGCCAATTACAGATCGATCAATATGGCAAATTCGCACAAATTAAGATATTTGTAGCAGTCAATTAATTTATTATGGTAATTTAATAATTGGCACACGTCCGACCCGTATAACATGTATTTGCGCCCAGGATTAGGGTTACAATGGCCGACATTTGAATAGTTTCACTAAGAACAGTAATATGTCAAGTTAAGATCGATCCTTATGGAAAATTCTTACAAAATGAAATAGTTGTAGCAGACAATTGATTTATAAAGGCTATTATATAATCGCCCCACACCCTATGCGGTAACATGTATTTACGCCCATGGTTTAGATCGGTATAGAAAATCCGCACAAACTAGCTCCCTCCCGCCCCCACACCAACAATTTGACCGCTAGTACTCTTTTCTCCAGGTTATTGCACGCACGTAACTTTTCAATACAAAAACAAGAGGCTTGATTTAACAAGTGGGGTAGAAATGAGACTTTAGAACGGAGAATTTCAGAAGAAGAAAACCCTGCCATGTTCTATACTGATCTCTGGGTTAAGAGACCTACTGTCTTTATTTCAAGTCCATCTAACGTCCGTTGTATCGATGACATATTATGTAATTAGAAAAGCGATGAGATAAGATTTTTATTTGTATTCTTTCCTCGTGTCCTATATCTATCAAATAATTCACTGCTATCAGTTGTGACCAGTTAAAACAAGTGATTGTCAAGCAAGCTACACCCACATGGATAGGGAAGAGGTAAAGTCAATACGGCTTATCCTCTCATCAAAGATCTTTTGATCCTTAACATATGTAAGTTTCAACAGAATGGGACAATAATGGCAGCCGCCCCGGAGGGTCTATAAAATCCGTACTTATTTCAAGTTTTGCGTGAAAAGCAGGGGCTATAGCTCAAGAATGTAAGGTCTGGTGCTACCAAAGTCGAATTTGTTCCTTAGCACACAGTTTATGTTTCATCGTGAAAGGTCAACAAATAAACTATTCGTGTAAAAGGCACGGAAATTGAACTCACCCAAAAACTAGTGATAGGCTACTCGTTTGAAGTTTCATCTAAATCGAGAATTGTGACCTCTAGATGGTCCACAGCATGGGTATTACAAATACATGCTTTTATTTTCGTAAGGGGAGTGGCTATTTTGAGGAAATAATTATGGTGTAACGGTGATATATTTGAACATTCTTTAAATTAAGATACAAATTGTGACCTCCAGAGGGTCCATAAGCTAAAGAGGTGATAATTCGTACAACCAGGGGCTCATATTCCAGAAAGTTACGATCCAATACGCGCCAAAATCAAAAGGAACCCAGATCTTTGGATTATAAATATACATTCTAAGTTTTATCAAAATTGGATAAAAAATTCGAGCCGCTGGATGGTCTGTAATCTGGGTTTTACGGTCAGATTTATTATTAAAGCCACCGGCAGATTCGTCAAGGTGACGAGATGTAATCAGGGCTATCGCAGGCGATTGTTGCCGGAGGTTAGGGTAAGGGCTAGAACTTGGGTTAGGGTTGGTGTTCTCCCCTGTTTACATCTCGTTACTTTGGCGAAATCTGTAGATGGCTTTGATATTTAAATCTAACCTGGGTATTACATCGAGATTTTTGGGAGATATACATTTCAAGTTTCGTCAATATCGGGTAAAAATTGTGACCACATATTGTTGAACGGTTTTTACAATAAAAAAAACCCCTGTTACTTCTACAGGGTGAAATGTGATAATTCGTTCAAACAGCTAGAGACCATAATCCAGGAAGTGGCAGACCTATATGCGCCAATATCAAAAGGTATTATTATGCATTTCTTTTGTCAATTTCAGCATCACGCGATTTATGGTAAGGTAGTTACCTTAAATTTCACGTCATTGCTAAGTAGTTTTATTAGCCAGAAATCGCTCAGAAAGCATCTCCAACGATCTAGACCCACAAGAGCTTTGGGCTTAGGCGAACCTCGCCTAAGGACCTAGGATGGTAGCCCACTCAATCAACAATTGCTTCCAGTGGCCTTATTATATATAGAGAGAAATGGGGTTTAACGTACACTCAAAACAGCTAGGTCTAACATATGGTTTAATTTTATTTCATTAATTCGCTTGCGCGTAGGGGTCTTTAGCAGTGGGAGAAAACTTGAGTGCCCGAAGGAAACCGACGAGGTTGAGAGGGCGCCCCTATATCCATGCCACATACGCTCACACCAGGGCTCGAAACCACAACCTCAAGCCAGAGTTGGCCGTCCAGAGGTCGAAGCGGCACTCTAGACCCCCCCCCCCCCGCCTTGTTATAGATATATCATTATAGGAAATTCACTGTATCATGCCAGCTAATCAATTAAAGAACAAGTAATCCTCAGTGATGCAGAACTTGGCTAATGAAGACAGGAACACCCTATACAGTGTGCTAGGAGGGAAATTTGGCCCTACAGCCTATTATACTCTTACATTGAATTCCAACTGGCAGGGGATCTTTTACGAGCACACCAATGTGTAAGAGGGACCTCGGTTTTAGTCCCATCCGAACAACTAGACTACTGTCAGGCCCTCCATCTTGCATCACTGACAAAGGGGAACATGCTGAAAAAACAACTTGACCTCATAGCACAATGCATGTTGTAGTGCAGAAAAACAGTACGTAGAGCCCCAATGCTTTTTGTTATCCTTCCATATTTCGTTATTCCCAATTGGTGCAGAAAAGTAGGACGTAAAACCCCATTTCATTCTGTAATCCTCCAAATGCATATTCCACAACCTTTTTGTACGACCGATGTTACCGGTAGTTAGTTACATGTATGTCTGTTAGTCATTATGGAGAACCCCCAAAAAAGCCCACTAGGCTATTGGTTGGGTAGGGAAACCTGAGAATGAAATCATGCAACTTGGTCTACACCCAGCCAAGTTTATTAAAAGATACCTTGCCTGGCAATTAAACATGCGCCCACAGCAACTTAGTCTTCCGAGCAGTCCATGTGGTCTGTTGCATAGGTGGAAACATCTAAATGACCCAAAAACTGATCAAGGAACAACCTATTACGTAAATAGCCTGTAGAGATCAGAATCCACATGATTTTTCAATGCGTTCAAAGGATACACCTCTGCCAGTAATTTTTGGAAATCACTGAAAATCAATAGCATTTTTTCATCTCAATAACACTACGTAGGGTTGCAAAATTCCCAGGAATTTTCAAACAGGGTAAATTCCCTGGGAATTTTGAATTTGGTGTCATAATTTGAAACCTGTGTCGCTCTTAATGAGTTGCAAGTGACAGTAATATTTTAATAACTAAAGGATACAAACATATTATCTGATATGTCATATATAATCTAATAACTAATAATGAGATACATGTAGTTCTGTTAAATTGTTCATACACAGGTTACACATTCTATAATTAATCGGGAATCATATGGCTAATTTCAAATTAGATCTTATACAGACCAACTTTTCAACATGTTCATTTGTTAATCTGTTTCTAACTATTGTACGAGTTGTACCAATCAGAGACGAAATGCGTCTCGAAACGTCTTCTGATGCACACAGTCCCTTTACATACATTTATCTTTTTAGTTTTACCATTTGGGATAAAACTATAATAATAATAATAATTTCTATAGATGAAAGTAACAGAGAGAAACGAAATTCCAGTAAATAATTATAATTTTAGCATTTTTCAGTTTTAAGGGGATAGTAAGTAGGTCAGACACTTTTTCTGAAATAACTTACTGAGTAGGTTTATATTTTACCATTTGAAAGGGATCCATCAACCATTTTCAAAAATTTTGTTAGGGTCAAATTATATTTTTTGGTTGCCATGGAAATGGCGGCCATCTTGGTTTTTTTCCCCTTTAATTTGGGAAGCAGATATCTAGAAACCTACTCAAGTTTATGTTTTGAAATTTTATATTCACATTACCAGAATGCCAATGAGTGCAAATAAGAAGTTATTTGAATTTTTTTTAAAATTTGAACATTTTATGCCCAAAAAACAAAAAATTACAATTTTTTATATTTTTTTCAAAGATATTACATGTGTCAAGTACGAACGATCCCCTTAAAAACAGATCTAAAATTCCCAACGCTGAAAATTCCATGAAACTTTCTCACCCTTTTCAACCCTAACACTGTGTATAAGTTTTAAGTCATTTGTATTATAACTAATAAGTCTTTATGACCTCTAGCATCGAAAGGCTAAAACATGATTTTTTCTATGATCAGGGGCCTTAATTCCGGAAGTTATAGTCCGATATGCGCAAGTATCGACAGGAACAGAGATCTTTTGAATATAAACATATTGTTTAATGTTGGCGGATAGAAACTAACAAATATTTCACAATGTTTATTGAATAATGATTAGTTACATATGCATGAATTAAAACAAATATCACAGTCTAGATATTTCAAAATAAATAAACAATTATCACAATTTTTCCATATTTCAAAATATAAAATAAAATGTTACATGTATACATTCAAAATTTGTATTAATGAAATAACAAGATCCAAAGAAAAAAGTTCTTTGTTGTAACATTATCATCAATTGTCTGTAAATGAATGGTATATTCAACGGCTCTATTTATAGAATGCATTTTACTAAGCTCAATCCACAGATCTTGAAATTTCGCCTGCACCATTTTCCTTCTGGTATTCTGATCTCTAGATTTCATTATTCCCTACAATGATATAATATAGTTATGTTACATACAGTGCACAAACCAACACATTATGCTCACGTCTAAAAAATCATGGGGAGCTAAAAAAAAAACCCCAAAAACCTCCTGGGATTGGAAAAAAAATGAAAATCGCTCTCCTGGAATTTAAGGACAGATGATGACACATGTAAAAAATCATATGTAATGTTGATTATTTGAAGAATAAAACAACGATTACGAAGGACCGAGGAGAGCAATAAAAGAACTCCCCTTGATTGAGATTTTGATGTACTATGGAGCGCGCCTAAAACATGTAGGCCGGATTATGTGATCAGCATGAATTAAAATAATGATATACAAATGCCCAGAAAATCGACCAGGATGTTTATCTCAAAGACTCTAATATTAATATAAATGACATGAAAACCTAAAAATGACAATACAGGTGGAAGTGAATATAGACCACATGACCTTACATGCAGCTGGAAATTTCTCCTGTGACAAGGTACTGTTAAAACAATGCAAAGCTAAGATATACACCTATTATCTATTAATACCATTTGAGAACAAATTGTTGACATGTCGGATTGGAGACAACAAAATATTTTCGAGTAATCATTGTCTCTAATTCTAACATATGCATGGGCGCAGATCACTCTTCAAAAGTGGGGGGGGGGGGGGAATTTTGAGATGCATGGTAACACAAAAATGGGGGGGGGGGGACAATATATATTATGTCCCTCCCCTCATTATGTCCCCCCTTAGATCTGCGCAGGTGAACATATGGTCTTATCATGTAAGTTCAAACCAAGCAGAAATTGCTCTCCAAAATCTGGAAGCAGAATTGTGTGCAATAAAACCGACAATTTTATTGGAAAGTTTACTTAATACAGCATCAAAGAGATGACACTATGGGTATGTTTTAAATTCAAGAACAAACTATTTGGTGAAGGTAATACATTTCTCACAGTTTTACATTATAAGATAGAAGATAAAGTACAATTTACCTGAAATTTGAAACTCTCCGTCAAACTCTTACAAATGGGAATTGAAGAATTTGTGGGTCCCATCTTCACCAGAAATTCTTTCCTTTAGGGTTTTCCTCCAATTTCTCCGATTAAAAACCAAATATCTATTAAGCCATCACACTAAAACATATTATAAGAGATCAAAATTAGTATTAGTTATAAAAGGATACCAATGTTTCTAGTTTTGTCTAAATGGAGAATGAAATGGGATTTTCTATCCGAACTGGGCTAATGAAAAGGGCAAACGCCATACAGTGTGCTATGAGGGAAATTTTGCCCAGACAGTGACATTGCGGCCTACTCTTATATCTAATTCCAACTGTCAAGGGATCTTTTACATACACGCCAATGCGTATACGGGACCTCTGTTTTTCATCCCATCCAAAAGACTGAACAGCAGTCATTGTCAGGCCATCAGCCCTGCATCACTGACAAGGGGGAACCACGCCGGAAAATCTGGATGAACTTTCATGGCCAATGCAGGGATCGAACACCTGACCTCCAGGCTAGCGAGCCAACGTCCTACCATCTTAGCAACGGTTAGAGTTTTCGATATATATATTTTATTCCAGGATTTTGATTCCCAACTAGATATGCTAATCAATTGTAATGGCCATAAAATTGGTTTGAGGAAATTGTTGCACTTCAGTTAACCGGTAATCTGAAAAATGCAGAACGCAGTGAGCGTCAACAAAGTGACAAATTCTGACATGTAGGGTTGTTTATGAAGTATATTGGTATATTGTACAGTGATAACCATTAAGTTGGAAATGTTACACATAATAAGAAAGTATAAAAAACAAGCCAACAGTGAGGCTGATGTCCCCCGCCGAAATCCCAAAATAATAAGATGACACATATTAATTAATCGAACATTTATTTTTTTCAAAATATTAGCTTTAGCTCAAAATATTAATTATTGACTAAGTCAAGACATTCGCCTAATGATCATCTACATTAAGTTCAAAATTCTACCTCAATTAAAATCAGAGTTATGTTCCAAAGTCTTGACCAATAAAGGTGCTTAGCCTTAGCAGAAAATTTGCACCATTGAACTTAGTCAAGGTAATGATAAAATGAATCTATACTCTGAGTTACATTGCTATCACTTCATTACAACTAAAGTTATCGTGCCCCAAAGCATCAACCAATCAGATTGCTTATCGTTCTGCTTATCCTCATCAGAAAAAGTTGATTATCGAACTTGGTCAATATATCGGTGTAATAAAGCTAAAGCTATACACCAAGTGTCCTCACTCTCACTTAATCAGAACTTTATAAGCATCAACCAATCAAATTGCTTATCTCTGCTTACCCTAAGCAGAAAATGCTCACCTTCGAACCCCATCAAGGTATTCACCTAATAGACATCTATGCCAAGTGTGAACATTCTAACTCAATTAGAATGAGAGTTATTGTGTTCCATAATCTCGACCAATCAAATTGCTTATCAGCCATCTTACCAAGAGCAGAACATGCTCATTATCAAACTCAGTCAAGGTATTGATGTAATGAAACTACACACCAAGTTTCTTTATTTCACTTAATTAGAATTAAAGTTATTGTGCCCCAAAGCATCAACCAATCAAATTGCTTGATTCTGCTTAAACTAAGCAGAAAATGCTCATCTTCAAATTCCATCAAGACACTGACCTAATAAACACTCACACTAAGTTTGAACATTCTAACTCAATTAGAATGAGAGTTATTCAGTTCTAAAGTCTCGACCAATCAAATTGCTTATCGCTCTGCTTACCCCGAGCAGAAAATGCTCATTATCAAACTTAGTCAAGGTATTGATTGATGTAATGAAACTATACACCAAGTTTCATCACTCTCACTTAATTAGAAATAAAGTTATCGTGTCCCAAAGCATCAACCAATCAAATTGCTTATCTCTGCCTACCCTAAGCGGAAAATGCTTATCATTGAACTCCATCAAGGTATAATAAACACCTACACTAAGTTTGAACATTCTAGCTCAATTAGAACGAGAGTTATTGTGTCCCAAAAAGTGTGACAGACGGACGAACCCATTTTAACAGTCCCCTGCTTTCTTCGGGGACAAAAATTTGAAAATGAAGTCAACCATGTTTAACTATTGTTACATCATCGGTTAAGGTTAGAGTTCATTACACAAGGGCACATGTCGCTATTTTGCAAGGAATATTATAGCCTACTGTGCATGCCCAATGCAAGCTGGAGTTACCGTTTTCAAGACGGGTAGGCCTACAGGACAGGTTCAGTTATTAAACTGGTTTATTTAACTTGCCTTTGCGCCGAGAAGATATTAAATTCAGTTCAATGTCAACGTCTGAACGTGCAATAACATAAATCAAATGTCTTTGCACGCAGGTAAATTTGTACTGATAATCTATACTCTACTAATAATTTGGTGCAGTAACATTAAGCTTAGATTTTTCTATGGAAAGAATCTGGGTGGCAGTTAATTTGTTTAAAAATTAAATCTGCAAAATTAACATAGAAGTTACCTTTTTTTTTAATGAAGTACTTAGGAATATTTATTGGGTCTGTGGGACTGCATTTCTTTTTTATATATAAAGTAAGCTTATGTAGCAAACCAGCCTCCTCCCTCGTTTGATCGTCTGTTTTCACATTCATGTCTAAAAAGGCAGAAAAGCATGTCATGGATAGATAGATAGACTGATTGGACAATTTATACTAAAGAAATAAAATTGGGTTTAATGTTATACTTTCGGCATTTAATCCCGCTATAGGAAACAATAAAAAGATTCTTCAGAATTAAATTCCAAAAAAGATTATTCAGGCTAATGAAGACAGAAATGAAATGAAAAAACATTAGGGTTTTAACATCAAACTGTTCATCTCCAACTAGGCTAATGAAGACGGGCCCACGCCATGCAGTGTACTACAAGGGAAATTTTGCCCATTCCAGTTCGTCCATATGAAGCTTCAATAAGAAAAGACTGACCGTAATTCTGTCTCACTACATCTGACAAGTTTATAATACTATTTTTAAATAGGATTTTGCGATTCAAAACACATGAAAATGGTGATGGATTATTGTCAGTATATATTATTATGTATCAAATGTGGCAGGAAATGATTCCTTTTGGCAAACAAAAATGTACCTTAGGGAAAAAATTGAAGGAAAGGATTCCAAGAGAGGTTTTACGTAATCTATAGTAAGAGCTGTATTTTAATATCAAAGTGGATACTTTGCCGGATCCGATTTCACATTTTTATGACTATTTTACCTTGAATTCTCTTGCACATGTGCAGTTCTCTGATCCGTTCGACATGCGAAGTTGTGTGATTCTTGATATATTCCACAAGAACGGTAACTTCGTCTTTCAAATTAAAACCCCAAATCCACAGAAATGAGCCCTTGACCAAAATAGAACAATATTCTAAATGCTTTTCTACAATTTACATTTATTATTTTATTTTCTTTTAAAACTAATTCTCTGGGTTCTACCGTAGAAATCCAAGTATGGCTATTTCGTTCCTTTATAAGAAACGGAGAAAGTAGTAATGTTCGACAAAGAATGAATGGTGGTTAGGGTTAGGGGTAGGAGTAGGGTCATGGGTTAGGGTTAGGCATCATTGCCAAGGCGAAAACTGCTAAGTCCACGGATCAGAGAACTGCACATGTGCAAGAGAATTCACGGTAAAATAGTCATAAAAATGTGAAACCGGATCCGGCAAAATATCCACTGCGTTTTTATATTGCAGCCTAATAATAAACAGGATGGACAGGAATTGACAGAAGACTTTGTTCGTGAGAGACCGTATTGAAAGGAACTACTGAATGACTCGAGCAAACACTGTTCCTTGCAAGGCTAGACTGTTTCCTGCACCACTGACAATTTTAAATTGGAAAAAGTGCAGGAGCTTATCACTGGGTCAATTTATTGGCCGACACCAGGATTAAACCTCGACACACTGAGGCCGCGACTAGTATTTATACAGTACTAAAGCCGCAATAGTCTTTTTGCTTTCTACCCGTTTCCATATTAAATTAATCTATTTTCAGGCCCGTAGCCATATGGTTGACAACTTTTTGTCAGCGGGGGGGTGGGGGGGGGGCAAGATTATTTGTAACATGAAACACAGGAATCTGATATTTATATAGGCTACACATGCATAAGCTTAGACACTGTCGAGGCCTCGATTTTACCTGCTCTCGCTTCAACTCGTTTTGTTTCCAGCAAGCCATTATATTGTATACGGATAAAAAAAAAACTAGGTCAGATTCCTGTGCATGGAATCAGAAATTGGTCTAATATTAACCGCATCTGGCGATGTGAGAGGAAGTAGGCTATGTTAAAGGACCTAAGTCCGTAACTCAAAATCCTCCAAAATCTTCGACATCGAAAACACGAATTATTGGTCAATTTAAATCAACATTGATGATGTAAACTTACCAGGAAAAGATGAGCTTCTGATATCCGATATTTAAGATAAAAAATTTTTTCTAACATTGGTACACGAATCGTGTACCATATTGCGCTCCGGTCCTATTTTTATTGAGAGACTCGAGGGACGAGGCTAGACACATTGCTCTGTATCACACTGCATATGTGGACTGGAATAACCAGGCGCTAAAAAAAATGCACTGGGTTGAGACTGAATGGCTTGTTTCGCCGAACATAACTGATTTGAAATTGGAGTAAAACGGAAAGCATTTAATGTAAATCAGTTTATATACATTCATATTACCGTATTATATGAGTTTCGACCCACTTTGGTCAATTTCTGGATCCCAAATGTTAGCGATTTAGCTCCTTTAATGTATGCCTATGGCCAAATTTAATAAAATATTATGAAATACTTACTGGTTTTGGTACTGTATAGGTTGTGAAACAAATCAACGTGTTCTTTAACTTTATAAAAGCATAAAGGTTAGGCGGATGGCGACATGGAGCGCGGTTTTTATTTTTTTTTAAGGTTCAACCCGATTGATTCAATTTCAAAACTTTCAGCCTCGTCATTATTCCTTGAGACGATAAATTTATCTAACGATATAGACAAATTAATTTCAGATTTGTGTTGACAAGACATTCGACTCATTACACCTTTTCTTCTTTAAATAAGATAATTCTAAACAGTTTTTTTTTCTTAAAATTTATATAATTATTAAATCGGTAACAGAATAATGAGATCCTGAAAGTGAATTATTCGGGTAAACGCATCGCATAACCAGACCACCGCTCGTAATGGAACCACGTCGCAAAATAGTTCCAGGTTTTGACTGGATTAAAGATAATAATTAATTACATGACATTATAAATTGACTTAGGTGCGTTCGATATAAATAATTGGCAAGATGAAGCGTCTGTTAGAGTCGCGATTTAATACCCCCATCAAAAGTCAAATCGGAATCTAGACCAGGGCTAATCCCTATTAACTCACTTTTTTCAAAAATGACCGAAATAAAATATAAATTTACATTTGTTACAGAATCAGGACATTCCAAATCTTTCTAGAACTTTTGATTTGATGAATTTACATGTCTAACAAATGTTTTCATATTCAAGGACTGAAAAGAAATATTACGAATAACACTATAACGTTCGATATAGGGCCTACAATTAAAGAGAAATGAAAAAATACGTTGTTGGTTATTTTTTTATTTAATTAATACAAATCATTATTGGCATTATTGCTATACATTTGTCAGAAATACGATTGGAGTTGATAGATAAGATTATATTTTATTGTACCAAAACAAAGGGAGCAAATTATAAAATACTGGATTAAAAAGCGAATCAGACATGTTCGTCACAATTATTAGTGGATGCAATAGGCCTACAGTGTTTGTTACAATAATTGCCGAAATTAGACCTACACAAGTGTAACTACATGTACAATAACTTAAACCAATCAGATTTTCACAGATTGTCATTTGAAAGTTGTGGATTGAACTGAATACAACAGATTGTAGTCAATTAAACTTGGCTTAGATGTAAATTACGGAGTAGGCTAACCGACTGAATATTAAGGGCCTCTGGGAGGAAATTAAATGTTTATAAAATAATAATATGCATAAAGTTTCCTGCTATAAGTAAGATAGGGCTAAGATAATCTACAAAGTAAAATCCAAACTATAATCCTTATTTTAGTATTATTCATATATATTTTGGCCGTCGTATAATATGGATATATAGTAACTGAGATCGACAGGTAATTTGGTTATTTATTAAAGTCGGCATTCCGCCTGCAATAACCAGAAAATTGAAATAAAATTATGTAGTTTCCATGTCCCGATATGGACTACATTTATTGAGAAAATAAAACTATAATACGGCCCTTGTTAGTTGCCACTATAGTAGATAACAAAGGCTGCCCCTGTTAGCTGTTACTGTAGCGGCTAACAACTGCCCCCAAAGGCGCAGAGGGAGCCCTTGTGACTGCTACTAGCATCTAAAAATGACTAATAACTCTCTGCTAGTAGCAGGCTAATAATAGGCGGATCGGGTGAAAAGAATGGGGCCTCTAGAATCTTAGCACAAAATGTGATTCAAGAGGCGAGCGAAGTGGGTGGCGGTAAAAATTAAACCAGCGGCTGCCTGACAGATACGCCCACTATTACGAGAGATAGAGAACAACCAAAAAAGAAAGTGATTTTTCCTACAACCAAGGGCCATAATTCATGAAGCTGCAAATCGATATGCGCAAATATCGAATGTAACCAAGATCTTTGGGTTATAAACATGTATTTCAAGTTAAAATGGCCACAACATGAATGCGAATAGTGTAAAAAAAAAATATGGTATATAAGGTTTTGGACCCTGTAGAGGTCACAATTTTAATCCGATTTTTATGAAACTTTAAATTCATGTTTATAACCCAAAGATCTTGGTTCATTTCGATAATTGCGCATATTGGATCGTTGCTTCCTGAATTATGGCCCCTGCTTATACGAAAAAAACGCAATTTTTAGCTTATTGTGACAATTTGTGGTTCTTCTTGTGGTCACAATTTTTATGCGATTTAAAAAAAAAACAACCCTTGATTATATCGGCGTTACACCGTAATGAAGGTTGAGTTCGAATTGTACGCTAATAGTGTAAAAATATGGTATATCAAGGTTGTGGACCCTATAGAGGTCACAATTTTAATCCGATTTTGATTTAACTGAAATACTTGTTTATATTGATGTAGGACGGGGGCCTGACAAGGGACAACGTATAGTCGTTGGGATCTGGCCAAATAAAATGAGGGCCCTGACAGCACGTGAAAAAACCCTTGATGTTTGGAATTCGAAATAAGAGTAAGCCGTAGTGTCGGGACACCACATGAGGTATGTCCGTCTCCAGTAGCCCTGTAAGAACAGAAAAGTAGAACATTAAACCACATTTCATTTGTAAGCGAGAACATTATGATTAAGGGGACATAACTGTGTTTATCATGTCGGAGGCAGGCCACCATTCATTTCGCCTTTATGCCGTGATCCAACTTTTCGCCAAATTTTCGTTGGGCTTGGGTTGAACGCTTTTCACCACAGACAGAAGCATACTAAAACATGTAACCATTTGCCGTTCATATCACTGTCACCAGTCTGATAACTCATTCCATTGGATTCAATATGAAGTCGCCCTTCCCAATGGATGCAATACGAAGCCAACGACCAACGTGCCCATCAGTATGTCCATTGGTTGGGGTCGGGCGCCCACGGCAAGATTGGCAAGGCGCCCAAGCAATGTCAATTGGTTTATGGGCGCTTCGTTATATGAGGCGCCCCTGAAATGGTGAGATGCCTCATAATAACCAACACGATTAACACCACATCTTGATTGATAAGGCGCCAAAAACGGCTTGATCTGATCGTAATTGTTGGGCCACGCATAATGCACAATGTCGAGTACGATTGGTATGGCCCCAACGACTTGGTCAAAGGGGTGCCCGAACCGGCATGATTGATATGGTGTCGCATCCCGAATGCCGAGATTGTGAACTACATGTATTCGTTTATCTCATAAATTATTATACGTACGTTGAAGTCGTATTCCTTCCTTAAAATTTGTATAATGTTCATATCAAATTAATATTGAAATTGTCCGTCACTTCTAGGTACAAACCCTATTTTCCAAATTCCAACTAGGAAATCGGCACCCTCAGAAGCCTTGGCCTCCCTAACAATTTTGAGCCAGCTACGGGTCTGTCCTTCCGTCTCTAAATCATGAATATTTACGAAAACCTGACCGAAAATGTTAATTCAAACCCTCTTCGTCCATTTTAGACCTTACAAAATCAGCAAAAATGGGCATGCAAAAAGAGAAGAAAAGATACGGAGAGAGAAAATTGCTATAAAAAGACGAACTGTTGTCATCTGGGCAAGGTGTGGTATAAGTGCACAGCACATACAACGCTATATCACATTCATAGCATCTATAGATACACTAATTAGTGTTTCCCATATTGTTTATACGGTATATAAAAACCAGGACAACCCCACCCTCTAAATATCTGAAATGAAATGAAATGAGATTTTTAACGTCCTACTGTTCTGCTCCGACTACGCTAATGAAGACGGCCATACGCCGCACTAAAAACTTGAAATAAAATGAAATGAAATTTAACGTCTTACTGTTCGGCTACGACTAGACTAATGAAGACGGGTATACGTCGTATACAGTGGGCTATGAGGGACATTTGCCCGGGCAGCGGCACTATGGCCTACTCTTCTATCGAATTCCAACTTCCAATGGATCCTTTAGGTGCATGTCATTGTATACACGGGACCTCGGTTTTTCGTTCCACCCTGCATCCCTGACAGCGTCTTACCCACTAATACACCATGGCTCCGCGCTCTAAAAATGCAAAAAAAAACAAGCAGTTGTATAAGATACACGGTTATTTCAGTTATAAAAAGAGACACCTGTTCCGTACCCTTTTTTTAAATAAAAATGGTGATCATACGTTGACCTATAAATGTAAAAAGGAAATAATTATTTCAATAACAAGCCTAAACAGTTGAAGCACTGAAACCATCTCTATTATAATATCACATGAAGACAGTGAAACAAAAGCGACGCTATTATTCGGCTTACTTTATTTGGACTATATGTAACTACTATATTTTATCACCCAATAACACATTTGACAGTAGATATCGCTTGTGTGATAAATTACATAATCTACTGTGATATCTCCTAGGAGATATCGCTTTACATGAATTTTATTGGTCAATCAAAAAGGGACTACTTTCTTTTATTTTAAAGTAACTACTTATTTTAAGTAAACAGCGACTTTTTAAAAAAAGAAAGAAAGAATCTGATTTGATTTAATTGACCTTGAAGGAAATACTGGATCAATATACAGGACATTGCAATAGCTAAACTGCTGTCAAAAAATGATGTATCACTACGCTATAATGTAAATAGGTTCAGTAAAAGTGAAATCTGTAGGAAAGAATTATATTTATTTATGTGTGCATTTAAGAAATATGTCAAAAAACACTCGTGGGGGATTCTCTATATTTATCAAAATGCATACATCTGTTGTCGTTTTTTTAGCCTATACAGTGTATATATAAAATAAAATGATATCACTGGATACATGTCTGACTAAGCACACATACTGTAGGCCTACAGCGTAGGCTCGGAGAATCACTGAAGTACGTTAGGTCATATCGTCCTTTATAATTTTGTTTTTGTTTGGACTGTCTTCTTAAGGGCGTTGAACTAACTTTTCAATCTATTTCTCTGTGATATTTTAGTACCTGTCTCCTTTTCCCCTAAAAACATAAATTGTCAACAGAAATAAACTTTTAATTTGCCGGATATGTCAGGTTTGTCAGTCAAAGGGAGGGAATCCCTGACCTTGGTTGATCTAAAATAGTATAGTAGCTCGTCTCTCTCTATTTCTACATATAAATATGCTTCTGTAGCCTTTTTTTTATTATTGAAGGATCGCTGCCAATATTAAACGCTCTGCTACAATGTCTTTTCCATTACCGTATATGTAAAAAGTACAATGTACAAAGTCCTAATAGGCTACCGGTATAATGATAACGTCAAAATACTTCTAAGGAAAGGGTTAACTATAAAACGTCAGATGTTAAGCCTCAAATTACAAATGTTTTGTTTGAAAATCCTTTTATTGACGGGTCTACATATTACATTTCTCTCATTACATTTGCGCTCTGCCACATCTCATTTGTCCTTCACGCTTTCGACATATCTTTCGCACAGCATCAACTTTCATATGCAAATGTAGGATATCACGTGCCTCTTAGCGGAAACCTGGCACACTATAAGGATATTCACCGCCCGATAATAAGTTAGACGACCCTGCGCAATTCTGAATGTGCCAGTTAATAATTGATAGATTCAAAGAAACAAATTTCCAGTATTGTATAATACAATAATTGGAATTTCTTATTAATACCCGTATTGTGGTGGTCTTTTCTATAAACAGAGTTGAGTACAGCGTAATTGACTTTGTTCCATTTAAAAAAAAAAGCCAATACACAAGCATTGTGCACAACAAATAAATATTTAAAGAGAGGAATGACACAGAGCATCTTTTATTAAGCCCCCGTATCTTAAGTTAATTTACCCCCCCCCCCATTCTTTCTTCACTTCAACTTTAATCTTATTTTGTAAAGTTATGCAAATATGAATGTGGCAAAAAAATATTTTTTGTATATTCGAAAATAGCAATCATAGTGATATGATAGATTTCTGGAATTTCGTATTAAAGGGCCAATCCCGATAACTTTTTGGGGAATAAAACTGCTTAATTTTGTGTTAAAATCATTTAAAACCCATTATCTAAGGCCGATCAACTAACCCGATTTTTGTGATACGCTTGTAAATAACTTAAACCCGACAGTCTGCATCTGGAAATGGAGACCTTTGTGTCATACAGTATCTGGATAAAACCAGATTTTTTTCTATAAAAATAATATGTAGGTAAAATTTACCTTTTGTTATCAAGTACAGTACATGGGTCATTCACTGTATAGACCTTTCAAGAAACGTAAATCGATTATAAGGTCACCAAATGAAAAAAATGACCATCAATCTTAAAAGGGTTACGTGTCCGGATAAGCAATTTTGGCGTTCACGTCCAAATGACTCAATATTTTGAGTTGAAATTTTGAGACAAGGTATATACACCATTCCCCTATATTTTGGCGTTTTATTTTCATACATTCTCAGACTTTTATTTTTGAGCCTCTGTATAATACGGGACTGTCCCTTTAAGATCATTATATTTACTTAATTTCCCACTATAAGGGTGTTTCCTACCACACGATGTTTTTCAAGGTTTGCTGATTTAAATGTTCCAGTAGATTATCTACATATTTTTAAGCATGAATGGGCGTGGTATTAGGTAGGATGTCATCGATAAGATAATTTGGATAAAGACCCGTATTTTAACATTGAATACCCCCCCCCCCACCATCGCCAATCTTTGGTCGTTTTTCAGGGACTATGAATGTGCCAGAGAATTATTTACATATTTGATAAAACCAATTATACAGGTAAAATTTCGGATATTATTTCTTTCAAGACGCGAATTTTAACACTTTTATACCCCCACCCACACACACACACACACATGCAGTCACTTAAACATGCATTAGCTAAATCTGGCTATTGTAGGTATTTCTTTAGGCCTTAAATATTATCTAAATTATTAATTGGTCATAAATTAAACATGCATTATTCAAGAGCTAAATCTGCCTAGTGCAGGTCTTTATTTGGGCATGAAATGTTTTCTAAAGTATTAGTTAGACATTAATTAACTGATCCAGGCCTTAATCAATTTGGGTGGCATCAGATTGCTCCGATATTAAACAGATTAAAACGTTTCAGTGATAAATCAAATATGGCGCACCCAGACGCTTCGAGTCTTAGCTTTGATCAACCAGGACCGTGTTTGAAATTATTGCACAGGTCGGCCAAATCTTCAAATGCCAATATCTTCGCTTGCAATAGAGTAATTTGAATGAAATTTTCAAATTATTCATTTTACATCATCTTCTTTCGAACTAGTATAGCAAGAATGGCTAGTTCTTGTCTATATCTTGAATAATGTAACTTTAATTTATCCAGCCCATAACCAACTCTCGATGGCATCGTTAGCCTGCGATATTAATTGGATTTGACTTATGAAAATACGATTGTACTAGAATACTATTTACATATTTATAAATAGAAATAAGCGTGCTTTTCACTAATACGTAAAATGATAACTGCAATTTCGTATTTGGACATTGCACGGTAATCATGGTACACTGTATAACACAAAAATAAATTCCATTTTTAAAATACAGAGATAAAAAATCTGGATAATTTGTATTTCCTGGGCATGAGAGTGATACAAATTTCATTAAATTAACCACAGACTTTATACGCGGGTGAGAAATAGCTTTATTTATCGTCCGCTTCCACCGAAGTGATATCGCAGATAATCTTTATACGCAACCTCTTTCCGGTAATAAAAGAATGCTATATATCCTAATCGAAAGTATCATAAACCGCCAGTGATTGCCGTTAGAGGCTTTCAGCTAATGTAAGCTTGCGGTACTATCAATTTGCAGGCACGAACTCTGCCACAGAGACAAACCGGCTTACACGGGCCACTCAGTTATACCATCAAGTATGTGGGGGGGGGGGTTGTTTGTTTGGGGTTTTTTTACCAGATAATACAACCTACGCACAGGAAGGGTTAAAAATAATATTTTTATACATTTATGAAAATACTTATAATCTGATTAACGTATGATGAATAACAATACACTTAATAGGTCTTATAAATAATGGAAATAAGATATACATGCCATGTAATATACCAAACTTTACAAAATATGATTTTTTATATTACGGTTAATAAATTGAAATGACTACTATAACAGGAATCATTATGTATGTATACGACTACTTATCGTTGCATTTGTAAACAATAATTCGTTATTTGCTGGTCATTGAGATTCTCTGTTCAATCAATATTGGGTTTGAATTATACACCGTGGCAAATTGAGGAACTTTGGATAAAATATTAACCGGAATCGACAATGACAAACATAATTAGAATGGCATAATACTCACGAACTTCCCAAGATAAAAAAAAATCTGTTCGTCATTGTCCATTCGGGTTAATATTTTATCCAAATTTCCTCATTCTGCCACGGGGTATAAAAAAGACCTTGTTTGATTTTTGACAAATTGGAGCGAATGTAAACCGTACCATTCCAGTCTCTATAACGTTTTAATTTTTATCTAACCCTCCAAAATGCTGCTTTAAAGATACATTATTCAAGAGCTAAATGGGATTATTGCAAGCCTTAATTTAGGCTTCAGATGTTATAGTAATGTTATAGCAATTATAAATTAGATCTTTATTTAAACAAGCTTAACAAAGGTGATTTTGCGTATAATCAGGGACCATAATTTAGGAAGTTAAGATCCGATATGGGCAAATAACGAAAGGAACCAAGATCTTTGGGTTATAACCATGCATTTAAAGTTTCATCAAAATCGAATTCAAATTATTCAAATTGTGACCTCTACCGTGATATACCATTTTATAACAGTATTTGCGTTCAAATGGCGGCCATTTTGTTTGGCAATTTTGGTCCGATTTTCCCGAAATTTGAACTCAACCTTCCTTAGGGTGTAACGGTGATATAATTATACGGTTTTACAAATCGGATAATAATTGTGACCTCCAGAGGGACCAAGAGCTAAATGGATGATTTTTCGGACAATCAGGGGCCATAATTCAGGAAATTACGTTCCGATAGGCGCAAATATCGAAAGGAACCAAGATCTTTGGGTTATAAACATGCATGTCAAGTTTCATCAAAATCGGTTCAAAATAATTGTGACCTTATAGGGTCCACAAGCTAAAAAGTGATTTTTCGTACAATCAGGGGCCATAATCCATGAAGTTTTGATCCGATACATGCCAATATCGAAAACAGCCGAGATCTTTTGGGGATAAACCTATATTTCAAGTTTCGTCAAAATCGGATTTGAATTGTGACCTGTAGAGAGTCCACAAACAATTGTGGACGGACGGGCATACTGTCAGACAGGGGCGACGACATAATACGTCCACATGAAAATGTGGGCGTACAAAAGCTGCGTAAAGTCAATACAACGGCCCAAAATCCAAATTTAAAGACAGTTTCCGAAAAATATAAATAGCGTTAATCTGTGGCTTTTAGAAGAGCAGGACATTAATCTAATGAAATGAAATGTTGCTTAACGTCCTACGCTTCTGCACCTTACCTGGACTATACAGTGTGCTATGAGGAAAAGTTTTGCCCGGGCAGCACTGAATTCCAAATGCCAAGGGATTTTACGTGCACGCCAATGTGTACACGGGACCTCGATTCTGCGTCCCACCCGAACGACTAGGCAGCTGTCCTTGTGTGGCCCTCTGTCTGCATTACTGACAAGGGGAAACCAGACCGAAAAATCGAGATTAACTTTTCTCGGCTAATGCAGGGATCGAACACACGACCTCCAGGCTAGCGAGCCAGCACCTTACCCATTTAGCCACATGACGTTCATCAACCATATTAATAAATGATATCAAAGCGTGTATGAAGTTGTTTGGAGCATGAACTTAATGAGAGTATGAACATGATTTTAATGGGGGCATGAAAATAAAGAATGATAATAAAGTATGGCGACCTTGAAATAAATTACTCATGGCTTTTTTTCCGTATCTTGTGATTGCAACAAAACCATTTTACAAAACTCTCTTGTAATTAAAAGATGATCCGATTTTGTTCTTCTTTTTTTTCCTTTTTTCATTTGATTGGCCCTAATGGTCTTCCGTAGTAGGATAAGGGACCTGAGCGACAAACACAATCTTGACATCTCAAAATAGAATGACTTATACAACCTGGAAATGTATTCTGATATATGCTAGCAATAAAAACACACCGTATATATATGTTTTATCCGATCGTAAGATACAGACGTACATTACTTAGAAGCATGTATAAATAGAAAAAAGACGCCCATATTTTTTTTTATGACAAAGCGTTCTTCAGCCTTGAATCACTTCACCACACTTCAGTTGACTGTCACTCAGGCCACTAGACGTCGTTTTAGTCAGCATACCTTGTTTTGTTTTGTTGGCATTTAATAGCAATAATTAGTCAGGTTGCTTTTTTAATGGGTCACCCATTAATATGACAACAAATCATACATAATTATTGAAAGACATTTATTAGAAAAAAGTAAACAATGTTGTTTTCAGTTAATGCTGACCTAGAAACATTATTAGGACCATTTCAAAATATTATTGTAAAAACGGGTAGAAATAAAATGGACTGACTCGGCTAGAGCGATTACAGGCATTATGACATTCCCCGTGCAATGTGCCATGAGGACAATTTTGTACGAGCAGCAGGACTATATGCATAGTCTTAATTGGGATTCCAACTTCAAGGGTTCCTTTACGTGCATGCCAATATCTACACGACTCCTCAATGTTTTGTCCCATCTCAACGAATAAACACTGTCCTTGTCAGACACCAGTGGCAACAGGAAATCTCACCGGAAAATCTTGAGAGCTTGGCGATTATTATCCAATGCCATTGACTTTTATACGCATGATGTATGGTATTGACGGATAGCAACGTGTCAAATATTATTTGATTATATACTCTAGCCCACGCCCAACCAAATGTGTTGTTTAAAAATATACATACTGTACATTTTATTAATTTATACTTGCATCAGTTTAAAAAGTGTGTGTGTGTATAGTATATATCGTTGGGTGCGAGTGTGTACATAAATAAAGGATACAGCTTTGAAAAGCACACCCTTAGTCAACACGTCTCTTTCGTGTATTTATTTTCAGAAACATGTAATCTACATGTAATAATACTCCTTTGATTGTAATTTAGGGAGGGGATAACTCTATTATTTTATTGGAGCTTTCCTGTGTATCCAATTTGAATTAGATGGATGCACCATCGCTCTGGATTTTTAACTTATGTCATTTGGGTGTTTAATATAATAATCCTATTTTATTCATTATACTAAACTATGCTTTGGACGTAACATTTTGAACTATAAGAAGCATTGCCATGGCATGTCACAAAACGAGCCAGCATTTCAATTACAGTCCTATTCACAGCATATTATTAACCCATTGTGGTTACATTCGCGATTCGGGAGATGTTTAGAGTTTATATAGGAATTCAACATGCCTAATTCGAGCTCCAATTTTATTCCAGTTCCCTTTCAGTCCTAGAAAGGTTATCCGATTTGAAGGGGTGCGAAAACACCAGCGATATTCTAGCTGCGAGTCCTATCCAACCCCATCTATAATAATTTCACATTGCGAAGTGACCACATAATCATTTATAGCCCTGAATCTATACAAACTTCGTGGTTTTAATTAAACTTGGGCTTTTCTTCTATGTGCCAGTTATCTGTCTAGCTGGATGGATCGGTTGTGTGTTCTACACCAGTTATGTTGGGATACTTGTGTAACTGTTTACATTTAGAAACTCGTCTGTTTAAAGAGGACTTTCTTGGTAATATATATAGGTATACGATACATCGTTTGAAGTATATAATAGACACATACCGTATTCAGTACTATGGGCACCATCGATATTTATAGTTGAGGGTAACGTGAGACAGAACCAACATATACAGTGGTATACTAACCTAAATCTTATAGTTAAACGTGTTTTAGAGTCAATGAATCCTCAAAAAATGATGCAATAATATCAGGATACTTGTCTGTCCATTAATTTAAAAGGTACAGCAAGCTGGATAGCAGGTTATCCGATGGGAAATCTTGGCTGCTGACCAAATTTTGAAATAATCCTGTGTGCCTTCTGTAAGGTTGACCTCTACAGTACCGTGTTCCCAAGCTTTTCTGGAAAAGTAACGAATCTCTGGAACAGAAAGTCTCATAATGCAGACCTCGTCCTCTTCAACTTCAGTGCTTCACACTATATTTCAAAATCAAGAGGGTCCATCCTCTGCATAAAAACCAATAGGGTTCATCATTCGGAAAAGAGGGCATAGCTCTAAACGGAAAGTCGCGTTACGCTGAAAATCGATAGATTTTGTTCTCTCGTGGTCCCCAAAATTTACATCACAAGAAATTTGAACCAGAATCCGTTAATGACAAGAAAACTTTAAACCTCTATGGAGTTAACAGGGTTTTCTTCTCAAAAGCCCAAATAGACCAGGGGCAGGGGGCGTTGGGGGGGGGGGGTACAGCCTAGCTGACAAGTGCACCAATTTCCTCCTATATTGTAGCAATGCATGTATATCTGGTATCATCGGAATTGGAGTCTATCTGGTTTCTGATGGCGGGTGTGGGTGTTGTGATCCCGGGCGTAAATTTTCTTGTGCGAAATTAGCTCAAACGTGTACCATATGAAAACCGTCAGCAGTATACCATATCTGTAAGTACTACAAAAACATTTTGACGGACAGTTCTAGTGGCGGGGTACCCTGACAGCTATGTGTTTGCAAGACATTTGTAGTGATGGAGTGTCCCTGACAAGAGTTATCTAAATTTAACACCACTTATACTGGCGTCGTTAAAATAGTTACTTTTATCAAAAGAGCATCAGTAAAAACCTATAAAATGACATACTACATGACATGTTTATTGTTACACTGTAAATATCCAGTAATCCCTTCAATATGGCCGCCATCTTAGATTTTATAGGGAAATGTCAGCTGGAAAGTAAACATACTGGCTTGTGAAGAAAGAACATCCGTAAAATCCTATAAAATGATATATTACACGACATTGTTATCGTTATTCTGTAAATATCCGGTGATTCCTGAAATATATGGCCGCCATCTTGGATTAAAGCCGCCATATTGAATTCCATGAGCTAGAGAAATGTTTTGTGTGACCTCTTACTGGATTAATATGGTTGAAAATCACATTAATGATCTATACTTGCATTAATTAGAAGAAATGGCTTAAAAATGAGATCTTTTAGATATTTTGGACCCATTTTGGCGGCCATTTTGAACATGTGCACCATTCCGACCGAAAAAAAGTGCATAATAAAACAGCTTTGGGGTTATTCAGCAGAAATCATGAATGGCCATTGTAATATTGTATGGATAAACTATAGCGGAGGCATGTATAATATCTTGTTTGTTTGGGGTCTTTTTTTATTTTAACTTCGTCGTCTTGGAAACAAATTGCAAAGCCCAACATGATGATTAATCTGAGTAGCTGTGTAACTATTTCAATTTTCTGCAAAATATCCAACATACGTTGCAATTATTTGACTGATGTGCTGCTAATTGACGATATTAATATTTGGTAGTATTTTTTCTTCATTCGGGTGATATAGGGAGGCAAATCAAGTTTGAAGCACATTTTTCACAATATATCTCACTATTTTTGAACAAAAAATCAAGTGATATGCTCATTTTGTACCATTACGGGTAATATGTAATGGCATTGGAGAGATAATTAGGTAGTATTGGGTAACTCGTCCCGCCGCCTAACATTGTCGTGTATAAAACAATCTACCAATGCCCGATTATTCTGCACAAATTGAATACGAAGCAAAATTCATCTTTTAATGCAAATTGGATAAATGAAATGAAATTGTGTTTAACGTCCGTTCTGCTCTGACTGAGCTAATGAAGACGAGCATACACCATATTATAGTGTGCTATGAGGAAAATTTTGCCCGGACACCGGCGCTAATGGCCTACTCTTATATCGAATTCCAACTGCCAAGGGATTTTTTAACTAAAATGTCAGGTTGGGGTAAACCATCTTTTTGCATCATTTGTGTTAGAGTAAAGCTTAGGCTATAGTAGACGCAGCTCATATAATTATTTACAGGCTTGTCTGATCAGACATTTTGCAATCTTAAATAATTTGGTATACTGTTGTTTGGGGGAAAATGGGGCAATTAGTGAAGCGTTGTAACCAAAGTTCAGCTTTAAATCCGAAGAAAATAGATATGTTACAAACTGTATCTTCTATCTCGTTCAAGGTGCTTTTGGAAAACGGGAGGTTCTAGGTTTATGTGGTGCATTTGGTCATGACCGATATGCACCAAATTTTTAAAAAAAATAAATCTTATAAAAGGTATAGCCTCTGTCACGTTTTGAAAGAAAGGTGCAATGACATGACAAATAAATCAATCTCAGTGCATGGCACATGTACGACGACATTGCAGTATGGACCCCTTAAAATGAAACAAAATTAGATACAAATGACTTTGGCTTAATGGTTCGAAACATGTCGTTATAAGACATCAGTTAAACGATTTGGTTTGACCTATTAAAAATTGGGTTAAACGTATCTGACTAGGTCAAACCAAATCGTTTTAAAAAATATCTTTTTACGTAGGTTGATGGTTGGGGAATTGCTTATTTTTATACAGTAAACTGTCTATTTATCCTCCTACTCAAATTGATGGAATATCTTTTATGTAATATTTTAATTATTTTTTGACCGCTTGACTGAATTAAACACGACTTCCATTTTTATTCGCCATTAAGAACTTTTCATCCAAAACTTCCATGCGTGTACAACATTACGATTTTTGATTCAAAGATATAACTCCCTTAATCAAACCTATTTTAAGATTCATCAGTCATGTTTTTAGGAGTTTGTTTTAAAACATTATATCCGTTTACGGCAGATCTGATTATGAGCGATTATGTGTTTATCTTTGAAAGCCTTCAAAGACATACAATCTTCTTGATCCGGATTATATATCTGTGAAAGGCTTCTTTTTTAGGCTTTCTATGTTTGAAAGGTGATTCTCACCTACATGTTGTAACTTTCTTAAAGATTAACAATTAAAGTTAACAAGGCGCCTTGTTTAAAGAGAACAATACATTTTGATAAGGCAGGCGTCCATCGGGATTCCTTTAACAAAATCAAAAACGGTTCTTGTCGTGAGCAACACATCATTTTATTTCGTCTTGTTTTCAACAATTGTCTCTATATACGATTACAAGTAGTATATAATCCAGTTTATTATACTTATATTATAGGCCAATTCTTATCTATATAGAGTTATCTGTATTGTTTACATAACAATAGTTCATCATAAATAAGTTCAACAAAATATTAATGACGCGAAAATATCAAGTTATATTATGACACGTATTATAAGTGACAGAAGAATAGTAAATTTAAAAAGACTCTTAACAAGTTGCTATCCTATTATTCATTGAACATATCGGATTAACGAATGAATGAGTTAATTATTAAATGGGTAATATGCCCTATTATCTGGTGAACAATAATCCATGTTTATAATGGTTATAATTAATAATTCTTTAGGGTGTTAATACTATAATAGCCTTGACGTGATAAGATAACCACAAAATGTGTCTCTTTTATTATATAGCATACTAAAAACCTTTTGGTTTCTGAAATAGTAAATCTTTCCAGTTGTTACGTATGATTTCCGACAGGGTTAGGGAGGGGGTCACAATATTTTGGACCGATTTAAATCGATATTAAATTTATAGTACAGTAGTACTTTGTTTTTACTTTTGATGTGTATGGGCGATTTGGCTTGATGTGCGTTTGAGTTTAGTACATTCAAATGAAAAGAATAGATGGACCCATATAACATGTTGAATAGTTTGTTTCTTATTTTCAGGTTTCTTTGTAGTTTGTTTCCTTTACTCAAAACTCAGTCAGAAGAGTAGTGGCATTGGAATTGTAATTATAGTTTCGGCTCTAATAGCAATCATTATCTAGAAAGTACAATATAGTATCATTATAAATATAACATTTTAATAAAATGAATAGTAAGGAATATTTGTTACTGTGAAATATGTAAAATATGTATTGCTGATCTTGTCAAATAATATAATTTATTGTGGTTATTAATTTATTATATACAATATAATATGTGTAGATATATTGCTTAAACACAGATAAAAATCGTCAGTGTACTACTGGGCAATAAAGTTACAGAACATAGTTTATCTGATACCGTATCTATCTAAATCAAGGATCGTATACTAAGACGAGAAGAATTATATGTTTTGTCAATCACCATTAATTTTACAACGGTACAATTATTATGCCGTTGTCCTTGCGAAATTCATTTTTGCAATTGCGCCTGAAACCAAAATTGGATATCTTGAGGTATATTTGAACCTTTGTTCTGAATATGTATATATACATGTATTATAATACATGTATTATGCGAAAAAATTCGGTCCATGATATAACCCACGAAATTTAACCAAGGGAGCTGGAGCAATGTTATCAAATCTGTCACGCTCTATATAGGTTTTTAAAAGTAATCTGTGAAAGAAAATGATAATAGCCTATTGATGACGTTGTAAACTTTTACGAATCCTACATTCGGCTAATTTTATTAATGACCACCATTATCCATCATTGTCGCCACGACCACCTAATAAGTTATTTCTATGAAACATTTACTTTTTTAAAGATTATCGTCAAATAATTATTTATTTTTTAAAGGTCATGGTCAAATAGTTATTGAATGATTTCCTTGTGTAAAAACTACCTGATCCCGACACTACTTTAAAGCTCTCGTTGAACTGATAGGATCTTAAATTAAATGCAGTTATATAACAGCCCTGTGATTTACGAGCCTTCCGATCTAGACATATCTAGAGGCATTAATTCTGTATATAGATCGCTTTTTTTCTCACAATTGCGGTGTTTTATCGGTTAGGGCTAAGAAGTTGTAAAAAGCCTTACTCGACAAAATTTTTGAACATAAAATCTGTGACCCGGGGGGTTTGTGTGGGCTATTTTCTGAGGCATAAATTAATCAATAGATAAAATATTTGACACGCCAACCCCTTTATCAGTCTTTCCTGATAGAAGTTTAAGTCAGTAAACAGGACGGGGGATATATTGAAGAGTCAATAGTTACAAGTGTGCGTAAAATAAATATGTTTGCCGGCATGTAGGTAAAATGATAGTATGTAATATTTACCTATCAGTCAAATACAAATATATCTTTATACTTACAATATTATATACTTAGGTTGTATTAAACGTGGATTATTTTAGATTAAAGAGGCATTTAGTGAAAGAAAACATTTATAGACGGATTTTAAAAAAGAAGGATACCGAACGACTGAAATATTGAGTTAATAGTAGGCCTACATATTAAAAACATTATATAAAAATAGTGTGTATGTACCCCCCCCCCTCCATCTCAAACTAATGCGTTGCTACCGGATTTCCTAACGGTAAACGTAAACATGTGTGATTGTAGGCAAATTTGATATATATATATATATGTATAATATTATAAACGGACTACCTGACTTTGCGGATTATAGACTTATGTCAACAAGGCAAAGTAAATAATATACATGTATATGCATCAGTGTAGTTTTTACTACAATAGTTATGGTACACTTCACATATTTCTAGCAATCTCTGTGCATTTTATAACCTGTTATTAGCCTTACACTTAATCACGAGTGGGGGGGGGGTGCCCAATGGTTATCATAAAGCCTGTCATTGAGTCACCTGGCGTAGTTTCGAATCCCCGGTTGTACGTGACAAGGAGTGTGGTCGCCTGTCCAACCTCGTGAGTTTTCTCCGCTTTCCTCCCACTGTTAAAGCCCCCTATGCGCAAACGAATTATTGACATAAAATTAAACCCTATGTTAGTTCCAAAATGACTTAGTTTGTGTCGAGTGGGCGTTAAACCCTATTTCTCTCTATATCTCTCTCTCTCTCCCTCTCTCTCTTTCTCGATCTCTCTCTTGATAAATTAAAAGTCTGGTTTTATCCAGACACGTCATAATACAGCTTAGGACACCGGTCTCTATTTCCATCAGAAGACTGAGGGGTTTAAGTTGTTTGAATATGTATTGAGTTAGTTGCTCGACCCTTAAAGTTAGAGGATTTTAATAGACTTTAACACAAAATTAAGCAGTTTTATTCTCTAAAATATTATCGGGATTAGTCCTTCAAGGGCTTCAAATGTCCATGGTATAACGAACGCCCGTGAAAAACAGTATGGGCCAACATTTTGATGTTATTCAAAATCAATTATATTTATTATCTTGATGAAGGTGATAATTCCCCCTTAAAGTACCTCTCTATAGAGTTATGATAACATTGAAATTATTTCATCATGTAATTCATACCAGTCATGTATACATAAGTTACATACAAATATAGGCAGCAAGCATAAAAAGTTATATTATTTCATTTCTCTCCGCCTGAATCTATTTTAAAGAACACATTAATATGTTTCTATGTTGTTGAAGTGCTGAATGAATAGACAGATAAATTCAATAGTTGACGTGTTTTGTCATACTCACATGTCAAGTATGGGAATATTACGGATGATACACCATATATAGTAAACATTGAACATACAACCAACCCACACACTCGTCTTAATCATACCCGGTAGTTAAAATAAATATCAAATGCCCCTTTCATATAGGGAAGGTTGACGAATCTACTTTCACTGAATATAACCTATAAGCTGCTGTTGGCTGTTTTTTTTATGTTACTCAAACGATCCTATACAAAATGCAAATTTTTAACACGGAGTCAGATTTCCAGAAACTTCCCTTTTGTCGACATTGTTTACCATAATATAGTAAATACTTTTTGCGCATTTTCAAGTTTAGATTAAATGATAAAAATGTAATATACCAAAAAGTAATATCAAAATGATGTGCTCTTAGTCTATCTTAGTGGGCATATTTTGTTTTTTTCTTCTCTCATACTTATTGTCATTAACAGTTATTATGTAGGCCTACGATACAAGTTGTAAAGATAATTTCTTTTTCCTGCAGCAGATATTGAAAGTCCCGTTTAAGTCATAATGGTTAACGGATTATGTAACGGGCCCCCCCACCCCCGAGTCCCAACCTATAATCTCAATTAATCACATATCAATAGTCGTAATTATGAACAGAGAGGTGTAATAGACACATTAGAGGCCTTTCAATATGTATTTTTTTCCTCGTGTTTTTCTTTTTCATTACATCAATTAATAATATAATACGCATTTGATTAAACTACGATCAAACTATCCAAATTTAATTTCCTTTTATTAAACCCATTGTATCTAGAAAATGCAGCTCTCCGCAAATACATAATAAAAGTTTGGCTATGACTCTGGGTGTGCTAGCGATGATACAATGAGTTGGTCTATTTATCTATTTACTTATATGACCACAAGATTTATTTAAAATCGATCTAAATTTGACCTGGGTATTATACTGTGAAAAAGAATTCTAGATACAGTTGTTATCCATACTTGCAAATGATAAACGCTGTAAATAATAACCAAGTAATTATTTGAAAGAATAATAATAACAATGGGCTTATTAATTAACTTCTTATTCATGATTTAACGGATTTATAGTATTTAATTCCATATATGGATCATCAATCCATCCAGTTTTAGCATATTAGCCAATCGCTAGTTTGTATTTTCTAAACACGATCTGGCAGATCGAGAATAAAACGTTATCACGTGACTGTCCCACCCTGTTGTCTTCTATAGTGTGACAAGATGGCGGGTGAGTTTACTCCTGATCAGCTCAAGGAATTATGCGATGTATTTGAAACGGTAAGTTATTGAATGTTTTTCACATCAAATGTCATGAAATGGTATTTGTATGATTTCTTTGATTAACATTAAATTAATGTATTTGGCGACCTGTCACGCCGAGAAACCGGCGAAGGAAAGAGACGGAAGTTCGCGTTTTTGTCGTCTGTTCTGGCTGCTGGGTTGGACGAGATTTTGAAGGGTATCACCACAGTGGTTTGCTAAGAATTCGATAGGCCTAGATGACTAAATATTATTAAACTGAATATAAAAAAAAAACATGGTAGCTTTTAGGACATTACCGATTTTTAGTCTATGTCATAATTTGATAAATAATATAATCCTTATTATTAGCCTATTATTATTAAAACACAAACTAGATATTTTTTTTCCTTTTTTAATTAATTTGTAATTTCAGTTTTCAAAATCTAATAAAAAAAAGGAAAAATTAAAAGAAAAGTGCATTATTAATATGGTATTGGATCGTAAGGATGAAGAATAAATATTAATAAATAAATAGGTCTATACTGGTAGGCCCACTAAGCCTATATTAATTTTATATAGCCCAGAAAAAAAAAATGAACATTATGAACGACTAGCTTCTGTCTGTAGCCTACCCCAGCCTAGTACTTATAGTAATAGGCTACAATAAAATGTTTTCTTTGGGTTCCTAATTGATAATAATTTGTCTACACAAATACCATTTGGGCCACAGGGCCTACATGTACCTACCTGGTCTGGTAGATCTATAGAACCGTAAAAGATCTAAAACCTAATTAATTTGACAGTTCTTATTTGTACTACTTTATATTTTAAGTGCAATTTCTACATTGAGAATACTTGTAATTTGTCATAAAGCTTCATGTTGTATTGAACTTTGCTCTTCTCCAAGGACAGCACAAAAACCATTAACCGTGTCGACTTTCTATAGCTAACAAGGATGATAAACTTGCCTATTGAAAATTTTATGAATGGATACCTGTGCATGTAACTGAAGAAGGGCTTGCCTTTGCTTTTCTGTCACTTTTATTATTTCTTAATACAGGTTGGCATAGGATTACTGTTATCACCATGACTTGGCCTACATAATAAGTATCAACCCCACATAAACTATAAGCTTAGTAGTATAGGGAGAATTGGGTAGGGTTCAATCCCGGATTTACCTTTATATCTACTAATGTGACGTGTAAGCTGACTTTTATTAGTTTTATGGCTGTGATTTAAAACTAATAATCAAAATATCTCTGCTATAACTGGCCTTTCCATTTAGGTCAGTTGTGGTGCAATATTATGATTGACACATACTGATGGATGACAGTACTGAGTGTCAATCACTGGGCCATAAAAAGTGGCATTTAATAATGGAAGAGGTTGTTCGTATTTTGGGTGAGGGTAACTTTTTATTTGGACATTCTGTATAATATAAACATACACAAGGATTGCTTGGTACATGCAGCTTCAATAAGCTAGGGGGATCATGTGGATAAGATAAAAGACACTGGCTTGCTAGCTTGGAGGTCGAGTGTTGGGTCCCTGCATTGGCCGCGAATGTTTATCTAGATTTTCCGACATGGTTTCCCCTTGTCAGTGATGCAGAACGGAAAGTCTGACAGCTGCCTAGTCATTTGGAAGGGACAAAAAAAACCATGAGGTCCTGTGTACACATTGGCATGCACGTAAAATATCCCTTGGCAGTTCAAATTTGATATAAGAGTAGGCCGTAGTGCCTCTGCCCGGGCAAAATTTTCTCTTATCATAGCAAACTGGATGGTGTATGCCCGTTTTCCATTAATCGTAAATACTGTGGCTATGAATAGTCTCTATAACAAAGTTTAATTGTGACTACCCAGTACCTGGTACTTGACTTAGGACTATATTAGGGGGGAGATCATTCTATTCAAAATCTGAAAAACTAGAATCTTGTAAATACATGTACTTCCTTTCACATTGTTAGACCTTGGCATGGATTGAATTTGATTATTGTCCTTTTAATATAAAATCTATTATTGATTTGTAGAAAAGACTTATTTTCCTTGTCCACTTTAACTCTCTGTAAGAAGAGATAATGTTTTTTGGTTTACTGCCATTTGTATTTAAATGGAATGAAAAATCGTGATTTCTATTTTCTGTGCCTTGAAGTGTTCTGTTGACTCAGACATATGATAAAATAAGGAACATATGTGTTGACAAAAAGTTTGCTATGAGTCATAAGTCATTTCCTTTTGAAATTGGGATCACCATGGTAATGTAACTTCATGTTATATATTACATGTACAGTAGTAATTGTTTAAAGAAAAATAATTCACAAAATAGTAAAAAGTTCCTTTCCTTCTATTTCATCTCAAATAAAAAATAGACATTGCAGTGGCACTTCTCACCAAAACACATAGCCTGGAATGATTGTGTTAGACTAAGACAGGACATTTACAAAATGCCATATTGCAAAATGAGCATCCTTGTTCCTCCTACCAATTTATAGACCCATGTTAGTTAATTTAACATGTAAGCATTCATTTGTACACTCTTGATCAGTTCACAATAAATTTTCATGTGTGTAAGTTATAATATTAAAGTACATGTTCTAAATGTTGTATGGAATTCTACTGGATTGGCTATGTAGGGAAACGGTAGCCCATTAGCCCTCCGCTCATTATTACTCATTAAATATTCTACTATAATTGTACATGATTAAAGACTTATAATCTAGCAAATAAAAAATACTTAAGTATGGTAACGTACATATGTATGTGTACATGTGAGCAGGCTGTAGGTACATACTGTATGGTCTGACTCAAGGAATCAATATATTATTCTTTATTCGTAGGTCCTGTATTGTATACCGGTACTGTGTTTATTGATGTTATTGAACACTCTATCATAAATACTAATAAACACTATGGAAGTTGTGAAGATTATTCAATGCGTAAACATTGCCATAAATATGTCAGAAAGAAGTGTAAATGTTTTAATCAATGCTTTCTGTATAAGGATTGTGGTCCTGTTTCAAGGGATTGAAATTTGATCATTTTCACTGGATCCACATCTCAAGAATCTCAAAATTTGAATTCAAATTCAGAATCACTACTGCAAAATGATTTTGATAGGGATCATTACACACCAGGGTCGATACCTAGAACATTCTTAAGCACGTGTCTTATGATTAGATTTTAAGTAGATTTTGCATTTAAGTAAACTAACCTTATTTTTTGTTCCCAGAAAATTCTTAAGAGCATTCTTGTGCTTAGGGGATTTTGGATGGTCGAATGGTAGCATGTGCATGCTCACCATGCTGTATCATAAAGCCTGTCACTGAGTAAACTGGCATGGTTTCGAATCCCTGGTTGTACGTGACAAGGAGTATGGTCGCCTGTTCAACTTCGTGGCTTTTCTCCCGGTCCTCTGGTTTCCTCCCACTTCTACAGACCCCTACCAAAAGCAAAGTAATGAAATAAAATTAACCATTGTTCCGAAATGACCTAGTTAAGTTTGTGTCTAGTGGGGGTTTAATCCCATTTCTCTCCGTAACTCGATATCATCCAAAAGATTTGACAATGAAAACACAAATTTTTTGTCAATTCAAAATAGCATTGATTTTGTTATCTTACCTGGAAAAAAGTGGCTTCTGATATCCAATATTTAAGAAGGGTTGGGATGGCCTAGAGTGCCGCGCTTCGACCTCTAGTTGGTCGGCCACCTCTGGCTTGCGGCTGTGGTTTCGAGCCCTGCTGTGAGCGTATGTGGCATGGAGATAGGGGCGCCTTCTCAACCCCTTGGGTTTCCTCCGGGCACTCCGGTTTCCTCCCACTGCTAAAGACCCCTACGCACAAAATAAAATTAAACCATATGTTAGTCCTGAAATGACCTAGTTGTGTTGATTGGACATTAAACCTCATTTCTCTCTCTCTCTCTCTCCATTATTTAAGACAAAATAAAAAAAAAACATTTGGTATACAATCGTGTACATGTACAATAATGTGTTTCAGGCCCATTTTTAACGATGGACTTGAAGAATAAGGCTAGATGGTGACGCATATTCTTATCTGGACACATAGAACATGTAGACTGGAATAATCAGACGCTTGAGATTTACTTTCGATTGAGACATCGGACGTATTTCGCTCAACATAACTAGTTTGAAATTAGATTAAAGACGGAAATGATTGATTTAAAAACATTGATTTTACATTATTACATGTATATGCGCTGTGACCCATTTGTGTCAATTTCGAGGTCCCAAATATTAGCGATTTTGCTCCTTTAAGATCAGACGCTCTCACAATTATTAAGTTAGTTTGTATATAATGTCTGCGTTTTTCATCTTGTTGCACATTTTATTTATAGGGGACATGTCAAATGCATTTAAATCAACCATATATGACGTCAATGAAGCAGAAGAAAAATTTATGACGTAATTTGCATACCAAAAAGTTTTTTTATGACATTAAAGAGCATTGTAGTCTCAGTTTATCTTGTGGTAAACTTTACCGGTCACAATGTGCTTATACTTGTGCTTACGTAAGAATGGTCTTGAGAATTTTCTAGGGATGGTATTTTTATAAGTTTCTTAAGTACGAAAAAGTGAACCGTGCAAAGAACTTTAAGAATTCTTCATTCATATAATTTTAAGACATTGAATAGTTCATAAAAATTATTTTTTTTATCATAAAGTGGGAGAGGCTGTGTTCAAATTTAATTGAGTGTCATAGTAAATCAAGTGAAAATAAGCTTACAGTCATTTGTATGTGTGTCTCTTTAAACACGATTTCTGAACATGATTTCTCATAATATGAATGCATGGCAATTGATTGAATTGAATACACATTTATATGAATGTTTGTACTTTGTATACTAATATGATCAAAAGACAGGGAAGTGGAACAATCACATTGATGTAATGAAATTCCATTTAGTATGCTGGGTCCTATTGATAACATGACCCAACATTTTTCAGGTATACTAAAGGCATATTTTATTTATGTATGGTACTCACACTTGAAAAGCTACAAAATGTCTATTGATTTTCATTTGGCAGTGTGTGAATTATTAAATTGGCTATACATGTATATAAGCTTGGCAATCCCTATAGATTAAATATTGTTGCTGTTTGGACAGTTTATGTTTTATTGATTTATGGTTGACTGCTTAAAGTTTTGAGACATCAAAAGCTTGATAGTATTTATTATTATTTCTTACTCACTCAATAATCAGGAAAAAGGCTTAAAACTTATAAGCTAATGAAATGAATTGGGATTGAATGTCCTACTTTTCTGCACCAACCGTCTGCATTAGCCCAGGTAGTATGTTTCTTTGCCTGGCAAACAAGCTTGATTAATTTTCTACACTAAACTGTGTAACGAAGGCTAAGTCCTTTACACCACATTATACAGATATTAATCCAAATATCAAGCTTAAAACAAAACAATTGCTACATACATGTATATGTGAATTTCATCTTCAAAAGTCTTATCATGACAGATGAAGCAATGACAATTGGCATCAGGTGCTCTGGAGAGAGCAAGAAAATGATGGATGAGCGCCCACGCCCATAACTTCCCTAACAAAAATCCAGAGTGTGGAAAAGTACAGATCATTTAATTCATATTAACTCTTTAAGTTGGTCCGTGGCAACTTGAACCCATGTCTTGTCTAATCTAGAGGCAGACAAGCTTATCTTTTTGTCTGAACAGGCACATGTACAGCGACTTGTACAACAGGCCCTTCTACATGTACATGTAGGTATTCTGCAATATATTGTTAGCAAATATATAGCAAGCTACAACAGCAATCTTGGGATTTTGGTGATTGGCCATTTAGAATTAGTCACATGATCAACATAATTTACTCGCGGAATGGCACTTACTCTCAAGACAATCAGTACGTGTGCCCGTTTGTGATCGGCGCCGTAAAAATGTTGTTGGCGAATTCTAATAGGCCCGATCAAGCGAAATGCTTGTCTGCTCTGCTCATTGGTACATTTGTACATTGGACAATTTGTTAAGCCTTGAACTCCATGTTGACCATGATGGTTGATAGAGTTGTTTTAATTATGTAATAATAATGAGTCAAGGTCTATATCTCACAGTTCATATTGACATATAATCTGGTCCTCACAACTTATGTCATCCTGTAGTATGATGTGAAGTAATATTTACACCATGGTAGATATATCAACCAAGATAACTATATAAAATGTACATGTCAAGGCTCATGAAATATATCTTATCTATCTATATTTACATAATTACACACAGTCTAATGATAATGGCTAGATTTTCCTCCTAATACTTCCTAGTTCTCAGTTTAGTTCAAACTGTTTTACATGATACTAACTTGTAACTATCGGTATTCATTTCAAAATGCCCTACTGTGAGCAATGATTTAATTTATTTTGTAGGGAAATAACACGTTTGTGCACTTAATCTGTTGCATAGTCAGTCCCCAATCAAGCTAGTTGATTACAGATGCCCTTCAGGAAGACAATTGTTTTAACCCCTGGTATTTTGCAGGGTAAATTTTGTTTGTACAAGAATTGCAGAGAAATGGGCCTTTAAATTTAAAGGAGGCAACCACAATATGTGGTGTGTCTTAACTGTAAGGTAATGGATTTCAGAAATAAAGTGACTGTCTAGCATTAGGGTTCCATGCATTACATTATTCTTTTATTCAAGAGATAGTTTCTTCCTTCTTAAATGACAACTTAAAGCTTGAGATTTACAAGTATATTCCATGTTCTACAATGATATTCAAGTAGGCATGTACGATAGTCGACTTATAAATTAACTAATTACAGTGATTGAGTTTTACATATCACTTGTTGTTGCAGTAACATCATTTCAACATGTAGAAGATATCTAGGGTTTGAGGGTTGATGTAAACGTGATCTAAGCTGATAGGAAATTTGAATTAAGGGGATGAATTCTGGTAGTGGTATTGTGTGAAAGCTAATCTTCTGCCTTGGTGGTTTCTAGCACTTCTACAGTAAACATTAATTTATTAAAGTGATTTCAGATTGATGAATCAGTTCAGGATCTCGGTATTACTCATTCGTAGCATGATAAATGGTATTTGGTAACAATACATGTATTATCAATTGTGAAACTCATCTCATATCACAACAGTCATTATCTCAAATCAAATTTCACTTAATAATAATGATAATAATATGTAAACAATAATAAACTGATAACTTTGTATGAACTGGAGCAAATAATGTTCTCTAGAAATATCTATAATTAATGAACAATATGCTAATGTTCAGGTACAGGTACATGTAACTGCTATACTATAAATAAGAAAGGTACTATCTATTGCTACATTAAAAAATTAGGTTTTTTTTTGATAAGATATATGTATGTTTTTGTTTACATGTTGCACAGAAATACATTTTAAAAGTGAAATCCTTTTCTGTCAGTTGTTTTGATCTCAAGTTGCTCAACTGACACACACGAGCTGTATTGCTTAAATCAAGTCAACCACTTGGTACACCTGGTCAGTTATTTTTGATCAGATATCTACAAGTGATTAATAATGTTACCTGTCATCCTAAAATCATAAATCATCAATTCTTGTCATATTGCATTATTTATACAATATTTTTATTAGATGTATAGACGTATATGTTTGATTCTATTTCTAAGTATAAAGTTTAAATGTAATATTATGTTTTCTTGAACTGTAACAGTGTAACCTTCGATAGATATATTTGTGTTTAGGATTACATTTTTACATTTTTATATTTTAATGCGTTAAAAAATTTATCAGTGGCATATTAGTAGAGTATGGAATCATTGGAATGCAATATTTTAAAAATTTATCAGTAGCATATTAGTAGTCGTAGTTATAGTAATGCAGTATTTAATAAAATACATCTTCAATAATCATACTGTTAGTGTTAGATGTATTTAAACCATACAGAGTTAGAGTTATACATATATAGTGTTGTTATACATGTTATCAGGGCTCTATAAATGTTGAGTGTGCCTGCGCACACACTTGACAATGTGCCTGCAGAGTCATACTCAAAAGGAGAATATTCAATTGCCAGGCATATACATGTATAGTATGATTGTGCGGCTTCAAACAAGTTCATTAAATCCCTTTATTTAAATCCCTTTATGATTGACGTGGCAGTAGTAATTTATAAAAAAAAGAAGAGAGAATTAAGTATTTAATTAACGTTTCTGGGACATATGTTTATTAGAAACATTATTAGCCCTGTTTTGAAATGAATGAAATGGAGTTTAACATCCCAATGTTCTACACTTACTGGAATATGAGTACACTTTGATTAAATTTTGCCTACTTTTTTTCGAATGCCAATGTTCAAAGGTTCTTTTACGCCTACTCCGTACACAGTACCGCAGTTTTTTTTATGTCCTGTCCTATTGACTAGACACTCTTCCTTGCAAGACTCTTCACTCTCTGTCCTACATGTACACTACTGATAGGGGTAAACATTCTCTGTCGAAACCTCCTACATGTATCTAGGAAACCAACACCTGACTCACTGAGCCACTGTGCATCCCTAGTAGAAATGTTTTCGTAACATTTGTCAGTTTACTGGACTAGTTAAATAATATGAACTTAATAACTTTATTGATTTGCAATTTGAAATAGGATACCAGACAGAATTTTTTGACTTGATGAAGATTGCAAAATGCGTTTAGTGACTAATAGGTTACATCACAAATTGATATATTGATTCTTCACTGATTGCACAATTATTTTCAGAACATTTAAAATATTGCTTTCTAACTTCACATGATATCTTGAATTGATTTGTCCAACAGTAGAATACAAATATTTTATCATTTAAAACAAGAATTTAATGTATTAAATTAGTCGAGGTAAAGTACATGTAAACTTGTATTTAGCACATCTTGTGCAAGTACATGTCATTCAATTTCCATCTCTAGGTTCAAACTTTTCAAAGTGTTAATAAGGTTCTTCTAAAATTTAAAAAAAAAACATTAAAGAGAAGTTAAGTAGCTGTCTACATGTATGTATTCCCAAATTGTTGAGTGACATTAGAAAATGAAATATCTCAAAATGTAAGTTTTGTTGACAGTCCATGTGAAAATGTGAACATTCCTTTTATGTGTAGATGAGAGTGAAGTGAGAATGATGGACTTGAAACACAAGTCTACAGAACAAATATTCCTCTTTCAATACCCATTATTAGCTTTGTCTATTTCAATAACAAGGAACTATTTAGGTGATATGTGGACACTTGGTGTTGACATGAGACTAGAAGGAAAGTACAGTGCTGCGGCATTTGCTACAAGTGTTGGTGTCTTAACACTCACAAAAATTTGAGTATTTAACCTCGAGGTGTGACATCAACTTATTAGTAGACAAAATTTGTCATTGACTAGAAGTTCAATCGAAAAAAAAGAAAGACTAGTTAAAAATAACACAACCAAAACGCTTTTTGTGGTGAGAATTATTTAAGGTCCCGACAAATAAACAAGAAAGTGCTTGGGTAATTCAGCTTGTAGTTATAATAGTTTAAATACTACAAATTCTAATATAGGAGTTGCGATCAGTTCAAATAATGGTGTATACACCAAAAAAATCATATGTATGTTTGGTTGGAGGTAAGAATGAAGTGCTTGCTATAGTCTTGTGACATCTGTCAAGAGAGTGTTTTTGGGTGCAATAAGAATCATTTTGTACCTGAATTTTCTCAAATTTATAATAAAATTTGAATTTGAGCACCTCATTATTCTGTTTGTGTTGGGTGACTTCTGAAACCTTCATTAAGATTGATCATGTCAGAAATTGTAATTTTTAAATGATATCTAAAAGACTTTTTGAATTGAGGGTATAACATGTCCTCTCTAGCTTCACTCAAGAGTTAGAGAGGTAGAGATCAGCAACTGGTCAAATGACCTGTAGGGTTGAGGGCTTAAAGAGAGTAGTTTACACCAAGCAGTGGTAAACCACAAGTTGATGTTTTATGTACAGAGAGTTCTGTTCTGTCCTGGATTACAAGAATCCTACTCTAATACCATCTCTAATATTGATGTTTGGCTTGTAAAACAGGTTACAGATATATGACCATTGTAAACATTAAGACTACTGTCTGCTATACAATACTTGTTTTGGCTACACAATAGAAACCCCTTCGTATATTCACCATACTTGCAATTCTCTACAGGCCTCTCTGATTATTGGTGTGCTGCCTGGCCAATTTTCAGATGATATCCTGATTCTAGATAAACCTCTTACTTTAGTAAAAAAAAGTCACTGATTTGCGGCCCTGAGAATAGGAGAAATACATTTACAAATTATATAACTTTTGGGAAGCCGCAGAAACTCAGGTAACTGCTGGCCCACTAACCTGCTAGGAGGCCCAGGTTTCCATACCGGTGTTGATTGAGAAACATGGTTTCTACTTGCAATTGTCTTTTGAGAAGGACGGAGGGCCTGGCAAGGAATGGGACAAAAAAAGCGCCACAAAACCTGAGGTCCCAGGGCTAAATACACTTTGGTGTGCATGTACATGTATACATACATGTAAGCGTAAGGGCCAGTGACAGTTTGAATTCAGTTGCTGTCCAGACAGAATTTCCGTAGCACATTGCATGGCGATGACAGTCTTCATTAGCCCGATCTGAAAAACAGCAATAACATCTTATTCTGGTTGTGCTCAATGATGTACGTATGTAGATTTCCCCACACCCCACTCCTGTCGAGCCAGTGTTATTATGATAGATTTAGACTAGATATTCAACATTCTTTAAGATGTTTTACAATGAATGTTGTCATGGTGTAGAGATGGAGAAATATGCATGTATGGAAAGTAAGCTTATACTAGATCATGTAGATTGTACAGGTACATATACTTAAATGGTGAATATTTGTAATTGAAAGGCTAGTCTCAAGTACAAAATTCAGCCTTTTATATTACTTACATAGCTGTATAACAGGTCTTATTGAAAGTACTTTAACATTTAATAGATAAACCTTGACTAAACTAGCAACCCTTGAACACACTACTTTAAGAGACGTTACAGTGACTTCAGTGTAGCCTATGAGTACTATGACTTTCTGGTTTTGCAGTGATTTTCAGTGTAAATATAGCTTTATCTATAGTTAAGAAAACCACACAATATGAATATTATTATTAGATATGCACATCTGTTGTATTGGCACATATAAAGAATTGATTAAAAAGTCTAATTTTATAGTCGAATAACATGTATAGCCATAATCCAGCTTTTATTACACACACATATTTACATAGTGCAGCAAATATCCAATGGCAGTACATACCCTGTACATGTATATAAGTATTACATGTATGTTCATTGTTCTTGATCAAAAATGGCAATAATCATGAATTCCATTTCCATTGACACATGTAATATGGATTCACAATGTTCATACCTTGAGATCACAAAATGGTTAATCAAATAATTTATCACTGATTTGAGGTGTTGCAATCCGAGTACATGTATGTGTCATGGTGTTTGAATTATTCATGAATCCTAAATCTGACAGTATTTCAAAAGATTAGGCTACATGTAATAATATATGGGTTTTGGTTCACACACCTTAAATAAATCATACAGCCCACACTTTATTTTATGTCACTGTTTGTCTTTTGCATTTGCATATCTGCATTCTGTACATTGTACATGTATATTGTGTGCATGTATGTATGTAGTTTTTCATGGCTTCATCTGTTCTAAAATATACACAAATCGATTATTATGTTCAATGTTCATTTAATTAACATAACTAAGTAAAAAATCTTTTGTCTTGGATTCAGTCGACTTAAGAAGGAGGCCCATCAAAATATTTTAGCAAAGGTTAGGTTTTGCAGCTTGTTTTCTTTATATTCTTCTTTAAACTTTATTTTCAACTATCATACAATGTATATCTTTGTGAATGCTGAATTAGGCTGATATTTAACTTTCACTTTCAAAGAATTTGCAATGGATTAAAAAAAACCTTCAAAATGATTGTCTGAGGCTTTAATTGGAAATATATATTAGGAATAGTTTTTTATATTAATAATAAAACATTTGTTTACCATTGGTTACCATACCAACAAGGGTAATGATTGCCCCAGGGCCTTGAAAATACTTATATAGTTCTACTCTCAGACTATAGCTATTGATCATCTTATGGCACAAATGTTGTGTTGGCTGACCTGATAAACTATTACCACATTCTAAGTCAGTTGACAGAAATATCTCAAGACTATTATTATGTTAAAAAATCGAGCTGTTCACATTTTTCTTTTAAAATCTCTGGCTTGTGACTCGAACAATAACTTTTGAAAGTTGGCTGTAATTTTGCATTTCCCCGCGAATAAGCAGTTAGAATTCGAGATATATAGCTTGCACAGAGGATTTATACAGTCAAAAGTACATGTATTTATTAATATTAAAGGGTCAATCCTGATAATATGTTTGAGAATAAAACTGCTTAATTTTATGTTAAAATCCCTTAAAATCCTCTACCCAAAAGCCGAGCAACTAACTCAATATTTGTGATAGGTTGTCAAACAACTTAAACAGGTCAGTCTTCATCTGGAAATAGAGACCAGTGTCCCAAGCTGTATTATGTGTTGTCTGGAATCTGGATAAAACTCAACTTATTTTGAGCTTAAATTTCTATTTTTGAGTGGTTCCCCATTGTCAGGCCTCAGGCTGTCTAGTCGTGTGCAGGATGGGATGGAAAAATCAAAGTCCCAGGTACACATTGGGTCATTGGGATGCATGTAAAAGATCCCTGGACAGTTGGAATTTGATATAAGAGTAGGCTGTCCTAGCAAAATTACCCTCATAGTATAGCACACTGTAGGGTGTATGCTCGTTTCCATTAGCCCAGTTCAGCACAGAACAGTAGAAATTTAAACCCCATTTCATTTCTATTTTTGAGACTGTTCAAATCTGGGTAGTCCCTTTAAGGTTACGGTATCTGAAATATGCATGTGATGTATTGCCACTGAACTCATTGATAGATTTCTTAGCTAATAGTATGCAGTACGGTATGAATATTATTTATTATGGGAAATTTACTACCACTTACTGCCACAATGATTAATCATTAGACTTGAATCATACATTAATCATTACAAACATGTATGTCATCTTAGGAATTAAAATAATCAGTAGTAGGAGGAGATGCAAATTATTATGGCTATATTATAAATAAAACAATTCTTGCCTTTTCTTCAGGAATCATCCCAATTGGTTGCAAAAAAATTAATTCCAACAATTCAGTTACCATACTCAATACAGTTCTATTCATAAATATGAACCTTGATTATTACATTATCATTTATCAATTTTTCCCCTCTACTTAGTCTTAAGAAATATCTCTGTAATTTTATTATTATTATCAGTAGGTAGTCATCACATTTATCGCTTTGTTAGTCATCAGTACTCTCAAATCATTTAAAGTCTACAAATAAAGGTAGAGCAATTGGTTACTGGTGGTATTAGATGAGTAAGCTTATTATTGGAGATATTTGAAGCATGAAGTTGACCAACCACACTACAATAAAAGCTTTTATACCTAGGCCAAATGAAAACTCCCATTATTTATAATTAAAATATATTGGTACAAGTAACCCTATTTGGGTTTTTTTGCCTTCTCTGTACTTTTCGTTTTTTGGAATACTAAATTTGTTTAAAAATTGTAAACCCCCATACTTATTTAACATTATTATACAATTGTACAGGGAATATTGGGGGGTTATGGAAAAGTAAAAGGTCATTCAAATCAGATCCTTCACATACATGTATATCTAAAAGTAAAAAAAAAATATGTAGCTTAATAATTCTATTTATAAAAGACTTTTTATTTTAAAAGCATTTCTGGGTATCAAAAAAAAACTTGATAAAGAATGATCTGGCCTGTGTGAAAAAGATAGAATTATTTTTCGTATTTTTACTATATTTACTGTGAGGCAGATAAAGATGGCTGTGTGAAAAATATACAATGTAAAATAGCTGTAACTAAAATGACATTCAGGACCAAAATGTTTATAAATACATTGTAAAAGGTACACCCTAGGTTGTCCGGTGCTACATGTATAATAAAATAATGGCAAACCTATGGCTGGTCATGTAGATATTGATAACTGTGACTGGATGTAATAAATAGACTGTTTCATTAGGACAATGATGAGCAGTGCCAGACTGATGGGCCAAAGGCCCAATTGCCATACCTGTGACAAGGCCCACGAGCAAATGGCGGGCACAGCCCGCCTACGAGCGCTGCAGGGGGGTCTGTTGGGGTTCTCCCCCCAGAAAATTTTGAAAAATAGACAGCCGCAAACCCATTTTCCATGCACCTCCAGCCAGAGCAGAGGATGGAGATATATGGTGACCTGCGAGCACTTTAATCACACATCCTCGAATACGAATAGAGAAATCAAATTTGTCATATTCAAGAATTCACAGAATTTGTTATATTCAACAGTACAGATAGTATGATACTATGATAGATATTCACTTTCCTTTCCCTGTTTCCTCTCCTCCCCTCTTTTACTACCTTTTCTTTTTCTTTTTTTTACTTTTTTCTTTTTTTCTTTGAGGCTTAGGCCCATATTCTTTTTTCGGCTTAGGCCCACTTGCCATTGGCAAGTGGGCAAGTGGGCCCAGTCCGGCACTGATGATAAGTAATAAATTGTTCAGTACGGTAAGTAAGTTCAATGATGAGTAATTTAAGTGTTAAGTCAAGTAAGGAAGTCTTCCTGTGTGTGATAATTAAATCATAAGTCATACATGTATGAAGTCATCCGACCTATATTTCAAGGACTATGTACAAACATTGACCATTGTAATTGACCTGGTCAAGGATAGTGGACAATTCCACATACCAGTGGATTAAAGAAAGAAGTAACCAGGTTAAAATATTTGAACACTTTAGTCTGGATTGACCTAATGATAAAATGTCCAGTGTGTATACATACAAGGCCACTTAAACAAATTGATAGTTTCTATTTTTCTTTGTCCGATAATTTTATGCAGATGTACTATAGGCCAGAAAAAAAAAGATAAATTTCTAGCCTTTAAGAACCGAATAAATTTTACTTCGAGCTAAAATTACCTCTCGCACAGGATTTCCTTCCATATATTATGTGAAATTTACTAACACTTAATGCCACTATGATTATTCATTACACTCGAATCATACTCTTTAGATCTTCTGATAGCAGAGTCATTGAATGGATTAGAACTTCTCAGGGTCATTGAATAGATTAGAACTTCTCAGAGTCATTGAATGGATTAGAACTTCTCAGGGTCATTGAATGGATTAGAACTTCTCAGAGTCATTAAAGGGATTAGAACTTCTCAGAGTCATTGAATGGATTAGAACTTCTGTGACATAAATTAAAATAGTTTTAATTTTAAGATGGAAAATCAAGGGTTTGTTTATATCATTGTAATTGACAATCGAGACTATTTAGGTTACATGATGTACGTACATGTATTTGTTGTCAAACACTCATGAATAACAAAGCGGAATAAAATAATTTGATTGGAATTTTCAATGTCATTTCATTATCTACTTTTGAACTGTTACAATGGCAAGAACAGCCATCTCTTAAATTTTTAAGATAGAGTGATGTTCTAGGATACTTCTAGAAAAAGATTTAATGTTGGACTGATGTTTAGTTGGAGAATACTTTAAATAATTTGTGTTTAGAAGTTGTAAGGTTATAGAACAAGGTTGGATTGGTATGAAGCCAATCTAAATAAACTTGGCAAAGAAAAAACAATTTCTTTTATAAATCTACTGTCATGTTTTTAAATTGAAAGACAACATTGTTCAATTACTATATTTACACAGAGAATTGTTGTTATTGAAGCAAAATTGAATTAAAAGACATAGTATGAATAATTAAAATCTATTGTCAAAACAGAAAGAGGAAGTCTTGGGTGACTCAAGTCTTCCTGTTAGCTCATCACAATATGCATTGTGCCCTCTCGAGAAAATGTTAAATTCACGGAAAAAAGTTAATGATCACTTTCTAAAGACCACTGCAGTTTGTTATTTTGATGGTCAAGATTTTGACAGTTTTGAGAATTATTGTATTTGGGTCCAACTTAAATACATGTATGTCTTATAGCACATGTACATGTACATGAATTATACCACAGGAAAATGTTGGATATTATTAGCATTAAACTTATTCTTTTGGAAAGATATATTACAGAAATTGAAACTAATAAAGACATAATTGAATATTTAGTTTGAAATATCTAATAAATCTTTGTCAATCATTATAGATACAACAAATCATCGCTCTAATAGTACATGTACCATACTAGACATGTACATATAATATAATATGATGAGAAATGATATTTGTCGTGGGCTGTGTTGTTACTGTTAGTAACAAATTCTAATCTGTTCGATAAGGTTGGTGTGTATTTGTTTAAAGAGGGGGCTTGGTACACTTCTTATTGATTGTCTGAGAGAAAGATAAATGTGGCTCTACATTACAAAAGAACCTCCAAGGAAAAGAGCATTTGTCCCGACTTGATAAGATTGGACCATTAAGCCTGGAGAAAAGTAAGAGGATTTGGCATATCCATTGAGACAAAAATTTGTTTTTTGGAGGAGTGCATTCATTTGGAATGGAAGAATTAATCAATAATGTTTCTATTCAATCTGATAAATCCTATCATGGTTATTCGTTATTGAATAGATGTTAATGAATCAAGTTACAGCTTGTTTATGTCTCAATATAATCATTTAAGCTTTGTATTAGCTTACGGCGGCGTGTCAGTTTCTCAATGTAAGCGTTAAGTATTGTGTTAGCTTTCTTATCTCAGATTTATTCACTTATGCACATATTTTTTTTGTCTTATCAGCAAAAAGTCATTCAACCATTAAAGAAAACAGTTTACCAGTATATAAAACAGTAGTGATGTTTATATTGTATCATTTACCTACTGTACATGTATGTACATGTAGGTCTATAACTTACTACATGTACATGTACACCATAACTACGGTACTTGACTATCACCAACCACAGATTTCTAAAATATACAAAATATAAACCTGTCCAAATAAAAATATTGTAATAAACGTAATAAGCCTAGTCATCCTCAATTTATTGAATTACTTATCCAAACTAGGTTAAGGTGTGTTCTAGGAAACCTTGACCGGACTTTTTTTTACATTTTGAATGCTATGATGGATTACAGCCAAATTAGAGGTAATTTTCAGCCATAAACGATAAAGCGAAAGAAATAATTGTTAAGCCCTGTTAAGATGGACTAACAATAATGATGCTTGTTGATTGATGCTTCTTAACAACACAGGACACAAGAGTTATTGGTAACAATAATTTTTCAAAGACAAAAAAAGACATCTCGATAAGAATATGAGAAGTGGATTAAAAGCTTATGTTTGTCAATAATTTGTATATTTTAGATTGATACAGAAGGTGATGGCTTTATACAGTTGGGTGAATTGGGTGCAGCATTTAAATGTGTTGGTATTGATTTACCAGGATATGCCATTCGAGATCTCGTAAAACAATATGATCAAAATCAAGATGGTAAACTCAACATGCAAGAATTTAGATCAGTAAGTTTAAATTTCATCTAATCTTTTAATTCAATTTACAAACTTACATTTTTATATGCCCACATTGAAATGTGGTCGTATATTTTCCTTGCCCCCGTGGGCGCTCTTGAGGTTAAAGTTAATATCCAATTGACTTTAAATTTATACACAGTGTGTAAGGTCATGACACGAAGAAGCCTATAGTATTGTTTTTGAGCGATTTCTGATAATTGCTGTCAGAGTTCTGGTCCTTGATCACTTCAAAAAAAACTTGTGGACGCTCTAGAGGCTAAAATTTATAACCGATTCACAGGCAGTGTGTGTCCACTGTCATTGTGCCGAATCATTTGCCCAAATCAAACTGGTTTGATATATTCTGCTGAATTACATTCGCGTGGTGGTGTGTCTGCTTCGCCAAAGCATTCGACCGAATGTAGAATTCATTAGCCAACAACCGCTCATATCGAGAAGTCAAGTGATTGTTTGAAGACATAGACGCCACAATGTTTAATCATGTGAGGTGAAAGGTGATGTAATCGACTGGTGAATCGGGTGAATTATTCGACTAGTGTGTCCACCCATTCGGCACCAATTTAGTCGATTAGGCCGAATCATTCGGCTAATGTGTCCACTGCTCTATGTAACTTTTTAGATACAGAATGGATTAAACCTCTTTTTGAACAATATTCCTATATTACACATGTAGTAGAGATTCATCTGTCACAATATTGTAGTTTGCAAAGGATTCCTATTGACACATCAAGACTTTAATAACCACACTGACTTGTGCATTATAGAAAATTATCTGAATTGTACTCCAGGAATTATTATGAATAAATCTTCTGTCTAACAAATAGGCTTATAAATGTTATTTAAGTCATTGGTAATTTTTATTGTATTGTATTAATTACAGTTATTTAGAAAAGAAAGAGAAAGGTTAGATTTTGGTTCAAAGTTTAAAACAATGGTTCAGACTAGAGCTGGTATAAAAACACATGGCGGTACTTCACAAGCCTCATCTGAAGGAACAACACATTCTGTCCGGGATGGAGAAGCTACAGCGTTCTCTAACTGGATTAATCGGTACGTAGAATAGAATCAACTCAAAACTTAAAGTAATTGTGAGAGTTTTATGTGTGTTTACAACCCACATGTACATGTAATATTTGGGGTTGGATGGCTGAATGCTTAGCACATGCCTGTTGTATTCATAAGGACTGTCATTGATTGAGTCAACTGGTGTGGTTTTGATTTCCCGGTTGTATGTGACAAGGAGTAGGGTCACCTGTCCTACCTCGGGTTTTTTCTCTGGGTCCTTATGCCAGTAGAATTACTACAAACAATACGCATTTCTTCGTTGGAATTTGTCATGAAAGGGTTCACTTTGTTATCGGAGTCAAAATCTAATCTAAAATCTAAGAGAATAATCTTCAATAGCTTTGTCTGTCGAAATACGTTTATTTAATGACATTCTGTCTTGATGTTTTTGCTCAAAATCACTCAAATATATCGATAAAAACTTTTTTTCTCAAGCTAACAAAGAACTTCCGCCATTTATGGTGTTGACACCAGTGTTTATTAATTTATAAGTAACATCTTTTACGCACTGTAAAAAAAAATACGTCACCTGTACTAAACTTTTTACATCAAATTTGTCGACTATAGTCCCCTGCCGCAGCAAAAGAGTTAATGCAGATCAGATAAGTGTTAAATGTAGATCTATACACTTACTGGTAAATAAGGGAATTCTTCCCAAAACTTTTGTACTGCTCTCATTCCCATTATTTAGCTAGAATATTGCTTATTTAATCAATTTTCAATATTTTTTAAAGAAATTTAGCAGAGGATGCTGATTGTAAAAAATATTTACCCATTGATTCGGTTGAAGCTTTATATAAATCTTGTTTTGATGGAATTATTTTATGGTAAGTTGTGTTATTTTTGTCCGTTTGTTGTTGAGGATAATCAATATTTTGTTGCCATGGATATTTTTTGGAATGTTATTTATTAATTTAAGTTAAGATATAATAGATAGTGCTCTAAAATATATTGCACGCAATATTTACCGAGCATGGTTGATCCAATAATTTTCCCATACAATTATAAAAACAGAATTACTTTGTGTATTTATTTGCTTAAGAAAAGATGTAGACTGTAACTTGTCAAACAAGATTTAAGGCAAGCATGACATTAATACTTTAAAAAAATAGCAATGACTGTAGTAAATGTAATATTGTCAAGCAAGACAAAAGCAAGTATGACATTAATGCTTTTAAAATGTCCTTTTAATTTCAACGCCCTTGTCAGTTATGTAAAATGATGGTACCATATAGCCACAAGAATTAAAATGATTAATAGTGAACAATACCATTGATATATATATATTTATAGAGCTCAAGTTATAGAGCTCAAGTGAAGCATGTTAATTTCTTGCTTTACAAACAGTACCTATATGCACATGCTTGTAGAATTGAGTTTTCTACCAAAATAAATACAAGAACATTCATATTGATGACATATGGGTTGTTATATAATTAAGGATAAATAAAAATGAAAAGTGTTCTGTGTGTGGGGGGGGGGGGCAATTTTAACAAATTTATGTTGGGTAAATTGAGAAATGGTCATTAACGACTCTGTTGTAACTATTTGTTCAATTTGTGAAAACGTCTCAAGAGGTGAATTTGAATTGAATGTATGGTTACTTAATACCTTATTAGATATATTTCATCAAACAATACTTGCTGTATGATCTAATATATTGTTTTAATATATTTCAGTAAACTTATCAATCAATCAGTACCTGACACAGTATCTGAAGAAGCTATAAATAAAACCAATCTTAGTGTTTACAGACGGTCAGAAAATATCACACTGGCTCTAAATTCAGCTGCTTCTATTGGTTGTAATATTGTTAATATAGATGCGGTTGATATTCAGGAAGGAAAACCACATTTAATTCTCGGTGTATTATGGCAGATTATTCGAGTAAGTTTCCTCACAACATATTTGATAACACTTGTTAAATGTTAATGAATGATAACTGGAAGCTCAAACTGATATAATAATGTCTGACATGTTTGATTACATGACTGAAGAATTTGTGTTTTTCCTTTCCATTTTTGAGGGGGGTTGTGCTGTATCATAAAAGCCTGCCATTAAGTCAACTGGTGTGGTTTTGAATTCCTGGTTGTAGTGACAAGGTTGCCTGTCCAAACTCGTGGGTTTTCTCCGCTTTCCTCCCACTGAGTGGACATAAAACCCCATTTCTCTCTTCTCTCGCTCTCTCTTTCCACTTTTGAAGTCTGCTAATGGCGGGGGGAAACAATACTCATCACACATCTATATAGTAAGCCCAAGGAGATGATCTATGACATAAGTCGATTAATCTACTGTAGCTTCATTTGATTGATACCAATGGAAATGAAAATGGCCTTACATATGATTTCTGTTTCCTATTATAATATCAAAAGCTTTTTGTCGGTACAAGGTGTAATGTTCCTTTAATCCATGTTTTTTTTTTAATTTTTAGATTGGTTTACTAAGTGACATTAATCTGGCCCATAATCCTGGTCTGGTAGCATTGTTATTAGATGGCGAGGAAATCAGTGATTTACAGAAATTATCGCCTGAACAGATTTTATTACGCTGGGTCAATTATCATTTGGATCGAGCTGGTGCTAACCGAACTGTGAAAAATTTCACTGAAGATATCAAGGTTTGTTTAACTTTAAAAGTAAAATCCTTAACTTGAAGGGACATTATGGGGGATTATATATATAAAGAGTTGACAGTTCTCGCTGTTATAGTATAAATATAGATAATGTAAATAGAATCGGTAAATTTCAACCAAATTGATCCACTCTGAACCAAGATATTAGCTTTTGAATTTTAGGCTAGCCTCGATCATCATTATTATAGTCTGTACTATATTTTTAAAAAAAAGGTCTCAATTATTCATTTTTAATTATCATTGACATTCATGATGATGATTTTTGTGTATATAGGTTTCATGCTTGTATGGAGTTGGCAGGGATACATGTTTACTTTGGTGTCATTTAATTAGATACTACAGATTACAAATCCTGTGCCTTTTTGTCAGGCGGTATTTGTTATATTGCAATAAATTTATTTTTACAGGATTCTGAAGCTTATACCCACTTATTAAACCAAATAGCTCCTCGAGATATTGGTGTAACATTAGCTCCATTAAATGTAAGTATTCCTCATTGGAAGTCAAATATATTATTATTATAAAAACAAGATTTGTCTCATAATTTCCACATAGAACTTAATGCGAAATAAAATGGAGCTTAAAATCCTACTTTTGAGCTATATCCGTGCTAATGAAGTTCTTTTATGTACACAGGACCTTGTTTGTCTGTCCTATTCAAATGACTAGACACCGACCTGTGCCAGGCCCTCCATTTGCATACTTACAGAGGGGAACCAAGTTGAAAACACTACCATCAAACACAGGACCTCCATGTTACACATGTATAAATAAACATTGTTTTAGACTTAATTTCTCTTATTTTATATTTTATAGACACCAGCTGGAAGAGAAAGGGCTGAAGCTATGTTATGTGAAGCCGATAAAATCGGTTGTAGAAGTTTTGTCGGAGCTAAAGACGTGACAGATGGTAATGCCAAATTAAATCTGGCTTTCGTGGCCAACTTGTTTAATAACTACCCAGCTTTAGATAAAGTGGACAATTTAGAAGATTTTGAAACCATCGAAGAAACAAGAGAAGAACAAAGTAAGTTTTATTCTAATGAAGCCGTTTGATCTAAACCTACTGACAACAGTTATATTTACTGAACACCATGCTGTTGGACATTACAGTATCTTTACTTTAATTCTTAAGGTGGTTATAAACCTATGCAAGTCGGAATATTAATTTAAGCTCCAGGAAGTCCCAATATCCTTGAATAACACTTTGGTGGCCAACAAATTTAGAATATAGTTTTCAGAACACATTTTCGAAATGTGGAAATTTTAAGATTCAATTCATTCCTTAAATCACATTTAGTCAATGAGCACATTATAAATATAACTACCATTTGCATGGTTTATTTTCTATATAGCACAGTGTTTCAATAAGTGTTCTCTTATCAATGTCTGTCCTTGAGTCAACTGGCATGGTTTTGAATCCCTGGGTGTACGTGGCAAGGAGTAGGTTATTTCCTCCCAATGCTAAAGACCCCTGCACGCAAGCGAATTATTGAAATAAAATTGAACCATGTCCCGAAATGACATAGTTTGTGTTGCATGGAGGTTAAACCACATTTCTTTCTCTCTCTCTCTCTCTCTCTCTCTCTCTAATCAATTTCAAGCCAGGTGGTGATGCAATTGAATGAGTTTATAGACGACCGTGATATACCACGTTTAATATTCATGCAAAGATTAGGTGTAGTTGACTATTATAAATTTATATATTCCGATAATCTGTACCTTGCAAATTTGTTAAAAATAAAGTTCAAAGCTTGACATGTTAATATTCAACAAAACAAATCAAGCATACTAAACATAAAAAGTTTCCGCTCTTTATAAAAGAGAATGTGGAGATTGTATCATGTAATATAATATAAAATTGAATGTGTATTTATATTTATGTTTATTATTACAGCCTATAGAAACTGGATGAATAGTATGGGTGTTAATCCTCATGTACATCATTTATATACAGACCTTAGAGATTGTTTAGTTATATTTAAAATATTGGATATCATACAACCAGGAGTAGTAAACTGGAATAAAGTTGTCCAGAAATACTCCAAAATGAAAGTCAACTTTGAAAAGCTAGGTAAATACTTATAATTACAGCTAATGTACTGATAGGGTGGGTTGCTTTACAATACTCTCTCAGATGCTGCTTGAAAAATGGGCACCTAATTAGTGAGAATAATATATGTTATAAGCAATGTAATGTTCACCTCAATTAACTAGAATATTATGAAGGAGTCTTCCATTGAATAAGTCTGATATTACTATATGAACCATGAATTGAACATGACAACATGGTCATGGTCATGTAAAAAAAATTGTCAATTGTCGAAGAAACAAGCCTACCAAATTTCATTTCTGTCATACTTGAATTGATGGAGCATTAGGCTTTCTGTTGAATAGTACTTTGGGACCAGTTTCTCATGCAAAAAGCTATTAGTAATAGCTGACACTTGAACCAATATGATAATCTGTCTATTAATATTTGCTACATGTACCTGAACACTAAAACACATGCAATTGGTAATATGATTGTTTGTTTATGTTTTTATAGAGAACTGTAATTATGCTGTAGAGCTAGGTATTAAACAGAAATTTTCACTTATTGGTATTGGTGGACAGGATATGCATGAAGGAAATCCAACATTAACACTTGGTAAGTTTCAAATATTATTTTCATAAATTTGTGTTTGGTAATGTCCCTTGACTAGTTAGAAAACTTTATTTTACTTTTCTGTGTAATGCAAACATCTTTTTATAGTGCTGTAATATTTTTAATTTCTGACTGATACCTAATGACATGATTTTATTTTTCAGCTTATGTATGGCAATTAATGAAAGCATATACACTGTCTATATTAAGTAAACTGAAGGATTGTAATACAAATGGAAATTCTATTATTGCTGATCAACAAATCATTGACTGGGCCAATGCAAAGGTAAGGAAAAATGACTATTAGTATTATAACTATTGATTAATGTATATAGTTGAATGTCCTCATCATTGCTCAATGAAAAAAATTATATCAGTGAAGGGTTTGAAGCTTTTCCCCCATAATGTTGTTAGTCTAGGTTGATTCATATTATTAAATGAAATTCTCAGTTCTGTCTTGCTCTTTTAATAGAAATTTATTTGGCTTGAGCTAATATAATTTGGAAATTTCCAATTTAAATTAAACCATTGAAGAAAACTAGGATTTGGTTGGTTGATATAACTGCAATGCAGTTTCGTTTGATCAGTCCAAATCCCACCCAAACACTGCTGTAACCAAAAGCAAATTTCGGTTCCAAATTATGAGTGGTCAATAGTCTGATAACAACCAATAGATAACAATATCATTCCCTATTAAACAGAGCTCTAGTTATGTTTACATAATGTTACGTCATGACTCACAAAATTGATTACTCCCATTTAACCAGTGCAAAGCAGAATATTGCAGATAAACTAATTGCATGACAAACGAGGCTATCAAAACGACAAACAATGTAAACAAATCTGCTTGGAGACGAACAATACTTTTGCTGTTTTTAATACCTTAAATCGCTGTCCAAAGCTTTAGGGAAGACCCCAGATTAAACATTTTTAATACCTTAAATCACTGTCCTAAGTTTTAGAGAAACCCCAGTTTAAACAAAGGGCTGTCATATTGCTGTACTTAGGAGAGATTTGATTGAACGGGAGGAATAGATTATTTATACACTCCCTCAAAAGCTTAAGTATCAGAAGTCAATCCAGCAATGGGCAGAGGAGGATTTCTCGGGCCATTGCTTCAGGAATAGGTGATAATAGTAGCATAAAGAAGTATGAATGTTACAGAAGAGTACCACCAAAAATAACATACACCATGCTCATCACCTGATGGAAGAAGTTTGTCATTATTTAATATGTTAATTTTGTATATTTAAGATGGCAGGTAGAGCCAAGTTTTCAAATTTTAAAGATCCAACATTAGGTGATGGTATAACAGTGTTAACATTAATAGATTGTTTAAGACCAAAAACTGTCAACTGGGATGTTGTTAAGACAACAGGTTTAACACCAGAGGTAAGTCAATTTGGGGTTGTTATTTTTAAAATTAGCTGCAGAATTTGTATGTTGGGGTAGGTGTGGGGTTTATTTTGTGGTATTGGGGTATCAAAGACTTTTATTAATCAAGGGATACAACTCAATTAACACAAAGAACTCAAGAAGGATTCAGACCGATATTCCTTAATAATAATATGAATAAGTTGGTTTAGTAAAGGAGTATATGACAATTTATCAAAGTTTTCGCAGTAATAATTTAGTTATCATATCCTTTTAATACAAATATGTTATTCACTTAATTTCTTCTCATGAATTTCTATAGATACTCAAAGATTTATGTTTTTTTATTATTTCAGATTCGTATGGCTAATGCTAAATATGCTGTGTCAATGGCACGAAAAATTGGAGCTAGAGTATACGCCTTACCGGAAGATATTGTGGAAGTTAAACCCAAAATGATCATGACTATTTTCGCTTGTCTCATGTCTCAGGACCCTGATTTTAAAGGACGAGGAATGACCAGTGGAGTAGAGGCTTAAAAAAAACAACAAACAACAGATCTATTTTATAAATTAGAAAAAAATTCTGCAATTGATAATTCGAGGCAATGTTTGTAAATATATAAATAGAAAGAGTCTTATTTAAACACTAAAATTATCATCATACAGATCAATTTCACCTCATTAAATTTCTTTCTAGATTTTAAAATCTTTAAACAATGAGTCATATTCTGAAACACTGCAACATCTAATAAGAGGTTAAGTCAAAAGTTTTGGATTAGCTTGGAATTGAGGTATTCAGTGTTAAAAATCAGGCTATCGTTTTGTTTTTAGTGAAAATAGTTATTGAGTGTATCATATCGACTGGAATAAATAAAGTTTGACCTAGATTAACTAAATATTTATCTAGTATGTAGCAGTATTATAATATATATACCATATTATATTAGTATGTAATTATATATTGTATTTGATATATTATACACAAAAACATATATTTGAGTAAGTTTTTAATATATAGTTTTGTGATTACTGCTAAACGGTATGCCAAAAAATAGAATTCCTGCTTAAAAAATATAATACTTTATCATACACCATCAGAAAAAAAACTTGTTATGATTTATTTTTTAGATATCAGTTATTTTTGTTAATTGAATTTTTAAATGGAATGGTAATAACTGAAAATATTGAACCAATATTGTAACAGTATATGGTTGTTTAGAATGAATAATAATAAGTTATAACAGTTATTACTAAGTTGATATGTAGTAGTAGTTTCATGAATACATTTGTTATTTACTGTATATAATTTGATTTTCCCTTAACATAAAAGTTGCCTTACTGTTATGAATCCAGGTATTTTAAGTATTTTAGTAGATGTCGTGGTCACACTTGACGATTGATCAAATATTTTACTTATTACTATAAAAAAAAAGTATTCTGTTATTGAACTAGTTTAAAACTGTTTATATAATTTATTTCAGATTATATTCTGTGTCTTTTAGTTCTAATATAAAACAGTATGCATAATTAACAGCTTTGGGGATTTGTTTTATTATTTTGTTGTAAAAATATTTCATTTTAAATAATCTACCTTATGATGTTGAGTTTTTATTTTTTTAATCTAAGAGAACTGGCATGCAAAATACTGGGTCTAATATAGCTAAAGTTTCATAAACCTGAGGCCGCAAAAAAAATTTCCAATGCTTTATGAAATTGCTTTATCATTAACCTACATATCATATCCATTTCTATGTTGTGTAAACTTAATTAATATGTAAATAGATGGCGTAGATTGTTTCTGAAACAGGACCATTGTATGTATATGTCAGTAGAAGATATGGTTTCATTAAGATTTAATTTGTTGCTTTTTTATATGGAGATGATGATCAACATTTTAAGACGTCAGATGAACAAATTCTAGCTATATATGTCTTAATTTGTTATTTCCGTTTTTATTTTCAATGTTATTTAATCAGATATGTATCTTATAGTTTAGCTGTTATCTTATATTAACAACTGTATAGTCTATTCCATTTCATCTTATGTAAACTGATTTATTTTGTTTTGCTGCTATCACGTATACAGGTTTATATATTCAGTAATTCCAGATTTATTTTTTGAGCAATTATAGAACATGGGACCACAGAGTTTCTGAATAAACATTTATCATATTAATTGATGGTTGTTTGTCATTTTATAATGGCTGCCTGGCTTCCCCCAGTCAAGATTAATCCACCTTTTCGGTAATACAAGTAAGGTTACCAGGCAATGAAACATATGCCTAAGGCAGCTAAATCATGAGGGCAGTTGCAATATAATTTCATACAGACCAGATTATAATTTTCATTGCTTGAGGGTTCAGTGGCCATTACTGCAGACGAAATGAATGGAAATTATTGAAATGAAACAGGCTTCTTCATCTCACTAATGTAAACACCATATTTCAACTTCAAAACAATCAGCTGATAAATGTAGTCTGTGGAGGAAGATGTTTGTACGGACAATGGCTACAGCAATATAGGACCACTTTGGGGGAAGATTTTGCAGAATTCTAAAAAGATTTGTAACATATGTAAAATGGAGTAGTACATGGGAATTCATGTTATTTATGAAGAATTTTGCAAGTGATAATTACATCATTTATAGGGACCAATATCTTTGATATATTGTTGTGGGGAATATATATTAATTAGCAAAGACATAACTATGTCCTAACATTTCATTAAAGGGACAATAAAAAAATAAATAGCCTCAGTTCAACTACTAGGTGTTTAAGCGTCCTACCTGTTGTGTACATTATCCATTACATCCTTTTTATACGCCCACATTGAAATGTGGTCGTATATTGCCGTCGCCCCCATCCGTCCGTCCATCGGTCCGGCGTCCACAATTGCTTGTGGACGCTCTAGAGGCCAAAGTTAATATCCGATTGACTTTAAATTTATACACAGTGTTTAAGGTCATGAGACGAAGAAGCCTATTGGTTTTCAGCAATTTCCGATAATTACTGTCAGAGTTATGGCCCTTGATCTCTTTAAAAAATCTTGTTGACGCTCTAGAGGCTAAAGTTAATAACCGATTGACTTTAAATTTATACACAGTGTTTAAGGTCATGAAACGAAGAAGCCTATTGATTTTCAGCAATTTCCAATAATTACTGTCAGAGTTATGGCCCGTGATCACTTCAAAAATTCTTGTGGATGCTCTAGAGGCCAAAGTTAATATCAGATTGACTTTAAATTTATACACAGTGTTTAAGGTCATGAGACGAAGAGGCCATTTGATTTTCAGCGTTTCCGATAATTACTGACTGAGTTATGGCCCTTGATCACTTTCAAAATTTTGTGGACGCTCTAGAGACTAAAGTTAATATCCGATTGACTTTAAATTTATACACAGTGTTGAAGGTCATGAGACGAACAAGTAAATTGAGTTTCAATGAATTTAGATAACTTGAACAGCATGGAGGAGAACTTTATCAAAGCCAAACAATATCCAATGATTTTCTGATAATTACATAATGAGTTGTTACTTTAATCAGATTTTAGTGTATTATAAATGTTTCATTACCGAAAAGAGTAAAATATGCGACAACTCTTGTTGACTGCCCCGACGATTTAGCTGCTGTGGGCGTATGTTTCGTTGCCTGGCTACCTATGTTTTACTTGTCCAGAGTGTTTGAAAATATTTTTAAATCTAAGATACATTTGAAAAGGTTCACGTAAAGCTTTTCAAACCATGTAGTTGAATTTTTCCAATTTTTTAAATTTCGATCCATTAAGATGAAATTTGTATCATCAATTAATTGGAATATTGTAAAATAGTACAATTTGTTGACCAGAATAATGATTGGGACATATTATTAATTTACAACAAGAGTGTTATTGGGCCTTTAAAGAGAGAGAAATGGGGTTAAACGTCCACGACACAAACTAGTTCATTTCAGGACTATCCTGGTTCAATTAATTCACTTGCGTGTATAGGTCTTGTGCAGTGGGAGGACACGGAGAAAACACACAAGGTGGAACAGTACAACCTGGGTATCAAAACAATGCCATTTGACTTAATGACAGCCTTACGATGCAGTGCGCACACACTAACCTTTCGGCCATCCATGCCCCCCCCCCCTTTTTGACCATCAATCAGCGATTTGATCAAGATCGATCAGCAAGTCTCCCTGTTTCATTTTTACTAATTTGAGCTTCATAAATGCGAGTGTTTTGTGAAAGCAAAACTGTTTTTACTAATTTGATCTAAAAAAAAAACCGGCACATACTGTGATATCCAATCAAAACAATCATACTCTTATATAAACTTGGGATTTTGCCCTTCTGTTTACCACATTAATTCATAAAGTCGTGCCCATTCTAGAGGCTAAAATTAATATTCGATTGACTTTAATTTAAACAGTGTTTAAGGTCATGAGGCGAAGTAGCCCATTTTCACTGATATTTACTGCCAGAGTAGATCACTTTATAAAGCCCTTTGAATGCACAGTGTTTAAGGTCATTAGACGAAGACACCTATAGATTTTCAACCATTTTCCAAAAATTACTGCAAGAGTTATGGTCCTTGATCACTTTAGAGACCATAATTGATACACAGTGCTTACGGACATAGTTTTTGTCGAGTGGACGTTAAACTCCATTTCTCTCCCTTCCCATTTTAACATCTGATTTGCATACAGGATACAGGTATTAAATCCCACTTGTATCTATGGACATTTGGCATTTTTGGGGGCTGTTCTTTTAAAGCTCAATTCAGATCTGTATTGCCAAATATTATAAAGTTTTCACAAATTGTGTTTTTGATGTGGGAAAGGAATGTGAATTCATCTTGAAACAAAAAACATTTTGTAAAGACAAACAGGGAAATTTTCTTGTTCATTTTAATGAAGAAATGCAAACAATAATTAGCACCAAAAGCAACATTTTTATTTATTAACAGTAAATACAGTATATACATGGTATCTTTCAAACAAAGACACACATATTCTTAGCTTACATTCTGTAAGCATATACAGTCTCAACTTTAAATACAATAGTGAAGAAAAAAATTATGCCAATTACAATTATCTGATTCTAATATAGATTATTCCAAAAATGCATTCAAACGATTGTGGATGTTTTGGCTAGAATTTTCACAACCAATAATTTGGATGCTGTCAGGAGGAAGTTCATCAATACATCCGCAGTTTACATCTATAAATTTTCTATTAACAATGTATATTCCAAGCAGCCAAAGTGGCCATAACATTTTTCAACATTTCTGAGAGGATATTACCATTTCTAAATGTAGGTATATAATTAACCAAGGCTATGAAAAAGTGTAACACTTGTCTTAATTTACCATATAAATATTTGGATCAACTTGTTAATTTTCTCAATGGCTTCGGATCTTGGTATATTTATTTCAAGCCTGGAAATAAGGGACCTGTCACTGACAGGCAGAGATTCAGGCTTTGTCAGGCACCATGTAAGGCACAAAACCTTTGGTGTCTGTCCTGTTGTCCAGTACTACCCTAATTTGTCTTTTTTATTGATATTCATACATGTCCGGCACTATTTCATTAGTGCCTGATATTTTGTTTGGTACATCTAAAATCGTTATTTCCAGGCCTGATTTATTTATTTACTTACACATTCGATGACAGTGAAGCAAAGAGGCTTGGAAATAAATGAACACGTTTCAGAACAGATCTTAAGGGATAAGTATACCTTTGAAATGGTTTTTCCTGAGCCGAATCTTATATTGCACTAAATTTAATGGAACAATAAGCAACTGCTTGGATTTTGGAAACATTTGATCAAAATGCTAATTGTTCATTAATTATGGAATTCAGAGATAGATTGAAGAAAATAGGAGAAACAAGACAAGAAAACAGAAGAAACATATGAAATATTACAGATTAAGGATTTTTCATGAGCAATCAGTTTTAAAATCAACAACAATTATTCAAAAATATTAACAAATTTGTAAAACACAATAATAGCAACTTTAAGCCAAACAATTTACAGATAATGTCTTACTTTAGCAAAATGTCAATTGCATCCAAATTAAAGGAAAACTGAAAAATCATCTATTATTATTCAATTTACTTTAATAGCTTCAAGTGGAAAATATTCAAACACACAAAATGATAATTGATATGTACTTACTACAAGAAATGTAACAGTCCTTACATCAAATATAAAAGTATAAATGTAATAATTATTTCGTAAATTCTGGTTAACATCTTCTAGCTTTGTTTTAAATATGTTGTTTGACCTAACAAATAGATCCAAAGTCAAAACTCTTGAAAGATAGTTTACCATACATTATACAAGTGACCCAAATTGTGTATATTTATATTTCTGGTAAAGATATGTGATGAATAGTACAGTTTATATAATGACTTTAAATTATGAGACAAAGTCCGCTATCAATAATATATGTGTTTATACAATTCATCTATATCGCAGTTTATTTCGGCTACATATAGCATAAAGAGGGAAGAGTTACAACCATTTTAATTTCCTAACCATTTTTTTTTATAAAAAAAATCAATAAACTTTAATTGAGCTTAATTAATAATTCAACAAGTTTAATTAACAATGATTTATATACAAGCACTTCAAGACCTATATTTTGTACAACACTACATACATTCCAACAGCAGTAATTTGTCTTTTTGAACCAGGCTTTTATATTCCACAGTAAATTGCAGATTAATAAACTTCAATATGAAAATTTGGATGTTTGTTGCCTATATCGAAAAAGAGAAAAACATGTATGAAAGCTGACAACAAACAACCTTTTCATTACTACAATAGCAGTTTACTTTAATGATTCATTATAAATGATTAACAAAAACTCTCCACTTTAAGTAAGCTAATAACTGATGAATATTACAGGGGACTACCTAACTTCTACTTACCATAGTCTATTTAATATTTATACTCATATGTTTAATAACATACACATCATTATGTGACCAACTCTGTATTAAAGACTTTGTATTTGAAATACATGTATATACATTTTACAAATTTTGGAAAACAAATATTATTCCCCGTTTGGATTCGAAATTATTTCAACTTGTTATCTTCTTTCAATATTAATAGCATAGTGACTTTAAATTTTCAGATTTTCATTAGTTTTCTTCTTAATTTTAATCTTTTATATTTTGAGTCTGTCACACATGATATAGTAGACATAAAATATTGTAATATGAATTGTAATAAATTAATGATATAAAACATGATTTATGTATATAGGTATAGTTAACATCTATTTAGATAATTGTTTAATCCTCTCTAATCTCATCTTTAATCCTGATACATCTACATCAGGTACAGGAGGTTTCTCATTCTCTTCTTCTTCCTCTGGTTTATAGTTGATCTCAGACTATTAAATATAATATAAATCTCATAACCATAACATACATCAACAATATCGGACTGCTTCTTTTTTTTTTAACTGATAGAGAGAGAAATGGGGTTTAACGTCAAATCGGCACAAACTAGGTTATTTAGGGACTAACATGGTTTAATTTTATTTCAACAATCAACTTGCGCGTAGGGGTCTTTAGCAGTGAGAGGAAACCAGAGGACCCGGAGAAAACCACGAGGTTGGACAGGCGACCCTACTCCTTGTCACGTACAACCAGGGATTCGAAACCCCGCCAGCTGACTCAATGACAGGCTTTATGATACAGCATGCACATGCTAATCATTCGGCCATCCAAGCACCCTAAGAGTATGAATCAAATGGGGTTTAACATCTTACTTTTTATGCTGGCATTTTTCCTTAGTTTAAAGCCCCAATAACACTCTTGTTGTAACTAAATAATATGTTCCAATCTTTATTCTGGTCAACAAATTGTACTATTTTACAATATTCCAATTAAAAAATGATACAAATTTCATCTTAACACACCTAATTTTAAAAAGTGGAAAATTTCAACTACATGCCGTAACATGGCTTGAAAAGCCTTACATAAGCACTTTAAAATGCAACTTGGGTTTAAACATATTTTCGAACCCTCTGGACAAGTAAGATAGGTTGTTATGGATAATTTACACTACAGGTAGGACACTTAAACATCTTGTAGTTAGAATAAGGCCAATTTTTTTTCTGGACCAGTCAAGCCAGCAAGAGTGTTATTGTCCCTTTGAATCAAAAAAAATTATATAGCATTAGTCCAGGGAGCAAAACTTACCACAGCCAATGACTCAGAACTACTACATGTACTACTGTTCTTTTCACTTTCACTAAGTTTCAACGGTCTTAAAGGCTGAGGTTTCTCACTCTGAAATATTCAAATATAGATATAGATTCAAAGAAGAAAGAAATAATGATAGGTATTCAATCCCAGTGCTGTGGTATAGGAAATAAAATCAAATTATCATCTTGCTGTATGTTTTCATGAAGAATAATAGTAGTAATAGCAATATGTTTTATAATTGTTACTGGTTTGTATATGAGTATATATTTAAAGTAAATGAGATCACATGCAAATTCATCTGAAGTTATTTTAAAAGAACATGTGGAATGATTATTTGAATTTATGAAGACATAATATTTTGTACGAGTTACAAATTTGTGAAGATATAAGCATTTTTAAAGGCAATGCATGAGCTCCAAATTTGTGATGACATTTAAGCATTTTGTTTAAGAAATGGATGAGTTACAGATGAATTCTGTTACGTTTTGAATGATAATTTCAAGTGCTGTTATTTAGTTTAATATAATATACCTGTTGTGTAGAATCAAGTCCACACTGTGATCTTAATGTTTTTAATCTCTCTAGATAGAAGTTAGCACAATCACTCTGGCCGCTAACAACTGATGATGATGATGTGGTAGTAGTAGCTGTACTAACAGCAGATACTTCACCTACAAAATTTACATCAATGAAATGGAGGTTAACATCAGGTCAACATAATACATTAAATGTGGTTATTTTCATTATGGTCTTGTGTGCAAAATTAGGGTGAAATATTCAACTTCATCAAGATCTAACAGTCACAGGTTCCTTAATGGGCACTATATAGTTCATTTTAGGTATTCCCAGTGGTATTATTTCGTTATATGCCCTTGATACTTCTGCTATTCTTAATCTTATCAACAATCTAATAGGCAAAGGGAAGTGACTTGCATTTCATGGCAACTGGCCGTCAAAATGGAAACTCCTTGAACGCAAATTGTGTGGAAGTATGTAATACCAAGGTTGTGGACCTGCTAGAGGTCACAACTTTTGACTAATTTTGATTGAACTAAAAATCACATTTTCAACTCGAGGACATCAGATTTTAAAAAAACATTTAAATATATCACCGTTCAACCATAACGAAGATTGAGTTTTAGTTAAATTTAGTTTGAAACAAAACTGCATGAAAAGGTCATAATTTTTGTCTGATATTCAGATGAAACTTAATTTAAAAATATATTTTTATTTCCCAAAGATCTCAGTCCTTTCAATATTTACACATATCTCCTTCGATTATGGTCCCTGACTGTACGAAAAATCTGTTTTTTATTTTTTAGCTTGTTCTCTATTTATCTCTTGCAAAATATGTGTGTATCTTGCCTGGCAACCGCTGGCTTACATGTATATGAATAATATAAAATTTAATATAAACTAACTAGAAGCTGCTTTCTTTCCGTCTCTTTCTTGTTCTATATTCTTCAAACCTCTGTCTACATAATCCTGGAAGAACTGTGATGTCTTCTTTAAGAAAGGTGTTAGATCAGAATCAGGATTTTTCTTCTTAAAATCATATAAATCATTTAAACCCTGAAATCATATACAAGGAAAATACACCATTGGTTTTGTTGAAAATTGAAAATACACAGATGCATTTTAAAAAATAAATAATCCCAAAATTAATACTTTTTCTATCTTATAGAAATTGGTATATTATTATCCAATAAATTATTTTCACATATTTGACTAATTCATTACCTCTTTTGTGTTTTCTTTAGAACCAATTTTTTTAAAGATTTCACCCAACATGTCCTGGGTTCCCTTTGAGAAAGACTTTGGTTTCGAAGAGCTCTAAAAAGAAACAAAAAACATAACTTTTCTCAAAATTGTCTGAAAATTTAACCTATCAGACTTTTATTAAACTTCCATAATTTCTTGTCAACACTTTTTTCAAATTACTGTCACTGCCAAAAAAACATGATATTGTGAAAACTTTGGTTAAGTGATTCAATTAAATAATTAGAATTTCTTCTCACCTTTAGCGGTTTTTCCTCCGTATTCATTACTTCATTTTTAGCATTAGTACTGGCAACATCATTTTTAAGAACTTTATTTAAATAACTTTCGATTTCTGAGTTCTCATCACTAGATATTAACCCTGTATGATTCAATATCTGAAATAATTCCATAAAATAATTCATTATGTACATCACAACAGACAAATATGGTGATATTTGAGCAAATCAGATAAATTTCCATATATTGTGTCAAAATTAACTGTTAGTCCCATATTTCTCTGTTCCAACTGACAATTGATAGATCTGATTCCAGCAGTGCCGTCACAACACAGTCTTTAATTAACTGTGGTTTATAAAAGTCGATTGTAGTTACTGCCATCAATAGATATCTATTGTTAGAACTATAAGGGGACCATCTCCTCAAAGTCATATAATAACGATTATTATATTGACAAACTCATTAAAACAACCCTGTTTTGTTTCTTTTTTTTTTATGGCTCAAAATTTTCTTTTATTACTTGTCTTGCTACATTAGGATCTGGAAGTTGATATATATAATTTATAATCCGCATTCTCAATGAAGTGAGGGATAAGCCAATGAAATGGTCTGTAACGGCGAGTTTGGGGCATTTAATTTTAATGCACAGTACTGTGGGTAACCCCCTAGAAACATCCACACATATTGATTAATCAAATGGCGCTTACAACTGGTCAGATCTTCATGTAGTAGAAAGCATAAAAAAATGAAACGAAATATAGATCTGTATTCTAATATTGATAAAATAATAACCTACCTTTTTGCCCTTTAAAGTAGCGAGGGAATGTAAAATAGTTTTAATAGTGCGAAGTGGAAGATCACTGGTTCGTTCTTTCCAACTACTGGAAGGGAATGCTCGGAGAAAAAGATGACAATCAAGTAAAGTTCTCTCTATGTTTAACTCGTTGATTGTATTAGGTAACATTCTCGTCAACCTCCATAAACACTAGAAAAAAAAAATTAATCAAAACCATATGAACAGTAAAAATTAGTAAAAAATCAATTAATGACATACAAAAAACATGGGTAATAACTCATTCATAACAACTGTTTTAACTTGATTTCATTATGACAAAAGTAGAAAATGACCCGCCCCCTCCTCTCTAACAGCAATTCTAAAAAAAAAAAGGGGGTTTAATGTGCCTTTTTGATATGCAAGAAACTTTATACTTTGTTATTTACCCATTTTCTTTTGTTATATATATTATACCATTAAATGTAAATAATTATATCAACCTGCCAATAATTTCATATTTTAGTGTATTGGATGTTAAATCTGTAATAAACAACTACTCATTCCTTGATGAGGCCCTAAATATTCAACCACGGATTGGAAAACAAACTCAAATTTAATGCCTAATAAATATCTTAAGAGATACTTCAAATCTCGATAGACACATTTTAAATCATATAAATTATAACACAGGTCCAAGAGGGTATGTTGCTATGCAACAGGTAACAACAGCTATGCTTCATACAGGGTCAGAAGATACATATGTTATTGAAGGTTCTGTTGATATAAAAGGCTGAAATTAATAGTGAAATTTATCACTGTCAACACACTGGGTATCATTTAATCTTGTGTAACTAGCACTAATTTCTTTCACATTCGTTTAATATCAAATCTGTTTAAAAATTTATGAAAAAATTTAAAATCACCCAATATCATCTAATTTTAACTTGTGTCCAGTTTAAATTAGTGCTGGATATACAAGATTAAACGATACCTAGGCCACAATGACAATGTCTTATTTATATAAATATAAGCATTACCTTCATGATAAGTTCAAGAAATTTAGGTGTACAGATATCACTACCAGCACAATCTTGTAACAAACTAATTAAAGCACTGAAATTAAAAAAATATTTCATTCTTAATAAAAAAAAAAATCCTAAAAGCAAAATGCTTTTCACTTGATCTATGATTATCATTTCTGTGACAGTGGATGTTTAAAAGTCAATTGCCATCTTGAACTTCATCATATTGTAAGATTACAGAAAGATACCTCACCACAATTATATCAATACAAAACAATATTTATATCATCATTGATGTAATAACTATTTTATCTTTTAATCCACAAACAATCACATTCTCAAAAATATAATATCTTGGGAATTCAAAAAAACATTGATAAACATGTAACTACATTATAAACCTTCATGTTTTATGAGAGAGTGGCAGTTTAATGACTGTTTAAAAATTAGCCTATTTTTGCAAGAATCCACTTAAAGTAGGACTCAACAGATCACAATACAAACAAAACTTCTTCCGAAGATGATTTGACAGGGAACAGCTTTCTGAAATAACTAGGAATTAGCTTTACTGAATGTCGCATATCAGAAGTCGTAACAATTTTAGCCCTATTTAAATGAAATGGGGTTTAACGTCCTACTCTTTTACACCTAACCTGGGTTAATTAAAGACGGGCATACACCATCATACAGTGTGTGCTATGAGGAACATTTTTGCCCGGCAGCGGCGCTACGGCCTACTCTTATATCGAATTCCAACTGCCAAGGGATCTTTTACATGCTCGCAAATGTGTACACAGGACCTCAGTTTACCATGCCATCCGAACGACTAGGCAGCTGTTCTTGTTAGGCCCTCCTGTTCATTATCACTTTAAAGGGGAAACCACAACTGGAAAATCGAGATGAACTTTCTCAGCCAATGCAGGGATTGAACCCCCGACCTCCAGGCTAGCAAGTGCCTTTCCCACTTAGCCACGTGATCCACCCTGTTTAAATGAATATTCTGCAATAAACCTCAATAATTCAGATATTAATGTTTGAAAATTCCTTTTTAATATTTACCTCATGATATTGGTGAAATCGGCATTTTCTACAATCTTAATAACTGTTACATTAACACTACGTACAACTTGTGGTCCTTCATCTAAATCCATTAATCTATTATCTAATAATATAGTCACCAAACTATTCAATATATCTTTTAATATATCTTTAGATGTTTTCTTAGCACACTCTTCATGTTGGAAAGTCTGGAAAATAAACAACATTCTAAAGTGTTACACAATCACATTTAGTAACAGGATAAGCAAACCCTCATGAAGACAATTTGTTGACAAATATAAATTTCTGTATTTTTTCATGGCATATTGAATGAATACCCATCCGGTTTTATCATACATGTACATCTAGATTTGATCTGAGGGAGGGTAAGACTAGAATTATAGATATCGGATAAAAATATTTGAGAATTATTTGACAGTGATAAGTAACATTATTTGTCATACATGTGTGTATCTTAAGCAAGAGTAACAAAACAAAAGAGAGAGATGGAGTTTAACATCCACTCAACACAAACTACATCATTTTGAGACTAACAAATGGTTCAATTTTATTTCATTAATTTGCTTGCACATAGGGGTCTTTAGCAGTCAAAATATTGATGTAATAAAACTACACTCCAAGTTTCATCACTCCCAACCAATCAAATTCAAACTTATCTTGTTTCACAGAGTCACAAAAGGGTTCATTGTTGGATTTCTATGTCACATAGTGAGTGGCATATTAAAACATTCTTGTAGTTGTAGTCTGAAACCTTACTTCTAAAGAATATACAAGTTGTCTTCCTTATTGTAGTTCTTCAAAAAAATTTAACAGTAAGGAAAGAGAATGGAATTATAATTATAACCTGGAGAATGGTTGTTTTTTTACTTTCACCCACAAGTTTAGTTTAAACACCCAAGGCTCAGAGGTTACAAATATAACACTACAAGTGAGATTGTAAAATATACTTACAGCTAATAATGTACACAATAAACATCTATATAACCGTATTATATCATCTCTAGATGTATTCTCATCACCCATACAAGTTGAATACACCATCTTAAACTGCATAGATAATAACAAGACTAGTTGATCTATATGATCTATTAATATCTCCGGTCGTTCTTTCAATACATCATCAATCTAAAATAAAACAAAAATATACAATTTTATTAGAAAATATTTGGTTATAAGGGTATTTGGCCTTGGATTGTGTTTTTGCTTGGCAACATCAGAATATTTTAACAACTATTTGGCCAACTTGTGCTATCTGAGACATAGCAAAGATTAAGTGGGGTTTTTCAGCATATTATCTTTAAACATGACCTTATTATTATTAATAATTTCCCAAAGTTAAAAACTTAATTGAAATGCACGAAATTTCAATTTGTTACTATGAGTATTGTAATATTTTAGTTTTTTTCAATAGCCTTTTCATAAAATTAATAATTTCAAAGCTTAAAACAATTTTCTACTAGATGCATAATTAAAAGGTCTTTGAACACAGAATTTAAATGTACATTTTTTAAGCTATGTGTCTCATGTAGTCATAGCTGGTTCCACATCATTATCTCAAACCAACTTTAGAAATTTTTTGCTGTACCAAACTGATGTCAAACTAAAGTGTCAACAAAATAACTACCTGTGCTAAGGCCTGGATACATGTGTTGATGTTTTTATTAGTTATTTGGGAAATAACATAACCTATAGTTGTTGACAATGGTCTCGGTCTGAAAATTTAAATAGAAACAGAAATAATACAAAACAAATAATATGCTTGTCCTCTAATAAAAAATGCAGGAAGACTGCACTACACGCAAAACAAACGAAAAAAAAAATCTACAAGATAAACCTGCGGACAAGACAGACAAATCAAGTGAATGGATCCAGGGGCCAGCCGTAAGCGTCCACTGCGCTGTACAGTCCCGGGCCTGTTGTGGTACACAGGCTTCCTAAAATGATTTACAAAAAAGACATAACAAAAATTTAAAAAAAAAAAAAATCGACTGATCTTGTCAGTGGTCGTCTCTTCAATACCAGGCTATTATGAGGCACGGGCAGAAGCAAGCCTACTCACTCTCAATACATGCATAGATGGTTTAGACAATTAGAAAAGAAAAGAAATAGGGTTTAAGTTCTTCTTTTCTGAACTGGCTGGGGTAATGAAGACAAGCTTACACCATATAGTGTGCTATGAAAGTTTGCCGGACAGCTGTGCTATGGCTTACTCTTATTTCAAATTAATAAGGGTTCATTCACAGGCATGCCAATGTGTACACAGGACATAGTTTTTTTCATATTATTCGAATGACTACACAGTCCTTGCTAGGTTTAACATCCTATACTAGTGTTCTGCTGTAACTGGGCTAATGCAGACAGGCATACACCTCGGTTTTTAATCCCATCCTAACAACTATATGTTATTTCTTACCAGGCTCTCTGTCAAGCACCACTGACAAGGGGGAACCGTGCTGTAAAATCTGTAACAACTTTCTAGGTCAACGCAGGGATCGAACATGTGACTTCTAGGTTAGCGAATTAAGGCCTTTCTCCCTGAACCAACACGGCTCCCACAAAACAGTATATATTTATAGTGGAGATTATAGATTTGTATAATATTATTAATACTAACTTGACTGTAGGTTGTGGTAATGTATCATACATATAATCTATATCAACTTCTATCAGACTAGGTGCTGGTAATTCACTCATATCACAATCAATATCTATATAATTCTCTTTTCTTATACTAGATTTAGGCTGGGCTGACTGTGGTCTTTGAAGAGCTGCCACACTAACAAATCAAATTTGTAATAATATAATAATATTCCATTTATTAAATAATCTACAAGTCCACAAAATCAATACTAAGTATTTGAGGATGCTCTATATCTGTCCATTATAATAAGTGAATTACGTTCCATTTTACGACATACCACATTTGTCATTGGGTACTATGCTAATAAATTTGTAGATGCAATGAAGTTTAAGTCACTTAACACACAACAGGACATAATGCAACTTGAAAATAAATTAACACAGCTGGAATTTAAGAATCTGATTATATTTTTATACTCACGGTTGTTGGGGTTTTACAGCAGGTCGAGCTGATTGGGGTCTTTCGTCATTTATCTTAGGTCCTTTAGATTTCTGTGATCGTTTCAGCCTTTCTTGCAAATAACTCATTTCCTTTTCATTTAACTAAAATTCAAAATGTTTGATTTAAAAATAAAAGCCGATGACCATCATATTCTATTTTGAACTATTCTAAGAACTTTTCCATTATTTCTTCTAAAAAGATTGATTTCAATTAGACCATGTGTTTAATCTAACATCCCTTTTCAAGTCGATGTAACACTAAAACTGATCAGACACAAGTTACATATTAATGTTTTTAAATTTGTGAATTTTAAGACCAAAGTCACATTTTAACTGTTTTATAATCTTTCTAGCTTTATCAGACTATATAAACAAACAAACAAATTGACAAATGATAGTAACAAATATATATATATACAGATATTACTTACGTTTCCAACATATTTAAAGACTTGTTCATCTATAAGAAGATATGCAGCAACTATTGTATTAAGAGCAGCATTACGAACAGAATTATCTCTATCACTGATCTGTTGTGCAATTGCTTTTAATGCCTGGGATGGGGATGGTTGACATATAGATATACCATATGATTCAATGATACAGCCTAATTCTTCTAAACATTCTGTACGAAAGAATAAACCACACAAATCATTCAGCTTATTTTACAAAAGATCATGGTCATTTTGAGACATGGTATTTTTTTTTTAAATCTTAAAGCAGGGTTGGGGTAGTTTAATTTTGTCTTTACAGTAGTTTTTCCTCCTACTGCCAAAAGTTTTATACCAGCACAAACATGTGTACATGGATACACATTGTATTTATACCTTCCAAACAACTAGGTACTTTCTTTATCAACTTAGGAACACATCAGAAGTTGGTAAATAAGCCAAAAATAGATTGACTTTAAATTTTATTTGGCAGAATTTGTTTTGTCAAATATTATTCAGATTACGTTTCAGTTTATTCAATACTGACCATAAGTCATTCAATTGTCATTCCATCGCCCATGTACAATTTTAAAAAAGTATCATTTTGAATCAAACAAAAACAAACGTACCAGCTCTTTGTTTTGAGTTCTTTGACTTGAGTCCATCAATAAGATGAGTGAACATCTTACTAGCAGGATAAACTTGACATATTAATTTGAATATTTTACGTACATCTCGTCGCACATTATCTTTAGAATCACCAACCTAAAAAATACATGGGCAAATTTCAAAAGTATCTTAAGAATTACTTATTTCCATCAGAGGTTAATATATACTGGGTAATACATGAGAAAAATCCATTTGAGGGCAAGTTCTTTGTACAACTTTGAACACAAATAAAACACCGAGACATAGTTCTATGATATGGTAATTCCTATAGGAACATCTCAAGGTCTAAGAAATTTAATTTTGGGCAGTTCATATTTGAAATACAAAGGATCAATTATCAATTTGAATTAATATCTGGATTACATTAATAAAATAATTGTCGATTAAATATTTATAAGCAATCTGTGACTATGTGAGGTTGATCTAAAATGTAGAAAAGAGAAATGAGGTTTAATGTGCACTCAACATTATATAGCTCATTTTGGGGAAAACAAAAGCTGATGACCACATACACATCTTCAGAATACCAATGGCAGCTGCGTAGTGTACATGAATTAATCTTAAACAATTTGTTTTTAATGCACCTTCTTTTAAATAATTCACATAAATGATCAAATGTTTCTCGCTGGAGAGGTCAGTGCTCTCGTCTATCATGAATGAAAATACTGGACTTGACTTTAAATCTTCAATTACTTTGTCGTGTAGATCAGAAGAAATCATTTCAACAAATTCGGATGCTGCAGTATGATCTCTGTACAACTTCGACATCATCTGACATCCATTCAACTCAGCTAAATCGTTGAGGGAACCAGCTTTATCAAGGGCGAGGTTTTCTTTCGCGACGTAGTAGGAGTTGCGGATTAGGGTCAACATGGCGATGATGGCTTGGTCAAACATGGTCAAAAAACTTATAAACAAAAAGTCTTTTTTTTTGTTGAATCGGTGTGGTCGTTCAACGCAGCATGGTCTGTAATGGTGGTTGGTAGTAGGCAAATTGCCTACTACCAACCACCAACTGTCACTTCAATTCTAGCATACATAACAAGTTTTATTTCAATATTTCACTTGTGTGTAGGGGTCTTTAGCAGTGGGAGGAAACCGGAAGACTCACAGAAAATCCACAAAGTTGGATAGGGGACCACTATTCCTTGTTTTGTACAATCATGGGATCAAAACCACACCAACCTGACTGATATAGCTTATGACCTACAACACAAATGTACCAAACTACCATTATTTCCAAACCTATATATGCTTTAGGTATGAACTAACATTAGTACCAGTCCTGATATAAACCTACCTTGAGAATTAAGTATGGTATAAAAGAGACAGCCTCTAGATCATGTAGGTGATAGTCTGCATCTGCTAGTTGCATAAATAAATCTTGTAAATAAGATAATCCCTTGTTTAACATACTGGGATTTGTATCGTAGAATCGTAATGTAAACCATTTTAATATAATATCTAAATTTCCTATTGTCTCATCAGGTAAGGCTTCCAGTCCCTAGAAAAAAAGAATTAAAACAAGATTAACAGACACAAATTATTTGTTTAGAAAATAAAAAGAATGGGATAATGGATATACTATCTCATCTAGACAATATCTCAGTCATTTTGCGATTAGATCAATAATATAACTTAATTGTTATTTCTATTGGTACATCTGGAGGGGTTTTGTGTGTGTCAGGCTGGGGGGATTTTGGCCAGATAAATTATAGACTTTTAGTTAGGCTCCCAAATTTGAAACATAAAATCTCCAATGTCACAGTGTCATTTTTAGATTTAGAGTTAAATAGGTATTTAATTCATAGTCTGCAATATATTTTTATCAGTAGTTTGATTATATGCTCCAATCAAAGATAATGTACTTTTATCTTACCATTTGTAAAAAGAAAATGAAATGAAACAGGGTTTAACGCCCTACTCCGACTGGGCTAATGAAGACAGGCATACGCCATGCAGGTTGCTATGACAGATATTTGGCCTGGGCAGCGTCACTATGGCCTACTCTTTTTTTTGAATTCCAACAGCCAGGTGATCTTTTACACGCATGCCAATGTATACACAGGACCATAGTTTTCCATCCCATCCGAAAGACTAGACCGCTGTCCTTGTCAGGCTCTTTTTCTAACCATTTGTATATTATTACCAATAAGAGCTAATTGTGTTATTAAGTCCAGTATATTTAATAATACAAACCTTAATTAAAAGTTCTATTGCTTTTATGTGAGATTTAAAATCTTTATGGAACAGAAGTGCCATAATGGTTTTATTAAAGTTCTTCTCCATCTGCAGATTTAATTGTTCAACTATTTCAGATCGAACTTCTGTAAAATTCCATTTTAACACCTAAAATATACCAGAAATAGATATTATTGTATTAATCAATAAGCCTACATCATAAGAATATGTACTAAGACCATGAGAGAAATAATACAAAGCCATAATATATCCAGCTTTTATGCAAGAGCACTGTAATTTAAGGATGTCTTCTCACATTCAAATTATGTGATTTAATGAAAATACCTTTAGAGTTCTCTCTTCTTTAAATCTTTGTTCTTTAGGTACAGTTAAATTCATTATATCACTTGTATCTTCTTCTACTTTCTTTTTACTAGATGGTGGCGGTGCTGCCTAGAATAAGGAAATACTTTGGGGTTAAGTTAAACCCTAACCAGGACGTTACTAGTATTAGAATTTGACAAATCCAAGATATCAATTAAATCTGAAAAATGCTTTCATACAACATTATTGAAAGATGATATAAGAATGGTCTCATTCACCGAACCCAAACCAAAACAGAAACACCATATAGCTATAGGCAAGTCAGGATTAAGTGATTTAATGAAAAATTGTCAACTTCACACTGGATTTAGTTCTGTGGCATGCAGGGCTTCCACTTCAAAATTTTCACAACCGGTCATTTTTCCCGTGGAGAAAGTGATGGTATTTTTAGCAAAAAATAAGAAGCCATAAAACAACATGGTATTGAAATGCCGTTCGGGTTTAATTGGGTCAATGACAGTCACAAAGAAATTTAATCTCACGTCGGCATTTATACCCACCCATCCCCTTAATAAAGGAACACATGTAACCAATTATCATTTATTGATTTATATAATATAAAAATATAACAACAAGAAACATTCGCAAGTACACTATTTTCTTACTTTTTTTACAACATCACCCGTATAGGCTATACTCGTGGTATCTCAAATGGAACTGTTGTGGTATAACATCTTTAAATAGTCGATATTCGTGTTCATGTGACGTGTTATTGTCACTGGAGACAGTGTGCTCTACGAGAGCCGACTTTCTAAAATTTTGGGAACAATCACAAAACTATTCTTGACGTTATATTTCTAACAACGATCTTTTAATTAACCTGTTCGTATACGGGACAAATTAGACTGTTGATCACTATTTCTCCATACGCGGCGAAAAGTAGTTCCGAGTGATTAATGCATTTAAATTATTAAAAGTCATTCAATGTACAATAATTAACATACTTTTTAAACTAATGAATATATTATTAACTCGTATCAATATTTGGGGAGCTCAAAGATGATCGTTCTTGTATTTGCACTCGATAGCATGTAAAGATTGATTCACAGTGTATCAAAATGGCGGCCAGCGTAAATAGTTTATTGTGTCAAAAGTAACGACAATCAGATGTTACATAAAGGAAACAAAAGGATTAAAAAAAAAACGACAATACTTTTTTGTGTAGGAATATTAAATCTTAACCACAGGAATGTTTGTGACAAGATTTTAAGACAGAATTTGTCTTCCACGTGGGCCGATGTTGAAAATAGGCGGTTGGATGCATTTGACGACAATTGTTATTCTGAGAGGTTTGGAATTTCAACATTTTGAAATGATATAAAGCATGCAAACATTTCTGCTTTATATATCATTCGCATGCTTAACTCTAGTTATCAAGTGAATACATCAAAGTAATGTTTTTAAACTGTTTGATGTTGACATACATGTAGTAAATATGGCTGCACGAGCGATGAAAGTCGGCAAATATGCTGTAACAACAACTCGGTTTTAAGAATGGTCACACAGTACTGATTAAAAAATAAAACTCGGTTAATTAACGTGATTAAATGTCAAGCTTTTAATCTGTTTGATATTGATCCTCCGTTGATTGTGAGTACAGCAATATACACTAGGATAATTGATTGGCAGTGGTGTCAATTCGCGGACTACTGAACACTGTTAATTTGATTATACCCGACAGTTAACATCACGACACGCACAGAGATTCTTCGTATCCCGGGATTTTATGATTTAGCACAAAATATGCTATTTTTCCGGCATGCAAAATGACCTACGGGTCTGCTCGGGTGTAGGTCATTTTCCAGAGCCGTAGGTCCCGACCGGCATATACGGCCGAAATGGAAGCCTTGGTGGCATGCCAGTCAGTCTATATTCAAACTTATATATCTAAATAGAAGCAGTTAACAATAACATATAAACATGTATATTCAATGATTACATCTGTCATTTCATTCACAGATAAAACTATATTTGTATACATCAAGGTTTTCAAATCTAGACAAAACAGTCTACTTACTGACAATATTTCTTCTGAACGATATTGTGAACTATAAGAGAGAGAGAGGGAGAGAGAGAGAGATGGGTCATTTCGGGACTAACACATGGTTAATTTTATTTCAATAATTCGCTTGCACGTAGGGGTCTTTAGCAGTGGGAGGAAATCGGAGGACCTGGGGAAAACCCGAGAGGCTGGATAGGCGACCCTACTCCTTGCCACGTACAACCGTGATTCGAATCCACGCCAGTTGACACAATGGCAGGCTTTATAATACGGCACGCGCACGCTAACGATTCAACCATCAAACCCTCCTTGTGAACTATAATAAAATACCTTAGCTTTCCCTTTGGTAACCGTTTTTTTAGAAGCAGCTTCTTTCTTTTCTTTAGGTGGTGGTGGTTCATCATCATCATAATCATCAAATCTAGATGATGGGGCTGATTGTACTGGCGGTGCAGCAGCTGTTGGCTTCTTACTTTTAGGTGCTTTTGCTGGTAGGTTAGCCCGAGCCTTCTCTAATATAGCCATTATCTGATCTTTAGATGCTGGCTAAAAATATATTTACTCTATTTTAATTTATAACTTAACAGATATGGTAGTCATGTGGTTAGGTTAAAGGACTCCAACTGTCAAGATTTGATCCTTCTGAGTTTTTAAAACCCAGTGTATATTTGGCAGGTGTCAGGCCTGCAAGCTGACAAGGAATTGTATCCTGACATTTCCTCCCTAGCAATATTCTCTCCTTCTTAGCACAACCATCCTTGTGTCCGTCAGAAAATGACCAAAGTATATTGAGTAACTCAATTTTATTTCCTAACGGCTCAAAAGTTCAGCATTTCCATACATTTTCCCACCTACATATTTCAGTACAGATGTAACAAAAACACCTCTGTCCTTGTATACCTAACCAACAGAATTCATATAGTAAAGACAGGCATTTGACCAAAATGAGAGCCATGTACTCTCGATAAGATGACGATAGCTGAATATTATTCTTGAAAACATACCTTCAATTTAGAAGAGGCTTTGAGGAAACTGTCGTAACCTGTGTGAATCATAAAAGGCACCAAAGACTCCTGAGCCTTTTTCCTTACATCCCCATTTCTATCTTCTAGACAGTTTAAAACATTAGGTATACATTGTCGGATTTCTGTTGGTAGTATTCGATGAGATGGCAGTTTTTCTGACAACCATGATAAAAGCTACAATCATTAAAAAGACATTTGTTAAAACAACTTCATAGACATTCCCTCATTTGAATTAATGAGCATGGGTAAGGTTGGTTAGTTTTATACTTGGTTTCAAATTAAGCTAAACATAACTGTATAGGCCTAGGCAGCTTTTAATCAAAAAAGCTTTATGCTCTCCTAAAGCATACATTACAACCACAGCAGTTCAAGTAATATGAGCTGCCCATAAAGGCTTTTTTGTTCTTTTCAGAGTAAAAGACTAAAGATGCACAAAAATCACTTTGCAGAATCGAACTATGAATCACAAACGAGCTTACAAACAAATAGGGCCATTTTACCTCATTACGCAAGTTAGGGTTCTCAATCTTCAGTGAATCACTTAACGCTTCACATTCTACTAATGGTGTTAATGTTGTATGTTCAACCCAAACATTGAGTGCATTAGTTGCCGCTGTTCTCACTTGTGGCTGAAAAGAAATTATGTAGTAAAATTTACAGGAACGGTATTTTTCATACCATTTTTAAATAAAATCATTAAATTAATTTAAATGGCAGAACTGGAGGTATCTGATGGAATCAATTATGGTCTTATCAGAAGTTATCATGTTAATAAATGACTAATAAGCTTATAGGACAAGGAAAGACCTACAATAGGCAGAATTAGCTCCGAGTATGACATAATGTTTAAGTATGAATGGTGATCTTACAAAGGGGAGTATAACTTACCTTAGCATCAGCTAAACACCCTATTAAACCTGGTCCTATTACACGAACATGGTTTTTACAATGTGGACCCATAGCTGTACCTAATGCTTGACATATTCCTATAGTTGTATTAACCTAGAATTGAAAATATTCTACTTTAGCCTTCAAAACAATTTGGATTTGAATCTTTGAGTGAGCCCAGGCAATTCCTATCGACATAGATAGATAGAGAACTAGTTAGATCAGACCATGACATGACAGATATTATTTCATTGAAATTAAAATATAGACCAAATCTATTAGTTTACTTAATCTGAATGTCTAGTCTAAACTCACCATAATCTTGTTAGAATCTGCTAATCTCAGTTTCAAACTATCAGGAAGAGTTCCTATATTAGGTAATATAAACTTAGCCTCATTCAATATGGCTGTCACTTTAGACAAGGCTTCACCACGAACCTTCCAATTTTTATCAGCCATCTCTTCTAATAACTCAGGAGTTATCTTTTCACTGTAATAACATTGAGAAGAGATCATGGTAACAGCACGATTATTTTTTATGGCACTCATATTATTCATATATCATTTCTAGATATTAGATTTCAAGTATTACTTGCATGATACCATGATTAAAGCGATAATTTCATATTTTCTAAGAAAGTCAAATCATAATTATTTCTTTGTCTTTTGCTAAACAGCTAGGTTCTCAACTCACTATTATACGACCATAGGTGTCATTGTCATACTCAAAACTGATTTAAACAGGAAATTATTACTCTATCTTCAAACGTTTGAATTTAAAGTTGATATTTTTGCCAATTTCTCAACTGGCAATAGTGAATTATAAGATTAATAGGATTATTCTTTAACCCTTAGAACCCGTACCACCGGTAAACCGGTGGAACTCTTATACGATTATTTACCGGTGTGAGGTCATGCATTGAACTATGAACTACATAAGTTCACTTCTTTTCAACCAATCACAATGCCATCAAGTGGGTGTGGTAGCCCACGTCTTTCTGGCGATGCAACCAACACACAAGTAACTGCAGGTTGGAGTAAAACTGGCACAACAAGGTTGAATACTATACTGATGACATTTGTGACCTTTCTGGTTATATATGTGTCCTTTCTGATTAAATATGTGGTGGTTTAAAATAAATACAACAAGAACAACATGTTTAAAAGTCTTTTATTTGTGCTTTCCTTAATTTGACGTCATATATCCCAGGAGCCTTGGCCTGACGTCAAATAAGCTCCAGGAGGTCAGGGTTCAAAGGGTTAACAAGGTAGGACTGTTTATAGATTTATCTATTTTAGGGTTTTATTTTAATACATTTTAAAAATATAGCTTAAAAATATGAAGTTGTAACTTTACGTTTTACTTACATGATATCAACTCTAGGTACGAGGTCTTGTACAGGTATATCTGCTACTTCCCCCTCAACTTCTTCTTCATCTTCACCATCAGCTGCTGGTGATAAACCTCTTGTAGGAGGAGTAGGCTTCTGATCTTTAACCTTTTCAAATTCTGCATCTATCTGCTGCAGTAGAGCTGGTTTTTCACTTTCAAAAAATACACGTAGTGTAGCTCCCATATACATGTAGATAACACCACATAGAGTTATAGCAGAAGTTCGTACAGCCTGTAAAAGATCAATGATAGTTTTAAAGATTAAGAACAGAAACTATTAAAATTCCACAAATAAAAAATGTATACTTATTTGTCAGCTGTGATCAAATCCACTTATCTTTCTACATTTAGCCCTTTATATACATAAGGCCAAAAAAGAAATGTACTGTTTCCGGTAACCCGACCGACCCATTACAAAACTTTCAATTTTTTTTTAGTGTCAAAAGAAATAAAAAACCTTTTTGATCACCGAGCGACCGTTCAAAATAGGCTATTTATAAATGTCACCATGAAGGATGTCGAGTTAAAATGTACCAAATTTAATGCAACTATCCGTGCCCTAGATGTTCGCTGTACCCGCCTATTCTGATCGGTAAGTGCATATTATGCTCTTACCGTTCAGAATAGGCGGGTACAGCGAACAATTACTAAGAATTGCCATATGCGAGATTGCTAACTGACTTGTAAATCGGGACCACAGGTTTTATATAGATTCACAACTGCACATTCTAAAAAGCTACAATCCTCACATCCTTCGTTCTAATAAATATCGGCCGGCAATTTGACAAAAACAAGTGAACGCATATTGCAAACAGGTGGATAGGATCTGCTCGAATGGTATTTAAAACAAGACAAATAAATATATTACGGACCTATTTCGTCGCGAGTTCTTTCACTTGAACAAAATGGCCACATTATGCTTTTTTTTTTAAAGCCTAGAACGATTAAGAAGTTCATTTGCCCTCTAACAGTATATTTAAATGATTATATAGCCTCTGATATATTTTAAGCAATTACACAAGAACTCCATCCACCAATCTACCTGCACTTTATGTTCTACGGCGCTGACTCAATCTAATATAATTGAAGATATTCGCACAGAATATTATGCTACAGTATCTTTTAAAAAATAATATTGACTCTACCCTATTTCTATCCGTTACAAAAAACAAAACACTTTTTTGATCTAATTTCATATATTTTACTATTACAAAAACTTCATAGAACTAAATAGTCATAATATCATAAAACTTACGGGATTAGTAGCAGCAAAAGCTTTCTTGATGCTTTCTAACATTGGTTTAATATTTATCCTACAAAAAATAATTTAAATCATTATTTTAAAAGATGGAAAATTTACATTGAATATCATCCACCCTATCCTCCCATATCATATTTCTTTTAATGAAACATTAAAATATTTTTGTAGTCTTTTCATTTTGACTATAATTATCATTATTAACTATGTTTATTGGCATCATTTGAAAAAAAAATCAAAGAGCAACATAATTTCAGTGTAACGAATAGTCTTTTTACTTACTTAAATCCAAATTCTTTTATTGATAGTGCCAACCAGTTTAATGCTTCAGACTGATTTTTAGGATTTTTCTGTATAAAAGCTAAACTTATAACCTGTAAGGAAATGACCATAGGTCCCTTTAGTGTTAGAAGCTAGAAAAGTTTTTAATCACTTTCAAATAAGAAACAAATGAAGGATGTCGAGTTAAAATGTACCAAATTTAATGCAACTATCCGTGCCCTAGTTGTTTCGTAAATGACAACAATGTGACTTTTCTTGAACAAAGTAGATTTGACACCATTATTGCCATTATCAAAGAAATGAAATGAAATAGGGATTAACGTCCTACTCTTCTGCCCCTAAGCTGGGATAATAAAGACGGGGATACGGCATACAAAGTTATGAGGGAAATTTAGCAAGGGAAGCGGCGCTACAGCCTATTCTTGCATATATATATAGAATTCCAACTGCCAAGGGATCTTTTACGTGTACGCCATGTGTACACAGGACCTCGGTTTTCTATCTCATCTGAACAACTAGACAGCTGTCCTTGTCAGGCCCTCCAGTCTTCATCACTGACATGGGGGAACAATGCCGGAAAATCTGGATGAACTTTCTTGGCCAATGCAGGGATCGACACACCCGACCTCCAGGCTAGCGAGTCAGCTTTACCCACCATTATCAAAGATTTACCGTACATTAATGTTTTATTGATTAGCTCATTATTAGCATTATTGTCTTTTTTCTGGTTTCAAATGTTATATAAATTATTACTTAGATATTTATTCACACAAAATTAATTAATAAATGTCCGCATTCACTAGACAAGAACTGGAATGGTCTTTATCTTTTAAATCAAATATCCAAACACAGTTTTTTCAGGTGAACCCAAGTAGACGTGTTAAATTCAGTCTTGATGACAGAAACTTTGTTAATTTACAACTCACCTCCTGGCTAACAAAATCTATACCTATAGCTTCAGCTATACAACTCAAAGCTTCTTGTGCGGCTCCACCATTTTTTACATCCCCAATTTTATCTACTATTTCTGATAAACAAAACTCGGCTGATCTTTTACTAAACACAGCATTCTTAGCCAAATGTGCTATTAACTCTAATCTTAGCTTTAAAACCTGAACAAAAACAATGCAATGGTCAAAATATAGATTTAGACATAGTTACCGGTATTGTTTACATGGCTTTGTTTTTAAACAACATTCAGAGTTTGGATGTTCAAGTATACATTACTTTATCTATCAATTAATAGAGCTTTGTCAATATTGGTTTAAACAAAAGATTTGTTTCTTCAGAGACGCTGAAGATGACAAGTTTGATGTTTGTTGGTGGTAACAACCTAGTAATTGAAATAAAATTATAAGGTGGTGTTTCTCACCTGAAAGTTTGTATCTTTAAGACCAGGTTTTCTATCAACAACTCGTACACACACCTGACATGGTATATCATCTTTACATAAACCTTTTACAATCTAGAAATATCATACAATAACAAATTAACATAAACAATTTTATAAGTATGCTGTCTTATAGGGAGAGAATGTGCCCAATTCAGGTGAATGTATTCCTGTAAATCAAACCATTAATAACTATATTTCTTCTCAATTGTAGGAGTTATTTTTATTTTTTGTGGGGGGGGGGGGTAAAATAGCTTAATTTCTGTATTTTTGTTGTAATATTTATTTTGTGGATGCACGTTAAGCATAAATTTTTTTTTTTAGCACAGGGTGGTTAACCTCTAAAAAATAATTGCAGATATACACATTGCTCTAGCAATTCTTTTTACTTGACTGGTTTGAGCTATTAAGGCTAAAAGCTTCAATTAAACAATATCCTGATAGACAAAGGTGAATGTTGATTCAATATATAGTAGCTAAAGAAGAGAAATGATTGAAACCTGTGTGAATTTCTCCATTCCAGCTAATCTTTCTTTCCAGTTAGAACTAGTTAAAGTAGTTAGTGTATCTCCTGGTAATAAATTAGCTGCTTTCTCTTCTACAGCTTCATCCTATAAATACACACAGTTCATATAATTATCAGTACAGGTCAAATATTTCTCTTAATATTACTCTAAATATACCTGGTTCGATTAGACATACATAAGAGAGAGAGAGAAAATGGGTTTAACGTCGACTCAACACAGCTAGGTCATTTCAGGACTAACAGATGGTTTAATTTCATTTCAATAATTCGCTTGCCCATAGGGGTCTTTAGCAGTGGGAGGAAACCGGAGTGCACGGAGGAAATCCACGAGGTTGAGAAGGCGAGACATACATTAGATCAACCAACCAAGATTTGATACTGACTTCACAGAAATAGCACTAAATAAAGCTGAAATATATCTAATTTATCTTGCAGGTAAAACTTCCTTAATCATACAGATTTGGAATCCACTAAACAGCATTAAAAGCCTAGATGAAATCTAGATTTTGGTGTGCAGCAATATACATCTAACATCTGGTACCACCTGTTAGTTAAGGAGTCTACTAATATAGAAAAATGTTTGTTGTGCTTTGTATTTCTAATGTTCACGATCTTGTCTTATTTCATATACTACATCAATGTATTAGAAAAATCCAAGCATTCCACCAAAATGTGGAGTCAAAATGACAGATTTCATAAAAGTACACACCTTCAGTGCTCGTTCATAACAATAAAGCATTAAAACTGAAACACAAATGCTAGTTAATGTGCTGTCTCAATCACTTTAGGGAGAGGGGTTTAATAATATATAGGCTATGCTTGTTCTCCAATCCTTATTCAGATACAAATCTGAATAAAATATTGCTTATTATAACAAAAATACAGAAGTAAAAACTTACAGATAATGCATTTTCGATAACTTCTTCTTTACCTCCACCTTTCTTTCCTTTACCTTTAACTGGTGCTTTCTTTTTACCTCCCTATAGATGATACAATCATTATATACACCTTTTATTAAAAATTGTATGTGAAATTTATCTGTAAGCTTTTATCAGGTAGAAGCGGACTGGGATTGTTCATGCACTTAACTGGGTCAAGTAAAGGTTAACTCATTGCTGCTATCAATCAAGGATATCCACAATCGTATTACCGGTAGAAACAGACCTAATCATAACACTTAATGTCATCCAATTAATTTAGGACTGTTCATTAGGAAATTGAACTACAGTTTAAACTACAACAAATCCTAATTTCACTTGAATTCTAAAACTACAAATTGGAATGTTTCAATTCTTTCTAGACTATTTCTAGCTTAACATATGGTTCAATTTTTATTTAAATAATTTGCTTGCACATACATGTAGGGGTCTTTAGGAGAGTCAAGAAAACACACAAGGTTGGACAGGCATCCTAATTCCTTGTCACGTACCAAGGAATCGATACCAGCCACTTGACTCAATGACAGATTTTACGATGTCCGTTTTTAGTAAAATCAAACATTATTAATATATAAGACAGTACTTTAATTTCAAATGCTGTTGGCCAGTGTTTCTGAGAAACCCAAACTGTCCGAACATAATGCAAGATAACAAAGAAATGGCATCCATGTGTTTCTAATGATCCCTGTGTTGTCAGTGGTACAGTCCAAAAAACAATGTCCATTGGGACACATTAGCTTGCATGTAACAGTAAGTCGCAGTGATGCTGTTCGAGCAAAATTTCTCTCGTAGCACGTACACTATATGGCAAATTCCTGTCTTCATTAGTACAGTTGGTGCTGAACAGTGGGACATTAATTCAACCCCATTTCATTTCATTGGTTCCAATTATTGAGGTTGGGAGCAATACGCTCTTTAATCTTAGTTTTACATCCTTTAGTTAACAACTATAATAGAGATAGTAAGTGCTAGTGGATGTGTATAAATAAAGGTGTGATATCTACTATGTGTTACTTACGGCACTAGATTTAGCAGCAGGTTTAGAGCCTGTGTCAGACTAAAGAAAATACAAAACAACATTATTACACAATGTGCATTATGATACTACATGATAAGGTAGGTGACTTATTAGCGTTTGATGAATCTACATGATGTATCAATAGGTATACTATTTTTTCTGTCAACTTCACTGCTTTTAGTCTACTAGCCGATAGTTTGCTTCACCTGTGTTTTTTCTACTTTCAGTTTAAATAAACATATTTTAGTCGATTTAGAATGAATTTTGTTCCAGATTAATTTCGCAAAATATTTTATACAGTAAATGATGATGGTTTAAACTTTTAAAAATCATTGTTAGCGAATCGCTATTTGACACATAAATGCTGTACTGTTTAGTCCAACAAAGCTTGTGTTGGAAGTTTTAAAAATGGGGTTCATGAGCTGTGAAAGATGGTATTGGTTTTTAAATAGGCTTGATTAATTTATAGGTGCCAACATCTATTATGAATATGATTAATGATTAAAGAATAACAGAAACAGCTGTATGGCAGTGAACACAGACAATCACAACAAATAAATTACTGTCGCTGATAAATAAATATCAAATGGGAGATAAACAAGATGGCTTAAATTTTAAAAAAAATAACTAAAGAACATAAAGAGTGTACATACTGGTGGTTTAGATTCTGGAGGCTGAAAACATAACAAATAAATAAACAAAATGTGAAAGTAAAACATGTATGAGCTAAACAATATTTTACCAAAGAAAATATAGAAAGTTTTCCTTTATCTCATTCCACTAAAAATCTTCGTCCAAATTTTAATATACCAACTTCTGGTAGTCTAGTAGGAAATTGAATGTTAGTGCAAGTTTGCGGAGAGGTCATTTTAGTTGCAATTCATATATGTGACAAATTCAAATATGTACTTTCGTAGTAATTCAGTTACAGTTTCAGTAACAGTTATTGTTCTCTTATAACTGCCATGTTCAGATCTTTGATGGCACAAGTAGAATGCTGGATTTTTCTTATCGAGATTCTATATTTTCTTCAGTAACTAAACCACAATATCTAAAGGCTATTTAAAATTAACTGGGTACATGGGATCGCCATTTCATAAAATAATTTGGTGGTTGAGGGGGGGGGGGGGTGAAGAAAGAATGGATTCTTTTGGTTATGAAAATGTTGAAAAAAATGCTAAGTTTTGTTTTACGATTCTTTTGCTAGAGTTGTCTATAAAATACATATTTCTTCGTAGCTGGGGGGACAGAAAAAATGGGGTCTACAAAGCATGGTGTTCGAACCCACCCAGTTTATATTAAATTGAATAGCCCTATACTTAACACATATAGGTACAACAATACAATATGTGAACATTGAGTTTTAAATAAAAATATCAACACACTACTTGTAGAAATACACATATGTATTAAAACAAACCCTGTATCTTCTTGTCTGCTTGATTCAAAGATATAATAATACATGGTGTGATAAACAATAGTCGAATTAATATTGGATATAAAATATTCAGGCAAAATTGTTCTCTTGATAATGCCATTTTGTATTCCCAAACCCCTATTTTACAGTGAAATAACGACTAGACCATTTTGATTTTGTTTGAATTTCCATTTCACTTGGATTTTGTTATTTTGAATGTAAACGACCTAGCTATATTGCATTAACTTTTGAATAAAAATTGAAGTGTGTAGATTCTGTCTCATCACTTTCAATATAACAAATCAGATCAATACTTTATTCTAACCAAATTCAACGAGGTCATATTTTATTTCAACTAATAAAACTAAATTTTTAGATTTTAATTAGAAATTATATTTCGGACATTTGTATTATAAGTAAGAAATAATACCTTGGTAACTTTAGCACTATTGGGTTTAACAACTTTTGGTTCGGACATTTTGGGTGCAGCTGCTGCTCCTCCACCACGAGGTTCACCTTTAGCATTTAACAGTACAGCATTAGTACAACATTCTTGAATCTGGAAGAAAGTCAATTCTATATGCAACTAATGAATTTTTAACAATTTTATTTTTTCTTACTTTTCAGTTGCAAACAGTTCTACATGTAGCATAAATTTTTAGTGAAATTGGAGGAGAGAGAGAGAGAAATGGGGTTTAACATCAACTTAACACAACTAGGTCATTTTGAGACAAACATCTGGTTTAATTTTATTTAAATAATTTGCTTGCGCATAGAGATCTTTAGCAGTGGGAGCAAACTGGAGTGCCCGGTGGAAACCCACGAGGTTGAAAAGGTGCCTCTATCTCCATGCCACATACACTCACACCAGGGCTCGAAACCACAGCCGCAAGCCAGAATAGGCCGGCCAGCTAGAGGTCAAGCGAGGCACTCTAGACTACTAGGCCATCCCAACCCCCAATTGGAGAAGAGGTAATATTTGGTCACATTTTTTTCAATTGTGAATTTTTCCAAGTGATGAAACTAGATAGTGGATGTGATGCATACAGTAAATCTATTTCATCAATTTTAATTATGAATCTGAATTAATATAAATACCTTGGTTAATTTAATAGGTTCGATATCCACTAGGAAAGGACCTATATTTTTTTCTGTGACAACTTTCATAGCTGTACCTAATGCTTGAAATGATGCTTCTCTTACTTCTCCTGTAGTATCATTCACAGTCTGGAAATACAATTATTTATTATTTCCTATCTTTACAAAATTCAATAACAATAGAATCACATAAATTATACAGAAATGAAATTAAACATCCTACATTTATACGAGGTGCTCTCAACTTTCCCAGAAGCTACTGTTTTCCAGGTAAAATCATTGTACCAGTACTAATTAGGGTAACAATGGTGTTAAAACTATTGTCTTTTTCATAGCAATATTACATAAAAGTTATTTTATTAACAAATTTATGCACTAGAATAATGAAAACTGGCATACACAATGCAGTCTTAGTTATTTTTAAAGCGTACCTCGTTTTTTGGTTTACTCACAAACAGTAAAGATTGAATTATATGTAAACAATCGGTATACACAACCTGTCCATCGATTTTACTGTCTAAAATAAATTCAAAAAATGTCCCTCTTCATAAATTTCCCTGTGTCCCATCAATTACATAGAGTACATGCAACATGAACTAACTAAATGTCAAACCCCATAAACAGCTGCCAACAAATCTTTCTTAATTTCAGAAAAGTTTAAATGTTTATTAAATATAATAGAGAATAAGAAATAACTATTTTACCTTTAGTAAACTGGTGCAATATATTTTTAACATCTTTTTGGGTAGACTAGATTGAGTACATCTACAGAAACAACGACCTAGTAATAATGCTGTCTCAGCTCGAATTTGTGGATTTTTATTTTCTAACGCAGCTACAGCATCTTCTGTCATCACCTCTAAATTAGTCTGCAATTTATAAATATCAATGAATACAAATTAGAAATGAAATTTTACGACCTACAGTTCTGCTGCTACTGACTATAACTAATGAAGTAGGGCATACGCCATGCAGTATACTATGAGGAAATTTTGTCCGGACAGCTGTGCTACGGCCTTTTTATATAGTAGAGTTCCAAGTTCCAAAGGTTCTTGTATATTTATGCCAATGTGTACACTGGACCTTGTTTTTTGGTTCAATCTGAATGACTATATGTTGTCCCTGTCCTGCAACACTAACAAGGTGGAACCATGAGGGAACATCCCAATAAACTTCTAGGTTAACACAATTATGTTCATGTGTTCTATAGAGAGAGAAAGAGAGAAAAAGAAAGAGAAATGGGTTTTAATGTCCACTTGACACAAACTAGGTCATTTTGGGACTAACATATGGATTTAATTTTATTTCAATAATTTGCTTGCACGTAGGGGTCTTTAGCAGTGGGAGGAAACCGCAGGACCTGAGGAAAACCCATGATTTTGGATAAGTCCCTACTTCTTGCCATGTACAACAAGGGATTCGAAACCACACCAGTTGACTCAATGACAGGCCTTATGAAACCATTCAACCATCCACCCCCACCTATAGATAGGATATGAATATACTTACAGTAAGATACACAGCATCACTAGCTTCTCTTAAGGCTGCTACTACTGTTGGTTTCTTCTCTTTAAATTTATCTATTATAGTTGACATACTCTATAATATATTTGATAAATATTTCATTTTTTAAAATGTATGGTCAACATTATAAACATTGAATTTTAAAGATCAACTTATAGCAGGAATTTGTTTTTCAGCTATATTCTAAACATCTTACTGAGCATTGCTAAGTAAAATCACCAATTATGTTTTATGTAATAAAGTGTTTAGTATTTAACATTTATGGTGTAGCATTTGGGATTGAATTTCAAGTCTTACCACAAAAAAAAACAACATTTGTATCTGATTCTATAAAAAAGTTTCTAATGCAAAATCCCCACCGATTAGTTACTAAAAAATTAATTTATTCTCACATTAGCTGCATATGGTGCAAACTTTTTACGAAGACCTTTAGCAATACCAGACAGGCATTTTCCAGCAATGGCTACCAACATAACATTGCTATCTTTAGCAATAACCTGAAACATAAAGCAATGTTGGTTAATTTGAATATAGTGTTGTCAGACATGAATGTCTACGAGCAGCATTTTGAAGGCTGACTTTTCATCAGAGACAATAACTACTCATAAAATTGTTAGTTAAGCTCCAATTTCAATGATTAGTCGAACAAAATCAGGTAATTAGTAAAAAAACAAATGGCTAGATTCAACAAAAGGAATAGTAATATCAACATATCCTGTAGAGTTCCCTCTTGTTTTTGTTATTTGTGCATAGAAACAGGACCTCATTTACGTCCAGAAACAAAATCATTTGAATATGGCTATTATTACCTTTAAAACACATTTCAATAATGGAGCAAAATCTCCATTTTCGATCTTAGGATTATCAGTAAGCTTCTGTAAGGCTTCTAAAGCTTCTTTTCTTTCCTGCCATTTCTTGGCTTCCTACAATAAAAAACAAGATATTTACTCCTTCTGTCAACATGTATGGCACATTTATTATAAAGTGCACCAGTAGGTATTGAACAAATATCAGGCTTGGGTGGGGGGGGGGGAAGAGCATTTAAATATTTTTTTCTTATCTTCAAAACCAGCATAAATTGACTTTTTCTTTATTAAAATAATTTACAAATATTTTAAGGCAGACATTTTTACAAGTATTTTAGAATATATTTTTTAAAAACATTTGTTTTAATTTATTTTTGCATAATTATAATGGTTGTTGTATCTTCTTCAAATCAGACTTAAAAATATAGCAGCATTTGCATGTCCAGTAAATGTTTCAATGGTTATACTACTTCTCTAAGTGGCATTTAGTAATTGAACAGTAACACTAACACTTTTTATGGAATAACAATTACTGGTTTATTAACATGTATACACAAAATGTATTCTTACTATTTTATCATAGAAATCTTTAGGCAGTAGAGCTATAATATCTACAGCTTCAATCAATTCATAAGCATCTATTTCTTCAGCAGCTCCATCATCTGAAATAAACACATGTTATTTTGAATTAATTCAAACAAATATTAGTACCTCATTCAGTAATTATACTACCATAAAAGTTGCAAAATAACCTTAATGAAAGTAGTAAAAAGTAGTGAATGACTGACTGTTTTGTATCAAACTGGGGATCAATTTGAATGTAACTGAAAGAGAGAGAGAGAGAGAGAGAGAGAGAGAAATGGGGTTTAACTCCACTCGACACAAACTAGGTAGTTTCAGGACTAACATATGGTTTAGTTTTATTTCAATAATTCACTTGCACGTAGGGGTCTTTAGCAGTGGGAGGAAACCGGAGGACCCTGAGAAAACCCACCAGGTTGCACAGGCGACCCTACTCAATGCCACGTACAACCGAGGATTTGAAACCATGCCAGTTGACTCAATGACAGGCTTTATGTATACAGCACTCATGTTCTAACCATTCCGCGATACAACCCCACGAAAGACATACAATGTTTGATTTAGTGACGGCAGTACACTAAGTAAATTATACTTTAATGTCAATCAAATTTCTTTTTTATACCTTCTCCACCATCTCCACCACCTTCTTCGGCATTAGCAGTTTCTTCCTCCATTTTAGCTTTGAGATCTTGTTGCGATCGTAGAAATCTACATTGTTTAGCTTTCTGTGCTGGTAATTTCTCAAATTCTGTTTCAAGTTCCTGAACCTAAAGAATATTGGTCAAAAATTATTCGAATGGGTACATAAAAAAAGAAATCACTAGCTTCAGTTATTATAAATACCTGGAATCGGTGGGACAAGTGGAAGCAGTACTAGGTTCCCACATACAGAAATTCTGCACCAGTCAAATCAGTGGTAAATTTTCATAGCCAGGTAAATATTATATAAGCTTACCTGCACTGGTTTAAAATGAGACATCTGGGGCTTAAGAGCAGCTCCAATCCATCTATATAATTCAATACACAATAACTTGGTCTCCTCTCGTACACCTTTATCTCGATCTTCTAACAACTTCGGTAAAACTTTTATCAAGGGCTTCACTGATATAATTTTCGTTCCGAAATCTCTGTTGGAAAAGATAATTTATTAAGTCATAATTTTAATACGTATTTAAAATGAAAAAAAAAGCCTCAGATGTATATGTGCTCAGTAATGACAACTAAAAATTGAAAATATTTTTCCATCATATTTTCCAGGGCACAAAACTCAGTCAAGTACTACCATTTCATCTATTAATTAGCAATAAGTTTGTCCAGATGTGAAAACAGTAAGTTTACAAAGATATAATAAAGTGAATCTCAATCTCACATCTATTGAAGAATAACTGGCAGTAAAATTTTGAAATGTGAACTTAGTACACTAATTGTTCAAAGAGAGATCATAAACATTCTATACATTCCTCAACCATTTTCAGTGATAGATTGACTAAATGAATACTGTAACTAATAGGGATATACCTTTTTATTCAAAATTTCAAAGTTCAGTAACACTGCAATACAAGAGAATGACATTCCTACAAATATTAGTAAAATTATTATTCCATAATTAAAATATTACCTCAATGCCAAACGCAAAGCAGTGATACAGCCAACAACTATCTTTGGCTGTTTATTCTCTAGACCAGCCATTAAAGCTTCCTACAATTAAAAAATGTAACAGTAAGTAAAGATCAATATATTAAAAAGATTAATAAACTGACTGATAAGAATTGTGACCTGTAGAGTGTCCACAATCAAATTGTAGATGTAGAGATGGAAAATGAAATGGGGTTTAACCTCCTACTGGTCTGTTCTGATTTGGCCAATGAAGACAGTCATATGCCATACAGTATGCTAGGAGGGATATTTGGTCTGGGCAGTGACACTGTGACCTACTCTTATATCAAATTCCAACTGCCAAGGGAACTTTGACTTGCATGCAATGTGTAAACAGGACTGCGGTTTTTCATCTCCTATCCGATCGACTAGACAGCTGTCCTCATCAGCCCTTCATCGGACGGACAGGAGCGACGGCAAGAGACATCCACATAAAAATGTGGGTGTATAAAAAATAATTCTGTTGTAATAATTATTCAAATTGATCAATTTTATCAGCATACAAAGTTTACATCTGTTTATATTGATAGCATACGCCATCTTTATATGTTCCAGATAAATATAGTATCAGTAATTATAATTCGATCATTTTAGTACAGGCCTGGTCATTTTAGTACAGTCCTGGTAATTTTACTACAGGCCTCATCATTTTTTCATGTGGGTTTTAAAATAACAGCCTTTAGATCCAGAATGCCTGCATATATTTTTCACTTTTGAAATAGAGAGTGGGCAGAATTGTGAAGATAATTTAACATGACAACATTATGTCCGTGGGTAAATCAACAGACAATCAGGTAAATTGTAAGAAATGACGGCTTTCAACTTCAAAGAAACTATGTCAGAACAATAAATATAAATGCTGTCTGATTGAACACCCAAAATATCCCATTTATATATCAGTTATAGTCAACTGATTTTTTCTGATTCTAAAGGGGGGTTGGGATGGCCTAGTGGTCTAGAGTGCCGCGCTACTAGGTTGCAGCTGTGGTTTCGAGCCCTGGTGTGAGCGTATGTGGCATGGAGATAGGGCGCCTTCTCAACCTCGTGGGTTTCCTGAGGGCACTCCTGTTTCCTCCCACTGCTGAAGGCCCCTACCCGCAAGCAAATTATTGAAAAAAAATTAAAACCATGTTAGTCCCAAAATGACCTAGTTGTGTTGAGTGGATGTTAAACCCCATCTCTCTCTCTCTGATTCTAAAGTAATCAGTATCAAATCTCAAAAAAAATATTGTTTTATTTTATCTAACCTGTACAGGTTCTTGCTTTTCTATTTCTACATACATCATAATAATTTCCATAGCTTTATCCTTTGTCTTTTGTTTACTAGCATTCAGACATTTAGTAACAATCCCACTGACAACATCAGCACATGATCTAGAAAATAACATCAACATATATTAATAAGAAGGTCAACAAATACGTAAAGATTGGACCATTAGAAAACAAAGATAGTTGCCAGGCAATGAAACATACGCCCACAACAGCTAAGTCGTCCGGGCAGTCAACAAGGGATGTCGCATATTTTTTTCTCATGTCAGTAAGGAGAACATTTACAAAACATGAAAATATTATTACGAGTATGTAGCCCATAAAGTGATTACGGTTTCAGAAATGATTAGAATTGCTTCTATTGTTTGTCTCATGGCCTTTGTCCACAAGAAATTTCAAAGTAATGAAGGGCTATAACTCTCGCAGTAATTATCAGAATTGTCGAAAATGTCTAGGTTCCTTCGTATCATCACCTTGAACAGTGTGTATAAATTTAAAGTCAATCAGATATTGACTTTAGATTCTAGGGCATCCACAAGATATCTCAAAGTGATCAAGGGCCATAACTCTGGAAGCAATTATTGGAAATCGGCAGAACGGATCGGCAGTAGTAGACACGCTAAGACATCCTGCAATTTTGTAGTCCAGGAATATTACTGTCAAAAATTTGATACCGTACGTACGGGAATTAAATATGAAAAAAAACGAGGTGCACCTTTTTTTTTATTACTGAAGAATTTGAATATTTAGTTTACACATGATTTTTGTGCGCAGTCTAAAATCTGCTATCTTAAGTAACGATAAGTGATATGTCCCTTTATTTTTGGCAAAAATGTCTGACAAGACAAATTTTGAAATCCCATCACTGAATTAGACTAACCAATACTGTTAAACATAAACAATGATACCATTGTCTGATAGTACAGGTGAATTATGTTTAAATTATAAAGAAACCACTCTTTTTAGAATGAGTTAGTAAGGTACATCAGTTCTTTTTTTTTTATCAGTGGACCAAAAGCCCAAAATGATCTTACTATTAGGAAATGAAACTATTTAATAAAATGATAAAATCTCATCACTATTCGACATACGGTAATGTATTAGATTAACCAAATTCAACACTTTAGCCTAAACAAACGATGTTTATCTAACCATTTCTATACAGTATGCACTGCTACTTACACAAAGTCATTTGAATTCTCATTCATTAATATCCCCAATCACCAATTTCTTGTACTAGTTTGTATGATTTTCCTAAAACATGGACTTTCCTTGGTTTCCTTCCCACGTCATCCAGTTTGAGAAAAAAACTGATATTCTGAACGGGATATCCACAAGGTTGCTTATTCTATTCAAGTAATAATTATGAATCCAAACAGATTCGTAATACATGTAGTAATGCATTATATATTTACCTTCCAGCTACATGAGCAGTTTGAACATAAACTAAAACAGCATCTAGCGCTTTTTCTTGCGCCACAGCATTGCTATCTATTACAAACTTTCTAATTAAACCATTAAATTTATTGAACTCTGGACTCTTCTCTTCCGATCTCTGAAATAATTTTGTGGCTTCTTCGTAGCCTGCCAACCTTGCCTTCCATACCTGCAATATTCAAAGAAATTCTAATAATACTTAGACAATTTATAAAGTTTAAAAACATTAAAGGAGCTATTTAATCTCTAATATTAGAAAGTTGTCTTTTATTTAAAAGCTTATTTCAGCAAGCTCCTACCATAGTCCTACCCAATTGTTTTTATGGCAAAGAATAGTAATGGGAAAAGGTATCAGTTAAAGGGACAATAACACTCTTGCTGGCTTGACAGGTCCAGAAAAAAAAATTAGGCTTATTCTAATTACAAGATGTTTAAGTGTCCTACCTGTTGTGTAAATTATCCATTACATCATATCTTACTTGTTCAGAGGGTTCGAAAATATGTTTAAATCCAAGTTGCATTTGAAAGTGCTTACGTAAGGCTTTTCAAACCATGTTATGGCATGTAGTTGAATTTTTCCAATTTTTAAAATTAGGTGTGTTAAGATTAAATTTGTATCATTTTTTAATTGGAATATTATAAAATAGTACAATTTTTTGACCAGAATAAAGATTGGGACATATTATTCAGTTACAACAAGAGTGGTATTGGGGCTTTAAATTGAGCAGAGGGGAGGATATCATCTTTATAGTATATTACTATATTCTTAGTCATGGCTGTGCATCAATGTATTTCATTAATGTTCAGGTGTTGCAGGGGGGGGGTAAATTTATTCAGATCCATTCAGACGAAAACAATGAATTGTAAACACAGGTGACATAATAAAACATGTAAAATCAATGTCTACAGTAAATGTCTACTGTCATGTTCAGCTCCGGCGTAGCTACATGTAATGATGATAGAGAGACATGTACCATGCAGTGTGCTAAGAGTCAAATTTTGCTTGGACAGCGACCTACAGCTTACTGTTATTTCAAATTCTAACTTTCAACGGTTCTTTTACGTGCACACCTCGGTTTCTGTATTTATTTGTCAGGCCCTCTGTCCTACAAATGTACACCACTGACATGGGGCAACCTAGTTGAAAAATCCTGATAACTTTACAGCAAACGCAGAGATTGAACATAGTACCTTCAGTTTAGCCAGCCAACTTTTTACTAAGCCATCACGGCTCTCTGAAATATAATATTAGCTATTAGTATTATAACAAACCTTATGTTGTACTTTTTCATCTGTTGGCAATTTCATCCATTCTGAATCATCTCCCATTTTCAAGCTATCTACCTACTATAAAAAGAAAACTAGCTGTCATTCAATGTTTATCCACAAGGGTATATAAATTAAAAAAATAATAGTCTTCAATCTGCAGGCAAATTTGGATTTTTGTTGATCAAACTGGTACAATTACAAAATACAACAGTATTCTTTTCCCAAAAAATACTTGTAAGACATCCCATGACATACAAATTCTCTTCGTCTTACTCCAAAGTTTACATTTGCTTCGATTCATTTTACCTCATTGAAAAAAGATTGGTTGCCAGGCAACGAAACATACACCAATAGCAGCTAAATCGTCTGGGCAGTCAACAAGAGTTGTCGCATATTTTACTTTTTTCAGTAATGAAACATTTATAATACACTAAACTCCGATTAAAAGTAACAACTCATTACCGGTATGTAATTATCAGAAAATCATTCAAATTTGTTTAGCTTTGATAAAGTTCTCCTCCATGCTAACGTTTAGTATACGAAACATTTAATATACTGGATTTAGCCGTTTAAGTTATCAAAAATTCATTGAAACTCAATTCAATTTACTTGTTCGTCTCATGACCTTCAACACTGTGTATAAATTTAATGTCAATCGGATATTAACTTTAGCCGCTAGTCCACAAGATATTACCTTTACTTTAGCCACTTGTCCACAAGATTTTTTGATGTCATCAAGGGCCATAACTCTGATATTAATTATCGGAAATCACTTAAAATCAATAGGCTTTTTTATCTCATGACCTTAAACACTGTCTATAAATTCAAAGTCAATCGGATATTAACTTTAGCCTCTAGAGTGTCCATAAGATTTTTTGAAGTGATCAAGGGCCATAACTCTAACATGAATTATCGGAAATCGCTGAAAATCAAAAGGCTTCTTCATCTTATGACCTTAAACACTGTGTATAAATTTAAAGTCAATCGATATTAACTTTAGCCTCTAGAGCATCCACAAGCAATGGTGAATGCCGGATGGGGGCGAAGACAATATAAGACCACATTTCAATGTGGACACACAAAAACTGAACCATGTGTTAGTCCCGAATAACATAGTTTGAGTCGAGTGGAAATTAAAACCCATTTTTCAGCACACTGTATGGCGTGTACATTTACCCCCATTTCATTTCATTAGTAATGCAAATGAATATTGAAAATTACATAGTATATATCAAGGGGTTAACCAGTGTGCGGTCACGTTGAACAAAAAGCGCTGTCCACAACAAGGGATAATCAAAGACCCAAAATAAAAATAGGTTTTTGGATGCATAATTTTATTCAAAAACATGATCAAATTACAGCTTCATAGAAAGACTGCATAATAATCAGAAGTAACCAAAAAATAGTGGAGGTATTAACAGTGACGATATGAATTAAAAGGTATTTTTTTAAACCTAATTCGTATTTCCATGTAGAATCTGTCTTTAGATGGGGTTAGTAGAGTACCTAGATTTGCTTTGAAATCTAGATTAATACCAGAATGACCAAAACAATATCATCAGCAAGAAAGATTCCAAATACAAAGCACCCAACGCAGAATGGATTTGACACTTACGATAATGTACCGGTAATAATAAAGCTTACAATAGTTTCTTGTCAAATGATGAATGTTGTCATGGCCTAATAACATCCATTTTTTCTGTACAGCATTAATAGTAAAACTCGACAGTACATGTTAGTAGCTGACAATGTATAAAATTCTTGTTAAACAATTATGAACCAGTTCGTTAATGTTAAGGATATGGTCATGGAGTTCCAAGGAAGGGTTATTTTTTGGAGTTTGGACAAGAGGTGTGCATTGATTGTAACCACTAGCCTTGCTTCTCCTTTTTTAAATTTAATAATTTAAAGTCAAAAGAAGGCAGGGTGTACATGTATTGACCTGAATGGCAGAAAAGATGGACTCGATCACATCTTGAGATTTATATGATATTTCATTAGTTACAGATCATTTAAACACTCTTTCTCTTACACAAAACACACTTTTTGAAACATTACTCAGCTGACTGAAGGGGGGTATGCACCTCCCTTCTTCAAGCAAAGGGGGGTACGTGCACCCCCTGCACCCCCAACTGGCTGAAACCCTGCCGAAAATAATCTAATCTACATGTACTGACAGAACCATACTTAAAATCAGCGACAACGGATACTTCTAGTCTATGGACAACAACCACCTTTTTTTTTATATTCAGGAAACATACCCCATTTCACAATACTTTTGGGGGAAGATTTGATCAGATCTTACATTAAGTTACATACATGTACACATGTAAGTAAATTTGACTAACACAGATTGAGGTAATGATTAAGTTGAATGAAGTAGACTCCCTATGTTAGATTAGCCTAGTTATAATTAATAGCCTGGACTGGAGTTAATTAAGTGATTTGCCAAATGAAGGAAGGTTACAAAGGCTATTAAGATCTACCAACGATTCTTTAATACACTTCTAATCTAACAACTTCCAACAACTCCGATATCAATAATTTTGCTACAGTACCACTACCACTAATGATTCTTCCTCCACTGCCAGCGCCTTTGACATCAATAAACCCACTGATATTCTTTGTGCACAGCCAAAGTCGATGACATCGTTAAACCCACAAACACCAATGATTCTAACACCAGACGCTATCAAACCTTTACGTATGTGTTTAAAAATGTTTAATAACCAACACCTTCTCACTGGTCAAAACTATACCCATAATCTTATCCCTATTTTACACCTAGACAAGACATGTAACATGTTGGAAACAAGAAATGTTTTGTCTTATACTATTACTACAGAACACCACCTGACAAGTAGATACCATTCTCATTGCATACAATCTAATGTACACCGTCTTAACGACAATATTATCTGAATGAGTATAGTTTGACTGAAACTGGAAACATAGATAGATCTCTAACAATTGGATATCATTTGACAGACTAGGCCTACCAATGAATGAGAGTACCAACTAACCGTCTGTCGATAAGTTAGTAGATACCATTTGACTCCTCGGCATACATAAAGATTGTAGCCCTACATCACCCCAGGACAGGGCTATTATTACTATTAATTCCAATTATATAAACTACTGTATAAACTAATTAGTTTTATATAAACCAAATGAAAATAGAAACAATCTAAGTCTCTCTACCTATTTGATTAATCCAATATAACAATCAAATCGATCAGTTGCTTAAAGGGACAATAACACTCTTGCTGGCTTGACAGGTCCAGAAAAAAAAATTAGCCTTATTCTAACTACTAGATGTTTAAGTGTCCTACCTGTTGTGTAAATTATCCATTACAACCTATCTTGCCTGTCCAGAGGGTTCGAAAATATGTTTAAATCCAAGTTGCATTTGAAAACGCTTACGTAAGGCTTTTCAAACCATGTTACGGCATGTAGTTGAATTTTTCCAATTTTTAAAATTAGGTGAGGTAGGATGAAATTTGTATCATTTATTAATTGGAATATTGCAAAATAGTACAATTTGTTGACCAGAATAAAGATTGGGACGAATTTTTCAGTTACAACAAGAGTGGTATTGGGGCTTTAAAAATACGTAGTGGATATATAACCGTAAACGGTATCCTATTTACTAACGCTATTGCACCGTAAATCGCAATGACGTATATACATCGTGTTTGATTGGTTAAATAATAACTTCCGTTCGACGTGCGCAGTTGTGCGACACTTCCGTTCGACATGCGCAGTTGATATATTCCACAAGAACGGTAACTTCGTCTTTCAAGTTTGGCGCAGAAGCACGTAAACCACTGACCGTCTTGTAGACTGGTGGCCAGTCTCCTCCACACACCAAAAATTGGCCAGTCCTCTCCAAAATAAAACCGAAAAAAAACGTAATCTCTGGTTACAGGTTTACTCAAAAAAAATTTTTATACAAATGGAAACGAAAGTGTTGGTTTACTAAATATTAATACTTTTATATAAATCGAAATGTAAAATAAATAGAAGAGACTGGGCCAGTCTAACCGTCTTGGTACTTAAATTAAAACCAAAACCCACAGAAATAAGCCCTTGACCGAAATAGAATAATTTTCTACAATTTATATTTATTATTTTATTTTCTTCTAAAACTAATTCTCTGGGTTCTACTGTAGAAATCCAAGTATGGCTATTTCGTCCTATATAAGAAACGGAGAAAGTAGAAAGGTTAGACAAAAAACGTATGGTGGTTATGGTAAGGGTTAGGGTAAGGGTTTGGGTTAGGTTTTGGGGTAGGGTCATGGGTTAGGGTTAGGGTTCGGGTTAGGCATCATTGCGAAAACTGCTGAAAACCGCTAAGTCCACGGATCAGAGAACTGCGCATGTCAAACGGAAGTTACGGCGATATAGTAAATAGAGTAAAGTGCCGTTTACGGTTGAATATCCACTGCCTTAAAAATATTAAAAAGATTCTATTCCGACACTCTGACTCCGAGCAAAAGTCTGACCTCCATTTGGAATGAGTCGCAAGATTGAATACCAGATAATAATATAATAAAACTGAATTGTTTTAGTTTGGTTGTAAAAAGTAGCCTATAAAATGAAATGTTGTTCAATAATTCAATGCTGTGTTAGTGTAAATGTTCAATGTTGAATATGAATGTTGTTGTTGTCGTTGTCTGGGTGGAAGTTGGTGTAGAATAGGCATTTTTAGGGAGCATGTTACAAATATGACGTAATATCAAATATTAAGATAATAAATCAACATCAATGAAAACAAAATCTTTAATTTATACCTGTCTGTCACGATAAAAATACCATGAACGACATTTAATTCATTTACTTTTTGAAAATTGTTGACATCAACTTCAGGATTGGTCAAGTTTAAGAAATTGCGCGCCACCTGGCGGCAAACTTCCACGGTGGAATAACTATTACTAATCGAATGATTTATTATCTTAAAATTAGTATTGACACTTTTATGACCATTTAAGGGTTTATTAATAATGGTTATTAATCAAATGTACTGATTATCAATTTATTGAACAATTCTATAAATATTTTCCGGAAGTTTAAATGCGAAGTCAGACAAGATGGCGGCCTCCATACACATGTTCATTCTCCACCATAAATCATTATTATCTAATATCTATGTCTCCAACGTTTATTTCTAGTGCAGTTCTATGTCTCTACAAAGTCTCTCTGTCCAGCATTCGGATAGTGTGAACTACAAGGGAGGACAACTTTGTTTGGGAGATTGACACATCGTCACATGTTTTGAAAACGTGAATATTTGACAATATTTGTATTTTTGGTCTTCTACGGCACGCGGGGAATTTCTTAGTCTTATTATTTATAATTAACTTTACTGAAATAAATTATAAATACGCATATGGTTGACAAAAACCGTAGGTCAAAATTTTCAAATGTGTTTCAATGAACGAATAAACTCTTTAATGGAGAAAATAGGGTTCGATGAGGCTAAAACATTACTACACGATCAATATTCATGCCTCCAGTTGATCACAAAGTGCCGAGATATAATATTAGCGCCGAGATACATTGGCAAAACTTCACAAGGTATTAGAGAGCAGTTAGATCGAGAAGTGAACCTTTACTCAGATGTGTAAGTTACAATGTTCTCAGTTTGCCGAGGGCCAGGTGGATTCCATCATCCACATGTTAAATATCATGTTTTAAGTTTATTCTTGGGTGTATTGAAGTGATCGGACAAATGAAGGAAAGGTTAAATGATGGCTGTCAAAATCTACAAACAATTTGTTAACTTATTTGTACGGTAACAACAGGTCATTGTGGTGTGAATTTACTCCCCTTAACTCCCAATAATTTGCATTAATTTATCAACACTCTTCAATAGCATGATCAAGAATTAGAAATGGTTCCCTTAATTTACAGATAAACTGACCCAAAACAGTACTGCACATATAGCTTAACATATAATAAATCAATTCCCATTGAAATAAAGGTGAAGCCTTACCACATAATTTAATGATTTGATGAAAGTCAGAAACCCAACTGCTACGCAAAATATCAACTGGCAGGTGACATGGTGGCTTGCGTAATACGTCATTACAAGAAACATCGCTACCGTACGCAAATACATGTATAAAATGCATTACCACAAAGAAATACTGTTTGGTAACTACATGTGTATTTAAGTGATGTGTATTGACAATTGTGCGTTTCAGCCTATTTGAATTTGCATAAGAGGTCTTAGACTGTATCAATTGTACATTAAACACAGTTTGTGGTTAATCTTTTGGTGCCATCCTTTGACGTCACAATTGTAATTCGATTTTAATGAAACTTGAAATGCATGTTTATAACCTAAAGATCTTGATTCTTTTCGATATTTGCGCATATCAAATTGTAACTTAATGAATTATGGCCTTTGATTGTAGAAAAAATCACTTTCGGTATTGCTTGTCCTCTATCCATCTCTCAAAAATGTGGGCGTATCCTGCCTGGCAGTGCCAGCTTACTATCTTTCAACATTTTACAACACAATACAACGCTCATTTCCATAGATATCCTAATCAACATAAAACGTATCAAGCCCAAGCTAAACCGTGATGTTGGACTATTTATACCAAGGGCCTATGACCAACTCATACAATGATTCTAATAATTTATTTCTATTTCAGCACTTATCCGGTTTTCACAGTGTAATTTCACTTTGCCCATATCTTGACTTTCAGCACTTATCCAGTTTACAGCCTGAAGATATATTTCCCATTTATTGATTTCGGTTTCTTTCTTCCATGTTTACACTAAAATAATAAGGTGGTTTTTTTTTTCCCCCTCCAGCACTTCCTACTAATTGATCCCACATTTTGTTTCTTTTTCAGGGCCTACCCAGGTCTCATAGTCTTATTATTATACATTTTCCATATCTTTTTTTTCAGTACTTAACAAAATATTTTTACAACGGGAGATATGTTTCACAATGCTCTATTTTATATTTTTTTTTTTTTTTTTTTTTTTCAGTCTAATAACACACATTTTTTCAATATATCTTCCATGGTGGTCTGTTCATTGAATTGACATATTTTATAAACTTGTTTTTAATTTTTAATTATCAATATTTTCTTTACACCAGCATCAGTGATCACTCTTGCTTTATTGTTTATCTATAGCTCATGTTAATTGGTTTTCCATTAAAAGTGTTAATACACTGATCTTTGTATATAACAGCATTCAACAAGAGATTTTCGTTGTGTAGGTTTAGTTCTTAATGGCCCCCTAATCAAAGGTGTTAAGATCTAATTGGATTGGATTATAGTCTTTGTTGCATTATTATTCTTTGTTGCATATTCTGTATATATTTGCCCACACTCACATATTTTGTATCATTTGCTTGATAAAGACGAGAGTATCCTCGTCGAAACGTCGCTTAGTATCAAACTCAGTAATTGGGTATCCATAAAATTGTACCTTGTTGTTATCCTATAAAGACTTCGGAAAACGTGATTATTACTATGCCCCGTGTCTGCACTCTTCTTTCTGGTCGTAATATTCATGATTTTCAATGTTAAATAAATTTTAAAATGACCAACACAATGCTCTAAGTTTGACATATATTAGGTAATTAGTCGGAGCTACAGGCCCCGTAACTACCGCTTTGCAAAACTGAAAGTATGATGACATCATGCTTACGTCAGTCTCGTATTCACAACAATTTCTGCACAATAAAGCATAATTAAAAAGTATTGTGAATGCTCAGAACAGGATAATTTAATAGGTCTGTTTTACATGCGTTTTTAATTCATTATGTGTGATTTTAAAGTCATGACAATGATGGTTATGTATCCAATGTGGACAAAATTACAGCAAGGTAATTCAGACCACGTGACATATCAACATTATGTCGTCAGCAGTTGGAATTTGTTTAGCACACGTAAAGGATCGTACATGAATGGTGTTGAAAATATTATCAACAATACAATTCATGCTGTGCAAGATTAGTAACTTGCAAGTTATGCACAAAATATGAATACAAAAAATAATGATATTTTCCAAATGACCATAACCACCCAAGTTTAATAACCAAATAATGATATTTTCCAAAATGACAATAACCACCCAAGTTTAATAACCAAATAGCTAGTAATGTAAATAGGCTATCACGGCAAATTAAAAGTAAACTGTTACATTTAATAAATATTGAGTATATGTAACTGCTCCTCAAATGACCAAAATTGCTAATCAAAAGTTGATTTGATTAGCAAAAATTTATTAAAACTGTTTCGCACTGCTAACCAATTGTCGACAGTTATTTTTTTCCCTGTCAAGGAGTAAAAGTTATTTCTTCCCTACCATTTACAAACAATACGATTGAGTTTAGTATCCAAAATTAAATACCAAAACAGTCAAGTTTCAGGTTTTAATTACCCTTGAGTCACAGACTCATCCGGAAAAACAAAACGAGTACTAGCTATTTCTTTTATACAATTAAATTGTGTACAAATCTTAGTATTACTGTAGTTGGAGACGACATCACCAATGCCAGTTAACTTGTTCACAGGCAAACCAGTCCAAATGAAAAGTCTAGTTAAGTCCTACACAGACTCCACAAATATCAAAATTTGTTAGTTGAGCTGTCAACAAGGCATTAGTTGACTCATCCACGCAACATAGGTTAATTTCGATATATAGAAATTTGTTGATTAAATCATCCACATGACATTGTTTAATGTTAGGACACAGAAAGTATTCATAGTCAGTATCATTTAGTGTACTGGTAGTGCTTTATCATCATACCAATGTGGTTATAATAGTGTTTGATATGAGTATAATTTTCTTTACATCAATTAGAAGACTATCGGCAAGCTAGAGCATAAATAAAAAGCACAAAATAAATCACTTTATATCCAGATTTCATTATCTAACCAATAATGTGCGATAATACTTTATTACATAAATATATCGGTGAACGTTTCTAAAATCATAACACCAATTAACAAACAATATGAGTATACTTTATTAAAAAGACCTTGGTGAACTAATCTCGGCCGTGAACATTCAACCAAACTAATTGATTATTTGGTAAATAAAACAAATGAAAACATTTGTAAACAATTGACAAGTAAAACTTATTGTCCCCTGCCTTTCGATGTAAATAGGGCTAACCCTAAGTCACTAATCCGAACTTTAACCCTTTACCTAGCCCTAACCCCCACAATCCTTGTCAACAAGTCCTGTTTACATCTTGTGACCTTGATGAAATCTGCAGGTGGTCTTAATATTTAGATCTAATGCCTCACTGGGAGATTTCCCAAAAATGTCCAGAATGCTCTGATAAAGTATTGCAATGAAATTTAGTAGAGGACATAAAAAAAATAAAAATATCTCCAAATAAACTCGAACAAAGAATGTCCAGTGTGGGAATTGCCATACTCCCCAGTGTTTCATTTGATTATAGCTATAAATCCCACTAAACACTGCTTTTATGGAACCAAATTTCTGTTCCAAATTATGACTGGTCAATAGTTCGATTACCAACCAATAGCTAACTAGGTAACAATAATGATTACATTTCAAACATAGCTCCACATTGGAACAAAAAATTTTACATAACGTTACGTCATGACTAACGATGGACCAAATTGTTGAAAAAAATGAGGCAAAGCGAGAGCAGGTAAAATCGAGTCTTCAAAAGGAATTGCATTCCTGTTCCTTTTTATACGCCCACATTTTCATGTGGACGTATTATGTCGTCGCCCCTGTCCGTCCGGACGTCCGTCCACAATTGTTTGTGGACTCTCTACAGGTCACAATTCTTACCCGATTTTGACGAAACTTGAAATATAGGTTTATCCCCCAAAGATCTCGGCTGCTTTCGATATTGGCACGTATCGGATCAAAACTTCATGGATTATGGCCCCTGATTGTACGAAAAATCACGTTTTTAGCTTGTGGACCCTATAGAGGTCACAATTTTGAACCGATTTTGATGAAACTTGACATGCATGTTTATATCCCAAAGATCTTAGTTCCTTTCGATATTTGCGCCTATCGGAACGTAATTTCCTGAATTATGGCCCCTGATTGTCCGAAAAAACACCTATTTTAGCTCATGGTACCTCTGGAGGTCACAATTATTATCCGATTTGAAAAACCGTTCGATTATATCACCGTTACACCTTAAGGACGGTTGAGTTCAAATTTCGGAAAAATCGGACCAAAATTACCATCCAAAATGGCCGCCGTTCGTACGGGAATACTGTTAAAAAATGGTATATCAAGGTTCTGGACCCTGTAGAGGTCACAATTTTTATTCAATTTTGATGAAACTTGAAATGTATGGTTATAACCCATAGATCTTGGTTCCTTTCGATAATTGCGCATATTGGATTGTAACTTCCTGAATTATGGCCCCTGATTATACGCAAAATCGCCTTTGTTTAGCTTGTGGTCCCTCTGGAGGTTACAATAATTATCCGATTAAAAAAATCGTTTGATTATATCACCGTTTCACTCTACGAAAGGTTGAGTTCGAATTTCGGTAAAATTGGACCAAAATTGCCATACAAAATGGCCGCCATTCGTACGCGAATACTGTTAAAATATGGTATATCAAGGTTGTGGACCCTGTAGAGGTCACAATTTTAATTCGATTTTGATGAAACTTGAAATGCATGGTTATAACCCAAAGATCTTGGTTCCTTTCGATATTTGGGCATATCGGATTGTAACTTCCTGAATTATGGCCCCTGATTATACGCAAAATCGTCTTTGTTTTGCTTGTGGTCCCTCTGGAGGTCACAATTATTATCCGATTTAAAAAATCGTTTGATTATATCACCGTTACACCCTAAGGATGGTTGAGTTTGAATTTCAGAAAAATTCGGAACAAAATTGCCATACAAAATGGCCGCCGCATGTACGCGAATACTGTTATAAAAAGGTATATCAAGGTTGTGGACTCAGTATAGGTCACAATTTTGATTCAATTTTGATAAAACTTAAAATGCATGGTTATAACCCAAAGATCTTGGTCCCTTTCGTTATTTGCGCATATCATATCGTAGCTTTCTGAATAATTATGGCCCGAAAAATCGCCTATGGTCCCTCTGGAGGTTATGATTATTATCCGATTGAAAAAAAGCTTGACTCTATCACCGTTACACCATACCGAAGGTTGAGTTTGAATTTCAGGGAAATCGGACCATAATTGCCAGACAAAATGGCCGCCGTTTGTACTCTAATAGTGTTAAAATATGGTATATCAAGGTTGTGGACCCAGTATAGGTCACAATTTTGATTCGATTTAGTTGAAAGTTGAAATGCATGTTTATAACCTAAAGATCTTGATTCTTTTTTGATATTTGCGCATATCAAATTGTAATTTAATGAATTATAGCCTTTGATTGTAGGAAAAATCACTTTCGGTTTTGCTTGTTCTCTAACCATCTCTCGAAAATGTGGGCGTATCCTGCCTGGCAGTGCCAGCTTACTATCTTTTTTATTATATATTCTAGTACGACATGGTGTATGCATATATATATATGGATATGAGGTAGGATTCTTGTGATGGAACGAGAAGAGTAGACACACTCTCTCAAAAGCATAAAAATCAGAAGCCAATCCAGCAATGGGCAGAGAGGGATTTCTCGGGCCATTGCTTTAGGAATATGGGGAATTGCTGGCATGTATCTCTACTTTAACAAGTGTATCCAGTTTTAACATACATGTACATAGATTTTAGTAACTTGATGCTTATGTAACAGTTATTTTCTTTATTTCAGGTTACAAGGGGTTCTTATATCATATAGCAACATCAAACTGTTACAGCCATTGAGTTTAACACATGATGATAAACCTTATCTCAACTTTAAAATACAAGCAGACTTTATTGTTTTCCGTCCCTTCGATGGATGTATTTTAAAGGGTGTGGTCAACAAGACGAGTCAAACTCATGTTGGATGTCTTGTTCACAGACATTTTAATGCTTCGATACCCAGGCCACGAAAATATGGAACCTGGAAAGGCAGTGAACTGGAACAAGGAGATGAATTTTCCTTCAAAGTTACATCAGTTTCTTCCAATAATAAAGTTTTATTCATTCAAGGTACATTGACAGATGAATTGTAAGTATTTACTACCTATCAATTCATATTTCATGTTATATTTTGAAAATTCTCTTGTACATTTATTTATACATATCTATACCAGAGAAAGAAGGGGGACAAAAAGCAGGAGTTGACTTTTCTAGAAGCATTTTTTCCCAGGAATCCGAAAATGGTGGGTGATTCAGTCAAGTTAGGGAGCGTTCAGGAGTTATTGAGGTCCAAAGGTCACCAGAAGTTAAATGGGCTGGCTTATGAATTTAGCCACGTCTTCTGATGCTGTCTGTCACTGATTTCTTGTTGGAACGCAGTCAGATCATTATGACTTAATTGAAAAAGTCAAAAGGTCACCGATGTCAAAAAGTCAACTCCCGCTTTTTGCTTATCTCTCAGATAATACCCCCCCCCCCTTCTCCCTCTGGTCTAATCTGCATCCTAGTGATTGATAATTAGTAATTAGGCCTTACAGTTTATTATACTTCTAGGTGGGGTAGGTGGCTAAATGATTTAACACACATGCTTTAGATCATTAAGGCTGTCATTGAATAGTGGTGTGATTTTGGTTCACGGCTTGTACCTGATTAGGAAAAGTGTTGTCTGTTCAATCTAGTGGGTTTCCTCCCACTGCTAAAGACAACTGCCCGGTGGACATAAAACCCCATCTCTCTCTCACTCAATGTATACTAATGTATAGTAACTAGTACTTTCTACACATGACAAATTCAAGATACATGTATGTCTGTGCTGTTATATACTTGCAAGGATTCTGTCAGGTTTGTATACATGTATCATCATGTATGCCAGAAATGTCGATCAGGAATGCTGAAAGTCTAGATATGGTGAACCAACTCAAAATTCCAAAAATCTGAGATCTTAAACAAAACTTCTTCTTTTTAAATTAGCCTTAAATTTATAATTTTAGAAACATTTGCTCTTAAAAGCTTTTTTACATTTATATTATTTACCATTTATAGTGCTGGATTTTATATGAAGAAACTCTTGAGTGAGACAAATGTGTAATTGTCTTAAAACAATAAATATTATTATTAAATCAGTTAAAGTATTATAAACCTACCATGTGCCTTGATTGACCACTTAAATCTAAGATATTTCTTTCGTGGTTGTGGTTGTGGTTTTGTCAGACATTTTTAATCCCCTGATGTTAGCTGATAGCTATGGAAGGATAACGTTGCCAATATTATTTCAGTGTTCACAGTGCAGAAACTGCAAATTTCAGTTGTTCAAAATACATATTTTAGTATTACAATTTTTAATTTGCATTGCTCAACAATAGCAATGTCTCAGTGTTAGAATACAAAATACATTTTTCAATAATAGATAATACAGTAATAGTTATTTGGCACATTACACTTCTGCATTCTGCATTTTGCATAATAGTCACATGCTTAATAGAACATTGCCTAGTAAAACATATACCTTATATGTGATCTACGAAGAACCTCATTTGCATATGGAAATAAGTCTGGACTATGATGGAAATTAACAAAGTTAGCACAGATATTCCTAGCGCCAATAAAAACCTAGATATAATTGTTACCTTTATATTAGAAATGAAACGTCACTCAGTAATAAGCAGTAATTGTATTCCATAGATAGAATATATTGTGCCTTGTATACTGCAGTTCAATCACAAAGAGTTTTTTTATATGCCCACATTTTCATGTTGATGTATATTATAGTGGCCCCTGTCCGTCCATCCACAAATGTTTGTGAACACTCTACAGGTCACAATTTTAATCAGATTTCTATGAAACTTGAAAAAATAGGTTTATCACCATAAGATCTTGGTTCCTTTCAATATTGGCATGTATCGGACAATTTTGAACCGATTTTGATGAAAATTACGATGCATGTTTATAGCCCAAAGATCTTGGTTCCATTCAATATTTGCACATATCAATTTTGAAACTTCATGAATTATGGCCCTTGATTGTAGGAAAAATAATCAAATTCTTTCTAGCTTGTTCTCTATCCAACTCTTGTATGTTGGCTTATCCTGCCTGGCAGCCACTGGTTTATCAATATGTTTACATTTGTAAAAAAAATTACAACATTCTTTTCAATACATTAGAATTTTATATATTCTTTTTACTTTTGAAATATATTTCAATTTCTTGCTTGATGAACATTTAACAATTCATTCCATTGACATCAGATATCCTAATAATATAACATGTACATTAGCTGATCAAACCAAATTAAGTATCTTAGGAATTCTTGATTAAAGGAAAAGAAGTACAAAAAAATTAACAAAAAGCGTGAATTTTGTCAAATATGAAAATTACCTTTGACTCACGGCCCATTATATTGTATTTATATATCATACATGTATGCTAACTACAGAGAAACACATTAGTTGCTCAAACCAAATTAGGTATCTTCTTATGAGTTCTTGTTGGGAATGTCCTCTCTTTTTAAAGTCTAAAAATAGGACTGTAGGCTTGACACATCATTTAGCAGTGACTGAATTGAATATTTATATCTTTTTATGTAATATTAAAGGCCTTGCCATAACATGTGATGGTCATACTCATCTATAAATAACTATTATAATATTTTTTCAGCTACCTTAATAAAAGTCAGAGCAGTGTGACAGAAACAGTCAATACACCAAGCCAGAATATGGATATAGAAGAAGAAATAAGTGAAAGATTAGAGTCTACGAAAAGTTCCAAAAAAAAGAAAAAATCAAAGAAAACAAATGAAAAAGACACAACATTGATAACGCTGGAGACCACTCAGGACGCCAATGAGAGTGAAATTCATGAAAACCTAGATTGTGTAGAATCATCTCAAAGATCTAAGAAAAAAAAATCAAGACATAATAGTGAAATAGATGTAGAAGTGCCTGAAGAGACAGTTTCTTTTGTAGCTAGTGACAATGAAACAGTTCATGAACCAAACAAGAATGTAGAGGAAGAATGTACAGAGTCATTTAAAAAATCGAAGAAAAAGAAGAAAAAATTAACGGAAAGTGATGAGCTTGATAATTCATTGTCTGTAGATAATGTTTCTTCCGCAACATTAACACTAAGTGAGAAAAAGAAACGAAAAAAGAAAAAGGTCAAAGACACTGATACAGATAGTGGCATTGTAGACACTGAGATTCCACTGACAAATATACTTGATCAAGAAGAAAGTATATTCAAACATTCGGGTATTAAAAGGAAATTGAGTTATTGTGACAGTGCTGTGGAAAGTTCTGTTGATGAACCTTCAGTTAAACAAGCCAAACATAACAATCACATGTGGGTGGATGGTAGTGCTACACACAGTGCTACACACAGTGATACAGACAACTATAGAAAATCTAGTAAGAAAAAGAAGAAACATAAGCATATACATAAAGAGTAATTTGTTAAAGGGTGCTAAGAATACTTTGTATGATACATGTATATGTACATGTAATTACAACTAGATCTTCAATCATGGTTTTAGTTGGTTAATTCATTATAATATTTAAAGAATTGATAATCAAATTTGAATATATTGAAAATTTCAGTCAATTTACATTAATTTATGAATAGGTGGAATTTTGACAATAATTGCCGTTTCTAAGATATAAACAAAGAATCAATTTTACATGTTTTTATTAACCAAATAAATGGCATGAATGGTCTTGCTATAATACATAGATAATGTAAGATGAACATATTGAAAATTTCATTCAAATTACTTTATTCTGAGTGTAGTTACACATGTATCATTGTTTGAGGTTTAAAGATATGGTATTGATTGTTTATTATCGATATCGTACTTGTTATTCAAGACTTAAGTCTTTATTCACCATTTTTAAATTAAATCATTAAATGGCGATTATGTTTCAATATGTTGTGATTATAGGCTTTTCATGTGAATAATGCCTAAATAATAGTTTATATAACATTTGAAGCTGAAATAAAAACCTGTGATGGGCAGATTACCTCTTACATGTACAAAAAATGCATCTTTAATAAATGATTTAAATAACATTTGAAATCAGAAAAAATACTTTCAATAAGTGTATCTCAATTTTTTTCTGCCAAAATGGATGATAATTTTTATATAAAAAAATGTTCCTTTATTTTTTTGCCAACCGAAATATTTTATCTGCCAAAAATGTGTAATAGGTTGGCCTATTATAAAACAATTACCGATATAATTACAATATACAACAACTTATAAAATCTGTCATTAAATAGTACATTAGCACAGTCAGATTTTTTTTTTGGTGACTTTAATCTATTTGGACACCGTACTGCAGAATATATTTTCTTTTTTTGTATCTTCTATTTTAAATTATTATAAAAAGAATGGCCAACTCTTTATTAAATTCGTAACTAATGTATTTTAATTTAAAAATTACAGGAATAGAAGTTAGAAATTAGACAATAGCACGTTATAAATTTGAATTTAATATACCGCCATATTAGATCCATCGTAACCATTTATTAATGAAAAGGAATATAGATTGACTATGTCGAGTACCTCAGTAGCAAAACTGTTCCAGCAAGTTTTTGAAAAAAATATATTAAAAACTCATACCTGTAGAGCAATTACCAGACTTGAATGGCAGCAGCAATAACTCAGAATTTAGAATAGGTCTATCCAGTTCTAGGGCATGTATAAAAGAGAAATCTCATAAAATTGGATTGTAAAGTGATGACAATACCATGGACAGGGACAGATATGAATGATATGGCATTAAGTAGGTTAGGTGGCTGAATGGTTAGCGTTTGCGCATTGTATCAAAGGTCTGTCGTGGTTTCAATTCCCCAGTTATAGATGACTTTGTGGGTTGCCTCCCACTGCTAAATACCCCTATGCAGGTGAATTATTGAAATGGAATGGAACCACATGTTACTCCCAAAATGACCTTGTTTGTGTCAAGTGGATTCTAAACCCATTTCTTTTCGCATTGAGGAGTGGGCGTATAAAACTAAAGGTTTAATTTAGTAGAAGTCCTTGAACATTATAATACAAAATCATTCCTGCTAATTAGAGTTAATGAAACTGACAATAGGAGGAAGGATTATTGTAAAGAAAACTTTGTCACTGTTGATTGAGCAGTAGTCTTGTACTGACCAGAACGGATAATTGCTTGATAATGACTAGAGAAGCCTAGTCAAAGGCTCAAAGCATCGCTCAGTAATGAGCAATAATTGTATTGCATAGAATTATAACCTGAATAATTGTGACTAATCAAGGGTGTGGATTATCAGGTCTTGAATTAGAGGGCGAGGTTTACAATTTCTAAAAGTTTGACTGTCGATCATATTTGATAACATATGATTATACTACTTGTCAGTGTGCACGGGTGCCGGAACGTACAAACGGCGGCCATTTTGTCTGTCCATTTTGGTCCGATTTTTTCGAAATTCGAACTCAAACCTTCCTTAAGATGTAACGATGATATAATCGGAAAATAATTGTGACCTCCGAAGGGACTACAATCTAAATAAAGGCGATTTTGCGAACAATCAGGGGCCATAATTCAGGAAATTACCATCCGATATGCGCAAATATCGAAAGGAACCAAGACCTTTGGTTAAAAACCATGCATTTCAAGTTTCATTAAAATCAAATTAAAATTGTGACCTCTATAGGGTCCACAACCATGATATACCATTTTTTGACAGTATTCCCGTACAAGCGGCGGCCATTTTGTGCGGCAAATTTGGTCAGTTTCCCGAAATTCGAACTCGACCTTACTTAGGTTGTAACGGTGATATAATCAAACGTTTTTTTTAAATCGGATAGTAATTGTAACCTCTAAAGGTTCCACAAGCTAAAATAGGCGAATTTTCAGACATTCAGGGTTCATAATTAAGGAAATTACGTTCCGATATGCGCAAAATAAATCGAAAGGAACCAAGATCTTTGGGTTATAAACATGCATGCCAAGCTTCATCAAAATCGGTTCAAAATTGTGACCTCGATAGGGTCCACAAGCTAAAAACGTGATTTTTCGTACAATCAGGGGCCATAATCCACGAAGTTTTGATCCGATACAAGCCAATATCGAAAGCAGTCAAGATCTTTTGGTGATAAAGCTATATTTAAAGTTTTGTCAAAATCGGATAAGAATTGCGACCTGTAGAGAGTCCACAAAAAATTGTGGATGGACGGACAGGAGCGACGACGTCCACATGAAAATGTGGGCGTATAAAAATATTGAAAGTTAAAAAAAAGTTATGGCATTTTGTAGATCGGGAATTGGAGACACTTATAAATTACTGACCGAAGCTAATATCTCAGTAATTGCAGAAATTGAAGTTCGATATGTACAGAGACAGTTCAGTTAGTTGTAATACAGGCTTTCAAAGTTGCGAGCGGGGCCATTTTCGTTCAAGGTCACATCAAAATATTGACATAACGGTTATTAACTAACCACGTAGACATCCCAGAACTTTGAAATCTTTATCCGATCTGTTCCTTGGTGTAATGAATACACGCAGAATGTTTTCATGTTATCTTGTTTATTTATTTGGTGACGGCTACTTTAAAGGACCTAAACTCAAAATCCTCGAAATCACGAATTATTGGTCAATTTAAATCAACATTGATGATGTAAACTAACAGGGAAAAGATGAGCTTCTGATATCCGATATTTAAGATAAAATAATTTTTTAACCATGGTACACGATTGCTTCAGCCCCAGTCGTATTGAGGGGCGAGGCTAGACACATTGCATCAAACCAAACGGAGTTATGTAGACTGGAATAACTAGACGCTAGAAATGTGCACTTGATTAAAATTGCTGGCTTATTTCGCCGAACATAACCGATTTGAAATTAGAGTAAAAACGGAAACCATTGAATGTAAATCAGTTTATATACATTCATATTACAGTATTATATGCGTGGCGACCCACCAGGCCCGAAGCCAGAAACCAAAATTTAGCCGACATAGGGGGGCGAGGAAGATAAATTTCCGACAACAAAAAATCAATGAACGAAGGTCATCGCCGACTGTCGTAAGCAGGAGGAGGGGAGAGTACGAAAATTAGAAGCTGTTTGAGTGAATTTAGGCCTCTATGACATGTAGGTGGCGAATGTGTCGGAAATTTAACAGTTTCCAGCCGACATTAACTATCTCTCGAATTTGAGAGGATATGTCGTACTAAAACGGTGGCTAAGTGGATAAGGCGCTGGTTCGCTAGCCTGGAGGTTGAGTGTTCGATCCCTGCATTGGCCGAGAAAGTTCATCTGGATTTTCCGGCGTGATTTCCCCTTGTCAGTGATGCAGAAGGAGGGCCTGACAAGGACAGCTGCCTAGTCGTTCGGATGGGACGAAAAACCGAGGTCCCGTGTACAAATTGGAGTGCACGTAAAAAATCCCTTGGCAGTTGGAATTCGATATAAGAGTAGGCCGTAGCGCCGCTGCCCGGGCAAAATTTCCCTCATTGCACACTGTGGCGTATGTCCGTCTTCAATTAGCCCAGGTACGGTGCTTAAGCGTAGGACGTTAAACCCCATTTCATTCATTCACTCTCCCGGCGAAAATGCGAGCATAGCTAACCAGCGATTTTTTTCCGACGCAGATAGAAAAATTCCGAGCTCACAGCCCCCCACCCCCAGTAGCCTCAGGCCTGCGACCCACTCTAATATGCGTTGCGACCCACTTTTGTGAATTTCAAAGTCCCAAATGTTAGCGATTTATCTCCTGTTGTTTTGGACCATACCATGTCACGGTCAAACAGGGAGGTCACGGTTCAACTGCGGAAAAGAGAATGAAATGTTCAGTGCCATATAGATCGTCACACGTTAATAATAAAAATACATTACGATATATAAAAACATAAGACCCACACACAGTGTTAAGTTTGTCGGTGACCGCCAGAGGCGGACCCAGGAAATCCTGGGCCCCCGAGAAATTTTTTGAAAATATCGGGGTGAATTGTGGCGCATATCTATTTTTTATACTGTTATTTAGGGGGGCCGGGCCCCTACCCCCCCCCCCCCCCCTGGATCCGTCACTGGTGACCGCTAATCAGTTACCAAAAATAGCAATTATATAACGTTGATGTTGTGATCTTATCAGGCTTCTGATATTCAATATTTTAGACAAAATAAACATTTTACCATTGATACACGAATCGTGTATCATTATGCGTATCCGAGTCATTTGAAACAAAGACTCAAAAAAATTATGTCAAACGGCATGTTCCTGAAGCAACGACTTCGAGTTTTACAACATCTGGCCGGTTCTGGTTTACTTCACAATTCCCGACATTATAGCTATGTTATCTGCAGACACGTTAACAGTAGCATCCAATCAGATTGTGGCATATCGGACCACGCGGAATCTAATTGGATCACAAGCTGGGCTTACATCCAATCAAACTTAGTGCCGAAATATGCAGAATATTACGCGAAGGGCTTGATAAGATGTACGTAGTTAAAGCGAGATCAAGCATTCTATTGAAGATGGCCAAGTGGTAACTACATATTCTGTCGGTATAGACGGGAAATCTTCACTCGCTAGAGATTGCCCTTTGATTGGGATTTCTGGCCTATTTTACCGAACATAACTGGTTAGAGATTATAGTAAAATCAGAAACGATTGAATATAAATCAGTTTATATAAATAAAATATACGTCCAGGTAAAAAATCTTCCACTTTACTTCATTATGACATACATTAAATCATATAAGCTAGCTGTCTGCCTTCTATGGGGTGGTAAAGTTCGGGGAAATAGATTTCTTGATTTGTAACACCAGATAAGTTTTAAATAAGTTTATATATTCCACAAATAACATATGGTACAGTTAAACAATAAATAAAACGCCTAGTCGATGTTGGTTACTCTACGTGTATATCAAAAACCTTGACCATAACCATTAAACACCAATTCCGTTGGTATAACACATAACTGTAACACAAAATATTTATGTTAGGCAAATGAAGGCCCTGAAAATATAATAGTTGCCATTATACATACATGTATATCCGTAACTAATAATTCGATTGGCTATACAATACTACAATTTTAGCTTGGAGTATTTAAATTACATAATCATATATCAATCACACATAAAACTCACAGTTCGCTTTCACAGTCATTTATTACAAGTTTAACTAATTAGCTTATCTATTCGTGGAAAAGAGCCGGTTTTACCTTGGAGTACATGTATTTGAATAAGATAATCAAAATAATCATATCAAACAAACATGCAACTCACAGTTCGCCTTCACAGTCATTTATTACAAGTTAAACTAATTAGCTTACCTATTTGTATAGAAAATAGCCGATGTTGACCTTCGCTAATCTGTAACATGTGGTAATGATGCGTGCATGTAATTTAGTTTTATCCCAGCTACACTTAGAAGATGGCATTTAGATGGGTGTTATTGTCCAATAGACATGTCCTGAGATCATTAGGACCCAAGACAGAATTAAAGTTGAGGAGCCTGTATCAAGGTCTAGACGGGCCGTGGTACTAAAACTCATTTTTGCGGACCGATCTCCCTTGCGCGGTTAGTTGGAAACACAAGCCATTCTTGCTATAATGGAGGAGCGAGACTTTTACGGTGGTTGCAATTAATGCACACGACTTGTCAAACATACAAAGACTAATATCTTCGCTGGCAATAGAGTAATTTGAAAGACATTTTCAAATTATTTATTTTACATTATCTTTTTTCTATTAGGCCTGTATCAAGGTCTAGACGGGCCGTGGTACTCAAACTCATTTTTGCGGACCGATCTCCCTTGCGCGGTTAGTTGGAAACACAAGCCATTCTTGCTATAATGGAGGAGCGAGACTTGTACGGTGGTTGCAATTAATGCACACGACTTGTCAAACATACAAAGACTAATATCTTCGCTGGCAATAGAGTAATTTGAAAGCCATTTTCAAATTATTTATTTTGCATTATCTTTTTTCTATTAGGCCTATAGCGAGAATGGCTAGCTCTTTATCCAAATCTTGCATAATGTATCTTTAATTACTCACACATGTAACATAATTGTACAGTATTTAGTATTAAAGTAGTTCATCACTCTGTGTAACCGAAGCAAAAAAAATATCATTGCAGAGTCGTGCTGTGCAGGTAGTCAATCATAAATGCAGAAACAAAAGAAACGGGTAATGGTTTATAACGCTCAAATTCGATGAGATTTCCTACCTGGGTATAGGGGAGAGAGCGGGGGTGGCTGTGCCCTCCCTTCGGAAAATGTGCCCTAGGATTTCGACAGAGTTACCTTAAATATTCAAGGAATGCCCACCCTAATGAAATAAAATTGTTCCCCTATTTTCTGCTGTCCATCCCTTGTTCCAACAAAATCCAGAGATACTAAAAACCAATTGCATTCATTGTATACGTCAAAATATGTCCGTTTTTCATGATGATGAAAGGGCCCCATACAGACTCAATCAGACCCTCATTTCCACAATTTCCACGGATGACTTCGAGAATAGATTTCATAGCCGGATTAATATTCCCATAATGTTCAGAGTCTTAACTTTTATTTTTTTATCTAAATGAATTTAATTTAGGAAAATTGCAACACAGGCAACGGGGCCTGGCTCTTTAAAAATAGTATCTTGATCGTCATCTTGCTCTTTGGGTTATTAGTCTACTTTCAATTCTATTCACCCCCCCCCCCTCATTAGAATCGAATAAAATTAATGATTACCCTTTGTAAGGAGTCCCAGTCCCTTTCTCGTTGCTCACAGAGTTCTAGATAGCAGCTAACTATGTTCAAGTTTAGATCTTTAGGACATAATCATTATCCTTTAACAAAGTGTCAATGTATAGTATGTCATGGCTAACATGTATGTCAAATCGATTTTACCATCCTGCCCCCTCCTCTCCTATTTCAAGTGCTCCAACTTTGGTCTGCGTATAATTACAAGATATGTTATATATATCAGGCTATCTTTACCCGCATTCGCAGGCATGATCAGATTTAGTGACCCGGGAAAGGCCTGAAACAGCTGCTCTATGGCGCTTTTACAATAAGACAATTCGAAAAATCAAACCCTAACCTATAATATACATGTAAAAAGTATATTAGTAAACTTAAAAGATATCATAACATATAGGAGAACAATTAAAAGTATTTCAAAAAGAAACAACAACATATAAAAAAAACCCAATAAAATGTTTGTAAAATTATAAAAAGGCTAAAATATGTTAAGAGCTAGGTAAACTTATAATCAATTAAAAGCTTTAATAAATAACTCTGTTTTAAGATTCTTTTTAAAAATACTGAAAGTTGGGCTAGTTTTTGTGGTGATGGACATATCATTCCAGCGTTTAGGAGCTGCCACTGAGAAAGAGCGTTCACTAAAAAGAGATTTGGATTTTGAAACGTTGAGTAGGTGTTGGTTTACTGAACGTAGTTGACGTGAGGGTTCGTACTTTGATAACATATCATAGAGATAGACTGGTGATCCTGGACAATGTAAAGATAAATAAGTGAGACAGAGAACTTTAAAATCAATCCTATAGGGAATAGGGAGTCAGTGAAGCTGAATTAAAACTGGGATAATTACTAATAGGGTAGCGTGATGGTGTTAGTGACACAATTCTTGCTGCTTTATTTTATATTAGTTTTAAGGGGTATAGTGTTGTATCAGGAAGGGCAACTAATAGCGAGTTACAATAGTCCAAACGTGAGGTTATAAGAGAGTTTACTAGCATTTTACAGGTTTCAACGTTCAGATATGGTCGAATTCTACCGATCTTATATAGGCTGAAATTACAGGCTTTACATACTGACAAAATATGAGACTGCATATTTAATGATGAGTCGAACATGACTCCAAGGTTGCGAACACTGGGTGTCGGTCTTACATTTAAGTCTCCAATTTTCACGGAATCACAGTTTATATTCAGAACACTTTTACGCTTTGAAAGACGAATAATTATATTTTGTTCTTCATTTGAACCGTTCAGTGCAATGTAGAGCTGAGTGTCATCAGCGTATAAATGATAACTTATTCCATGCTGCCGAATGATATCACCCAGAGGTGAAGTGTATGCCGTAAAAAGTAAGGGTCCAAGGACGGAGTCTTGTGGGACGCCATATTTGAGTGTCTAAGGGTCAGATTGCTATCACCAATAATAACCATCTGTTTGCGAAATTCCAAATAAGACGAGAACCAAGATAGAGCAGATCCATCAATGCCAAAACGACGTTTAAGGCGGTTCAAGAGTATCGAAATGTCAATTGTGTCGAAGGCGGCACTGAGATCTAGTAGTACCAGAAACACCCATCCATTGTTATCCATTCCTTTGACAATGTCATTGTGTACTCGTACGAGCGCAGTTTCTGTGCTGTGGAATTTTTGTAAGCCGATGGTCTGTTCATGTTAAAGGGACAACCCCGAATTAAACAGAGGCTCAAAAATAAAAGTCTGAGAATGTATGGAAATAAAACGCCAAAATATAGGGGAATGGTGTATTTACCTTGTCTCAAATTTTAACTCAAAATATTGAGTCGTTTGGACGTGAACGCCAAAACTGCTTATCCGCACACGTAACCCTTTTAAGATTTCGGGTCAATTGTTGCGTTGGGTGACCTTATAACCGATTGCGGTTACTTGAGAGGGTTATGCAGTGAATAATCCATGTGCCGTACTTGATAGAGATAGGCAAATTTCAACTACACATTATTTTTTTTTTAAAAATGTTTGGTTTAATCCTGATACCACAAAATACACCCTGGGGCACCGGTCTCAAATTCCAGATGAAGACTGGTGGATTTAAGTCGATTAAAAACGTATCATAAATACTGAAGTAGTTGCCCGGTCCTTGACTCAAATATTTTAAGGGATTTTAACACAAAATTAAGCAGTTTTATTTCCAAAACAAATATCGGTAGTAGCCTTTAATAAATGTCTAATTCATTGTTTATATAACATATCAGGTCTAAAGAAAGACCCACAATAGGCAGATTTAGCTTTTGCATAATGTGTGTTTAACTTATTGGTAGTTTTCGTATTCGGTAAATTTATTGTCTCTTAGCATGCAATTTTACGTTTACGCACGTTATTTTGTAAACTTTCAGGTTAGAAACAGAAGTAAAATTACAGCAATTAAAGTATTTGTTTTTACCATAAAATGTTCGCAATATTTCTCAAAATGATAATTTTTTTACCAAGTTTCATTCTTTTTTTACAATAATTTTTAAATGGGCTAAATCGCTAACACTTGGGACCTAGAAATTCACAAAAATGTGTCGCAACGCATATAATATTGTAATATGAATGTATATAAACTGATTTACATTCAATGGTTTCCGTTTTACTCCAATATCAAATCAGCTATGTTCGACGAAATAAGCCAGCAATGTCAATTGAGTGCACATTTCTAGCGTTTAGTTATTCCAGTCTACACAACTTCGTTTGATTTGGTGTAATGTGTCTAGCCTCGTCCCTCGAGTCTCTCAATACAACTGGGGCTGAAGCGCATTATGGTACACCAATGTTTGAAAAAAATATTTTATCTTAAATATCGGATACCAGAAGCTCATCTTTTCCCGGTAAGTTAACATCATCAATGTTGATTTAAATTGACCAATAATTCGTGTTTTCGATGTCCAAGATTTTGGAAGATTTTGAGTTACCGACTTGGGCCCTTTAATGTAAACTGCGTAAAATTACATACTAATATATATATATATAGAGAGAGAGAGAGAGAATTTCGATATTGAACTGAAAATAGCAAAGCCAGAAGGTAATTTTACAGATTTACGTTTATTCACATTATTTTGTAAATTTACTTACTTATTGGTAAATTTACTGTCTCTTAATTTATTTTAGTATTTCATAGCAACGAACCATTCCTAATAACTATCTTCTAATAGTACTCATTCTAATTTATTAACCATATAGACAATCACATTTTGCAAAATTCCGTATATTGCATGGTATGTATATCTAATTTCAATTATTTATACGACCTATAACGTGTATTATTATTCATCGTACATTAATCAGATTGTAAGTATGTTCATAAATGTATAAAAAAAAATGTTTTGACTTTCCGGCCATAGGTTGTAATATCTCGTTATCAATCTAACTTGGCCATTGTTAGCTGTTCTGTCTCTAAATCAACAGACAGTACCGCAAGCTTACATCTGATATCCTGGAACCCGTATTGGCTTACATGATTAATGTTCCAAACAGGATTAGTCTTATGTTTTCGGTAAGCAACAACAAACGGAGTTTTAAATTTAAGCTTCTTATCCAGTTGAGATTTTTTTCTCTCACGAGGAAATTGTTTTTTACCTTTAAAAAAGGAGTGGGGTGGGTAAACGGAAGTTACACTCATTTTGATTTTTGTCAACATTTGTCTGTAATATTTTGTTTACTGATTTTAGGTGAATTTACAGGCCAAAGTTAAAAAAAAAAGCTCATAGTTATTTTCTATTTGCTGTTTTCAGGTAAAGTTACACACAAAGTCAAATTACAGAAATATTACAGCTGAATGTTTATTTACAGTAAATTTACTGGCAAATTTAGCTGCCAGTAAATTTACTGTAAATCTACCAGATTCTTTCTAACGGCGTAGACCTTGATACAGACTCTCTCACTCCAATTTTGTTACAACATTGTGCAATGGTGAAAGTTGAGACATTCCACATGTTATATTTCACTGAGCTTTAAATCACGACCATAATTTTCCAGCTTAGCCGCCTGATTAAGGTCTCCAATAACCGTTATTTTCGGAATAACGACGGACTGTTCATTATCAAATGGTTCACTGCATATCTGACAAACAGGTGCTACTGTATCCATTTATGTCTCAATATTTGAACCATTTTGTGAATTTTATTCGCCACCTGCTTCAATAGGCATGATCAGCTTCCGCAGTCGACATACACCTACGCCGCTGCCGCAGTGGGACATTCCAAAAAAAATTTACTTGATACTGGAGTAATGTCATTGCATTAGGTCTAAGGTAGGAGTATCATTAATCTCAGATCCCTAATCGGAAATACAAATCCTTAATTTGAATTTCTCCTATATTGACACAGGGGAATTACTTTATCACTAAAATATGTACACAAATGGATACAGCTAAGTAGAAAACGTATATTTTGACACCAAATTAGATCCTTATGTAAAATTTGAATTTTCCCGCCAAAACTCACACCCATCTTGAATAACTCCCAATATTTACCAAGTAGTAACACCTTTCACAACATTAAGTATGGAAATGTATTCAGTGACCCCGAAAATGTATATTTTGATACCAAACTCGATGATATTATGATAATTGGGTGGAAATTGGAATTTACAAGCCAAAACCAGCGGCCATTTTGGATTTTGGCCTCTCAATTTATTTCCCTTTGGCCATTTGATGGGTCTTTTTTTTTCGGTGACACTACTTGGTGTAATCTATCATTTAAAACCAAGAAAGCTTAGTTTGCACATTTCTGCCACAAACGTGAGATTTCAGCCTAATTCTGGCAGACTACGTAAAACAAAACTGTTAAAAGTATAGAATACATGACCTGACATTAATATACATAGTCTTCCTGGTATACATGTAGTTTGACAATGGGCAATATATGAATAATGAGATCAATAAAGTTCATAGACGAATTATGTAATCTGGCTACAATAAAACTCAACCTTTCATTAATTGGCATAGTCTTCCTGGTATAATTTGACACTAGAACCACACAGAAGTGGGTTAATTTAATGCCGATATATCAATTATGTAATATAGCTGTAAACTTTTTTATATCCACCATATTCTCTAATAATGTTGACGTAATAAGTGTCAATATATAAATATTATTAAGATTATTTAAAATTATTATAACATTAAAGATACATTATGGGAGATTTTTGTTATAGACTGTTGGCCATTCTTGCTATAACAGTTCAAAAGAAGATGATAAAAGAAGAATATAAACGTGATGACTTTGACTTTCCGATTGTTAACTTTCCATTTATTAGTAGTAACATTCCAATATCACCAGCTTATGGAGCGTTTGTGTCGCAGCTAATTCTTTACGCGAGAGCTTGTTCATTCTATTCTGATTTTTTGAGTAGATCGAGGCATTTGTCATCTAAGCTTCAACTACAGGGATACTTGCGAACTAGACTTATTAAAGCCTTTAAAAAGTTTTATGGCCGTCATGTTGACTTGATCGGTAAATATAACATGTCGCTCTCGACTATTATTCTACACATATTTAATTGACGGGTATACTATCTCCCTGATAATATATGTGTACTACATCGTTAACACTGTTCATCACGTGCATTTTGCATACCGATAGTTCATTGGTCTATCACGCTATTTTACCGAGATTTCGCCTAATAGATTGGATGCAGCTATGGCGGGTGTGGCGCGTCAGGCAGGGTAAGCTTACTCTTCCCGAACACCTGTTACCACTGTTCGTCGTGTATTTTGTACACGGTGAACAGTCCATAGGCTATGCTGATTACACTATTTTGCGATATTACACTATTTTGCCTATACCGTTTTTAGGACTTCGAATTTTGTCTAATGGTTTGGATTGTTCGTACTTGGTTTTATTTTATTGAAAATTTCAGTCAAATTACTTTATTCTGTACAAAGTTATTCGCGTTGTTATATTTAGCTAGAAATTGGGGTCAGATGTGTCTTCACCTTGGCCTATCGTTTGATTGACGGGCGTTAACTCTACCTACATAATCTCGATTATCAAGTAAAGTTTTTAATGCCACCGGAATATCGCTAAACAGCGGCCGCGCTAAGTACACTCTATCATATTGCCTCGATCTTACTGATGACGTAAACATAACAGTTAATAATCTCATCACAGTGCGCCATATTTGATTTAATTAATCAGTGAAATCCTATTGAAATCTAAGCTGTAGCCAAGCCATACGTGGGTCTACAGAGTTGATTTTGGGCTTGTTGTTTAAATAATGATCTAATTTATAATTTCTGTAACATCTGAAGCGTAAAATAACACTTCCAATACTCAGATTTAATACGGTGGGAAAGAGACAAATTAAGCATTTAAATCTGGTTTGAACATGTCGAAGAGGTATGCTTCATATTCCGTCTCTTGATAGTATTGTCAATTATAACTGCAAAAATACTTAAAATACTAAATTTAATGTTTAAATTATTAGCACAAGTATTTGAATGTTTAGCGACTTTCAAAACAGGATTGGTTTGTAACATTCACGCTACATTATTATATGCGTTGCGACCGATTTGTGTCCATTTCTAGGTCCCAAATATTAGCCATCTTGGCTCCTAAAAAAACTCAACCTGATTTATAGCATTCCCACAACCTACACAACTGAAATGAATTCAACACTATCAAGCTAGGGCCTCATGGGCTTCAATAGGACAGTAACGCTATTCCATATGGATGCTGGATGAACACTTTTCCAGGTCAAAAGTAGGCTAATATGTAAAGTGTTATCTAATTTTATGAAATTTTCCCTTTTTTACTCAATATCATTATTCGGGATTAAAAGCATTTCGGGATTTATATAAAACATTAGGTAAAATTGTATAAAGAGCTGACAGTTCTCGCTATTTTAGTTCAAATATAATGAAAAGCGAATATGCCTAGCCTCGATTGTCATACCGAGTTATACTGTATTACATTCCGTCACAAATAGCGATTGTGTACATAATATGAATTATGTTTATTCTGTTTATGTTGATAACTATGGTATTTAAGCTATTAATGAATAATAATTGAGACTAGCAGTAAATATGACTGGTAAACCAAGTCCAATTTAATGTTATCTGAGTTGAGGTTTTGGAAACCAATTGATTTATGGTTGATTTATTTAAAATTAAAGAAATTTAAATGCATAATTAGCTGCATGGCCAACCTATGACAAAAGTAGGATTCGGTTATTGTGGAAATATTAACAATATACATCATTTATTTGAGACATTACTTACTACGGAATAAATATGTATGATTTATAATTTATGTATATTGTTACTGTTCTAAGAAACAGTTACTCCAACACTGCTTCACGGAGTAAAAAATACCCTGTGACTGTTTTTGGCGTCACCCATCGTACGTCAGGGTTCATCCTTAACCTTCTGCAAGTTTCGAAACAATTTACCGATAATGTGTTTTCTCCTACACGTTACGAAATAATAACGGATGTACGCTAATGTGTGTAATTTTTTTTGTTTTTGTTACCTAAATCTCTAGATTTTTGGAATTGACATTTAAAAACCCAATAGCACATTATTAAACTTTAGTCATCCAAAAGAATTATAAAACCTCCGCCCTTTCACAAACAGTGTCCATTAACCTATTCAAATACCAATTTTTCGGATCACCCAGCGCCATGACAATTAGTTTTATTTTTAAATTTAGTATGTGAAATTTGACATGGTATAAATGAGTATCTTTGTTTTGCGAAAAGGCGTAATATGGGTCAACTAATTGCAGTGGCTCGGCGTGTAGGATGCTGGCTCGCTAACCAGGATTTCTACCCTTTTTAGTGTTGGCCGAGAAAACCGAGTTTCAGTAGTTGCGGTTTTGTGTGGCGAGGGGGGGGGGGGAGGGGTAGTCGTGCAAGTAAACTGGCTCTTGACAGTTGCAATTCGAAATAAAGACAAAATAAATTTAAGTCAAAATAAACATTTTACCAATATAGTAGCCCTACACGAATCCTGACAAACAGTGGCGCCATATTCCTTTATGGATAGCATGCACAATACTACTGTTATAGACTGGAATAACCAATTGCTGGAGATTGACATTTAACTGAGACTTCTTGCGTATTTCACCAAACCAGTTGATGTCCATTCATATTATATTTTTTTAAAGAATTATGCTGTCGTTCTTAGTGCTTTACATCCACTTCCGCAGAAGGTGATATCGCCGACAAGTCTTATTTTTTATTTATGTTTTCTTAGCGCCCGCGCAGGGGTCGTTCTAATAATACCAATATGTCATTTTACCGACGTTCTACTAATACCGATATTGGGATCACGGTGGCTAAGTGGATAAGAAGTTCGCTCGCTAGCCTGGAGGTCGGGTGTTCGAAACCTGCATTGGCCGAGAAAGTTCATCAAGATTTTCCGGCGTGATTCCCCTGAGTCTGTGATGCTGAATGCAAGACGGAGGGCCTGACGAAGAGTTGTCTAGTCGTTCGGGTGGGACAAAAAACCGAAGTATCGTGTACATATTGATGTGCACGTAAAAGATTCCATGTCAATTGGAATTCGATGTAAGAGTAGGCCGTAGTGCCGCTGTCTGGGTAAAATTTTCCTCATATCACACTGTATGGCGTATGCTTGTCTTCATTAGCCAAGTTCGGGACAGAACAGTAGGACGCTAAACTCTATTTCATATAGAGAACTGGGTTTAAAGTCATGCTAATTAAAGACCATTTAAATACTTCTACAGTGTTCGTCTACTTCCCTGGTAATATATTTGAGTCTGTTGTCCAAGAGACGCTATTGATCACAGTCAAAAGGTGTGGAATCTTTGTCATAAATCAGGATCACGGTGTCTAAGTGGGTAAGACGCTGGCTCGCTAGCCTGGGGGTCGGCGGCTCGATCCCTGTGTTGGAATTCAATATAAGAGTAGGCCGTCGCGCCGTTGCCCAGGTACAATTTCCCTCATAGCACACAGTATGGCGTATGTCCGTCTTCGTTAGTCTAGTTTAGAGCAGAACAGTAGGACGCTAAACTCCATTTCATTTCATTTCATTTGTCATAAATCAAATTGAGATCATTCGGTCGTTTGGATTCAATGGCTAAGTAGAAGGAGGGCCAATAATCGTTGTTGTGGATAATGAGTTGATGTGGAAAGTTACGGAATTGGCTCTATAGGTTACAAACTACTTCCCAATAGAAGGCGTGACTTAATCAAACGCCTATAAATATGGAAGAGTAAATGGCGTAGAGCAAGATAATCAGAATATATTACCAATATTCTCTATGTATGTAAAAGCAGATCTTGAGGGAAATCTACATTAACGAGTTTGTGATATATAAATTCAGATATTGGCATAGATATTGGCACCGTATTAACCATAAGCAGTATGGTAAGTCTAATTCTTTATATTAAAGAGGCATTGTCCATCTGCAAAGGGAAATAATTGTAATTAGCTTCGAATTTTATATTTAATCTAATGTCAGATTAAGGTATTTTGCATAAGCGTTCATTAAACAAATAAGAAATAGTAGAAGTTATATGGGCTATTTTCACAAAAAACGTACAAATAATGGTAAAGACAAATTTTGAAAAGTAATTATGAATTTTTATGGAAATTTTCACTGTATTCTTTAGGCTTATAACTCAAGAGGATGTATATGCAACAGTCATGCAGGATCAAATTTGTAAGATTGTCTTTACAGTTTTATCACGTAAAAGACCATGTAAACAGTAAAGACTTAAAGGAAAAGACAAAAATTTAAAATCAATAATTTTGCTCTAGTTGTCTAAATAAATGTTTGGATACCATTAGAAAGATATTAGAAAGTAATAACGGATTATAATTTTAAAAAAATACTTTTTGTTTTGTCTATTTCAATGTAAGAAGTCTTTTTCGTTATCGTTATTTGTAACAGAAAAAACATGCTTTGACTGTCTGAACTCATTCACATTGCATAAAAATGCATGATATTAACACAGTGCTTTGCATACCTTATTCCCTGGTTTTCTGAGTGAAAACCTCTCAACCAGTCCGTGTTTTATAACTTGGAATTGACCAACAGAAGAGACTTGTGCGACAACCACGTGCGGCCAACTTAATTGTTTGTATTTTCCTATTGTAAACTGTTTCTTTCTATTATGTGGCATTTTCCTGCTTGACCATAACCCTTTTCCTACTTGACCATAACCCTGTCTTTGATTTAATAGGGACACCTAGCGACATACTTGATAATGTAGCATATGGTTAACTCACTAACAAAGCATTAACGAAAAAGACAAATAATTTGAAAGTTCAATAGAACTGACTGTGTTATTGTTCTCAAAATTTTGACAGAAATAATATTTTATATGGCTGATTTCTATTTCTTCTTTAAATAGTTAATATAATATTTTATTCGGCTCTATTGGAGGACTTATTGAATAGCACAGTCAGTTCTATTGAACTTTCAATTTGAGAATGAGAAGTTTTACCACCTAACAGAATGGACATTTTGACCACATAATTTGATATTCTGATTTTATTTGATTAATAATCATGTCAAAATATTTTTCCAAAGAAGGGACTTCCATGCTGATGTACAATATATGAGTTTTTGGGACGGTACGAAGAAAAAATATATCATATATATTGGGTAAACCGATTTTTCCGTTATTTGTTCGTTTTTGTGAAAATAGCCCATAATATGATCTATCTACATAAGCGTTAACGAAATTTCTCCAAACTTGGGTAAATCAGGCCCGGTGGAATGGGGCTAGGAGGACCTTACCCACCCCCGCAATAATTTGGCCAAAGTATTCGTTTCTCCCGATTATTTCAAGCACATAACTATTCAATAAATAACATAACATAACGTTTTATTTAAACATGGAAGTTAGCTGAAGTGAGACTTCTAGAACGTAAACTTTCAGAAGAAGAAAACCCTGCTATGTTCTTTACGAGACCTACAGCTGCGAGGGCCGCGATAAGATAACTGAACGGCCGATCTTTATTTCAAGTCTGATGTATCTATGACATAAGTATTAGGTAATTAGAAAAAACGACGAGATAGAGGTTTATTTATACTCCTTCGTCGTATCCATCAAATAGTTTACTGCTATCAGTTATTATCATTTAAAACAAGCGGTTGCAAAGCAAGATATGCCCACATTTTGCAAGAAAAGGATGGGGAAGAGGTAGAATCAATAGGGCTTATCCTCTCATTCAAGATATTTTGATCCTTAACATATTTGCAACAGAATGGGACAGCAAAGGTACCCCCCCCCCCCCTGGAATATGTGCGGGTCTATACAATCCGCACATATTACAAATTTTGCGTAAAAACAGGGGCTATTGCTCTAGAATGTTAGGGGTGATGCTACCAAACTCGAACCCATTCAAAAACTTTTGATCTTTAACATACAGTTTAAGTTGCATCGTGAAAAGTCCACAAACTTCATTCATGTAAAAGTCAGGGGCAGGTGCGCACGAAAACTGAACTCCCCCAAGAACTATAGTGATACTTGTTTGAATGAAGTTTCATCTAAATCGAGTATATATTGTGACCTCTAGAAGTATTACATACTCTTATTATACTATTTTCGTAAAGGGGAGTGGCTATTTGACGGGGAAGTTTTGATTCGAATTTGAGGAAATAATTATGGTGTAATGCTGATATATTTGAACATTTTTGAAATAAGATACAAATTGTGACCTCTAGAGGGCCCATAAGCTAAAGACGTAATAATTCGTACAATCAGGGGGTCATAATCCAGAAAGTTACGATCCAATATCAAAGGCAACCCAGATCTTTGGATTGTAAATATATATTTTAAAGGAGCTAAACCGCTAACATTTGGGACCTAGAAAACTGGTTTACATTCAGAGGTATCCGTTTTTACTCCAATTTTAAATCAGTTATGCTCGTTGAAATGAGCCAACAGTCTCAATCGAGTGCAAATTTCTAGGGTCCAGTCTACATACGCCGTTTGATATGGTGCAATGTGTCTAGCCTCGTCCCTCGAGTCTCTTGTTACCAATGGGACCGAAGCGCATTGTGGTACACGATTCGTATACCAATGGTAAAATGTTTTTTTTTCTTAAACATTAGATTTCAAAAGCCAATCTATGCGCGTGGCGTTGTTGATGTTCTACGTCAGGATGATTTAGCTAAACTTGGACAGACAGATGCTCAGACCTGAATCCATTCGTCGGAATAACATCCATCAGAGGGATCCCCCCGTGCATAATCTTGACGATATGGATTAGGCACTACACCAGCAATTAAACAAGCTAAAGCAGGGTCAAAACCAGCTGTCAGAACAGGTGATCAGGGCGGGCAAAGGCTGCACCAGATTTGATTTTGTTTTTGCTGTTTTCTCGGCTCTATCTATGGACAGTTTGAACATGAAATGAAATGAAATGAACTGTGGGATTTCTTATTGACATATACCGGTCATAGTTGTTTGGATATTGTTTCACTGATTTGCATATTAAAACTCATATTAAAACATCTACTCAAACATAATTTTTTTTGTCTTTCTTGGCTAGTTCGGCATTTCCAATGTTCACGTCAGGAAGAGATTGAATTCCCTCCGAAACGTATAATAGCTAACATATACTGATCGATAACGAGCTGTTTTGATACCTTTTCTGAGCACAGTGTAACACTATTAGTGTATCACAGAATATCAGTTTTGTAAATATCAAATTTGTTAATATCAGTAACAAGAATATTATGAAACAGGCGCATAAATAAATAGACAGGTGCGTACAAGGTTCATTACTAAAGACTGGACCAACCATGGGTTCACTTCTTTAATAAAGCAACCATTCCTCTGTTACATAAACAGATAATAAGTGAAAAGTCACCGTACCGCAATTATCAACCGATTTCAATGGAACTTACAGATCACGATAACATTAATAATATCTCAGAGTACGCAAACTTCCGACAACTTTCGGGTAGCGGTTTCCGAGATATCAAGTTGCAACACATTCCATATGGCACGGCTACAGACCACAATTGTGAACCGATTTCAATGAAACTTGCAGATTATAATAACATTAATAATATCTCGAGCTAGCAAACATTTCGGCCACTTCCGGTTAGCGGTTTCGAAGATATCAGGTAACCACACATTTCACGTGGCACGGCTGCAGACCACAATTATCAACTGATTTCAATGAAACTTCCAGATTATAATAACATTAACATCATCTTAAACTAGCCAACATTTCGACCACTTCCGGTTAGCGAATCCGAAGATATAAGGTTACCACACATTTTATGTGGCACGGCTAGAGACCACAATAATCAACCGATTGCAACGAAACTTGCAGATTACAATAACATTAATAATATCTCAAATTAGCCATCGGTACAATAAAAACAGCGGCCATTTTCTCGTGCCCTTTCCAATGAATCAATTGGAGTGCACCGACAATAATAGGCTTCCAACCAAAACAAAACGAAGGTTGTGAAATTGTTATGGACATATCTCCAATATGAACACCAACTTATCACAGTTCTCTTTAATTTGCCGTGCGTGAAATTATAATGGGATATGGTTAATCACCACCTACATATTATTTTCTATTTACACTTAAATTGGGAATATATATCGTTGCTTTACGCTTGTGGATTATCAAAGAGACAGCACAATTTTTAATAATTGGTTTCTATGTAAGCAGTGACGATTTGTGGGCTGTTTATATTGTAGTTTAATATGTCTCATTGCCTCCAGGCATTTCAATAATACACCTACAAATAAAAGACCATGTAGAATAATTTCCGATGAATATTTTGCTGGATTGTTGAGAGAATATCAAGATATCCATTGGTTTAGAGCCTAGAGGGTTGAAACAAAAGAACCAATGCAGATTTATCAACGGTGTAGCTTGCAACGATCATTACTCTTCACTCGGGGGGGGGGGGGGTGATGGCCTAATGCTTAGGTCCAGCTGACAGATGTTTGGGCCATCAGTGTGGATAGAAAAAAATAATGGGGGAAAAGGAATCCGCTTGCGTTATGTGGAAAAGCGAAGTGCTCGCAGAAAAACCACATAGCTGGACCCGTGGATTATTTACATATTAAAAACTATTTGTGCAATAAGGTCCATGTGGTTAAAAGTTAAAAGTACTATAATACATTTCACAGCGTCGTTCGTTTGTTTATGGAGTTTAACGTCCACTTCCATCGGGCGGATATCAATTAAAAGTTAAAGACATTCCATTTGGGTTTTTCTTGTGCATGACTCTCCCCAGATAAACGTTACCTGAAAAGAGAAAGAAGAGCCAGCAGCAACACACAGAGCAAAACACGTAAAGCAAATTAAACCATTATAGAAGACAAAATACGTGGTATTTAATATAAATTAAATTGATTGATATGCACTGTCATTGTTAGTAATGGTTGTGTAGGTCACTATTCTTTTATATGGTCATTATTTTTATATTGTCATTAAACTATTATCGTGCAATAGGCTGATCCGCCATACTGTCCTACAACAATAGTTCCTTCATTTGTAACTAGATATGTAGTTCCTCATCTTAACGTTAATTTATCTGATATTATTAAAGCATCCAGGTGGCTTAGGGGCCAATCTGGCCTAATTAACGAGATTTGATAACGATGTTAATATGTACTTACCGCCTTGTTCGTGACGTTTATTAATATCCAATTCGTTAATTATCCGAGTCATTAATGAGATCCAGTGATCAACTAATAACTACATGGACAGACAATTGTGTGATTTCTCCACAGTTTAACATTTTATTTGCTATACTAAACCCAATTTTCAAGATGTCTTCTCACGTACAAACCGGATGATTTGATTATATATTTGGACTAAATAATATTTAAACTAATTAATCTATCAAAAAGACAAAATTCTTCGATTATCCTCTCTGAAGTACCATGGGTATTTTGTCAGACGTGGAAACGGCCCGCGTACTAAAAACCGGTCGTCACATCCTACGTATGACCCATGCATTCTTTTAACTTCTTACTACATATCTTCTTGGTAACCTTGTGATCGTCTATTATGTTCACTTGTCTTCCTTGACTTCCTTTTCACGTTGTGTATTTTATTTTTACTGTTATCTCAGTAGTTAAAACGTTTATCTTCCCATTAGTTAAGACTTTGTCTTACAAGGAATAACAATGCATCAGTCCAGTTCTACAATTTGTATAAAGCACTGATTTACGTAGATTACAAGCATAATAGGTTACATTAGCATAATAAGTACATAAGCAACTCCTGTAAAAGTCTAACCTGCATGGCTAAACCCAGGAAGCGGTTACATCCAAAGGAACTTGAAGGGATTAATAAAGTCAAGCAGTAAGAAATTTTATTTTAATCCCTTCAAGTGCCTGTGGTTACATCATGGTCTCGGAAATCAGATGGTAATTTGTCCAGAACACAGGGATATCTGATCTTAAAAGGCCCGGCAGTCTCTTTTATTGGACTCATGGTATTGACGATTACCGAAATATTGGATTGTAAGCCAAATGGTGCAATATGAATTTTTCGACACAAGTGACCTCATGATATAATATTAACCCATCAAACGATTATGTTTATCGATTATGTATCAAAGTGTCATTAGTTCTCAATTTTTCTCAAATAAATAATTTGACTCGATGTATGTTAACCAAATAATTACAATATGGTCGCAAAGATCACAGCACTACATCTCTTAACTTTCCCGCCCTTTAATCGCAGAGTCTGCTGTACGGGGTTTGACAGGCGACTATATTCCTCATCACGCACAACCAGGTTATCGAAACCACACCAGTTGACTCAAGGACAGGCCTTATGATACAACGCGCACGTGCTTACCATTGTCTCATAAATATTGTCCCAAAGCTTCTGATGTTATGAAATTCGCAGTTATTTAACACCCCCACCCCCGACCTAACGCCAAAGTTGACGTTGTCTTCATCTTGGACACCCTGCAGCCCAAATTCCAGAACAAGCCCCTGATAAAATGGATTTGAAAACAAACCGAATCTTTAATAAATTCTTCATACTCGATATGTTATCTGTATTTTTTTTTCATTTATTGGATTATCCTGGATTATCGATTATCAAGTCATCGTCATATTTGTCGTGATTCAATATGAGAAGACAGTCTTATCAACTAAAGTTGCGATTGTTTTAAAAAGTAATTTCCTTTTATAAATATTTCTTGTATGAGCTGTAATTTCAATTCTTGTCTGCGTTGTTCGGTTCTGTATTGAATTCACAACAAATTAACTTGACGTAACGTTTAAAGAACAATATTGGCATAGCATAAGTATTTTGTATCGGAAGTCTTTACATCATTATCTGATAGAATTGGCAATACATACCAAAAAAAAGTTCCACTTAAATGCCAATTTATATCAACTCCTCTTCAAGATGGTTTGATTTCCTGCGAAAAATGTTTGTGTTGAGTGGGTGTGACCCCCCGCGAAATATCTGATTTGTGTCCCTGTTATCTCTTACGGCTATTATAGTCCGTGGGCTGGAGGGGCTCACCTTGCCCCCCCCCCCCTAGAATCTACAAAGTGATGTTTTTCTGGATGGTTATTATGTATATTTAAATATTCTATATGTTACCACGCGATAAATTAGGTCTCACTAATTTTTCTAGGTAGTGTATATGTACCTGTCACCATAAAGCGTTCAAAAAAACAATTAGGGTAGGGGAAATTAAAATGACGATAGCTCCAAGTAGAATAGGTGTATAATAATGGTTGACCCCTCAAAATGTGTATTTGTGTTCCCTCTACACCATGCACTTGGTTTTATGCAAATGAGATAAGCCTGAGGAAGGGGTTTTGCAGATAGGTTATGCCCTGTCAAACTGCCATAGGATTTTCTGAGGGGTTTCAGAAGTGAACACTCTCGAAGTGAACAGTCTTGGGCTAGCCTCAACCTTTTTTTATCTCGACTTCTGATATCTCAAGCTCTCGACTTTGTTATCTCGAGAGATTTTTTTATCGTTTATCTGTCCTAAATCATCCACTGTAGTCTTGTAGAACAATACATCTTTAAAAACATAAAGCGATAATTTCAAATTTTCGAGCATAATTATTTCTATGTCTTTATACGATCTATTATACGATCATGGGCATTATTTCCCACCCTTAAAAATCATTGACACAGGAAATAATAACACAATCACCTCCCGTGTTTTCCTATTGACTACATGGAACAGCCATGTTGAAACGTTGAAATGAGAAGTTGAAAATGATATTTTTGCCAATTTCTCAGCTGGTAATAGTGAAGTATAAGGGATTAAAAGGATTATTCTTTAACAAGGTAGGACTGTTTATGGATACCATCTTTTTTAAGGCTGTACAATTTGAAATTGTAGCTTTAACGGAGCTGAATATCTAATATTTGAGATTTAGAAATAGACACAAATGGGTCGCAACGCATATAATAATGTGATATAAATGTATATAAACTGATTTACATTCAACTGTTTCCGTTTTTACTCTATTTCAAATAAGTTATTTTCGGTGAAATACGCCAGGAGTGTCAATCGAATGACAACCTCTAGCGTCTGGTTATTCCAGTATACACTGATAGTATTTATTGCTCCAGATAATAATATTATGGCATCACCGATTGACATGACTTGTGGAATATGTCTAGCCTCGTTCCCCGAGTTCCTTGTTACAATTGTCGCTGAAACTCATTATGGTAAAATGTTTATTTTGTCTAAAATATTAGATACCAGAAGCCCTTCCTTTCTCGAGAAGTTCACAGCATTAATGTTGTTTTAAAGTGACAAATAATTCGCGTTTTCAATGTCGAAAACTCTTGGTGATTAATTATTTTGTTAGAGCCTTAGCTACTTTAATAGTAGTTATTGTTGACTTCGATATAAAACATTCAGCGTCTAAAATATCAATTGTTTGTTTAATACGTGTGTGAATTGATAAATGCCACCCACAGAAGATACAATAGTAAAAACACATTGTTTTGTGTAATGTGTGGGCTGGATCTAGTTTAAAATATCAGTTATAAAGACTAAATTAACCGTTTAGTTTTTCGAGAAACATTTATTGTGTCTAGATAACGCCCCCGCAAGACGATATTACAATTAATTGATCATTGTTTCCTAAAAAAACAAAACTATAGTTGAACAAGCAGCAGATATACCCACATTAAGTATATAACGGAAATGGCAGCAGTCAATGAACAGGCTGATCATTGTACATCTTTTTTCGAGAGGCAAATTACGACCATATTTATTTGAAACATTATAATAGACTGAAATTTTCTCAGTTATTTCTACATACTCTGTCAAGGGCAAAAACGCTGAAAATTCCAGAAGTAACTTACTCAAACTCGTCATAGATATAATGAATGCGAAAACACATAATATATTGTATTTAATGTAATATTTGAAACCTAGAAATTGACACAAATGGGTCACAACGAACTAATGCTATCTGAATTTATGAACGGATTTTCAGTAACATTTACTGAACACTCAAAAACTTTACCGGGCAACTTTTTACTGCTAAATGGTCACGTTTCAGCCCCTGAATGTAAAGTAACATCTTAGTGAAATAAATAAGACCGTGCTTATGTCGCTAGAGTCAGTGTGAGCAACACACCATGCTGTTAAATTTACGCCTTGCCCTTCCAAGTTGATTTTGCCACGCCATTACATATAGGTGGTCAACGCATAAATTAGGAAAGTCGGCGATATAAGACGAAACAAAATTTAGGTAAGCAGAGAAAACAAAATTAGAGTTTTTGAAACAATTTGATTGTATCAGAGCTAGTCAGAGCATTAAATAACTGAAGATTCTATATTTTTTTCAAATATTCCAATTCATCTCCCACTGCCGCTGTCAAGCTGTTTAGCAGAATGGGACGTATAACAAAGTAAGCCAAGTCTTATTTTCTCCCCAAAATGTTCCTTTAAATTGTACAGGCGTTTACGGTAACTGACACGTAACAATTTGGCAGTAAAAAATTTCGACACGAGATCAATAAAGTCCGTTCCTGAACGTACAAGTCGAGTGTAAGCCACCTACTGTAGCAATATTGCTAGAAATTTCACTCCCTATAAATTAATGGTGGCATTATATTTTATTAATAAATGTCTTAGGCTAATTGTACTAAATATGCACTAAAAATATATGTGGCAGGTTGAAACATAAAAAAGATTTCTAGAACCAAAACTTAGCTGGTTATATGTCAACAAAATATCATCCGATTACACATGGTTGGAGATTTACTTATTGCATCATTCGGCTTAAGTAACCAATCTTATCAGTAACTGCACAGGTTCAGGGACATAAATAGGTGAATGATGTCAATGGTTACTATAAATTGTAACATGCTAAGAGTGAACCTCGCATTTTGATTGGTCAATTAGACACCATCTATTGGACAATAACACCCCTCTGTTTTAGTATTTTCTTTTAAAATCGTAAATAGCATGTTACAATGTCGATAAACACTTCATGTTTTGCATTTAGAGGGGTGTTATTGTCCAATAGACATGTCCTGAGATTTTACATTAGAACCCGCGACGCTACGCGTCTTGGGTCCTAATGATCTCAGGACATGTCTATTGGACAATAACACCCCTCTAAATGCAAAACATGAAGTGTTTATCTCCTAAAGAAATCATAGCAAACATTTAAGGCAGATTTTCCTAGGCCATAGCAATTTCTATAAGCCCGTGAGTCTGGCTGGATGATGTTTGAGAGAATGTAAAAACGAACCGTTGAATTGTTATTTCTGGTAAAACATAGTCCTAACTGAGAAGACAAACGTCTTAAAGCCCCAACAACACTCTTGTTGTAACTGAATAATATGCCCCAATCTTTTTTATGGTCAACAAATTGTACTATTTTACAATAGTCCAATTAATTGATAATACAAATTTCATCTAAACACACCTAATTTTAAAAAAATGAAAAAATTCAACTAAATGGTTTGAAAAGCCTTACGTAAACCTTTTCAAGTGTAACTTTGATTTTAAAATATTTTCGAACCCTCTTGACCAGTAAAATAGGATGTAATGGATAATTTACACAGCAGGTAGGACGCTTAAACATCTAGTACTTAGAATAATGCTAGTATATGTTTTCTGGAGCTGTCAACCCAGCAAGAGTGTTATTGTCCCTTTAGCTACTGAGAGGACAAACGTTTTAACTATTTAGATAAGAAGAAGCGAATACACAACGTTTAGGGGGAGCCAAGGCGACAAGTGAAAATACTAGACGATCACAAGGCAAAAAAAAGATGCATGGGTCAAACATACGATGTGGGGGTCACATTGCTAAGTGGGTAAGACGCTGACTCGCTAGCCTGGAAGTCGGGTGTTCGATCCTTGCACTGGCCGAGAAAGTTCATCCAGGTTTCCCCCCTTGTCAAGTAAGCAGCGCTTTCCACGTCTGACAAAAGACCCATGGTGCTACACTACGTTTGGAGTTGAACTAGTTCGAACCCGGGTGGAGGGCAGTTTAACTGGTTAACGTATATACTATGACACATATTTAGGAGTCCTCCTGTAGCACTCCTAACTTGTTAAAGGGACAATAACACTCTTGCAGGCTTGACAGGTCCAGAATATTTTCTTAGCCTTATTCTAACTACAAGATGTTTAAGTGTCCTACCTGGTGTGTAAATTATCCATTACAACCTATCTCACTTGTCCAGGGGGTTCGAAAATATGTTTAAATCCAAGTTGCATATGAAAGTGTTTACGTTAAGCTTTTCAAACCATGTTATGGCATGTAGTTGAATTTTTCCAATTTTTAAAATTAGGTGTGTTAAGATGAAATTTGTATCATTTATTAATTGAAATATTGTAGAATAGTACAAATTGTTGACCAGAATAAAGATTGGGACATATTATTCAGTTACAACAAGAGTGGTATTGGGCTTTAAAAGTACTCTTATCTTGGTTAACATGGCCGTCCGTGTACGCCGCCTAAGAGAGTTTAAAACAAGCAGAGATTTCTTAGTGGAGTACAACAATGACGAGTTGATAAGGAGATATCGAATGGACATGGGTGGGATTCTTTTTGTGACAGATTTAGTTTGGTTAGTAACCCAAGTCTTACATTTAGTTAAAAGTAACAGTTCTAAGACCCTTTATAAATATTTCTAGAGAGTAACTTTTAACTAAATGTTGTTTTAGGAAGTCTTAGAGTAAAAGTTAAGAAAACTCGAAGAGTTTTTATAAATACGGCCTCAGATTCAAGATAATGATCACGAATAAGTTATAGCACGGTTCTCATGAGTTACGTGTTTAAACCAGGTAACGAATAAAGCCTGCTATAAATCACTTGTAATACTGACGACACCTGCTCAACTATGGAAGGGTATCGCTGCCAATATTAAATGCTGTGCTTAAATGTCTTTTCCATTGATTACGTGTGAAAAGTACAATGTACAAAGTCCTAATACCGGTAATGATAAAGTCGAAATACCTCTAAGGCCAAAGTTAAATGTAAAAAAGCAAATGCAATGTGTAAATGACAAATGTTTTATTGTAAAATGCTGTGTTTTTTTTAGATTTCTACATATTAACATTTCTCTCATTACTCTTTACATTTGCGCTCTGCCACATCTCATTTGTCCTTTACGCTTTCAACATATCATCTTGCGCAGCATTCGGCAAACCTCGACAGATTCCGGTGCCCTACATATAGACTCGCCTGTATGATGAAGTCAGCCATTTTGGAACTATTTTAAAGGACCCGGATAAACAAGGTTGCCTTCAGGAGATGGGTGCCAGTCAAGTCGTCCACAAGCGAAGTCGTCCACAACCGTTGGTGGAGTCGTCCACAAGGCATTGGTGATGTCGTCAACAACTATTAGTGATGTCGTCCACAACTAAATATGTTTATGAATTTGTTATTTATGGAATAAAATGATTTACTTTGTTGTTTATTTGCCGGGAGAAAGGGTGACCACGCAGAAAAAAACTATACTAATTAAAAATACATCGTGTGGACGACTCCAAAAAACGTATTACAATATCCAGAAATTATTTACTTTGTTGTTTATTTACCGATAGAAAGGGTGACCACGCAGAAAAACTATACTATTTACAAATACATTATGTGTCCAGAAATTATACTAAATTATACGGGTGTGGACAGCTTAACCAGATTTGGGGACTTTTTTTGTAAAAGCGGAACGTTTTCCTGTTAGAGTAAATCGGTAGTCGATAAGCCGCATCGCAAATGTATGGTCGTAGGTACATATCAATGACTATCATACATCCGAGTCTAGATGTAGGTTACGGAGAGTACCGGAATCTGTCGAGGTTTGCCGAATGCTTGCGCAGAGCAATGTGTCAATATGCAAATATTGGATACCACGTGACTTATTAACATACGGAAACGATCGATCTTTCTTCCGAACACAATTTGGCGACCTTTTCAGCTAGCGAGCTATTCGACCAAACCAGCTGGCAACATATTCGTTGGCAACCTATTCAGAATAAATTCAAAGGTCGGCCAACCAATAAAATCCATCGTAACGTCTATCAAACGAAAGTAGAATAATATATTGTTATTTTAAAGTGAAAGAACGGTAATATTCCGAGTAAAAATTCGGGTCATCGTACAAAATTCTGAGCATCCAGCTATATATATTCTGAAAGGTAATTCAATAAGCTTTCCAAAAAATATTAGTAAAAGTTGGCACAATCATTTTAAAGGGGTGCGCTCTCGTCCTAAATATTGCCAATTGTTCAAAGTCCAAATTCGTACCATCGTACATACTTCTGAGCATCTAACTATATATATTCTGAATGGTTATAAAATAAGCTTTCTAAATAGTATTAGTAAAAGTTGGCACAATCATATTAAAGGGGTGCGCGCTCATCCTAAATATAGCCAATTTTTCAATATTCTAAATGTAAAGAACGGTAATGTCCCGAGTCAAAATTCGGACCACCGTACAAAATTTAAAACACCCGGCTATATATTATATTCGAAAAGGAGATTAAAAAGCTTTCCAAAAATTATTAGTAAAAGTTGGCACAATCATATTAAAGGGGTGCGCTTTCGTCCTAAACATTGCCAATTTTTCAATATTCTAAATGTATAGATTGGCCGATATTTTATTCGAAGTCCAAATTCGTACCATCGTACAAAATTCAGAGCAACCAACTATATATATTCGAAAGGGTGATTAAAAATATTCCAAATATTATTAGTAAAAGTTGGCACAATCATATTAAAGGGGTGCGCGCTCATCCTAAATATAGCCAATTTTTCAATATTCTAAACGTAAAGAACGGTAATGTTCAGAGTCAGCATTCGGACCATCGTACAAAATTCAGAGGGTCCGGCTATATATATTCTAAAAGGTGACTAAATAAGCTTTCTAAATATTGTTACACGTTGGCACAGTAGTATTGTAGGCGTGCGCTCTCATTCTAAACGTCGCCAATTTTTCAATATTTTAAAGAAAAAGAACGGTAATATTCTGAGTCCATATTCGGACCATCGTACAAAATTCAGACTATGTTTAGGATGAGCGCGCACCCCTTTAATATGTATGTGCCAACTTTTACTAATAGTATTTAGAAAGCTTTTTGAATTACCTTCAGAATATATATAGTTAGATGCTCAGACTTTTGTACGATGGTACGAATTTGGACTTCAAAAAAGTACAGGTTTATCTTTACATTTAGAATATTGAAAAATTGGCAATGTTTAGGACGAGGGCGCACCCCTTTAAAATGATTAGGCCAACTTTTACTAATAATTTTTGGAAAGCTTATTTAATCTCCTTTTCGAATATAATATGTAGCTGGATGCTCAGAATTTTGTACGATGACCCGAATTTTGACTCGGAATATTACTGTTCTTTCACTTTAAAATAACAATATATTTTACTTTCGTTTGATAGACGTTACGATGGATTTTATTTGTTGATAAAAATAGATGAGTTTGGGCGACCTTTGAATTTATTCTGAATAGGTTGCCAACTGGATTGGTCGAATAGCTCGCTAGCCGAATAGGTCGCCAAATTGCGTTCGGTAGAAAGATCGGTCGTTTCCGTATGTTAATAAGTCACGCGATATCAAACATTTGCATATTTATAATTTTAACCAATTCATTGTTTATCTTGTTGTAACTATGTTTATCCCATTATTATTGGGATGTTATATTTTTATTGAATTGTAAAATGTGGTGTATGATAGGCCTATATCACACAGAGAAAAATTTAAGAAAAAACTTTATACAGTAATATCTTTATTTTGTTCCTTCCAAGTACCCACTATCAACTAACCCTAATCCGCTCAATACAATTATCCAATTAAGAATTAATTGGACTTAATCCTTTATTTTTAAAAGTGGGCATAGTGGGGGCATACCGTCGATCCGCTCATCTCTGTGTGTAATTTTAGACGAAGGTTAGATTACTATTAAACAGTAATAAATAAGAAAATTGTGTAGAATCCAAATCTAGATTAACGTTACAAAAATTAAGTTAGATTAATGTTAAAAAAAAACCTAACGATAGTTTTACGTTAGAAAACTAACGGTAAATTAATGGATACAACTAAAAAAATAACGTTTGAAAAATATATATAGATTAACGTCAGATTAACGGTTAGAAAACTACATTGAGGGAATTAACAGTCAGAATCTTGACATATTGCACACACTAACGTTAGATTGACGCTAAAAAAATAAAAATTAACGTTAGATTTAAATTGGATACTTACCATACACCGACGGTTAGAATCCTGACGTAAAAATTAACGATTGATTAACGTTAACATTAAAACTAATAGCACATGTCATTATTAAATATTGTTTGAATTCCAACAACTATCAATTGTTAAAATGTACGTACACTGGTTGGGGATATTAAATCCAAAATTATTCCAAGCGAAAATAAAAATTGATTTGAGAACCGTCATAGTCAAATTTCTAAAAGCAGGGATCGTAGTAAGAGTAATCATAACCGTTCTGACGTATATATAGAGAGGGAAATCGGGTTTAACGTCCACTCCACATACACTAGGTCATTTCGGGACTAACAATCATATGCTTCAATTTTTTTTCGATAATTAGCTTGCGCGTAAGGGTCTTTAACAGTGGGAGGAAACCGGTGGACCCGGAGAAACCCAACGAGGTCGGACAGGCGACCCTACTCTTTGCCACGTACAACCGGATATTCGAAATCACGCCAGTTGACTCAACGACAGGCTTTATGATACAGCGTGCACACGCAGAGGCGCCGGAACGACGCAAGGGCCAGGATACCAAACGATAGTGTGTGGAGGTGCCCCTGCCTCTAGAAAATTGCCAATTCCGAGAACCCTTTTTACAGCACCTCTAGCATTCCAAATTCCAACAAAAACCCTTTAAAATACATAATAATGAAAGAGACAAAAGCCTGATTATTCACAATTTTAGTATCAGGAGCAAGGTTAAAAACTTTCATCATTAGGGCATGGGTATACATGTATAACTCAGAAAAGGGCAGAAAACCACTTGTATACAGGGTCGGATTAACCATGGGGAACAGGCCCCAGGGCCCCTCACATTAGGGGGCCCCCCACAAATTTTTTTTAGTTGCGTCCAGTCACCTTCTCTAGAAATGCCATCATTTCATAGCACTCGCATTTATCACCACGCCCGGATTAACCATGGGGTATAGCCCCAGGCCCCCCAACATTAGCCCCCCCCCACAAAAAATCTTTGTTGCGTCCAGCCCCCTCCTCTAGAAATGCCATCATTTCATAGCACTCGCTGGTACTCGCATGGATTGGTCCACTGAAATAACGCCAGAATGCGCTAATTTTATTTTTTTTTCTGGGGGAGGTACTTCTAAATGGCTCCATACAAGTGCCTGAAATGCCAGGAAATCATGTTTCCGGCCTCCAATTTATGAAAATTTCCCGAAAAATAAGGCGTCCCCTCCAAAAAATTTTTAAAACCTTTCAATTATAAAATAATACACTTGATTATCATCACATAGTGATGCTCCTAAGGCACCTACACCTGATCCAAACTTTCTTATATCTCTTATGTGGAGGCTATCGGGCGCCACCACAGGCGCGGACCCAAGGTGCGGACACCAGAAACGAATGCCTCTCATAAAAAATCTGCCGCCATATAAAATACAAAATTGCCACTTAGATGTCACCCAAATGGCAGAAAAACGTGTTTCCTGCATCGTTATTTTTGAAATTTTCTGCTGGAGGACCCCAGACAAGGGTGTCGTCTCCACAGGCGAAGAGCCTCTCCTATCACCTCTTTCTCAATCGGCGTCTGACCCACCACATAACATTAAAGGGTTCGTTTTGGTCGCCCTTATTCACATTTGACAGGACCTTGTTGGTCTTTGGGGGCTCCGCCACCAAATTACATGATTAGACATTTGCGTTCTGGTCGCCCTATCCACGTCGCCTTATGGTATTTCGGACTAGTTCTAGTTTAGAGGATAAGGAGTTTCTCATTTTGGTGTGCTTAACATCAAAATAAGAAATAGCGCTGCCGAAATGGACATACGGGAGCGACGTTGATTGCAGCTCCAAGCCCCCCACCCCCACCATTCTGCACTCAGTAACTCAGGCATCATATTGGCGTCCCCAACATTCTGCTGCACCCCCAATTTTACAATTCTACATACGGCCCTGCCCCAGACCCCCTTGCGGGGCTTCGCGCCTTCGGCGATCGCGGTCGATGATCAGGGGGCCCCCACATGTTCCAGGCCCCAGGGCCCCCACCATGGTTAATCCGGCGTTGCTTGTATATACCCTGGTACCCGGGTTCCGGCGCCCCTGTGCACACGCTAACCATTCAGACATCCAAAATGGCGTGAATTATAGCGCAAAATTTACACCAGCTTGCTATCTGGGTATATAAATTTTTGTACACGAGGAGCAGTCCATTTGCTGATTACACTATTTTGCTTGAATACACTATTTTGCCTATAACGTTTTCAGGACTTTGAGTTCTGTCTTACTTGGTTTTTATTTTATGCCCACGGACGACTGAGCTGTTTGTGGGTGTATGTTTCATTGCCTGAATAATCGATCTTTTTTTTTAAATTTTAGGTGAGAAACGAAAGTTTGCTGTTCTTTCTGTTATTTGGTTGGAGTTTATATACATTATGTGAGTCTACATTGGGAAGCTATCCCCACACTCCAGTTTCGTCAATGGCCAGAGGAGCTGATGGCACAGACAACATAAATAAACAATTAATGAAAGACACTTTGATCAAATCTACTGAATTAGAAGCTCCGAGATCACCAACTCAACGTATCAATAAAAGAATCCAACGATTACTAAATCAGAATAATATATTATTACGTCGAACGAGTAATACTGTGCATAAAGAACAAAACAGTTTTACGTCAAATCATCAAAGAAAGAAAAGAGTACACGTGTGTCCATTTTATACTCGTGTCGGATTCCCTATGGGTGGCTGTCTTTATTTCTATGTTCGTAATCCGACACGCTCGGCAAAACAGACTTTTAGTAGAAGAACGACGACGACGACTACGTCACAACCACCACGGTCAACTTCAACATCATTGACAATATATTATGCAGGGGGAATAGGGTCAGATTACAATTTGAGATGGCCCTCTTTATTCTTGTTAGGTGGATCATTGGGCAAAAAGTAGAGGCGGCCGACTCAGCATCATTTATTTTGCTAAGGTTTTGGATGGAGGTCATGAAATTAAAGCTGTATTTTGTGACGTAAGTCGCGCGTTTGACAGAGTTTGGCACAAAGGTTTACTAAACAAATTCTATGCTGTGGGAATTAGGGACAAATTTTTACCCTTAATAGAGAATTATCTCTCAAACAGACAACAAGTTGTAGTTATTAAAACGAAACATCTAAAATAAGAACGGTCGAATCGGGTGTTCCACAGGGCTCCGTCCTAGGCCTAACATTGTTTCTCATTTATATTAACGACGTCATCAAAGACATAAACTCCCATATCAGACTGTTTGCGGACGATACTTCCTTGTGTGTCATTATTGATGACCCCGTTTTATGCCAAATCCAGTCTTAATGATGAACTTTCTAAGACATCTAACTGGGGCGGGTTGCTCAAAGCTCTGTTATCTTTTAACGATCTGTTAACTTTAACGGAGAGAAAGATTGTTGCTGGAAATAAAGGCCCGAACATTCTGTGGTGCAAATTATTCCTACAGATTTATGCTAATATTTCTAAAGGAAAAAATAAAGTATTCTATAGTGTTTTCTGTAGTAAATTTAACGCAAACATCATATTACCAAGATATGTCCGTTAGAGTTTAACGGATCGTCGAAATAACTTAGTTTTGAGCAACCGACCCCTGGTCAATTGATTGGAAAGTCATCTTTAACCCAAATAAAACAGAAAGCGTGACTTTTTCACAACAAAAAATCCCCTCTTCGTTTCATATGAATTTTAACAATACCGATATAATAGATACAGCTGATCACACACACCTTGGGCTAATATTCAATTCCACAGGACAGTGGACCGTTCATATTAACTCCATAATTACCTAAGTAGGAAAACTTGTGGATGTTCTCAGAAGTTTCAAATATAAATTGTCAAGGAAATCATTAGAGATTATATACAAATCCTTCATTCTTCCTATTTTCGATTACGCTGATATAATTTATGATAATTGTAGTAAAACTGACAGTGACAAACTTGAAAATATCCAACTTGTCTGGTTAAATATACATCTCATAAAATTCTATACACTGACGCAGGACTCACTTCTCTGAAGCAACGAAGATATAGGCAGGTTAACCATATTTTACAAACTAGTAAACAAACTGGCCCCCAAAACTTATGTCTTCTTGTCCTGCCTAAAATATCTGACATAAATCCATGTTTTGTCCATTGTTACACGGAAACCTATACATCTTCCTTTGTCCCACTAACAGTTCGCGATTGGAATGATCTACCTGCCAATGTTAAAGACTCTTCTTCACTTAAAATATTTAAAAAACATCTTTCCAAACATGATAAACAAGTCCCCTTATATTTCTACATTGGCAATCGCTCAGTAAATATCATTCATATGGTAAAAGCACACTAAATGATCATAAATTTCTAATGCATGTCTCAGAAAATCCCTCATGTAAGTGTGGCTACTACATAGAAAATACAGAACACTTTTCTTCTTCTGCCCATTGTACACGGAAGAACGAATCCGTACCATCAATAATCTTCCCTATCATTTCCACAATATTTCAGCAATACTTGACGGAAACCCGAACGTAAATGATTGTGAGAACCAGGCCTGTTTTGGAATTGTTGATCGTATATAAGTGCTACAAAACGATTTAACTAATAAAATACTGATCAAATTGACTTAAACGCTTAAACTGCCCCCCCCCCCACCCACTCCCCCACGCAACTGTCCCACCCCAAGGATGAGGATGTTGAAACACGGTGTGTATCCTGAATGTCACGGTGACAGTAATGACACTATATTATACATGTACTTTTTTCACGCAATGTATTATAATTCCATGCAATTTAGACATGTTATGTTTTGTTTTATTATTTTGGAGACGGATTAATATAAGCTTCATAGCTTGTTTCCGAATCCATATAATTTATTATGTATTGTTAATCTTATAATATATAAAATAAATACTGTTTAAACCAATTTACAAGGTGCGGAGGGGGGGGGGGCGGCGGGTGGTTGGCCATAATTATTCTCGTTAAGATTAGTTTACCCAAAAGAAATAAACGTTAAAGGAGCTAAATCGCTAACATTAATTGGGACCTAGAAAAAAAATATGAATGTATATAAACTGATTTAAATTCAATGGTTTCCATTTTTCCTAAAATTGTAAATCAGTTTTGTTTGGCGAAATAAGCCAGCAGTTTGAATCGAGTGTAAATTTCTAGCGTCGGGTTATTCCGGTCGACAAACGCCGTTTGATTTGATTCAATGTGTCTAGCCTCGTCCCTCGAGTCTCATATTACATTTGGGGCTGAAGCGCATTATGGTACACGATCGTGTACCAATGTTAAAAAATATTTTATCTTAAATATCGGATATCAGAAGCTCATCTTTTCCCGGTAAGTTTACATCATCAATGTTGATTTAAATTGACCAATAATTCGTGTTTTCGATGTCGAAGATTTAGGCATATTCCTGAAGCAATGGCCCGAAATATCCCTCTCCGGCCATTGCTGGAATAGCGTCTGTTTCTTGAACTTATGTGGGAATATGTCTATTCTTACCGGTCAATGAAAGCTATCACTTCAGTACAGCAACATGACAGTACTTTGTTTATTCTGGGTCTTCCCTAAAACTTTGCACAGTGATTTAAGGTATTGCAAACGGTGAAAGTCTGTTCGTTTCCAAACAGAATCGTTTACATTCCATTCGACTTGATAGCCTCGTTTGTCACACAATTAGTTTTACTGCGATGCACCGGTTAATTAGTCATAATAAAATCGTGAGCCATGACGTTACGTTATGTAAAATTATTTTGTCCAATACTGGCACTCGTTTTAAATGTAAAGCTTTTGTACGGCAGCTAGTGATTGGTTGGTAGACGGACTACTGACCAATCAAAATTTAAAACAACAATATCCACTCAGAACAGCAGTGTGTAGTGGGATTACCTCTAATCAAACGAAACGCTGTGCGGAGTATGAGATTTAGCAGGATTTTGAGTTACGGACTTAGGTCCTTTAACGTTAAGCCTATTAGATGTTAAATCGCATCTTTAAACAAATGTGTACAAATGGTGATTTTATTTGCAAGATATGGATCGAAGTACCCGAAATCGGATGATATATTCTGCAAATAACTTTGATGAAAGTATCGAAGTGTCCAATTCTTGTAGCAAATGCATTTCCTTGTTATTGTAGGCCTATAATATAATCATTTCCATATTATATTTCCTTGTGGGCTGAAACATCCCCAAAATGGAGACATAACACAGTGGTTATAACTCGAAATGTTTGAGGTTTTGTAAGGAAACACAAAACTACGACAACAGGGACATATCAATTGTTTACTTTTATCACAGGACAACACAATGTCCTCGAGTCAAAATAAAATGTGGAATTTTATTGTTCTATATTGTGCCCTGTCAGTCAGTCTTGTAGCTAGCATTGTGTGATTTTTATATTCCCACATTTCAGTGTGAAAGTATTATGTCTTAACCCGTACGTTAACAATTGGTATGTTGACGCGATAGAGTCATTCGGTTAACCTCGACAAAATCTACTCATCTAATCTCGGCTGTATGAACATTTCCGCCATATTTTATAGGTTCCGAATGAAACATGACTGCCCCCATGAAGACTTCTTTGGCGAGTGTATTATATCAACAAACGTCACGTTTGGCATTGGGTTTGGGGAATTACCAGGGAATTTTATCAAACCAGCAACCTCGAGACAATAAAATTATCTCTGTCCATTTAGGTATACACTCTACAAAAGACGCAATTGTGGACTTTTTTTTGTAAAAGCGACACGTTTTACTGTTTAAAGTAAACCAGTAGCCACATCACAAATGTATATGCGTGGGAACATATCACTTACTGACATACAGCCGAGATTTAATGTAGGGTACCGGAATCTGTCGAGGTTTGCCGAGTGGCGATAGAGGCTTCAGCTTTTAACGGATTTGCAGTAAATCATTGGGGTTAAGAGAAATGAAATGAAATGGGGTTTAACGTCCTACTATTCTGCTCCTAAACTGGGCTAATGAAGACGGGCAAACAACATGCAGTGTGCTATGAGGGATGTTTTGCCCGGGCAGCGGCACTACGGCCTTCTCTTATAATATCGAATTCCAAATGCCAAGGGATCTTTTACGCGCAAACCAATGTGTACATGGGACCTTGGTTTTTCGTCCCTTCCGAACTACTAGACAGCTGCACTTTTGTCAGGCCCTCCATCCTGCATCACTGACAAGGGAAAACAACGCCGGGAAATCTTGATGAACTTTCTCAGCCAATGCAGGGATCGAAAATCTGACCCCCAGGCTAGCTAGCCAGCGTATTACCCACTGAGCAACGTTATCCCCCGGGGGTTAAGAGAGGATCAACACTATACTCTTCAGAGTCATGCCCCTTTTCCGATAGGGGATATAGTTTATGAGAGGACGAATCCTAGCTATTGAAATACGGCGTTTCACGAGCATCATTTCCAGAGCCTTGAGTATTAAAACAGTTAAAAACGTCCCCGTCGCCCGTATTGTAATTCCCGATTATTTTTTCACTTCCTAAATTCATTTAGCGAAATAAAGAAAACAAAGACTTACAGTCAGTAACAAATGTACATGGTGCCTTCCAGTAACAGATTTATTTACCGAAGTTAAGCTTGTTTTCACGACACACATTGAAAACGTGCCCAAGACACGTCATGGTCACTGGCGCCTGTAACGTGGAAAGTATTTCAAAAAAAACATTTAACTGTGACTAAATAAATGTCTTAAAGTCAATTACGTCCATGTAAGCGAGATTATCAAATAACTGGCCTGGTTCAAATTTGTAACTCAGGGGCAAATAATTCGTCCGAAATGATTCTCTTTCAGTAGATATAATATACCAAGGTGAGAAACGGATTCGAACTAAATAATGTGGATCAAAGTTCACTACTCTAGATTCCGTCAACAAGTGGCAATACTCACTAAATTTCGATAGGTAGACAACAGCGTCTATGATGACGTTTAAAAATTGTCCATGTGTCTAAAAAGAGGAGCACGTGGATAATTTTAAACGTCATCATAGACTCTATTTGTTCATGTATTTTTTATTGACTGTAAAGTGGCCTACACACGATCAAAATTTTTGAAAAAAAAGTTGACGTCAAATTTTTTGAGGAGTTGTTTGATCGTCTGTGGGTGATATTGACGGCAAAAAAAGATTGACATCAAATTTTGATGAAATCAAATTCAGTAGATTTTTTTTTGCGCAAACTAATGGTTGCACAACCTGTTTTGAGTCGTGTGTGGCAACACGTCAAAATATTGCGCAACTTTTCAATCTCCGTCCGGACGTATTCGCGTGAACACCAACATGGTCCAAACAAAAGAAGAAAAAAGTTCCTATTGGAGGTCATTGGGATCGCTACAGACATCTCCCCGAACATTGGAATTTCAAAAGCGATGATAACAGTAGCGTATTTTGACATTAAACACTCACCCAAACCCCCACCATTCTCTTTAATTCAGTCAGTGAAGGCTACCAAACTTGTATCAATTTCAAAGTATATATTATGCATTCCGCTCTGAAAATATAATAAATGCATTTCAAGAGAGGATTAACTTTACTTTTCAGTATAGACAGTGCTGGATCTAGGGGAGGCAAAGTGGGACAAATGTCCCGGGCCCCCCACATTTAGGGGCCCCCCACAATTCTGGCTCATGCTAATATTTTATCCCGGGCGGAGCTAACCAGTACCTGGGCTGAGGGGGCGAGGATTGGGGCCCTAGGCAGAAAGGCATATTGTGGGCAAGAGATCGGTTGGGCCCTAAAATTAACTAAATTACATAATTTAGAGGTTCGATCAATCAATAGATCCTAACGTAATCATAGAATAGTAGTTCAGACAACAGAGTTTAATGTTTTATCACATCTAAAATTATTTCACTAAAATAAAGTAAATGAAAACATCATGAGAGAAAGGTTTAAAATACTCGAATTGTCAACGAGTTCTAAACGTCAATAAAATCGCTGCCTAAATTGTCTCAGATGCGCTGAAATTAATCTTTATTTTAAACAAATAAACTTTGGAGTAAAACACACAGGCACTCAAGGGGGCGGAGTACATACTGGTACGATCCGCGGTCAGTACGAACAATTTGAAATGGGGCCCCGCACAGTTGGTATGTCCCGGGCCTCCCACAAGGTTAATCCGGTCCTGAAGGGAACTTGTTTTCCTTCTGTATGTGTCACTACCCGTTTCTACAAATCAGCAGTACACACCTACCGTGGCAGTGATCTCTGTGTTAAAATTCTACTTGGAATGTGTTTCTTTCCCATGTTTGTGATGTATCTGTATATATGCATCGCCCCCGCGGGGTCGGGTTTAGATGTAGATGAACCCTCGGTTATTTGACTTGTGGGGCCTCTCCCAATCATCAAACCTCACGATGAGAGGGGGGCAGAAGTGTATTCATACGCAATAAAATTGAACAAAGCATAAAATGATGACATATGTTTCAAATACATGTGTAAAAAGGGCGTATGACAATTTCAAGAATATTATACCACACCTTGGCCGAAGCCCCCCCCCCCCCAATATAGATTTTGTTGTCCTATAGACTCCAGTCTGCTAAGCATACACCCCAAACTTAGGCTGCCTATCTACTGCTAGCTCGGATGAGAATAGGCCCTAACCTTATTAATCGACATTTTAATTCCTACATCAACAAAGTCAGAATTATCATGTTTTGATTTTTGTTCCTGTTCCAATTCATACAAATGCTTCAATTCCGTCTCAGTTGAGATTAGAACAGAGGACAGTGACGATGAAGACGGAGAAGATGATGAAGATGAGACAGTGTGGTTCATTAATATTAAAATGGCTTTAATCAATCATATGATTAACATATCTTTTGGTTACTTATAGTTTTAACTAAAATTAAAATTTCTGGGATGATTTATCATTAATCCAGCTGTGTGAACTCGAGTTAGTTTGGCGCCATTATGAAATTCTTGTACCCCCGTCGCCTTTTTTGGCCGCCATTTTAATTATATTGGTCGGAGGTTAAAAATATGCCCTATTTAGTGTTGAGCTACCCCGAAAACATGTAAAACAATATATTACACAACCTAGGATGGTGAACAATGATTCTTTTTGGTATTTTTCCCACTACTTTTTGACGCCATCTTGAATATTTTTTTAATCTTCCACAAGGATGAAACGACCACACCCACCTTGGAAAAATCAAGGGGACCCTACCCAACAGAAATCCACCGAGAAACATTCTATATCAGGCAAAAATGGGTTCAGTGATAATTTGGCATTTGACGTCCGCACTACTAAAATCGTCGATGTAGGAATTAAAATGTCGGTTAATTAGGTTAGGGCCTATTCTCAGCCGAAGCTAGCAGTAGATAGGCAGCCTAAGTTTGGGATGTATGCTTAGCAGACTGGAGTCTATAGGACAACAAAAGGCGTGGTATAATATTCTTGAAATTGTCATACGCCCTTTTTACACATGTATTTGAAACATATGTCATCATTTTATGCTTTGTTCAATTTTATTGCGTATGAATACACTTCTGCCCCCCTCTCATCGTGAGGTTGATGATTGGGAGAGGCCCCACAAGTCAAATAACCGAGGGTTCATCTACATCTAAACCCGACCCCGCGGGGGCGATGCATATATACAGATACATCACACAAACATAGGACAGAAACACATTCCAAGTAGAATTTTAACACAGAGATCACTGCCACGGTAGGTGTGTAATGCTGATTTGTAGAAACGGGTAGTGACACATACAGATGGAAAACAAGTTTCCTTCAGGGTCGGATCAACCTTGTGGGGGGCCCGGGACATACCAACTGTGTGGGGCCCCATTTCAAATTGTTCGTACTGACCGCGGATCGTACCAGTATGTACTCCGCTCCCTTGAGTGCCTGGGGTGTTTTCCTCCAGAGTTTATTTGTTTAAAATAAAGATTAATTTCAGTGCATCTGAGACAATTTAGGCAGCGATTTCATTGACGTTTAGAACTCGTTGACAATTTGAGTATTTTAAACCTTTCTCTCATGATGTTTTCATTTACTTTATTTTAGTGAAATTATTTTAGATGACATAAAACATTAAACTCTGTTGTCTGAACTACTATGCTATGATTACGTTAATTTCCCGGGACTGGTTTGGCCCAGCAATCACATCGCGGGATGTGGTCCCCGGAACTGGTTAGGATCTATTGATTGATCGAACCTCTAAATTATGTAATTTAGTTAATTTTAGGGCCCAACCGATCTCTTGCCCACAATATGCCTTACTGCCTAGGGCCCCAATCCTCGCCCCCTCAGCCCAGGTACTGGTTAGCTCCGCCCGGGATAAAATATTAGCATGAGCCAGACTTGTGGGGGGCCCCTAAATGTGGGGGGCCCGGGACATTAAATTGTCCCACTTTGCCTCCTCTAGATCCAGCTCTGCCTGAGCGATCTGAGCGCTTTAATGACTGGTGGTAACCAGTCGCCGACCAGTTTCTCGGAGTGGCACATGTTCTACTCCTGGGGGGTCTAGATCGTCGGAGATGCTTTATGGGCGATTTCTGGCTAATAAAACTACTCAGCACCATAACCATAAAAACACAGTCGATGGTGGTTTAATCCCGTGATGCTGAACTTGACCCAAAAATGCATAATAATACCAAGGTTGTGGACCGAAATTCTCGGTTTCTTTCGATATTGGCGCATATAGGACCGTCACTTCCTGAATTATGGCCCCTGTTTGTACGAATTATCACATTTTAGTTTGTGGAGATTGTAGAACACACTAACACTATTTATTTAATAACAAATAATCATTTGCTTGATAAAGTTGAGGGAATCGTCGTCAAAACGTTGCATGTTAATAAACTAGTAATTGTTATGCCATAAATAGTGTTAGTGTGTTTCTGTTCAATTACTAAATGCCACTTAAAGAAGGACCTTGTAGAAGAAATAACAGTTTTTATTTGATTGTAAAAAACGTTCAACTATATCAGATCACAATTTTTATCCGATATTGACGTAACTTGAAATATAGGTCACGGCCAGTTTAACCGACATTATGAACCGCAATACTTTTGTTTATTTTGATCTAATCTATTAAGAAAAAAAAACCCCAAAACAAACAATTGGTAAAATTTTTTTGATCCATAGAGTGTCATTGAGACAGTAAATACAATTGATAGCGTAATTCTCGGGAGATGTGTATACTGTAGAGGCGTTTAAATCTACTATTGGCGTGCGTTTCTGGTGGATTTATTGTTTTACACTTGCGGATTGTAAGCAGTATTTGTTGATATTATACGGGTTTAGGCTGTTTTCTTAAAGATACATTATGGGAGATTTTTTTTATAGAGAGTTGGCCATTCTTGCTATAACAGTTCAAAAGAAGATGATAAAAGAAGGATATATTGAAAATTTCAGTCAAATGACTTTATTCTGAACATAGTTGTCATCGTTGTAGTATTTGACTAGAAATGGTAGTGAAATTGGTCTTCATCTTCACCGATCGTTTGATTGACAGGCGTTAACCCCACCTACATAATCTCGATTATGAAGTAAAGTATGAAGTGTCACACCTTCCCAACTTTTAAATCACTTCTTAAAACTCACTTTTTTTGTACAAGCTTTTACATAATTTTTCTATGTTTATAATTTTATAGTTTCCATATCTTATAAAAAAATTATTTTTGATTAATTTTATCCATTATACTTTTTTTTTTATGATTTTATTTCATTTTTATATGATTTATACATTGTTGTTAAGCGTATTCGAACACTTTCTAGTGGAATCTGCGCTAAATAAATTATGTAATAATAAATAATAAATAAATAAAGTTTTCATTTACATTCGGAATCACTCAATAGCGACCTCGCTAAGTACACTCTATCATTTAGCCTCGATCTAACTGATGACGTAAACATAACCGTAAATAATCTCACCACGGTGTACCATATCTGATTTAACCAATCAGTGAAATCCCATTTAAATCCAAGTTGTTGCCTAGCCATCCGTGGGTCTACAGAGATGATTTTGGGCTTGTTGTTTAAATAAAGATCTAATTTATAATTTCTATAACATCTGAAGCCTAAATTAAGACTTGCAGTAATTAGATTTAGCTCTTGCATAATGTATCTTTAACGTTTTGAGGAACCTTTAAACAGGGTCGTCTTAAGAATATTAAAACTCCAAATAAGACAATGTTCTGGCGTTCCCTACCCCCAAAGTCGCCTTCGTGGGGGCGGGAGCGGGCGGATCGTTACTCGCTCTCAATGTTAGATGACCCAGATTGAACATCCATTATTCCATAATATTCCTGAAGCAATGGCCCGAGAAATCCCCCTATGGCCATTGCTGGATTGGCTTCTGATACTGGAACTTTTGAGGGTGTGTGTCTATTCTTCTCGTTAAATCAAATCTATTACTCGAATACAGCAACATAATAGTCCTTCGTTTAATCTGGGGTCTTCCCTAAAACTTTGGACAGTCTGTTTGTCTCCATTCCGTAGTGTTTACTTTATGTCAATGCTGATAGCTATGCACTGGATAATTGGGCATAACAAAATCGTGAGCCATGGCGTAACGTTATGTAAACATAAATTTGGTCTAATTTGACGGCCTGTTTTAAGGGTAATACCTTTGTAACGCGGTTAGCGATTGGTTGTTAATGGGACTATTGACCAATCCTAATTTAAAACAGCAGTGAGAAGTGGTATTAGCTATAGTCAAACGGAACACTGCGATGAGTATGTTATTACTCATACAATGATTTCCCAACAAAGTTTCCTTGCTTAAATTTATTACTATAGGAATCCCTGTAAATTACTAGTTCCCTTGGGAACTGTCTCTGATCGGATTATGTCCACTGACAGTTCCTATTGCCTGCTATATAGCGGCAATGTGAAAATAGGGTAAATACCGCTCTTCCCCACCCTTGTTCTCAGGCTATTTTGGAACTCTTACCTTCTATTTTTCACCGCGAATGAGGTTTTTTTTGCAAAAGGAATCATTTCTCGTCATATCTGACACAAATTTATAATAATTTAACACTATGTTCAAATAGAATATTGCTATAAATAAACATGCGGTCTGTGCATGTTCGAGTCTCTTAATGTCTGATCAGTTCAAACGTATTTTGTGTATTTTTTTTATCGCAAAATTCAGTTTGAAAATAATGTTGAATTATTATAACTGTGTGTCAGTTGTGGCAAGAAATAATTCATTTGTAAAGCCAAGAAGAATCAGATGGAAAAATAGTCGGTAAGGATTCAAAAAAAGCCTTAGACCAGAGTTTGGGATGAGCGGTATTTCCACATAGCGAGCGGTCGGAACGGTCAGCGGACATAATAAGATAAATCGACAGTTCCTATTAAGTATTACTAGTGGATTACAATATTTTTGTATCCGTTCAGTATTTACAAAGGTACGTTGAATTAAAAATTAATCGATCTATGCTACTCGCTATGTAATAACTTCGGCGCCATTTTGTTGTACGCAAACTATTGTTGATGAGCCTACATGAATATTAAATCCGTCTGAATCCAAACCGGGAAAATATCTAACGTTGTCAATCAATCTGAGTACACATTAGGGTGGATTAAAGGACCTAAGTCCGTAACTCAAAATTTCCGACCTCGTTGTTGGCCATTTTTGTGCAAAAGCCTTGATGAGAAACAAGTGATTTATTTTTATCTGGCCTACCATAACATTTGCAACAGAAAAGTCACTGCACGCTCTTTGGTCATCGAAAGGGTTTATCGTTTTAAAAAATCCATGCGCATCAATCATAATGTTTTAAATTTCTAAATATAACAAACCATTAAAAATCCATAGGGAAATCATGCATTGACTTGTAACTAATTAATATTGTATTCGGTAGCGATCTTGACCAAAAAAAAACAAACTTTTTAGTCGTATTGGGTTATTACAGACTGTTATTGCAAATATTAAGTGGTAGCGCAAACTTATTTTGGGATCACGGGCTTGCACCGACTGTTACTTTTATGAAATATGTCATATCAATATCAGATATAGGCATCCAATTATTGTCATTGGATACACGTGCTAAAAGGGTAGCGAGAATACTAGACAAAACAAATATAGTTTATTCTATATTTAAGACAACCTGGTTCTACTTATTGATGATCAAATACCACATGATTCCTACGTAGGAGCAGTATGTTCTTTTTCTTAGATTCTATTAATTGCTCTTAGAAATTATTAATTAGACAGTTGACGGACATAAGGCCTACTATTTTAAGAAAACACTAACTAAGAGTTCGTAATCGCCTTAGGTATTTCTATCATTATATTCGAGAATCAATATGGTTTAAAGTTAGCAGTGACTAAAATGATTAAGTACAACTTGTTAGCTGACAAGAACAGTGATTATAATATGTTACAAGTGTTTAGAGTTAGATTTACAGTAGAAACGGCTAATCAATTTATAATGCTGGTTAATATGACGCCCCCACAAATGAAAACACAGAGAGAGAGAGAGAGATAGAGAGAGAGAGAAATGGGGTTTAACGTCCACTCAACACAACTAGGTCATTTCGGGACTAACATATGGCTTTAATTTTATTTCAGTAATTCGCTTGCGCGTAGGGGTCTTTAGCAGTGGAAGGAAACCGGCGTGCTCGGAGGAAACCCACGAGGTTAAGAAGGCATCCCTATCTCCATGCCACATACGCTCACACAAGGGCTCGAAACCACAGCCGCAAGCCAGAGCTGGCCGGCCAGCTAGAGGTCGAAGCGCGGCACTCTAGACCACTAGGTCATCCCATCCCCCCACAAATGAAAACAACATCTAAAGCTGTGTTTCTCAACCTTTATGATACAATTCCCCACTTGAGAAATATTTTTTCAGCTATTCACCCCTGGCACTATAAAACATCAAATAACTAAAAACTGAAACAGGCTAATTAGGTATCGTTTCAAACACATATTTAATTAACAGACGCCATGGATTTACAGCTATAGTCAGTCATTGAGTTGCCGACCAATGGCTAAGCGGGTTTGTGTTCGGTAACATTCTGACAGATGGCACCCGGTCAGGAGTCTGAAAAACTCAATTCATGCAAATACATCCCTATTCACAAAATTCACCCCTGTGTGTATAATTACCCTATTCTCTCCTTTTCTTTCCAATTTCACCACATGGACCCCGGTCGAGAAGCACTACTTTAAAGTAATCAGATTTCGCCAATAAACTGGTGACTCGAAATCCATAGCTATGAGTATGGGCACCCCATATGCCTAGGCATAAAAAGCAGGGGTACAACTAACCTTCGGGTATACAGACGGGCAAAATAAAGTGCCGGAAATCTAATCAAACACCAATTTTACTTTTCTTTTAATTGAATACCACAAATTTGTACTGAATTGACTATGGATTAAAAAAAATGTTTGGAGCCACACTACTTTGTGCGACAGTTTTCGGGCATCGTTTATTATTGGTGAATGCAACATCTGCAGTCTGGTTGCTTTGCTGGAATTCAGGTCGACATAGAGTGGGATTTCTGTTACAAGATAGTAATCTGGCACTGTCAGACAGGATACGCCCACATTTTCGAGAGATGGATAAGAACAAGCAATACCGAAAGTGATTTTTCCTACAATCAAAGGCTATAATTCATTAAGTTACAAATATCGTAAAGAATACAGATCTTTTGGTTATAAACATGCATTTCAAGTTTCATCCAAATCGAATAAAAATTGGGACCTCTACAGGCTCCACAAATTTGAAATACCATATGTTTACACTATTCGCGTAGGGTGCAACGGTGAAAGAGTCAAACTTTTTTTAAAAATCGGATATTAATCGTTACCTCCAAGGGACCATAGGGGATTTTTCGGACAATCAGGGGCAATAATTCAGGAATGTGCAAATAACGAAAGGAACCGAGATCTTTGGGTTATAACCATGCATTTCATGTTTCATCAAAATCAAATTAAAATTGTGACCTCTACAATGTCCACAACCTTGATAAACCATTTTCTAACAGTATTCGCGTACAAACGGCGGCCATTTCGTATGTCAATTTTGGTACGATTTTCCCGAAATTTGAACTCAACCCTCATAAGGGTGTAACGGTAGTATAAATCAAACGATTTTTTAATCGGATAATAATTGTGAATTCAAGAGGGACCACAAACTAAACAAAGGCGGTTTTTCACACCATAATTCGGGAAAAATACCATGCGATATGCGAAAATATCGAAAGGAACCGAGATCTTTGGGTTATAACCATGCATTTCAAGTTTCATCAAAAACGAATTAAAATTGTGACCTCTATAGGGTCCATAGCCTTGGAATACCATTTTTTAATTGTGTTCGCGTAAAAACGGCGGCCACTTTGTATGGCAACTTTGGTCCGATTTTCCCGAAATTTGAACTCAATCTTCCTTAGGGTGAAATGGTTATTAAAATCAAACGATTTTCTAAATCGGATAATAATTATGACCTCCAGAGGGACAACAAGCTAAACAAAGGTGGTTTTGCGTATAATCAGGGGCCATAATTCAGGAAGTTACGATCCGATATGCGCAAATATCGAAAGGAACAAAGATTTTTGCGTTATAACCATGCATTTTAAGTTTCATCAAAATCGAATTAAATGGTGACCTCTACAGGGTCCACAACCTTGATATACCATTTTTTAACAGTATTCGCGTACAAACGGCGGCCATTTTGTATGGCAATTTTGGTACGTTTTTCCTGAAATTCGAACTCACCTTCCTTAGGGTGTAACGGTAACGGTGATATAATCAAACGTTTTTTTAAATCCGATAATAACTGTGCCCTCCTGAGGGACCAAAAGCTAAACAAAGGCGATTTTGCGTATAATCCATGAAGTTTTAATCCGATACATGCCAATATCGAAAGCAGCCGAGATCTTTTGGGGATAAACCCATATTTCAAGTTTCATCAAAATCGGGTAAGAATTGTGACCGGTAGAGGGTTCACAAACAATTGTGGAAGACGGACGGACGGACAGGGGCGACGACATAACTCCATCAAGGCAAATGAAATTAAATTAAATGGGGTTTAACGTCCACTCGACACAAGCTAGGTCATTTTAGGACTTACATATCATTGACCTAATAAACAGCTACATCAAATTTTAACATTCTAGCTCAATTAGAAGGAGAGCTATTATGTCTCAAAATGTGTGACGGACGGACAGCCAGACCCATTTTAATAGTCGCATGCTCTGAAAGGCGGGGGACAATTCACATAATGTGACCTACCCCTACCCCCACCCCCAACACTCTCGAAAACATTATGGATGCAGTAGAGGCTACAGTATCTAATGGATTTTTAAAAAAAAAAAAATAATGTGGGTGTATCTTAAATGGAAAACGCCAGTTTTCATAGCAGTAAAGGCAAGTAACTCTAAAACTAAAGAATGCATTGACAATCAATATCAATATTTGCCTAACATAAACTATTTTGTATAAATTTCCAGTCACTGCAGTCAAGGGCAATTATAACTTACAAATAATTGACAAATGAATTTCAAAATTTAACTCATCTGAGATGTCACTATTAACAATACAAGAAAAGTTTGTTAGCTAAAAAATAAGCAGTGGTATCAGATGTTCTAGAAAGACAATTTTTGTCTCTTTAGATATGTAAATGGACATGCTAATCACACGAGACAAGTGTTTATATAATATACAGTTTATTGTAATAATAGTTGTTTACAAACAGAATGATGTTGATGATTAAGGTAAACAAATGATTATATGAAATTAATTAATGACACTGATCATCTGGCCTAGAGATGTTAGAAAGACATTTCTTATTGTAATTAATATATCGATTGTGAACATCTCAGGCTAAATAACACACACGACACACCTCCTTTATTTTAGATACTACACAAAAATGTTTTGAGTTTCCAGGCCTCAAAAATGACTTTATATTTCCCAAAAGGTCCAAGACAAAGAAACTTATGAGTCTTCCTATTTTAGTTTCAATAATTTACAAATTACTTTTCTTTCAATATTTATACAAACCTTAATTTTAACCATGAAATTTCATAATTAGATGAGTTAATTATACATCATGAAGAGTAGATATAGATCCTATCGTTGTAGGATATCAGATACTTTCATAGAAAATATCTAACTGTACAGATAATATTCAATTACAACTGTCTGAGCCATGGTAAATAATAAACTGATTTCTTCGATTATGAACAAACTAGTTAACTTTGGTTATTATAAACTTACATGTGTGTTTGTAATCAACTCCCATTCAATAAAATCCATTGAACAACTAATTATCATAATGATGAAAGCAAGTTCTCTCTTGAAAAATTGAAATATGACAACTTTCCCATAGAAAAATACCAATATGGAAGATGGTTACATCACTCTGCGGGAGATTTCATTTCGTATTAGGGGCAACAGCATAGGAAATTCTTGTACACTTACTACCACTCGGACCAAAGACCACTCAATCCAACCCATGCAACAGGTATATTGGATTCGTCCAATATGTGAAAAAGACATTGTTTACATCCTCTCTGTCGAAATTACAAGTAAATTTTCCAATTTTTCATGGTTGTAATAATAAGTTGTGCAATGGATTTTATTGAGCAGGAGTTGATTGATTACAAACACACAGGATAGTTTATAATAACCAAAGTTAAGTAGTTTGTTCATAATCGAAAAAGCCGTTTATAATTTACCATGGTTCAGACAGTAGTAACATTGCTGGAGCTGAAAATATATAGCCACATTAATATCGTAAATAGCTATATGTTAAAAGACAAATATTTGACATTCAGCAATGTTTTATATAAGCTATATATCGTAAATCTGCTTCTTAATATGGCTTTTAATATTTCCCTAAAGTAAAAGATGTAGGGTGTCTGTTAAAGACCCATAATCTTCATACACTAACTAGGTATCCTATGAAGTAAACCAATGACAATGTCAGAATATATTTTAATTCCTATATAGAACTTTATCTTTCTGTTTTGATCATACTTGCTTATGAAACTCCTAACTTTGTATAAGTACAGCTGTCCCACCTTTTCGTATGAAGAAGTTAAAAGTTCACAGAACAAAGCAGGTATAGATGTTTTAACAGTCTAATGGGCGTCCTCGCTGAGAGAATTCGCACCAGGAGTGATAAGTAAAAATGCAGTCCCATGTGACCTTATCAATGGTAAGAGAAGCGTATCGGTATTAAATTCCATATGAATGACATAAACTAACGTTTGTCAACACACAAGTTCTTAATGTATGTACAGGAAAACTGTGCTTTAAGGACAGAGAGGTTACGTGGGAATGCCTTGCCTATAAATTATGTCCCTTTATCTCAAGCAAGACGCATATTCACTGGTTATAACATATTTTAACACATGAAAATCAAGCTGGATTTATTATTACACTGTTATATACAATGTTTGTATTGATTTAATCACTATCTTCATGACCTGATGAACCACTTTTAGCCGGTGATTTAGGGGATCCTGCGCCTGATTCATTGTCCGAACCTTTTCTCGATCTTTCCTCTGAATTTCTACTTCCTCTTGATTTATTAGAGGCATTTGACCCTCCTGATCTATTTGATCCTCCTGACCTATTTGATGCAGCAGATTTAACACTTCCAGCATCACTTTCATTACCAGACCCTTTTCTTGAACCTGACCTTGAACGGGACCTTGATCTTGATCCAGACCTTGATCTAGACCTTGATTTTGATCTTGACCTTGAACGAGATCTTGAACCAGACCTTGATCTTGAACGGGATCTTGATTTTGATTTACCAGAACCAGATCCTCTATTTGAACCTGAACCTGACCGGGAACCTGATTTGGATCTTGATCTTGATCGTGACTTTCTGTCATTATCTGATCCAGATTTTGCTGCTGCACCCCCATCACTTTCACTGCTTGAGGATCCAATACGACGCCGTTTCTTACCGCCACCTTCATTTCCACTACCACTGGCCCTAATAGAACAAATATAAAACAATAATTAATTAGTAAACATAGACATAGTCTGTAAAAGAATATACTCCACAAACATTGGCAAAGGTAATCCAAAGCTGAGGGACATTTGGCATCCCTCTCTGATAAGCCCAGCAACATGTGTCACATGTATAAGTCTATCCTACAAAATATTGCCCCATACAAATTCCCTTCCAACTAATTGATTTGTCAAACATGGGCAAATTGCATTTTATCTTTTTCCCAGGTAATCATGTGTGTGCATCACAAAGAAAACACTAAAGACCTTCGTACACACAGCTTCTAAAGTGCTAAATCCAATACACTAAATGTTACAGTGCTTAAGCACACCATAACATAACAATTTGCAAGTTGTTCAGAACAATCTGAAAAGATTTTTATATTTTAATATTATTGAATGTAACGTACCCTTCATCATCATCAATTCGAAGTTTTTCACCTTCAGATCCTGATCCAGAACTGGAAGAAATAAAGGCTTTGGAAACAATCTTCTTTCTTTGTTTAGCAGACAGTCCTTCATCGACTTCCTCAGCTTTCTGTTTCTTCTTTTTATCCATCTTTTCTTTTAATGACTTAGGTTTCTTTCTCTTTCTGTCTTTCTTCCTACCACTATCTTCATCATCACTATCAGACATCTCTTTCTTAGATCTGTAATAATACAAGTAGTATTTAATAACTGCAACACCAGTATCATCATGTCGTGAAATTATCACCTACTACTAAGTTCTACCAAATTCGGCAAGTTATGCAAATTATACAGGCAAATGCTTCAAAGGGTAATATTTGAAATAATGTTGGGTTGACCTTATAATGCTCAAATTAACACAAAAGGGAGAGAAAATAGGTCATTTTATGGTTAAAATATTATGGTAAATACTTTTTTTATATATAATTTGATAAAGTTCATGTAGCAATATTGAGCTGTGGGAAGAAACTAGAGAGCCCAGAATATACTAACAGGTCAGATCATCATACTTTTTGTCTCATAGCCTAAGATTGAAACCACACAATACTGACAGTCAGTATAATGTAAAGTATACTCAGCCTCCCAAACACCTCAAAGATGCATGATTTCAGCCCTATAGATTTCCTTGAAAGCTCCAAAAATGACTTAATTCCATTGATCTATAGGCTCCATATGTTACAAGACCGATATCATTTTTAAAGGAGCTAAATCGCCAATATTTGGGACCTAGAAATTGACACAAATAGGTCACAATGCATATAATAATGTAATATGAATGCATATAAACTGATTTACATTCAATCATTTTCGTCTTTAATCTAATTTCAAACCATTTATGTTCGGCAAAATATGCCAGAAGTCTAAATCGAAAGTAAATCTCAAGCGCCTGGTTATTCCAGCCTACATATTCTATGTCTCCATTTAAGAATACGCGTCACCGTCTAGCCTCGTTCTTCAAGCCCCTTGTTAAAAATGGGCCTGAAATGCATTATGATACACGATTCGTGTACCAATGGGATTTTTTTTATTTTGTCTTAAATATTGGATATCAGAAGCCCATCTTTTCCCAGTAAGATAACAACATCAATGTTATTTTGAATTGACAAATAATTCGTGTTTTTGTATCGAAGATTTGGGATGATATTGAGTTACAGACTTAGATCCTTTAAATTCAATTGATATTCTGTTTTCCTTATTAAACGTTAAATAATCAATCTAAGTACATATTAGCATCGATTATATTGACAAATAATTTGAGTTTTCGTATCGAAGATTTTAGATAATATTGAGTTACGGACTTAGATCCTTTAAATTCAATTTATATTCTGTTTTCCTAATTAAAACGTTAAATAATCAATCTAAGTACATATTAGCATTGATTAAAGGAGCTAAATCACTAATATTTGGGACCTTAAAATTGACACAAATGGGTTGCAACGCATATAAATTGTAATAGGAATGTATATAAACTGATTTACATTCAATCTTTTCTATTTTTATCATGATTTCTAATCAGTTATATTCGACGAAATATGGCAGAAGTCTTAATCGAATGGCAATCTCTAGCATCTCGTTACACTCATAGTATTTATTGTGTATGCTCTCCAGATAAGAATATAGCGTCATCATTTGTCATGTCCTGCCTCTTGTTACAAATGGTGCTGAAGCACATTCTAGTACACGATTGGTGTACCAATGATGGTAAATTTTTAATTTTTCCTTAATATTGGATATCAGAAGCCCATTTTTTCACGGTAAGATCACAACACCCATGTTGATTTAAATTGACAAATAAGTCATGTTTTCAATGTCAAAGACTTTGGATGGTATTGAGTTAGAGACTTTAAGCAAAGAGAAATTTGATAGTTTTTCCGAAAACCACAAATCAAGCATAACATACCGTCTCTTCTTCTTCCTCTTCTTCTTTCCTCCACCATCTTCATTATCATCTTCATCATCATCACTACTCTGCTTTCTTTTCTTCTTCTTCCTTCTGGGTAATTCTTCTCCACTACCCTCTGATATAATATCATCATCACCACCTCGTTTCTTTTTACCAGATTTTCTTGGTTTCTCATTTTCTGGTTCTAAGTGCATTTTTTTGGCTTTTTCTACAATAACAGCTCTCTGTTCTAACAAACGTTTCTCAAATTCTTTCTTTTGTCTTTGTTTTTCAGTCTGTAAAGCAAATAATATTTTGATTTTTTTACAAGAATTATAATTATATTCAGTTACAGACCTTTTATTCTACACTTATATCTAGCATTATCCTCAAGGTGCAAAATAAGCCAAGGTTGAAAACAGAGGCCAATGTAAATAAAGAAAGATCTTCAAACAGTTCATCTTGATTAGTTTTTAAAATTGCTTTGCAATCAGTTAGCATGATGGATCCGATGATAGGCAGAATTGTAGGTTGGACATTTACTAACACAACAAAATTAACAACTCATTGAGTCCTCCACATCTGTACTTTACACAGGAGGTACAAGGGGTAAAAGAGTAACATTGTAGATTCAGTATTGGTCCAATGTAAGGTTTTATGGCATGCAGTAGGGAAGAGCATATCCTGTGAAAAAATGTTTTGGCACCAATGACCCCTCACAGCAACAGTAGTATGTAAAGCTAGTAGTGTGCCATATTGCCGAAGTGTTTTCACACATTGCTGCCAAAGCCTTAGTCAATTTCTAATTGGCCCTGCCAGCCTCGAAACGACAGTGTGATGGCTGACACCCTTGAAATCATACCATCACATTTAATTGTGTGTGTTTTCGTTGTGTTCCAGTAAATAATGAAAAATAAGTTCTAGTTTAAATCTTACCTGTTCTTCTGCGTATTTCTGTCGCAATTTTTCTTTATCTTCTTCCTGCTTCTTTCTAATCTCTCTCTCTTCTTCATCAATCTTACGTGCTCTAGCTACATGATACTGAGCCTGACTCAATAAATCTGAACATTGCCTATTATACACAAAACACAATAATTAGCAGTGATATTGACAATTTATCTTACACTATTCATATTACATGTATAATAGGATGTATAGATGTCTATTATTGATCAATGTATTTTATAAATATTATACAAAATGGATATTTAAATAACAATAAAACCTAGAAATAACAACACTGTGGTCTTTCCCATACTAAAATAGGGTTAATATGGACAAAAACACAACTACTATATGTGGATGTGATCATAAAGTTTCATAAAAGGTATCTTGAACAGTTTAGTTTCAAAAATAAAACTTCATTTCAATATTGAGGCAGGATACAAAGAATGATGGTTCGTGTTAGCAAAGTCTGTAATTTGAACCACAATTAATCTAATAGTTGTCCTAGCCTAAAAACTACAGCAAGGTCAGTGCTGTACAAGTAATTTGAGGGATTATGAAACCTCTGCAAATTATAATATAGTGAAAGCTTAATCTCTGAAAAAGATATTAGTCAAAAGATACTTCAATCCCATTCACTATTTAGGAATAGCAAATTTTGCAATTATTAGTATCCTATGTAGATGATATAAAGAAACCAGTACCACCTATATGAGTAAGTTGTTTGATCTATATTTAATCTGATGTATGTACCTTTATGTACATATGTAAAATATGAACTATACCTTGCTTCTGCTGCAGCTTGATTTAAATCATACTTCATTCTATCTCCATGTTGACTTAGATAACTAAAATATCTGTAAACACAAACAAGTTTCAATATATTTAATATCCTCTACAACTTTTGTTTATCTTGGAATTATAAAACGCTTCGCACAGGATCACAGTATATCATATGATACAATAAACTAGACACAGTTTTTCTTTTTAACTCCAATTAAACCCAGAAAAGTGTGAATGATGTTGGCTCAATAATCATCTGAAACTGGGAATAGGACATTAAAGAATCTAGCCACTGTCCCTCAAAAAGATAATGATCAAACAGGTGTATGTATTAAAAGATGATTTACATGTGAGATAGTTCTCGAGTATATAGGGTCTATTAATGGATAATTTTACCTGTGAGCTAACAAGAGTTTATAGTAAAGAGGTGGATGTTTTTACCTGTGAGCTAATTCTAGATCTCTAACAGCTGTTAATACTGTCTTTAAATTACTTTTCTCATCTTTTAATATAGAAGTAGCCAGTTTTTGTTGTACCAGAGCTATATTATATAATAATACTGTATCGTGTGGTGATACATGTCGGGCCTGTTGATAGAAATAATATCAAGTCTTATTAAACTAATACAGATGACAACCTTACCAGAGTATTTTTCTTAAAAAGCAATGTTTTTATTAACTTATAAAAACCAACCATCCCCAAGCTATGCACAGAGTTAAAACATACAATATTGCGGTGATCTGCAAACTTATTGTATCTTAAAAACCTCCAAATGTCTCGAAACAATATTTGAAAGCTCTAATTGTTAAATTGGTAGACTACCAAGGTTTGTTTACTGTAGTACTATAGCAACCTATTGCGAAGTCTACTGTATAAGCCATGTGATGTAACTGAAATGAAATGGGATTCAATGACCTACTGTTCTGCTTCAAACTGGGATAATAAAGATGGTCATACGACATACAGTGTGCTATGACGGAAATTTTGCCAGGCAGTGGAACTACGGCCTACTCTTATATCCAATTCCAACTGAAAGGGATCTTCCAAGAGCACGCTAATTGTGTACACATGACCTCGGTTTTCAAACGACTAGATAGCTGTTCTTGTCACGCCCTCCATCCTGCATCACTGACAAGGGGAAACCACGCATGAAAATCGTGATGAACTTTATTTGACAGTGAAGGGTTTGAACACCCGCCCTCCAGGCTAGCGAGCCAGCGTCTTACCCACTTGGCCCCATATAATGTAACCACTAGGAATTTTATCTCCAACAGGAGTAGTCACAAGAATAATACTTTATGTAAAGGTTATGATAATGATCTAAACTTACCTTCAAGAGAACTGTTTTACATTCTTGTAATTTACCACATCTAAAATATGCTCTAGCTAAATACAACATAACATCTTCATTATGATTCTTGAAAAACTTCTTTAAACAATTTTCATACTGTAATATATAAAAATAATACATTGGCATTTAGTCATAAAAATAAAAGCAATTCAACAGTCTGAGAAAAATAAAGATAGTAAGCTGGCACTGCCAGGCAGGATACGCCCACATTTTCGAGAGATGGTTAGAGAACAAGCAAAATCGAAAGTGATTTTTCCTACAATCAAATGCTATAATTCATTAAATTACAATTTGATATGCGCAAATATCGAAAAGAATCAAGATCTTTAGGTTATAAACATGCATTTCAAGTTTCATCAAAATCGAATTAAAATTGTGACCTATACTGAGTCCACAACCTTGATATACCATTTTTTAACGTATTCGCGTACGAACGGCGGCCATTTTGTATGGTAATTTTGGTCCGATTTTTCCGAAATTTGAACTCACCCTTCCTTAGGGTGTAACGGTGATATAATCAAACGATTTTTTAGATCAGATAATAATTGTGACCTCCAGAGGGACCACAAGCTAAACAAAGACGATTTTGCGTATAATCAGGGGCCGTAATTCAGGAAGTTACGATCAGATATGCGCAAATATCAAAGGAAACAAGATCTTTGGGTTATAACCGTGCATTTCAAGTTTCATCAAAATTGAATTAAAATTGTGATCTCTACAGGGTCCACAACCTTGATATACCATTTTTTAACAGTATTCGCGTACGAACAGCGGCCATTTTGTATGGTAATTTTGGTCCGATTTTTCCGAAATTTGAACTCACCCTTCCTTAGGGTGTAACGGTGATATTATCAAACGATTTTTTAAATCGGTTAATTATTGTAACCTCTAGAGGGACCACAAGCTAAACCAAGAGGATTTTGCGTATAATCAGGGGCCATAATTCAGGAAGTTACGATCCGATATGCGCAAATATTGAAAGGAACCAAGATCTTTGGGTTATAACCATGCATTTTAAGTTTCATCAAAATCGAATTAAAATTTTGACCTCTACAGGATCCACAACCTTGATATACCATTTTATAACAGTATTTGCGTACGAATGGCGGCCATTTAGTATGGCAATTTTGGTCCCATTTTTCTGAAATTCAAACTCAACCTTCCTTAGGGTGTAACGGTGATATAATCAAATGATTTTTTAAATCGGATAAGTAATGTAACCTCCAGAGGGACCACAGGCTAAACCAAGACGATTTTGCGTATAATCAGGGGCCATAATTCAGGAAGTTACGATCCGATATGCGCAAATATCGAAAGGAACCAAGATCTTTGGGTTATAACCATGCATTTCAAGTTTCATCAAAATCGAATTAAAATTGTGATCTCTACAGGGTCCACAACCTTGATATACCATTTTTTAACAGTATTTGCGTACGAACGGCGGCCATTTTGTATGGTAATTTTGGTCCGATTTTTCCGAAATTTGAACTCAACCTTCCTTAGGGTGTAACGGTGATATAATCGAACGGTTTTTCAAATCGGATAATAATTGTAACCTCCAGAGGTACCACGAGCTAAAATAGGTGAATTTTCGGACAATCAGGGGCCATAATTCAGGAATTTACGTTCCGATAGGTGCAAATATCGAAAGGAACCAAGATCTTTGGGTTATAAACATGCATATAAAGTTTCATCAAAATCGGTTCAAAATTGTGACCTCTATAGGGTCCACAAGCTAAAAACGTGATTTTTCGTACAATCAGGGGCCATAATCCATGAAGTTTTGATCCGATACATGCCAATATCGAAAGCAGCCGAGATATTTTGGGGATAAACCTATATTTTAAGTTTCGTCAAAATCGGACAAGAATTGTGACCTGTAGAGAGTCCACAAACAATTGTGGACGGACGGACGGACGGACGGACGTCCGGACGGACATCCGGACGGACGGACAGGGGCGACGACATAATACGTCCACATGAAAATGTGGGCGTATAAAAATCTTTACTGGCTTTTGTAAATTTAATTTTGCAAGTCTGTCTCTGATCTAACATCTTACATATATTTGCAAAATAATTCCGGTTTCTATGTGTTGTTGCCATGTTGGATAGTTTGTGACAAGGTCTAATATAAATACTTTAAAAACGTTATGTATAAAAACAAACATAGTTCAAAACCTTAATGTTGATCCATATCAGTAAACACTAATAATCAAGGCCAATGAAGACCGACATATGCAATGGATATATTATGAGGGAAATTTTGTCTGGGCAGCTGCCCGACCCTATTACATACTCATATTTTGAATTCCCACTCTCAAGGGTGTACATGGACCTCTTTTTTTAACATCATCCAAACGACTAGACACTGTCCATGCCACATCCTCCATCCTGCACCATTGACAAGGAGAAACTTAAGCTGGGAATCAAGAGTAGATTTGTTTCGGATAATACCATGAGTGAACCCGAGACATCCTGGTTAAGAAGCAACCATGTTACTCACCGAGCCGTTGGTGCTCTGTAGATAACATGATTTAGAACCTGTCTACAGTACCTGTTTTATTACTAGCAAGGACAAAAATAGAAATCAAATCACAAATAAACAAACCATCTGAACAGCAGCCACATACTGTTTTTGTTCAACGTAGATATGTGCAATGTTTAACCATACATCACAGAAATCAGCTGTGGCCTCTCTAACCTGGGCAAATACATCTCTACCTTCACCAATACATCCTTTATGTGCTAATACACAACCTAATAAAATACATACATTTAAATACTTTAATGTTTTTACCCATCTAAGGCGTTTTTAAGTTATGTACGTTGATGAAATGAAACCCTTTCTACTCACAAAATACGAAATAAACGAGGTCCCGTGTACACATTGGCGTGCACGTAAAAGAACCCTTGGCAGTTGGAATTCAGTTGCTGCCCGGGCAAAATTTCCCTCATAGCACACTGTATGGCGTATGCCCGTCTTCAATTAGCCCAGGTTAGGTGCTTAAGCGTAGGACGTTAAAACCCCATTTCATTCATACAAAGTTTGTGTACAAGAAATACCAGGCATATTAGCAAAGCAATGTCAGTATCCCTTAAATTCCTGGGAAACAAAAATTGTTACAAATGCCATAAAATTGCAGATGTCATACTTTTAAAATAAAAATTACAATTTACAGCCAACTATGAAGTATTTTCATATACAGGAAGCATTTAAATTTGAAAACTGTGTAATCTTTTTTATTATTACAAAATCATTAACCTGTAAAAACTAGATCACATTTTTATTATTTAGGGAGGGGGGTTGGATTGCTGAGTGGTTAGCATGTGCACGCTGTATTACAAAGCCTGTCATTGCATCAACTGGCATGGTTTCGAATCCCCGGTTGTACGTGACAAGGATTAGGGTCGCCTGTCCAACCTCATGGGTTTTCTCTGGGTCCTCTAGTTTCCTCCCAACACTAAAAGACCCCTATGCGCAAGCGAATTATTGAAATTAAATTAAACCATGTTAGTCCCGAAATGATCTAGTTTGTGTCGAGTGGACGTTAAACATTATTTCTCTCTTTCTCTATTTATGGAGGTTTGTCTTAGAAATGAACTAATACAGACACAAGCTTAATTCATTTATATTCAAAATAGAATGGTAGATAATTACCAATGCCATTAGCCGCCCAAATATTTCTATCATCATTACGTAAAACTTGTTTATACATGGCTAAAGCTCGATCTTGATGTCTTTTTTCCTGAAATAATTTTTAAGCTGTATTACGAAAAAATGAATAAAGCATCGATATGGCTATTTAATTAAATACATTTAATGCAGGTAAACAAAATATCCATTGTTAAACTTATCAAACTAAACAACAAGAACAAAATGGTATGACTAAGACTTCAAACAAAACTCCTTAGTACCAGGAATCGTGCATGACATCATCACCACCATCTTGTGACATCATATCAAAGAAGAACAAGATGAGAAGTGCTCCTGCAAAAATCTATATATGGTACATTTCTTCCATGCCACATTTCACAAATTCATGACGTCAACATACAGACTACCGCCAATACTATTGAGACGGCCACTGTCGAGATTTCTGTACCATAACAGGTCCGGAACTGTACAGTGCAGAGCATTCGGCAAACCTCGACAGATTCCGATATCCGCCGTAACCTACATCTAGACTCGGATGTATGATAGTAAGTGATATGTACCTACGACCATACATTAACGATGCGGCTAGTCAACTGCCGATTTACTTCAACAGGAAAACGTGCCGCTTTTACAAAAAAAGTCCCAAAATGGCGTCTTTTCTAGATATAATCTCTATGGGGGCAGCCATTTTTTAGTTTGTTGATATAATCTCTATGGGGGCAGCCATTTTTTTTATCCAGGTCCTTTGAAATAGTTCCAAAATGGCAGAATTCATCATACAGCCGAGTCTAGATGTAGGGTACCGGAATCTGTCGAGATTTGCCTAGTGCAGTGCAGAGGACGCTTACGGCTGGCCACCGGATCCATTCATTTAATTTGATATTTGTTTATTTTTTGCAATGTCTATTTCCTGTCTTGTCCACAGGTTTATCTTGTATATTTTTGTTTTTGGTGTTAAATATTATTCTTCCTGTTGAGTACAAGGATCATCTTTTTCAGATAAAATTTTGTTTCAGTACGGAATGGATGGGTTTATTAATTATTCCCAAATAAAAAATATCTTGAAAGACCCAGAAAACCCAAGAAATGCCAGCTAAAAAGTTTTATAATACCTTGGCTTTATCTTTCATTGGTTGATGTAGAGTTTGTAACCAAACATTACCCAGAGCTATTAATGAATAGGCATCATCCTTAGTACCAGGTCTTTGTAAAATTCTCTCAAATTTCTTCTGTCCTGGTCCCCACTCATGTTTTACTAAATGCAGATTACCAATCAGTGACCAAGCATCTGGATGATCCTAAAATAAAAATATAAACAAAGCTTATTAAAAGGGCCAACATTTCAGAATAAAAAGAAAAGTGTAGGCTCTCGGACCTCACCATCTAAAAAGCAGTCTTAACGATGCATTATGTAAGATTTAGACAAAGAGCCGGCGGTTCTTGCTATAGTACTTTATTCTGAGCGAAGTTATGAGTGTTTAAAATTTTGACAAGATAATTTAACATGTTTTATGTTTAATCATTTAATTACCTTCTTTCGAAATCTTTTCAGCAACCTCTTATAACATAACTTTACAATAAGTAAAATTGGTGTTCTGCCATTATTAAGCTGATTTTTGATTAATCTATAGAATTGCAGCAGCATAGGCCGATAAATAAATGCACAAAAATTTGTATGATTTTCAATTTTAATAGCTTCTATTATGTTAGCAATTCAAAATACTTCCCGATATCAAATGGTAATTATCAAACAAATCTACCTGATTTATCTGTAAGGCTTCTTTAAACCAATCAGAGGCTTCATAAATCTGACCTCTATCTCGTGCCATACAACCCAGTCGTAAATAACCTGTAAGCAATATTATCAGTAAATAGATACAAAAATTTGGAGAGAGGTTATATAGGCTGTGCCTGTTCCTCAAATCCCTTTCAATATCTGAATAAAATATTGTTTTAAAATTTTTAAAAAAAAAATACCAGAATCTAATCGGAAGAAAACATATTTTTTTAGGTAATGGCTATTGAGATATTATCTTGAAATCTTAATTTCTTTTATCAAACAATACGGGAAAAACTTCATTGCTAACTATATTCTATCCCTTGTGCAAAACAGTCATTGCACTTTATGCTAGGTTCCCACTATCATCATTCGTGTTGTGATTGAAAACGTGGTGTTAATGTTGTGATTCTATCTGGTCTTATCATATTAGCAAAAAATACACTTTTACAATATTATACTCTTTGTATCTGTCTTGATAAATCCTCAGAAAGTTTAAGTACCCTTTGTGTCTGACCTTTCTTCAATTTCCTAAACTTGATCATTGAGAATACATTGAATATTAATAAATTTGTTTCTAGTTGACTATATAGATAGCAAACAGACACAGCAGATAAATATTTTAAAAAAACGTACAATCAACGTAATTAGGATGATCTCTAAGAATAGTTCTGTATAATTTATCCGCCTTATCAAATTCATTTAATGATTCATACAATCTAGCTAGATTATAAGTTGTAGTAACGGATATAGCACTATAATATGTCTCGTCATGCTGGGCTTCATTCTTTGATCTCTCTAAAGATGCTTCATAATATTTCTACAAAATACAATAAACAATAGTTTACTCAAACAGTCAATAACTTTAAGTTTTGAAATCACAAGCCATTCGGGCCAGTAGATTACAATTTTTTACAAGCCCAGACCCAATTTCACTGGCCCAAATATTCAAAAGAAGTAATACAACTACTTGAATGCCTTGACGATTTTGGACTCGGGCACGTGACATCCTGGATTTGGGAATAAATTGAAAGGAAAGTTTATTTGAAACAGGCCAATTAAAAAAAAGGAAATTATTAGCACGAAACACATGGTGATTTAAAGGCTACACAAAAGTAAAGTAAAGTACCGGTAAAGTAAAACATTAGTAATTTAGTTGCACTGGTAGCTTTTCTTCATACATGTCGCTTCAGTAACTAACCTGTCACTCTAAATTATCAAAGACCAGTCACATCACACATATCCAAACATTTAGGTACACAAACACTCTTTACGTACATTGTTCCATATAAATATCGTAATACGAAACCTATGCATGGTAATGCCCAAAAATTCTTGAAAGTCCGTGAATTGGCTTAGCCTCGGCGCGTAATATTCAAGCAATTCTATAATCCGTATCGACGTAAATTTCTCCAAGTATCATGGTGCCAAACTTCTGTTCTAAATTCTTAAATATCCGTAATTAATCTAATATCAAAACACGACTCACACCTGTGGCTGTGCATGGCTGCATATTTACATGCCCCGCGTGCTGAGTACAGGTAACGCCCCCTGGAATTCCTTTCTCTTATCATGTCTATATTTACGGTACGCTACAAATTATATTTATATATGGAATTTTTGTCAAATTTTCTAATAAATTATCCATAGCCTTTATTTCTGGACAATGTTTTAAATGACTAAATAGACATAATGCTATAAACTAGTGCTAATTAAACGAAAACAAGCGTAGCTGGTGTGAAATTTTTGTTATAAAATTGGCTACTTCCCAACTGTCAGTGTGTGAGAAACTACGACATTGCGCAATGCAAATGGCGGCTTTTCGCGGTTTTTCCGAGCTTAATTCTTGCATTTAGAAATGAATAATTAAATGTATGTGGCGTAGGCGTGAGTATTGTTGTCTCAAGTCAGTTTACTAAACATAAAAAAGTTTACTTGCTACCTGTCAGACGTAAAAATTCACCTCTCGGCGAAAAGTAAATAATAAAATAGGTGAACATTTCGAGCCATGACGGATTTTTCAATCGAAAAAAACCCATCACGGTTTCACGCCAGATAGTGTGACCTTGTAAAGGGAAATGTGTTTTCCACATAATATTTCGAGAAAAGGGCATACATATTTATCTTTTTTTTCTCGAGTGATTTGGAATAAAAACCGTTGAAGAGTTTTATAATTTTCCACAAGCCAGTCGGACTTGTGCTTTTATAATTTTTACTGGCCAGACCAAAAATGTACTGGCCACGGGCGTTCGGACCAGTGCTAATTTCGCACACTGCTCAAAACAATTACAAACACATATAGCAGAAAATAAAAGCTTAGTTTATTATTACACAAATAATCTAAACATCTTTCCATGTTCAGTACCACATTATTTATATGAGCAATGCTAAAATAAAATCTTTGATTTCCCGTGAATTGACTATGTAGTTATATTGATGGTTTTCAATTTAACTTGAATCCATCACTAACAAAACAAACATAATTATCTTTATTTCAACAAAATTTTTACTCAGTAAATAACTGAATTTGAATTGGAGAATAGGCGGCTAAGCTCAAGTCTTACAAACTGTAGCCTATACTGTTTTTCAAGTTAAACAAAAGCTAGTATGAAATGATTTTCTCCAAGTATGATTGTCCTTTATAATTAGGTGTGCTAGTATTTTACAAATCAATTATATTTATTAAAGCTGATAATGTCTCTTTAACTGATATAAAAAAAAATATTAACATAAAGTCATCTAAAAGAATAAAGGGTTAGGTAGACAATGTGCAGATAAAGAAATCCAGGAATTTGCAATGTCTTAAAACAACAACATGGCATCACAATATATGGCTCTATTCTGATGTATGTGTTGGGAATTGATGTGTTTGAAACTAGGTCTTGGTAACAACTAACCTTAGCCTCCTGAAAATTTCCCAGTCTAAAATGTAAAGCAGCTACATTATTGAGAATCTCTGGTGGAACATCAGCTTGTACCTTCTCCTTTAATATTCTTGTAGCTGTACCATACGCTGATAAAGCGCCCTGATGAAATATAATATGTTCAAATATAAGTTATTGCAATATAATTATTTTAAAGAAACTGTATATTGAGAAAAATCTGAATTAAGTGTGGACATGTAGAACTGCTGTCACAAATCAGTTAATTCTGTGGTAAGTAATATTGTACTGTACCTGAACATCAGTTTGTTCAAGAATCTGTGCCAATTCAATCCAAGCTTCCACATCATCAGGAAACTGTTCTGTTACTTTCTTTAAATGTTGCTGTATTAATATAAGTTAATAATTGCTTTTAATAGATATAAATATAAGTAGTTTCAAATATTCAACAAAATATTGAAATCTAATCAAAACAATCTTTGGCTTATGATAATATTAAATTTTACAATGACTGTTTCCCAAAGATCAACCAAACATAGGACATGTTCAATATGGTTGCACTGTATGTATTATTCAACAAATGGAATGTCAAATGTTATCTTGTGATGTTACATGCTGGTGTGTATAAGTTTAATGAATAATAATCACCTTGGCTGTATCTCTTTTATCTGGTTCCAGTGAATTAGAATACAGAGAACCTAAGATCTTCATGGTTTCATAATTTCCTGGCTGGGCTTTTAATACTCTTTCAAAACATTGTGATGCCTGTAAACAATACACTAGTATAATGATTGGGTTATACATTATTATAAATCTTAGAGCTATATTTACTGTTGATTTTCTTACATCATTATTGCAACTACCATACAATTTAGATTGAATGAAATGGGTATTATTAACAACATTAATCTGGCTAATGAAGAAAGGGTATGTGTCATGATGTGCGTTGTTTGATTAGCAACATTGCAGTCAGTTCTTATTTCAATTTCAACCTGTCAAAGGATCTTTAACCTTCTGACAATCATGTACATACACTTTTTCTTGTCACATCCCACGTCCTTTACCAATGACACAGGAAAACCTAGCTGGCAAATATTGAGGAACTTTTCCAGCCAAGGACCACCTGGTTAGTGAGCCGGTGTATACTCAAGGAGACACCTAGACTCCCTAGAATCTTAAAATTATTTGACTTTCACCCCAACAGATATTTTAACTTTAACATGGTAATGTATTCAAAATTATAACCTGATGAAATCTGTTCAACATGAATTTTCCTATAAATGTTATGATACGCTTCACAGTAAATAAAGCAAATCTTTACAAAACAGATGTTGAAAGTCATACTTACATTTTCATTATCACCTCTGTAGATATACATCTGACCAAGACCAAAATATGGTAGTACAAAATTCTGTGGAGCAAACTGTGTTGATTGATAATAGTATTGAAAAGCTTGATCATAGTCACACTAAAAATAAAAATACACGAAATCAGTATTTGTACAGAGGGTAAATCCATGTAATACTACACAAGACAAATTAGACTGACCCAGTCTCTTCTTTTACATTTCGATTTATATAAAAAAAACTTTGAGTAAACCTGTAACCAGCACCAGAGACTGGACAATTTGCGAACTTCACAATAAAATGGGCGTTCTTGCCATGTTTTTCGTCCTACCTTATTTGGAATGATTGACAGTTATCAAGCACTTCCCGAGTAACGTGACATGAATCATGCGTCTTGACTGGAGTGCAAAGCAGTCATGCTGAGACCGTCTGAGGGTTGATGTCACGTTGTTGTGCACGACGTCACACGACCTACATAATGCAGATTGACCTACTAGATGAGATTGAAGCTCTATTTGTCTAGTCTCTAGAGATTACGGTTTTTTTTCGGGGATTTTGTTGGAGAGGACTGGCCAATTTTTGGTGTGTGGAGAAGACTGGCCAACAGTCTAAAGACAAATTCATAAATTCATTAACAATGCATATTCATGCCATCCCTTCAATAATGCTTAAGTTGAAGTTTGGAGCAGCTTGATGATATCTTCATAGTCTTAACCCTTTACATAAAAAGCAAGATATTTTTTAACCACACTTAACCGAGATAAGAATATATCTATAAATTTTGATTCATACATGATGTTTGAAGGGTCAATGTCTGAACACACAAAATTTTCCCCCAAAAATAGATTTTATTATGAACTAAAACTTTGATTTACTAAGAACTGATTTTTGAAGGGTCAATGTCTGAACACACAAAATTTCCCTAAAAAATTTCAACAAATGGATTTTATTATGAACTTAAGTTTTGTTTTACTAAGAACTGAGAACAAGACATTTAAAAAACAATCAGCAGAAATATTGTTTTATTACCTGAACATGAAAAGCTCTAGCTAGTTGATAACAACTTTCAGCTCTCATAGCTTCATTCTCTGTATTGTGAAATGCATGGAGAGCTAAATGCTGAACTTTCTGATAATCCTGTTTAATATAACAAATTTAAAATAATTAATTAACTCAATATTAATTTTTTTATATGCTATGTAATAATAAATAATCTTTAAACAAATTGAAAGTGTTATCAAAGTTTTATAAATACAAATTATACAGACAGGTTGCAAGGCAACGATACATAGGCCCACAGAAGAGAAGTCATCAAAGCTCTATATACAAAATACAAGGGGTTGTTGGATATCATCACATTAACACTGTATAAATTTCAAATCAATCGTAAAATGGTTCACAAGATTTTTGAAAGTGATCAAGGGTTATAGCTATTAAAGTTATTCTAAGCTTCTTCATTTCATGAACTTAAATACTGTGTGGCACTCAAAAAATACATTTATAATCTTGATCGTCTACTAGTTTTTTTCAAAGTGATCAAGGGACACTTCTCGGGCAGGAAACATCAGAAATTTGGAAAAAATACAAGCTTCATCCTCTCATGACTTAACAATTCAAGTAAATTGAAAGTCTTGTGACCATAAACTCTGTGTATTAATCAAAAGTCAATTGGACATATTAATGTTAGTCCTAAAGCATCTACAAGCAATTGTGGACAACAGACAGGCCACAAAATACAGCCACATGAAATCTGGTCGTGTAAAAAAAGGAAATCTGACAAGACCTCAATCTCAATTAGCATTGGTATTCTTTTATATTAATAGAACAACCTTGGTTAGAGTAGTTAACACCAGGTCAATGTCTTAACAAGTATAACTGTCAACTCAGCATGCTTTTCCTGGCCAGACGAAAAAGTACTTCTTGATCTTAAGGCATCTAGAACTATATCTGAAATTTCTTTAAGCTATTGTATTATTTTTGTTCATTTACTAACCTTTTTATAAAAGAAGTGATTAGCCAAATGATTTAGCACCATGGGGTTAGTAGAATCTATTGTGTAAGCTTTAGACAACAGCTGTACTCCATTTTTAATGGCATCCTGTTTCTTCGAATTAAGTTCCAAGATAGCTAATCCAACCAAAGCCCCCACACATTGAGCATCTAACTGTAAGGCTCTTTCAAAAGCCATTCTGAAAAGGAGAATATCAAATATTTTTTAATAAGTTTCATATCAGATTACTAAATGTTGAATATAGTTTAATTTATTGCCATACACAACCAAAATAATTTTCATTTAATAAAGCCATTATTCCTATTGATCAAGGGGGGATGGATTATTGGATGGCTGAACAGTAAGCGTGCGCACGCTGTATAATAAAGCCTGTCATTGAGACAACTGGCGTGGTTTCGAATCCCCTGTTGTACCTGGCAAGGAGTAGGTTCACCTGTCCAACCTCATGTTTTTTTCTCCAGGTCCTCCGGTTTACTCCCACTACTAGAGACCCCTATGCACAAGCGAATTATTGAAATAAAATTGAACCATATGTTAGTCCCGAAATGACCTAGTTTGTGTTTCTCTCCCTATTGATCAATTCAAATTTAATATGGTTCTTTATATAAAGTCTAGATTGATTACGATGGTTTTCACAGATCCATAACGGAACGATATAATAGTAATAGTAATAATAAATATATCTTGTTCTGACAAGCCAGCTAACAAAAAGAGCTAGATTTATTTATAATCAAAGAGATATGTATCAATTCTTTACCTGGCCTTTTCTAATCTGTTTAATTTAACAAAGCAATGTCCCATTCCTAGTCGAACAGATCCTGGACAGTTTGGATTATTCTTTAGAGCCTTCTTATAGTAAGCTAAAGCACTTCTAAACTCCTTCTTATTGAAGGCAATGCAAGCTTTACCCAACAGAGATGGAATATTACTTGTAGACTGAAATTTTGACACAATTAATATCATTAATGAGTAGAGTATGTTTATTGAATAACAGGTCTGATTTCGACAAAAATAAATCTAAACAAAAATTTAAATAGGTTAGCGAAACTGCTAGGTCGAAACATTATAATGTTGGCTTGAAAGTATTTTCTTTTGATTGAATCAAGTTTAATTAACTCATCCTCTGGATATCAGTAGCTTCTGGAAATGATCGTTATAAACTTGGCTGTGACAGTGTCAAGTGCATTTAGTAGGCCTACTGTAGATTTAATAAAGAAGGACAACTTACTTGATTGAGTACAAAGTTAAACTGAGCATCAGCTTGATCCATTTTATCCCCCTCCAATAAACAAAAATAGGCACGACCCAACAGATGATTCTATAATATAAACAACATTACATGTCACTAATCAAAAATAGACAAATTTCACGACAGAGAAGGAGAAATAGGGTTTAACGTCAACTTGACACAAACAAGGTCACTTTGGGACTAACATATGGTTTAACTTTATTTCAATAATTCGCTTGCACGTAGGGGTCTTTAGCAGTGGGAACCGAAGGACTTGGAGAACTTTATTTCAATAATTCGCTTGCACGTAGGGGTCTTTAGCAGTGGGAGGAAACCTAAGGACTTGGAGAAAACCCACGAGTTTGGACATAGGACCCTACTCCTTGTCACGTACAACCGAGATTCGAAAACATGCCAGGATTTCACTGCAAATAAGTGTGATTAAGACTGTTAGAGGCCCTAAGCAATGTGAGATTCTTGGTGCCATCTCCAATTGGTACCTTAACACAATTTTATTTTGCTTAATGGTTAACCTGGACCTGATAACAGTGACCAAGTATAATTTTAAGGGCAAATTGACAATCATTCTTCAGTTAGAAAAATTCCATATGCAAATTTGATGTCAATAATTTTTTACGATATGAAAATATTGCAAATGGCTCAAAGTTGTATGTTAAAAAATGCAGCCTCATCAGGTTAGCTACGAGTTGCCTATATTCAGCATAACATCTGTGATTGAGGTGGGATTGAACATGAACTTTTATTGTTATGATTATGATCCCTTATATTATTATATATATCAATCAAACCTTGGCTCATGATGACAAAACGACATAACTCATCGGTCAAATTGTAAAAACCTGCAATGTTAAAGACTGCCCTGACAAGAGCTGTTTACAATGTTAGCATTAATTCACAGTTTATATTGGCCGTACCTGGTCATACATAATAATCTTATCAGCTGTTGTATAAAGAAGAGTAGCCTTGGTAAAAAGCTCTCTTTTAGTGTCTTTATTCTTTTCTTTATGGGCCATCTGTACGTAATATGCTGCCAGAGTATCCAACGACTGCATCTGATCTCTTTCAAAATTTTGGTAGTCAATTCCTGCATCTGTTCTTGAGGATTCCAGAATTTTAACAAAATCATCAACAAAACCTTGTTTATAGTACTCCAACTAAAATAATAAAATATTTACCATAGATGCACATAAAAATTTTTAATAAAAAAATCAGTTCACTATCACACTTATGTGTGCTCTCTTGCTAAAGGAAAATAAAAGATGTGACTTTTTCAAATGCTATGTGTAGTGGTCACATCGAAAGTTGATTTACTACTGGTATCTGAATATTCTAAGCTATTTTTTCAATGCAATTCAATTGTTCAATCTTGGATAGTTTTTTTTATCCATTTTTTACATGTGGCATATTGTGAATCTTTCAAATAAAGTAATAGTTTCATTATTTTTTTCATTTAACGTTGAATTTTAGTTGATATTACTTGATTATTCCTTAGTTAGAGACAAAATCTGATTAAACTATTTGATTTGAATGACACTGAATAACAAATGCCCTAAAATCAATTTAAATTCAATATCTGAATTGATAATCTAATATAAATAATAGTATGACTTCATCTCTCATATAATATGTGAAAAACTATAGCTAAATGTAAACTTACTGCCAGCGTAACCCATATGTGTAGAGGTGCCACTTCTTGGCGGAGAATACTGAGTACTTCATCTCCTTCTGGTAGTTGATCGAGATCTAATTCTATAACCTAAAATATAAAATAGACAAACATACCTTTAACGAAGCTGGGTGATTTGGAGATATATTCGGACTGAAAACATATTCAAGGTACATTGTACATGTAGCCTACCTAGCAACGGGTGCAAAGTTGGTGGAGATCTCATTAAATATATAAAAGACGATGTTCATTGCCTTATCTGCTATCCATTTGTCATAATACATGTATCAAAGTCAAGCCTAATTAAATTCTCAGATTATCCACTGCCCGCGTCTTTTTCTTAAAGAATCTGTTGTACGTTTCTTAAGTCTCTCACTCTTTCTTATTAGTCCGTTCGCCATCAAGTTTATCATCACATATCAAGAGACCAGACAATATTTAGTTGCAACCTTTGTTGACACTCAAGCAGAGAGCTGTTAAAGGGGCCAGCCCGAATTTCAAAGAATCTGAAAATTACACGTTCATGAACGTATGAAAATTAAACGCCAAAATATAGAGGAATAGTGTATTATTCCTTGTCTGAAAATTTCAGTTCAAATAATTGAGTAGTTTGGACGTGAATGCAAATAAAGCTTAAAGGGCCAATCCCGATAACTTTTTGGGGAATAAAACTGCTTAATTTTGTGTTAAAATCATTTAAAATTCATTATCTAAGGCCGACCAACTAACCCGATTTTTGTGATACGCTTGTAAATAACTTAAACCTGACAGTCTGCATCTGGAAATGGAGACCTTTGTATCATACAGTATCTGGATAAAACCAGACTATTTTCTATAAAAATAATATGTAGGTAAAATTTACCTTTTGTTATCAAGTACAGTACATGGGTCATTCACTGTATAGACCTCTCAAGAAACGTTAATCGATTATAAGGTCACCAAATGAAAAAAATGACCATCAATCTTAAAAGGGTTACGTGTCCGGATAAGCAATTTTGGCGTTCACGTCCAAGTGACTCAATATTTTGAGTTGAAATTTTGAGACAAGGTATATACACCATTCCCCTATATTTTGGCGTTTTATTTTCATACATTCTCAGATTTTTATTTTTGAGCCTCTGTATAATACGGGACTGTCCCTTTAACTGAACACTAGCTCTTTAAAGTTTTTCTTTTAAATTGTTATGGTAGTTTTACTCGATAAGCGCGACTATATTTGATACCAATTTTAACTTAATCCATAGAGAGTTTTTAAAGTGAGTCAATAGGGTTAGATGGAAAGCAGCACATATATATAGACTTGTTTTATCCAGACACTTCCGGTAATGCAAACAGAACACAAGTCTTCGGCCACCGAGCCATACTGGCAATTGGAAGTTGTTTGAAAACGTATCACATAGCTTGAAGAAGTTGCTCGGATCTAAGTTAGAGGCTATTAAGAGCTTTTCATACAAAATTAAGCAGTTTAACCCCAGAAATGTTATCGGGATGGCCCTTTTAAGCAGGCCTACACGTGAATAAATTCCTGGCGAGTCAAAAAAATCTCTCCTGAAATTGGAAAAAAGGGTAAATCGCTCTCCTGAGAAAGCTCTTCTGAATCTCTTGATGAGAGCTTTATTAGTTCTTTGACCTGAACTAAGATTTCAACAGGTTTTTTAGCATTAATCATGTCATTTTTGCTAGTCTTTTTTAATATGCTCAAATCTGCATTGATTTGATTGATACTACCAATACTATAGCTTTCTATAGGCCTACTGGTTTGTAGGGGTCTTGAATACGCCGGTTTTACTGGTGTTGAATTAGCCTGGTTTTGAATATGCTAGGATTTCCAAGGTATGACATAAATACTGTTCATAAATAGACCTAATAAATTATTAACTAGCTTGACGTCTTATTATGAGTCCTGTGAAGCTAGTGTGTTGATGGTAATGGTACGAGCATGTGAATGCATTAAACATTATCCTTTTTGAATCATATTATTATTAATATTATTCATTTTGACTTGTCAAAAAACTTTTAAAGGAGCTAAGTCGCTAACATTTTGGACCTAGAAATGGACACAAATGGGTAGCATCGAATATAATAATGTAATATGAATGTGTATACCTGATTTGCATTCAATTGCTGCCGTTTTTAGTCTAATTTCAAAAAAGTTATGTTCGGTGAAATCGCGAGGTATTCCAATCGATGGGCGATTGTCATAGCGTCTTGTTAATCCAGTCTACACGGGAAGTGTTTTTGCGCATGCTCATCAGTAAGATAAGGCTGTTCTGTTTGGACGTGGATCGGCACTTGTGTGTACTATTGCTTAAAATGTTCAATAGGATCGACGATTCTATGTACTTCAAAGTGTTTTTATAAGAATAAACTGTTGATAAAGACGCATTCATGGGATACTCATTGCATTGATTGATGTGGATCATTTCGCGACGAAACTTTTCACTCTGTCACTCATCACTCAGTCAGTTTGACACTTGATAATGATAATCATATTCATAGTATTAGTAGTACGGTAGCTAGTGATGATAGACAACTCGATTCGAGAGATGAAGATACAGATTGTTTACTAATTGGATTGTGGATTTTAATTCATAGAAATATATCACAGGTTGGTAATAATTATAATTCTACCTATCAAAACAACACAGTTTATTTGTCATGAAATGTTGATATTTCGATAATGATCATAATGATAATGATGATTCGTTGTATGTAAGTTGTCGGTAGGCCTACATACACACACTGGTAACATGAATGTAATCTCAGATTAATTAACTGGAGGATTAACGGCCTTTGTGTGATTTTTTTCATTTGGTGGCTTCATTTTCATACTTGAATTCAACTATCAAAATTGCCCTTTCTTTGATCTAAAAATATGGCTTCTCACTGAATCATATAAATATTATAAATCCATTATTATTATTCCATCAAATATCGAATGATGGTGATTTTTTTCATTTGGTGGCTTCATTTTCATACTTGAATTCAACTATCAAAATTGCCCTTTCTTTGATCTAAAAATATGGCTTCTCACTGAATCATATAAATATTATAAATCCATTATTATTATTCCATCAAATATCGAATGATGGTATTGTATCCCTACACATCATACTCAGAATGGCAGAACGACCTGTATGCGTGCATTGTAATAAACTTGTTAGAAAAAGTGCCCAAGCAATATCATGTGATAGTTGTAGTAAATGGACCCAGGGCATGTGGGACAGGTAAAATAATCTATAAATTCTCATTTTTCAAGAGAATAGTTAACAAAATCAGAAATGTTTTATTGCAATATGCTACTATTCCATGAAGTAAATTTATTGGGTCACTGTTATTTTGTCATTCTAATATTTATGTACATGATTGTTGCTTTTCAGGATTAACAATTGCTGCTCTCAAGAAAGCTGTCGAAGAAGGTTCCACAAGTTATATTTGTAAAGCTTGTTGACCCAAGAGTATTTCAAGGCAAGGGCAAAGCAACAGCAACGACTAGTAAAAAAACCCACACAAGTCTGTGGAGACAACGTTAGAAAGAGTAAACAGATTACAAAAAGAGAGATGTGAAAGTCTTGAAGTGAGTTTTATTACTTAATTAAAAATGTAATACATAAATTGTTTATTTCTCAAAATTGAGGGAATACACCATCAAGTAAAGAATAATGTTTACAATAAACTAATATTTTACTATATTAATATATTGCATGTCATAAGATAACTATTTACAGAATATGATCTCAAATGATAAAGACAAAAAGTGAAATGTTATAATGACTACATTTATTTATACAGGATATGATTTGAAAGATCTTGGGCTGTAAGGCAAATATTGACATGTCATAAAATAACTAATTATAAAAACTATCTTTCAGGATATGATTTCTAATCTCACTGGGGATACAGCAAAAGTGTTGCTATTGTTAGCAGCAGTATCGACACAACCGGCATACAGACAATTCATTTACTGGAGGTTCGGTCGACTTGGCGAAGGAAACCGTCTTGGATCTGTATCTGACAATTTTTTTTAGATGATTGTAATTGTAAATGTTTTTAGAGAGTAAATGAAGGTGAACAATGGATTTTAGTAATTCTGGCTGGAATGTAGGTGTAGTCTTTTGGGGACATCAGATGTACTGCCGTCAATGAACCTGATCTTTTGGAATATTTTTTTCTGTGTCTGCAAATAAAATAATGAGAATAATAAATCTTTTATTATGAAATATGGTTCATTTTTCTTACTTCAAAACACCTAGACCATTTCGGGACTAACATATGGTTTAATTTTATGTCAATAATTCGTTTGCACGTAGGGGTCTTTAGCAGTGGGGGAAAACCAGAGTGCCCGAAGGAAACCCACGAGGTTCAGAAGGTGCCCCTATATCCATGCCACATACGCTCTAGAGGTCGAAGTCTGGCACTGTAGACCACTAGGCCATCCAAACCCCCCAGGTACTTTATAAGAAATAAAATGGTGTTGAACGTCTTACTGTTTCGCTCCGACTAGGCTTATGAAGACAGGCATACATCATCAAGTGTGTTATGAGTGAAATTTTTCATGGCCTTAAAGTCCAACAGTCAAGGGGCTCTTTTACGCGCACGCCAATGTATCCACAGGACCTCAGTTTTCCGTTCCATCTTAACGACTAGGCAGCATTTCTTGTCAGGTACTCCACCACTAACATGGGGAAACCATATTTGAAATCCTGATGAACTTTCTCTCGGCCAATGCAGGGATCAATACATGATCTCCAGGATAGTGAGCCAGCGTCTTACCTACTTAGTCGTTTGGCTACCATACTCAGAGAGATAGACAAATGGGGGTATACTGTCAACGCAATGCAGGACATTATGGGTAAAACCTATAGTATATTTTTAACAATAATTAATAATTTGCTCTTGAGAAATCTCATGAGGTTGGGAAGGAACTTTTCTCCTTGTTACGTACAAGCTCAAAATCGAAACCAAGTCACTTGACAAAGCCTGGGCACAAACGGGAGAATAACAATGAGGGTGGGTAGGTGACCCTACTATGTCACACAGAAATTAGGAAAACAACCCCACTTGACTTAATGACAGATCATGTTATCTACAGTGTATGCAAAAGACCTTTTGACGCCTTTCTATAAAACACAATGAATCTAAATAAATACAAAGGTATACACAAAAAGTAAGCTTTGTCTGGCAAATAATAGCATGTATACTCCTGTAATAATTTTCTATAAACATGCAAGTAAAACTGAAACCTTACTCATAATGGAGTTTTACAGTATCTGGTACATAATCACTGTCCTTGTCATCATCGTCATATGTTAGACCAGCCTGTTCAAAATCAATCTCTTCCATCAAACATCTACTGCCATCATTTGTACCAACAGTTATATTCATCTGAATCCTATAAGATTACACATGTAAAATGGGATATAAATATCTGTTAACATTCTTTTGCATTGTTAACATTCTTTTGCATAAAAATTACTTGCAGACCTTCTTATTTTAGACATATAAATTTAAAAGTAAACATATATATACATTTACAGCAATTTCAAATTTCAGGAAAGTAAGCAGAAACCCTACTACATTTAAAATTGAAGAAATAATGTACTCGTCTGTAACCAAATACCATTTACTTACTCATCCATAGTTATATCATGTTGGCTAATATTTAAATCAACCCGCCTTTTACTGGTACTAGGAAGTGGTTCAATATGACTGAGGCCTTTATTTGAACTAGAACTGAAAATTAAAACATGTAGTGTAATAAAATATGTACATGTTTGTTTGATTCTAAATACATATGCCTAAGAAATGAATAATAATCCCAAACCACAAACAAAAACAATACAAATTACAAAAGAGAGAGAGATAGAAATGGGGTTTAACGTCCACTCGACACAAACTAGGCCATTTTGGGATTCGCTGGAGCGTAGGGGTCTTTAGCAGTGGGAGGAAACCGGAGGACCTGGGGAAAACCCATGAGGTTGGACATGCAACCCTACTCCTTGGCACGTACAACTTGGGGATTTGAAACCATACCAGTTAACTCAATGACAGGCTTTATGATACAGCATGCACATGCTAACCATTCGGCCATCCACCCCCCCCCCCCCAAATTACAAAAGCTTACCCATGAATAGATCAAACTTCTTACAGATGCACCTCTTCTACATTTTTGACAGCTGGTGTACTTGTAGTGGCTACAACATGTTTTTGAGGAGTCTTCATTCCGGAAGCTACATGTATAACAGTTCTGCTAGATGTTGACAGTTTCCATCTATAAATTTAAAATTTTCAGTTTTATCATAAAAGTAATAATATAGAGGTAATTGCCACTTTGAGATAAATTCTAAGTGTTAGTGAAGGTATAATGGCTAATGCAGTCCATGTTAAAGTAATTTTTTTTAATCTAAATCATAATGTATTATCAAAGTTAATGAAATCTAGATGTACCTCCAGATATAAACCTAGGCACTACATACTACACACTATAGAAATTAGACGATTTATTTAGCTGAAGGTATCTAATGTCTAAGACTTTGTTTTATTCCATTGATTTAGTCTTTATTCACTGCAGGTTCCAAACTAAACTGTACTCCCTGTCAACTTTTACTTTGTTACTCATCGGAAAATTATATGATATACAAGCGATAGAGCAATTTTCGACATCGTCTTCATCGAAAATATTATTATAGGCCCGTTTTAAAATTTTCAGATAGAATATTTGTATATGATAAGTAAGAAACACACAGAAAGCTACGGTTCATTTTACTGCCTGTCTAACATGTTAAAAATATAATAGTCTTTATTCACAATCTTCAAAATAGCTCTGTTTATTAAAAAAAAGTTAATTTATGCCATTACAAGTTACAGTAGTCAATTCCAAAATCAAATAGATTTCCAACTCTGCTGAGAATCAAAATCATTCATCTTTTTTTCATTTTCATTATCATAGATATCTTTCTGCTTACGACGAAAATAATGGGGCATATTTCATAAGATTGCTAAAGATCTTCCCTATAATTATAAGGTATAACAAGTCAAGCGGCAGATAATAAATTAATTTCGAGAGTTCGTCAAACCAAGCAAAATTGAATATATTTCCTTACCGTTCATAATAAATTTGGCAGCCTGATCATCAATATCATCCACTGCATTCATCTCAAGTTTTAGCAATTCCAACGACCTATTTCTGATAGAATGTTGATCAGTGATCCTTTCTTTGTCTTACTGTATTGCTTGTCATATTCCTGTTTTCTTTTATTCGCCGGGGTGCTCATTATTGATCTTCTTTGTCGTTTCTTCGTTTGTTGTTTGTCAATGTCAGCCATTTTGTCAATATTTTGTAGAATCCGCGTCCAAGATATGAACGACCGCATTGACTTGTGGGATATTCTAGCCTCGTTCTCTCAGTGTCTTATTACTTATTGATGCTAAGACGCACAATGGTACACGAATCGTGTACCATTGTTAAAAAAATTATTTTATTTTAAATATCGGATATCAGACGCCAATCTTTTCCCGGTAAGTTTACATCATCAATGTCGATTTAATTTGACCAATAATTCGTGTTTTCGAGGTCGAAGATTTTGGAGGATCTTGAGTTACGGACTTAGGTCCTTTAAAAAAAGGGGTAAACAACACATAATAAAAAATAACAATCAGTTGTACAAACTTGTAGATTTGTCTGTTGTGGTTTTGCCTTCTATTTCTTATATTGTCCAATGGGGAGGAAATATTGCGAAATTCAATAAATAAAGATCGTCTTTTTTGCAGTTATAAGCAAATGTTATTCTTTTATTGGTAAAAGCCATGTGTATGTCACGTGACGTGTGCTTCCACCGGGATTTTCTTTTTTTGGTCTTGGAGTGGGTCTACTTTGTGAGTGTTATATCTAAGCAAGTTACATCAAAGTATATCATTCAGTAACGCAAACAAAGCCTTGGGTAAAGATTTTCACGTAAACAGAGACAAAAAAATCAACAATTATAGAGACAATATCATACTTACTTCGTCCGTATCCCTCAAAGGGATTTCTATAGATCCCGCCGCCATCTTCCTCGTTGACGGGAGCAGTAATTATAACTTCTCAAATAAATACTGTGTGTTGTAACTCAGTGGCATGTAGATGCCTCATTGATACGAATTATAATTGCTCAATCTACCTAGTTGCATCGCTTGTCTTATAGTATAACACGGGGTATTACATAGCAATATTGAATCGATTGCAAAATTTGACAATGAAAGATCATCCGAAGCATTCGGTCCTTTTCGTTTTATTTTGTCTGTGAACCCAAACGACTCGCCATAGCCAAAAGACGATCATAGAATTTCTATGACTACGATGATCAATGCAGGGGTCAACATTTGCGACGCTTACAGAGAAGTTACCGACTGATAACATCTAAGTAGTGTTGCACTTCCTCTAGAGAGAGAGAGAGAGAGAGAGAGAGAGAATGTAATTGGGTTTAACGTTCACTCGACAAAAACTAGGTCATTTCGGGACTAACATATTTAAAAAAGAATTATTTTTTTTCAATAATTCGCTTATTGCGCGCAGGGGTCGTTAGCAGTAGGGGGAAAAACCCGGAGAAAACCTACAAAATTGGACAGGCGATCCTATAGTCCTTGTAATACTGCAACCGGGATTCGAATGAAAACCACGCCAGTTGACTCAATGATCACAGGCTTCATGGTACAGTGCGTGCATGCTAACCATTGGGCCATCCACCCCAACCTCCTTCCTCTACAAACATGACAGTTACCTGTCTAACGCCCGCGCTTCCAACTGGGTGGAATCCAAAACATGCTTTAAATATTCTATTATTATTATCATATACCTGCCAGACGAGACACGCGAGTGTCCAATTAGGCGAGTGTAGGCTACCCAGGGCCGTAACTAGCTCAGAGCATAGGCGTAGGAAATGGATGACAGTTAGGGGGGGCAGAACCCTAAATGCCCGAAATATTTTCAGGTTTAAAGAAAGCAACAACATTGAATACCCCCCCCCCCCAGCAAATTTTGGAATATTTGCCGGCTGCAAACACGTTTTCCTGCTGTTGCAGCCGGTGAACAAAGCAACTTCAAAGTGGTCTAATATAGCCTAATTATGGTGGCTGACTCGAATTCCAATCAATACCTATTTTCGGGCAATACCGGTTCTTTGGCATACCTATCATAGAAAAAAAAAAGCCGTTGAATTTTTCATTGCCCGAAAATATTTTTTTTTGGCTCAGAGCATCGTTAGTGGGTGAGGGGGAGGGTAAATTGACGACGGACAGTGTTTAATATCTGTTGTTTTTATGGTCGACAATTTTTACACGGGGGTAAGCGAATTCAAATATAGGCTAATTGAACCATATGTTAGTCTCCAAATGATCTATTATAGTTTGTGTCAAGTGGAAGTTAAACTCTCTCTCTCTCTATCTTCAACAGGCCCTGTATGGGGCGTGGATTTAGGGGGGACGGGCGGGAATATTTTAAGGTTTATATCCACATGAATGTTCCGTTCTGGAAGCTATCTTGGGTCTCGCCACATTATTTGATCTTCATGATAGTCAGTTTTTCCATATTGTCATCATATTACCCCTAGTTACAGCTACTAACACTGGTACAGTAAACTGTTCGTAGACATAATTATCATTTTGGTTTGGCAATGAAAGGTTCCAGGGTTCGTCCCCTCCCCCCCCCCCCTCCAAGTTATAAGAAAACCACGCCCTTGCCTGTAGATTGCATGCAGTCTTTTTACACCGTTGCATGGACTGTCTGTTTAATTATATAACATGTCGGTGTTGATAATTTTCAGGGTTAACGCTCACAATTGTCAGAGTTCTATCTAAATATCTGTTGTTAAAAGCTCTGGAAGATACATTATTATCTGATCTTCTTGTAGATTGCCTGTGCAAGAGAGAATCCGATAATAGAGCTATTATCTCGCATGGTAATATTATAACTCTGTCAACACACGGGAAGCAACAGGATACCTACCATACCATACCAAATTAAAAGGGTTCCACATCGTTGAAATGTACTGCTATATATTAAAGAAAAGCGAAACCCCCCATCCATAAAACGGGCGGAATGGATCCTAAAAGCATTGAACTTCTTTATGAAATACAATGTTAATACGACAAAATTATTTCACTGAATAATTCAAAATTTAGCGATTATGTAGACAATTACGCTTCCTACTTGGATCTGCGTCTCGATTTTGACAATTGCCATAAACGTATATAGTGTTAAATTTTACGATAAACGTGATGACTTTTACTTCCCGATTTTTAACTTTCCATTGATTAGTAGTAACATTCCAATATCACCAGCTTATGGAGTGTTTGTGTCTCAGCTAACACGTTACGCGAGAGCTTGTTCATTTTATTCTGATTTTTTAAGTAGATCGAGGCATTTGTCATCTTAGCTTCAACTACAGGAATACTTGCGAACTAAACTTATTAAAACCTTTAAAAAGTTTTATTCTAGACATATTTAATTGACGGGTATACTATATCCCTGATAATATATATCTACTACATCACGTGCATTTTGCATACCGATAGTTAATTGGCCAATCACGCTATTTTACCGAGATTTCGTCTAATAGATTGAATGCAACAATGGCGGATGTGGCGCCAGACAGGGTAAGCTTACTCTTCCGGACACCTGTTTCCACTGTTTGTCGTGTATTTAGTACACGGTGAACAGTCAATATTCTGATTACACATGTTCAACGGAGACCGTACAACCGTCCACGACTGGGGACAAAGATTAGTAATGGAACCATTTCTAACATATTTGCTGAAATTAAAATACTATCAACCCCTTCAATACTATAATAATAAATTATTATTGTTATTCATTTTCTTGTTGTATGCATTTTTTTTGGTCATTTTTTATGGGCCCGGGATCGGCTGTATCATGGTAAATCCGACATGGGAAATAAAACTCCACGGTGTTCCCTTACCTTGGTGCTAAAACACATGCTTCTTTTGCTACTAATCCAGGGCCCCATGTTCGCATTTTGACAAAAATGAAATGAAATGGGATTTAACGCCCTACTGCTCTCCTAAACTGGTTAAATGAAGATGGGCATACGCCATGCAATGAGCTATGAGAGAAATTTTGCCCGGGCAGCGGCGCTACGGACTACACTTAAAATGAATTCCAACTGCCAATGGATCTTTTACGTGCACATCAATGTGTACACGAGGTCTCGGGGTTTTGTCCCATCCGAACGACTAGACAGCTGCCCTTGTCAGGCCCCTGTCCTGCATCGCAGACAAGGGGAAACCACGCCGGAAAATCTGGATGAACTTTCTCGGCCAATGCAGGGATCGAACACACGACCTGGAGGCCAGCGAGCCAGCGTCTTACCCACTTAGCCACTTTGATCTCCGGAAGTTAGGTAATGTACCAATACCGTGAATGCACAAATATAGAACACAACAACAAACCATTATGTATTCTAAACAACAACGTTTGCGTTAAACATTATTTCTATATTATTTGAGCCGCTTAACCAATAATAGATTGATCTGTATTAACACTGATCACCACAGCATCGCTTTCAGTAGATAATCTATTAACAGCAGTAATAGCGTATTGACCACGTAAACCCGTATAGCGAGTAGTGTCCTTGTTGAGGACTATGACCAGATTCCAGTTATCAGCCTGTTGTAAATAAACGGCCCAAGACCGTACAGCTCCTGAACTATCCGGATTCCAGCTAATCGTGTTTCCACTGGCTTTAACATTAACTGGGGGAGGAGGAACAGTCGACTTTAACCAAGACATTTCAGGGGCCAAAGCTGGAACTGTATACAGATCACTTTTAAACATGTCAGCCAACCCTTTACTATTATCTCGGAAATATTTAGCACTAAAGAAGACATTGCCTAAACTGAGTTGGTTATTTCTGTCCCTAGATTCCTCTACCTGTCGCCTGATTTCACTCACTGGCCAACCGCCATTGACAACTCGACCAGCATAGCAACCCGCGTAAAAATGGCGATGTTTTGTGTTCTGCTGCAGCCACCAGTCCATGAGATGTGTGTAACTTTGTTTTGGGGGATCAATTCTCCAATACAACTGAGGATTCATGTAGTCCACCCACCCTTCCATAAACCATTTCTTACTATCAGCATATTGGGAATCGTAAGATGAAAACCCAACAATACCAGACGGATAACCAGATTTCCAAATTCCAAAGGGACTCAATCCAAATTTGACGTCATTTTTCAATGTTTTGATGCTGGAATAAATGCGTTGAATTAAGTTATTAACGTTTTCCCTTCTCCAGTTATCATGACTCAACTGTCCACCAGACGATCTGTAAGCATTATATGTATGACTGTCCGGAAAACTGACGCCAGATACTGGATAAGGATAAAAATAGTCATCCATATGGACACCATCTACGTTATATCGTTTCACCACATCCATGATTACATCATGAGCTCGATCCTGGACTGGTTTTGCACCAGGATCCATGTATATGTCGCTTCCGTAGGTGTAAGCATATTGTGGATATTCGATGGCCATATGATTTTTGGCAAGCCCACTGCGACTGGGAGACGTATTTGCTCGATACGGATTAAACCACGCATGTACCTCTATATTTCTTTTGTGCGCCTCGTTGACTACAAAGTCTAGAGGGTCATAATATGGCGACGGGGCTTTCCCTTGTGTCCCAGTTAGATAACGACTCCAGGGTTCGATTTGAGAATTATACATAGCATCTCCAGCACATCTTACTTGAAACACCACCGCATTAAAATTGAGATCTTGGAGTTTGTCGAGGAGGACAATCATCTCGTTCTGTTGTTGAGTAGATGTATCTCGGCTAGAAATTGGCCAGTCTATGTCGGCAACTGTTGCTACCCATACTGCTCGAAATTCCCTTATCGGCCAGTCAGGACCAATTGGTTTTAAACCTTAAATGAAGAAAAGAAAACGGTAAATCACAACGCCCATATTTATAGGGTGCAAGTGTCAGATCACTACAAGACCTGTCGGGGAACGACGGCTAGTCATTCGGATTTGACTTAAAACCGAGGCACGAGTACATGTTTTGTGTGCACGTAAAATACCCCTTTGCAGTAGGCCTTAGGGGCAATGTTTGGGTTAATTTGCATTGTCAATTACTTCCTGGTACAAAGCGAGACGACCAGAAAAAAATCATTGTCACCCAAAACAGTTCTAAAAAGACGAGTATTGTTAGATCACGAGTGAAAACAATTTAAAAATCAAGGTCATAACTTACCTGAAACTCCACAATTCATGCACAGAATAAGATAACTGCATACAAACAATAACGGCCTCATCTGAAGTAAAGTTGAAAAAAAGATTTTCAATCTTTATGGGCAAATTTACATGAAATGAATTAGGGTTTTACGTCCTACTGTTCTCCTACAACCTGTGCTAATGAAGACGGGCATAGACCATACCATGTGCCATTTTTCCTGGACAGCGGCACTACGGCCTACTCTTATATCGAATTCCAATATTATACACAATTACACACAAAAACCGCAGACGGGACCCAATTGAAGTGCTCGAGGTTTTTTGATTGCAATTCCGGATTTCTAGAAACTAAAATAAATATTTCAAATTATTGGACGATTTCGTAGAAAACCCCAGGTCAAAAGACACTAGTTTTAATTGATGTCGAATAACGATTACTCAATATGATTAAATCACATTCACAACTTATTCAAGATCAAATATTGTAAAATGAAATGAAATGATGTTTATTTGAAGTCCAATTGGGCTATTGAAGACGGGCATGTCATTCTAACAGTGTGCGATGAGAGACATTTTTTTGGACGGCGGCGCCGCGGTCTTATCTTCGAATTACAACTGCGCAACGTCCTGCATCACTGACAAGGGGTAGGCTACCACACCGGAAAATCCCTATGAACATTTTCGACAAACGCAGGGACCGAACACGAGGCATCCGTCTTTACTCAATGAGCCACCATCGCTCCAAATATGTGCGCAAACACTAATAGTAATATGTGCTCGGCCACAAAAAAAAATTCAAAAAATTCAACACCTTTATGAGAAAAAATTCACGGCCTCTTATGAAGTTTTTGCGAGTTGAGTCATGACTTTCATTCGACTGTTGACGTTGAATATTGTTGTGTCTGCTTTTTAATTTTATCGACAGTGTTGATAACTAGCCTGATTGTCGAATTCCCTTCCTTTCGTTTCTCCTTTTTCTCGCACACCAAGTAACGCACCAAGTTTTGAATAAAACACATACATGTAATGTCGTCAGGAGGGTAAATCCGATCATTGATTTTTGCTCTTCATATTGTAAAATATTAAGAACAACCATAATATGGTATCTGAAGATAATTAATTGTTCCTCACCTGTGAAGGGAGCATTCCCTATCAACATTTTAAGAACATTTTATGCGATTTAAAGCGATTTTTAGACCTGTAGTCTTGGAATTTAGTTTCCGGAAATACGTCAGAATGCCCCAAATTAAATCTTATTGACCAAATTTTTCTGGGGGAGGCCCCCGAACCCCATATTAAAACATTTACAACATTTAGCGACTTCGGCAATTAGTTAAGCAGTTATCCTACACCCCCCCCCCCCACTCTGCAAATAATCCTGGATCCGCCCTGATATACAAGATAAACCTGCGGACAAGACAGAAAATAGACTTTTCAAAAAAAATAAACAATTATCAAATCAATATAATAACTTATCATGTGTATATTTGCGCACCACAAAAAAACGGTGCGTTGTTACCAAAAGTTAATTGATAAAACAAGAATTGCCAGATCTAGGCCTACATAATGGCCTCATAGGCTCACATAACACCTACCGTTGCAGCTCTACTCATTAAATTTATTTACTTTAATTTCTTATCTTGTTACTTCATGACGTATCTTCAAGATTTCAATAAATATGTACGACCTTATCCCAGATAAGATAAACGAAATTGTCTTAATCTCAAAAACGTGAGAAATGGTTAATGTAAATTTACAGATTTAGTAAGGAAATATTGCAAAAGATTTTAAGAATATAAAACGGTTCCATTCATCGACCCGCTAGGCCTATAACAATTCAGGGGCGCAGATCGCAAAAAAATAATAGTAGTGGGGACAGTCCATGCGCGGCCGCAAAATTATTTTGTTTAGCTCAATTGACTCGCTTACATCCTACACAGCAAAGATGGGGTAGATGTATATTGCGTCAGTTGGCGTGATTTCGATTACCCGGTTGTGCGTGACAAGTAGTATGGTCACCTGTTCAACCTCGTGGGTTTTCTCCGGTTTCCCCCACAGCTAAAACCCCGACTCGCAATCGAATTATTAAAATAAAATTGAACCCTATGTCAGTCCTGAAATGACCTACTTTGTGCAAAGTGGACGTTAAATCCCATTCTCCCTCTCTCCCTTTCTACATTTGAAATATACATGGACATGATTGATTTTCAAACACGTTTAAAATTTCTATGAAACACATGTGCAATTATTCTGGAATTTTAATATATATGCAAAATAACAAATAAATAAATTAAAACTCTACATCCTTTGATCCTGCGTGTTATCTGTTTTTTTTTTAGTCCATTAGACAGAAACATTTTTCTGATTCTGAGCTGCCTTCATTAATACACACCAATATATGTTTCATCATCAGTATCTTAATAGGGGGGTCACGGTGGCTAAGTCGGTAACTTCGCTAGCCTGCAGGTCGGGTGCATTGGCCGTGAAAGTTCATCTAGATTTTCCGGCGTCGTTTTACCTTGTCAGTGATGCAGGACGGAGGACCGGACAAAGACAGCTATCTAGTCGTTCGGATGGGTTAAAAAACCGAGGTTCCGTGTACACATTGGTGTGCACGTTAAAGGTCCCATGGCAATCGGAATTTGATAAAAGAGTAGGCCGTAGCACCGCTGCCCAGGCAACATTTCCCTCGTGCCGTTCTTCATTTACCTAGTTTAGGAGACGAACAGTAGGACGTTAAACTCCATTTCATTTTATATTTTTGAATTTTTTCCATGTTGTAACTTAAAAATGTGTTTTCTTGAAAATTAATCAAATTTTACCAAAATAAGATCACAGAAACCGCTTCATTCTGGCCTTTATTTCATAGAAATTGACAGAAAACTAGAGCAGGTAGGATAAAATTGATATAAAGTCGGTGGCCATATTTGCTGACATCATAGTGGAATAACCTACCACGTGGTTAGTGTCCATCAGAATACTTACTTCGGCACCCACTAAACATTTCTTTAAAAACATTGTCCACATAAAGGGGCGGATTGGGGCCAGGAACCGGCCCAGGCTCCTGTGTCGAAGTGGCCGCTTTTACTGACCGCGGAGCCCGGTAGCTCTTCCCTGGAAAAATAAACCCCACATATGCGATTTGGTGGCATATCTGATTGATGGGGACGGGGACTGAGATAACCTTCTTTCACTTTATTTTGCCAAGTATAGATGAAATATTTTTTGTTTTAGCTTTTCCCGTCTGTCCGAAAAGTCAGCGGCCTCCCCCCCCCTGGCTCGTACGCCTATTTTGAAGATTAGTTGCGGGCATGCAGTATATAGGCGTACGGGACACAATTCATTTTTTAGACTATTCCCGGCATCCAAAAACTGAAAGTAACGAGTTAAAAAAAATGTCAAGAAATGTTTAACACCAGCCTCAGGAAACTCCAGGAAAGCGTCTCGCACTCATATTCAGTCAGCAGACCAGCTATGATCAAATTTTGTTGAATTTGAATTTTTTGGGTATACGTAGGCCTACATGTACCACCGGCCGACATTTCTGGCGTATCCCCACAAACAGGGTGCAGGTCACTTAATAATTAGTAAATTTGCCAGCGACAGTGATGGGTGAATCCGATGACATTTTCGGATGAAATTCGGAATCCCCATTGCATGATTCCGAATTCCGGCCAACACCTTGCCACCCGGCCCAAAAAGTCTTTTTTACCAGCCCATTCCAGACTCCAGTGATGACTTGGTGACCGTTAAAGCCATGGGCCAAATACAACATGATCATCAACGCTCGATGGCCGGTCCAATACCCCCCCCCCCCATATCGCCCATATTATTATGTTCAGCAGAAAAAGGATTTATTTCGACGAATTGGACAACAACAACAAAAAAAATCATTTTTTGTCCGACCGGCCCTTTTCTTTTTTTGTCCGACCGGCCCCTCGGGCGATCGCCCGATCGCCGATGGGCCAATCCGCCCCTGTCCACATACTATATAATATATACCAGTTCGTTTAATATAACTTTTGGGCCAATAAAAACTTATAATATATTGTATCTTTGCTAAAAAAAAATTGGATCGGGAAAGAAGATAATAACGGAAATTGTAGCCTATTTCATACGAAATCGACCGTGGAGATAGTTAAACTTGTGTAATCAATCGTAACATAAAACCTAATTTAATATATTTTACAGTGAGTCATAGTCATGCAGATATACGTTCATAAAAGGGGGGGGGGGGCTCGGTGGTTCAGTGGGAGAGAGAGAGAGTGTGTGTGTGTGTGTGTGAGAGAGAGAGAGGGGGGGGAGAGGGTGGTTTAACGTCCACTCGATAGACTAGGTAATTGCAGTAGCATGGTTCAATTTTATTTCAATAATTGGCTTGCGCGTAGGGGTCTTTAGCAGTGGGAGAAAACTGTACTGTACCTATATCATTAAACAGTCAGCAAAACATCGGAAATAAGTGGTGGGGACACAGTATATCATGTCCCTACCACTAAAACAATTGGTAGGGACGCGTCCCGGTGTCCCCACCGGGATCTGCGCCCATGTAGCCTAAAAATTGAATAGATCTGAGGGTAATGCTCTTTAGTCCGCGGGTTCATTAGTCCTCCGATAGCCTATATTGGGGGTTGGGTTAGAGTTAAATTGCACTAGTCCGCGCTATCATATTAAGTCCACCGATATCTATTATTAGGGTTAGGGTTAGGATTAGTTTTTTTTCTCATACCCATATATAGTATATCTACTGCGGAGTAGTGAAACCGCGGACTAGTGAACCCCTACCAATTTCAGATGTTTTAGAATTTCATTTTTCTACAGCGTGCGGCCCAATTTAAATATGTAATATTTTTTTTATAGGCTATAGCCTATTTGAAGATTTAAAAAATGAGTATTGGTCCTCGGATTTACCGCCAAACTATTTTTTAATTGGTTGTTATAGGTATATTGGTCTTCTTATTTCAGACGTGCGCTTTAGAAAAATTAAATTCTAAATCATCTGAAATGAGCGGCAAATATCCGGTTTTATCTAAACTATGATTGCACAATTGCACGTTCATATTTTATTTTAAAAAGAGTGTACATATATGGTATAACATATAGTCATCGTTCCCCCGTGTTACCACTTGCTATCTGCGGTAGGCTACCAATCTACCATCAACTTTCAATCAGATGTCATGTTCATAAATCCGTGGCCAAGCTTTCCGAACGACCTTGACACGACATCAAGGTCGACTCTCTTCATTTCATTGTTCAAGCAGAGAAGATATCGGACTGGACGTTGGGCACAGCACAGTTGGCTCTCTAAATCAAAAAAATGACATCTCAGGCTCGACAGAACTTCCATGAAGAATGTGAAGCAGGCTTAAATCGTCAAATTAATTTAGAACTGTATGCCAGCTATGTTTATCAGTCAATGGTAAGTAGTAATAGTATATATATGAGACTGGGAGGTGATTGTCACATCTCACATTATTGTCATTGTAATAATCACAACAATTATTGATGTGATGAGCATCATAAGCGAATGGGACAGGACATTATATAGGCAATAGTATCATAGACTACTTCTAAAACATTTAATAAGTTTAATTACATAAATGTCTGCCTATCTGACTTTTTTTTATCTTTTGAATGGAATAAAATTAGAGACTGCTTCATTCAAATGTACTGCCTGGTTTCTCCAGTTGTTATATAAGTTAATTATATATATAATACCAGTGTATTGATGCCTTGTTATATTTAATTATACATGCTGATTATAATAAGAAGGTATCTTTCTTTTTAACAGGCACTACATTTTGATCGTGATGATATAGCATTACCAGGATTTCACAGATTCTTTAAAAAGCAGTCAGATGAAGAGAGGGAACATGCTGAAATTCTCATGAAATATCAAAATACTCGTGGCGGAAGAATTGTTTTACATGATATCAAGGTATTGTAAAATTAATCCTTTGATTGCCCTGTATACTGTACGCTGTTTTTATACGCCCACATTTTCATGTGGACGTATTATGTCGTCGCCTCTGTCCGTCCGTCCACAATTGTTTGTGGACCCTCTACAGGTCACAATTCTGGTCCGATTTTTGACGGAACTTTAAATATAGCTTTATCCCCAAAAGATCTCGGCTGCATTCGATATTGGCATGTATCGGATCAAAACTTCATGGATTATGGCCCCTGATTGTACGAAAAATCATGTTTTTAGCTTGTGGACCCTATAGAGGTCACAATTTTGAACCGATTTCGATGAAACTTTACATTCATGTTTATAACCCTAAGATCTTGGTTCCTTTCGATATTTGCGCCTATCGGAACGTAATTTCCTGAATTATTGCCCCTGATTGTCCGAAAAATCACCTATTTTAGCTTGTGGTACCTCTGGAGGTCACAATTATTATCCAATTTAAAAAAACGTTCGAAAATATCACCGTTACACCCTAAGGAAGGTCGAAAAAAGAAAAATCGGGCCAAAATTACCATACAAAATGTCCGCCGTTCGTACGCGAATACTGTTAAAAAATGGTATATTACGGTTGTTGACCCTGTAGAGGTCACAATTTTTAATTCAATTTTGATGAAACTTGAAATTCATGGTTATAACCCATCGATCTTGGTTCCTTTCGATATTTGCGCATATCGGATTGTAACTTCCGGAATTATGGCCCCTGATTATACTCAAAATCGCCTTTGTTTAGCTTGTGGTCCCTTTGGAGGTCACAATTATTATCTGATTTAAAAAATCGTTTGATTATATCACCGTTACACCCTAAAGAAGGTTGAGTTTGAATTTCAGAAAAATCGGACCAAAATTGCCATACAAAATGGCCGCCAATCGTACGCGAATACTGTTTAAAATGGTATATCAATGCTGTGGACCCTGTAGAGGTCACAATTTTAATTTGATTTTGATGAAACTTGAAATGCATGGATATAACCCAAGGATCTTGGTTCCTTTCCATATTTGCGCATAACGGATCGTAACGTCCTGAATTATGGCCCCTGATTATACGCAAAATCGCCTTTGTTTAGCTCTCGGTTCCTCTAGAGGTCACAATTATTATCCGATTTAAAAAATCGTTTGATTATATCACCGTTACACCCTAAAAAAGGGTGAGTTCGAATTTTGGAAAAATTGGACCAAAATTACCATACAAAATGGCCGCCGTTCGTATGTGAATACTGTTGAAAAATGGTATATCAAGCTCGTCGACCCTGTAGAGGTCCCAATTTTAATTCGATTTTGACGAAACTTGAAATGCATGGATATTACCCAAAGATCTTGGGTCCTTTTGATATTTGCGCATATCGGATCGTAACTTCCTAAATTAATGCCACTGATTATACGCAAAATCGCCTTTGTTTAGCTTGTGGTCTCTCTGGAGGTCACAATTATTATCCGATTTAAAAAATCGTTTGATTATATCATTGTTACAAGCTAAGGAAGGTTGAGTTCAAATTCCGGGAAAATAGGACCAAAATTACAATACAAAATGGCTGCTGTTTGTACGCGAATACTGTTAAAAAATGGTATTTCAAGGTTGTGGACCCTGTAGAGGTCACAATTTTAATTTCGATTTTGATGAAACTTAAATTGCGTGTTTATAACCTAAATATCTTGATACTTTTCGATATTTGCGCATATCAAATTGTAATTTAATGAATTATGGCCTTTGATTGTAGGAAAAATCACTTTCGGTTTTGCTCGTTCTCTATCCATCTCTCGAAAATGTGGGCGTATCCTACCTGGCAGCCGCTGGTTTTTAAAGGTGGGATTGGGAGTGCAGCATTAATATGGGCTATCCTAAAAGCGAAACATGAGCAACTGTCACTGATTATAATTCATTATGACTCGCATTTGGGGTAAAAAGTATTTTGGAAATAAGAGAAGATCAGTACAGGATGAATCAAGAGCCTTTTATTCCCTAAAACATTGATTTGTAATAACCAATAAAATGAAATGGGGTTTAATGTCCTACTTTTCTGCACAAACTGGGCTATGAAGACTCTGATTTCTATGATCAACATCTTTGCTTGTTGTTTGCACACTACTTTCAGACATGTGTTGTACAGAAATATCTTATATCGTCATGTTGATAACGTAATATTACCAAGATGGCTGAGAAGCGATATATTAATAATTTGTTTGTGTAATTGTAGAAACCTGAAAGAGATGAATGGGGTGTTGGATTAGATGCCATGCAGATATCTCTAGATTTAGAGAAGAAAGTTAACCAATCTCTGCTTGATCTACATAAAATAGCTTCAAACAATGGAGATGTTTCGGTAAATATTCAAATTATTGGACTGAATAATTCACTAGCGCTGACCGACATGTTGCATGCAAGAGACTGAAGTCAGTAGTTGCAGTGACATAACTAAGTTGGCCAATTGGACGCTCATGAAAAATAAATGTTACTACCTGTTTGATCACTACACTTCTTATTATTTTAGCAATTTCCTAGATAATGTCTGGAGTTTCGCCCTTATTAGAAACATTATTTGACGTTCTAACACCCGACGTCAACCGGCAGACTATCGCCATGAAGAGACAAACAGGGTCAAGATTGGTCACATTATTTATGCTACGTCTTTTTTGTAAATCATTTAAGTGAAGCCTGTACCATAACAGGCCCAGGACTGTACAGTGCAGTGGATGCTTACGGCTGGCCACTGGATCTTGATTTGATAACTGTTTATTTTTTGCAATGTCTTTTTTCTGTCTTCTCAGCATGTTTATCTTTGAAATGTGGTCGTATATTGCCGTCGCCCCCGTCCGTCCGGACGTCCGACGGTCTGGCGTCCACAATTGCTTGTGGACGCTCTAGAGGCCAAAGTTAATATCCGATTGACTTTAAATTGATACACAGTGTTTAAGGTCATGAGACAAAGAAGCCTATGGATTTTCAGCGATTTCGGATAATAACTGTCAGAGTTATGGCCCTTGATCAGTTAAAAAAATCTTGTGGACGCTCTAGAGGCTAAAGTTAATAACCGATTGACTTTAAATTTATACACAGTGTTTAAGGTCATAAGACGAAGAAGCCTATGGATTTTCAGCAATTTCCGATAATTACTGTCAGAGTTATGGCCCTTGATCTCTCAAAAAAATCTTGTTGATGCTCTAGAGGCCAAAGTTAATATCCGATTGACTTTAAATTTATACACAGTGTTTAAGGTCATGAGACAAAGAAGCCTATTGATTTTCAGCAATTTCAGATAATAACTGTCAGAGTTATGGCCCTTTATCACTTAAAAAAATCTTGTGGATGCTCTAGAGGCTAAAGTGAATAACCGATTGACTTTAAATTTATACACAGTGTTTAAGGTCATAAGACGAAGAAGCCTATTGATTTTCAGCAATTTCAGATAATTACTGTCAGAGTTATGGCCCTTGATCTCTTTAAAAAATCTTGTTGATGCTCTAGAGGCTAAAGTTAATAACCGATTGACTTTAAATTTATACACAGTGTTTAAGGTCATAAAACAAAATAGCCTAGTGATTTTCAGCAATTTCAGGTAATTGCTGTCAGAGTTATGGCCCTTGATCTCTTTAAAAAATCTTGTTGATGCTCTAGAGGCTAAAGTTAATAACCGATTGACTTTAAATTTATACACAGTGTTTAAGGTCGTGAAACAAAGAAGCCTATTGATTTTCAGCAATTTCCAATAATTACTGTCAGAGTTATGGCCCTTGATCACTTGTGGATGATCTAGAGGCCAAAACTAATATCCGATTGACTTTAAATTTATACAGTGTTGAAGGTCCTGAGAAGAAGAGGCCTATTGATTTTCAACGTTTCCGATAATTACTGACTGAGTTATGGCCTTTGATTACTTTCAAAATTTTGTGGACGCTCTAGAGGCTAAAGTTATTATTCGATTGACTTTAAATTTATACACAGTGTTGAAGGTCATGAGACGAACAAGTATATTGAGTTTCAATGAATTTAGATAACTTGAACAGCATGGAGGAGAACTTTATCAAAGCCAAACAAATTCAAATGATTTTCTGATAATTACATAATGAGTTGTTACTTTTAATCAGATTTTAGTGTATTATAAATGTTTCATTACCGAAAAAAGTAAAATATGCGACAACTCTTGTTGACTGCCCGGACGATTTAGCTGCTGTGGGCGTATGTTTCGTTGCCTGGCAACCTATGTTTACTCACTTCAATGTTTTAAAATTGTGCAATTTTGGCCCACTTTTTTAAGTCTGCCGTTTCAAAGTAAAATTGCAGATAGGCAAATAGGTCGATCAAATCAAATTAAAACTCGTTAAGATCCAGTGTATAGTGTTGTAAAGACACTGAGCCATGAAATGGGGAACTTCTCTTAAATGTCCATTATCTCTGTATAAGCAAACAGGGCCGGCGGAAGCAATTCTTGATTGGAGGGGCTCCAATCCTAGGTCCAGGGATGTAGCCAGGTTTTGCTGAGTAGTTGTAAAAAAATCTTTGCCGAGCGTAGCGATCCAAAAAAATTTGGGAGGGGGGCGTGGTCTTTTATGAAAATTTGACCCTTATTCAATTATTGGTGTATTTCCAGAGCATTTGCTGTCTTTTTTTGCTTCAGTGCAAATCAATTTCCATTTATATTATATTCAAATTTATATAGGCCTAGGCCTATTCTTAAAATGGTGTTTGTAGTATTTTATATTATTATTACGGTGGAATGAGAATCAGGTCAGACAGAAGTTGAGAAAGAATAAGAAACATTGACATTGTAGATAGGCTAGTATTTAATATAGATTCGGTAGAATTAACCGCAGAATGCGTACATTGAAAATTGATCGTACAACCGAAGGTTCGACACCATTTACGACATCCAAACCTTTAACATTGAAGTGCCGTAAATTGGTCTGGGTGACCATGAAATAAATAGACCTGGGGCCGGTTGCTCAAAGCTCCGTTATCTTTTAATGATCCGTTAACTTTAACGGAGAGAAAGATTGTTGCTGGAAATAAAGCCCCGGAACATTCGGTGGTGCAAATATTTCCTACAGATTTATGCTAATACTTCTAAATTAAAAAATAAAGTATTCTATAGTGTTTTCTGTTGTAAATTTAACGCAAACAACACGTTACCAAGATATGTCCGTTAGAGTTTAACGGATCTTTAACAGATCGTTAAAATAACTTAGTTTTGAGCAACCGGCCCAAGCACAACTTGTAAATTTAAATAAACATAGGCTTATACCAATACTTCTTTCTTTAAAGGAGATAAATCGCTAACATTCGGGACCTAGAAATTGTCAAAAGTGGGTCGCAACGCATATAATAGGCCTACTGTAATATGAATGTATATAAACTGATTTACATTCAATGGTTTCCGTTTTTACTCCAATTTCAAAGCAGTTATGTTCGACGAAATAAGCCATGCAGTCTCAATCTAGTGCAAATTTCTATAGCGCCTGGTTATCCAGTCAACATACGCCGTATGGTATGGTGCAATATGTCTAGCCTCGCTCCTCAAGTCTCTTATTAAAACTGGCGCTGAAGCGCATTATGGTACACGACTCGTGTACCAATGTTAAAAAAAAAAATTTTATCTAAAATATCGGATATCAGAAGCTCATTATTTCCCGGTAAGTTTACATCATCAATGTTGATTTAAATTGGTCAATAATTCGTGTTTTCGATAATAAAGATTTTGGAGGATTTTGAGTTACGGACTTAGGTCCTTTAAATTAATTTGGGATGATAGGGTATACTATGGCACACAAAAATAAATAATGCCGTGTCAGACATGGTTTGCGTGGGCTTATAGTAACCATGGCTTTGCCGTTTGCCGGCGGTGGTAAATTTCGAGTGCGGAGTCTTAGTACAGAGTGAGAGAAGGACGAAGTCGAGGGGGTTTAAATACGACTGGGCGGCTTTCTTTTCGATTTTTTCTTTGTGCTGGGCGGCAAAAATAGTGCCGCCCGGCGTGGCTACATCCCTGTTAGTCCCTATAGGCGAAGGTCCAGGGGACACAATAGTCTGAAGAAAAGAGTACTTGCGGCCAAATTATTGGGGGGGCTAAAGCCCCCCCTAGCCCCCCTACTCCGCCGGGCCTGGCAAATCAGCTCTTCACAATATCTGTTGTGGTACTATGGCTTGAGTTTTACATGTCCACATGTTGACACATTGTGTTATTAGGAGCCTTGGTAGCTCAGTAAGATGCTGGCACGCTTGCCTGGAGGTCTCGTATTAGCTAACAGTTTTGGCCAAGAAAGTTCCTCTGGATTTTGCGATGTGGTTTCCCCTTTTTAGTGATGCAGGATAGACAGTCTGCCAAGGACAGCGGTTTAGTCGTTCAAATGAGACAAAAAATCTAGGTCCAGTGTAATTTTCCTCATAGTACACAGTCACTGCATGGCATATGCCCATCTTCATTAGCACAGCCGGTGCAGAAGAGCAGGATGTAAAACAGTTGCTTCAATTGCATGCTAGTTAATTGCAATACCCGTATTTTAATTCTTTGCGCTTATTTCATTAACAAACTTACAAAACCTTTTTCTTTACAGATGGGAGATTTTCTAGAAGGGACATTTTTAGCTGAACAAGTTGAGTCTATTAAACAGATCTCAGATTATGTATCCAGTTTAAAACGGGTTGGACCTGGTCTCGGAGAATATATGTTTGATAAAGAAACATTGGGTGAAAAATAAAATAAAAAAGTGCAATCTTTGACTGATCTCATTTAAAGGTTGTTATTTCAATTTAATTGAATAGAAATGAATGCATTCATGGGACCCAAAATGAAATATTTCAGTTAATTTAATATCAGACATTTGACAGCTCACCGGTTGGTAAATGTAACTTGTTACAGACAACTTCTAAGAAAAAAAATGTCTTATTACAATATCATATATTCCCATCGTGACTAGTGAACCTTGCTTCTAGACAGATATAGGTTAATCAGGAAAAGAGTAAAACATTTTCCTAGAAACAAACATTTACTAATCATTCCTTACAGAAACTAAAAGTTCATTTTTCCAATTTCAGTTCATATAAATCAATTTACTTTTAAAGTCTACCAGTACATGATATGAAAACTTGTAATTTGCAAGTGAAAATGAAAGAAAAAATGTTTGAGTGATGTGTATTGAATGATAGATAAATATTGTCATAATGTTTAAAAATTTTGTGTGCAATTTATTTGATAGTAATATTTTTGTGATTATTTTATTGTGAACTGTATTAATGTACTTCTTGTTTGTGTATTGGATGTTGAACAACTACTGCCATGTAAATCTAACAATATTTGAAACATTATATAATAAATTAATACTTGTTTTTTTCTCTCTCAGGGGATTGAGGACCAATTCAATCATACTGCATCTTAATATTATGTAGATCTGATGGAAATGCATTTAAATATTTTATAAGCTTTTGGCATAGAACTGAGAACATTGTAATGTTTATAAATTTATCAGGGATTTGAAATCTTGATTACTTGCATAAGAATATAAATCAATCATGTATGTTTAAATTTTGAGTATTTGAAGTCAATAAAGTATGGTTAAATATTTCAATAAACCAATTTGCTTATTAATTGTTTTTTAAAATGCAAAAGTAAAAATATAAGTGGGTTTTACTTTTAACATCCACTCAATACAAACTAGGTCATTTTGGGACATGATTCTTTTTTTTTTTTCTCAATAATTTACTTGTGCGTAGTGACCTGGAGATAATCCATGAGGTTGGACAGATAACCCTACTCCTTGTAGTGACTTAACGACAGATTTATGTTACAATGTTTCAACCGTGCACATGTTAAACCATTCTGCAACCCAACCCAAATGGGTCATTTTTAAACGTCCGGCTTCATAATGTGGAAATATTATGCCATCGCCTACAGACGACAATTTGGTGCTTGCCCACACCCCAGTAATTTATGAGTTGCCTAGATGCCGCAATTTTGAACAGATCCTCTTGAAACTTTGCATACCTTTTCCTAATACCCTAAGGATGATCACTATTGGTTTTAATGAATGCCTGACCACCAGGAGCGGAGCAGACCTACACACATATTTTTCTGTGTAATGCATACAGACCAAGTTTCTTAGTGGATCGTCTTGGAACTTGTCAGTTGTAATCCTCATTGTCTAAGATCGGCAAGTATTGATTTGCGTACATGTCTCCACCCCCAGGTGCAGGACTATGCCCAATTTGTCTGTCTGGCTCCTGAAGGCCACAATTCTGAATGAATTATCTTGGAACTAGGCATACTTACGATTTTTGTGTATGAAACACTACCCCCCCCCTCCGTTTGGCAGTGCCACGCACACATGTCGTACTGTCGTCACTCCCAACCCGTCCGACGTCCATAATTGCTTGTGGACGCTCTAGAGGCTAAAGTTAACATTCAATTGACTTTAAATTTATGCAGAGCGTTTAAAGTCATGAGACGAAAAATCTTATTGATTTTTAGCGGTTACTTCAAAAAACCTTGTGGATACTCTAGAGGCTACAGTTAATATCCGATTGACTTTTAATTTATACACAGTGTTTTGGGTGTCAAGACGAAGAAGCCTATTGATTTTCAGCGATTTTATGGATGCTCTAGAGGCCAAAGTTAATATCTGATTGACTTTCAATTCATACAGTGTTTACGTCCATAAGACAAAAAATCTGATTAATTTTCAATGATTTCCAATAATTACTGCCAGAGTTATGGCCCTTGATCACTTCAAAAAATCTTGTGGCCGCTCTAGAGGCTGAAGTTAATATCCGATTGACTTTAAATTTATATACAGTACCATTTAAAACCACCATTTTTACTAAAAAAATAAGTTTTTAAATTAGTTATAAGGAGCAAAAACTGAAACAGTAGCATTAACAACATCATTTTTACTGAAAAAATATAATGATTTACAAAATTATGAAAATAATTAAAATGTATAAATATTTAAATAAATAGAATAGATTTGGCAGAATGGGAAGAATACGTTGGTTACCAGTATATCAAATGCCATGGTGATAATGAATGGTAACTATTAGATGAAAAATATCCATCTCTAAGTAACAGATACAGTTACTGCTCGAGACTAGAATAAGAAAAGTCTTCAAGATTAAACATGCATTATGCATGTTATTGCAGGTTATTTTTCTGGCTGAAAATCTCATATAAATTATTATTTAGACTTTAATTCACATGACAAACCTAAAATCTATTCTGCACCTGATTTAAATGAATTTAAACATCTGCAAGATTTAAATATTTAACAATAAAATTGATAATCGAGGCTTAGCCATTGTCATGTACCGTTGCTATGATAATAAACGACTTGTGCTACATTTTCAAACAGGGGAGTACTTTCCACACTTGATAAGTGTAAAGATGATGAAATACCTGAGGAATCAAAAGACATTAAAATTAATGCCCAGTGTTGACTAAATATTTAATGTTTTATAAATGTTATTAATAGTAATACCTAGCTAAAACTGTATAGTAAATATAATTTTCTAAATAATTAGCAATACAATGTTATTTAATAGGTCTTTAAGTTACACATGTACGGTGTACTTACAATAATATTGTGATTATATAACAGAACAGTTTCATTATATACGTACACTTTTATGAATAGTTAATACCGTACCCTATTTTCCAATATTAGATAAATATTTTTGTTTATTTATAGGTTTCTTGAATCCTATACAAATTACACTATTGTTTAAGCTTAATCTGTAAGAGGAATATTGGTCTATTGTAGGTCTTTCTTCAGGCCTAAAATTTTATGCAAATTATTAATTAGACATTAATTAACTTCTCAAGACCATAATCAACTCTCGATGCCATCATTAGCCTACAATATTTAGTGGATTTGAATGCATTTTGTGATGGATAATTTAATGTAAAAATGGATAATCAAGACTTTGTTTATTATCGTACCAATAATTTGCTAGTAATGACAATAGAGGCTAGCCTCAAATTGAATCACTAATATCTTGGTTTAGAGTCAAGCAATTTGACTTAAATTTTCAACAAATTCTATTTTTATTATGTTTTTTTTAACTATCATATTACAAGAACTGTCAGCCACTTTAATTGAATGTTAAATAATCATTTTGTGTACACTGTAAAGTGGATAAAGCTGTAAAAAAAATTAGATGTCTAAAATATGCAAATTCTGATCTCCTAAATACCCCCCCCCCCCCAAAAAAAGACAATGAAGAACTAATTGTAAGCCTTTAAACTCTTTAAATTGTCTAAACCCAACCCATTAACAAATTTCAAGGTTTATTTTTAAGCTGGAATCTTCTCCATGCCTTTTGTATAACACTGGCTGATTTCTGTGCTTTTCTGATCCTTGAAATTCTGTTTTTTTCCATCTGGGCTTTTGATAAATACGATATTTCACACTGTTCATCAGACAGAGCACGTACCTGAGATTGTGAGTTTTGATTGTGTGAACGAGGTGATATCATGGTCAACAACGACTTAGGTTGATTGCTTGTGTCCGAAACAATAGACGTTTCACATGTAAAATCGCGATGGGACTGTTCGTCATTGTCCCTGTCAGTGATTAAACTTGATGATAATGTCCTGCTACTTGAAAACACAGCCTCTCTTTGGCGATTGTTATTCCTAGATTTGTCTGGAATAAAAACAAAGGACAATAAATATTACGATAGTATTATATTTTACCAGAAACTGAGCATGACGTCATCACCAGAATTTTGATGTCATATTAAATATTGAGAGAGAGAAAAATGGGGTTTAACATCCACTTGACACAAACTAGGTCATTTCGGGACCAACATCTGGTTCAATTTTATTTCAATAATTTGCGTGTGCGTAGGTGTTTTAGCAGTGGGAGAAACCCAGAGGATCAGGATAAACCCCACAAGATTGGACAGGCGACCCTACTCCTTGTCACGTACAACCGGGGAATCAAAACCATGCCAGTTGACTCAATGACAAACATTATGATACAGCTCGCACACGCTAAGCCTTTTATTAATCAAGGGAAGTAACTCAATTAACACAAAGAACTCAAGAAGGCTTCAGACCACTATTCGTTAATAATAATACGAATAAGTTGGTTTAGTAAATGAGTATATGACAGTAATGTGTACAAACTTGAGGCTTTCATTAACTTGGTCCCTGGCCATTTTTAGAAAAATAAGCAGTAATATTGAGAGAATATGTTTAACACTTACAGTTGTTTTTAGAAACTGTAGAATCTTGACTTACATTACCTAATAATTTATCTAATCTCACTGATACTGGTATATTCTATAAATAAAATATTCATTCTGTTTAAACTCTTCAAAATTATAAATTGGTCTGTTAATACCAGTAACAAAATAGGCTTAAAGGCGCATTATGTTAGATTTAGATAAAGAGGTTAAGAGCTGGTATTCCTCACTATAGTGGTTCAAAAATAGATAGCCTAAAATGAATATATTGAAAATTTAATTCAAAATAGTTTATTCTGGGAGAAGTTATCGTGTTTGAATTTTTGACAAGATGTGGCATAGATTGTTTATTATTGTAACAATGGTACTTGTTATTTGTGACTTAGCTTTCATTCGCCATTTTTAAATTAAATCATTAAATGGTGACTGTTGTGTATAAATCTCTGCCATCGGATGTTCTGCAGTGTTGTGATTATAGGCTTGTCATGTGAATAGATGTCTAAATAATAGTTGATAAAAAATCTGAAGCCAAAATGGGGAAATTGGATTAAAATACTTAGGAAAGATCTAAATTTGTCAATTTCAAGATCACGAAAGGTACCTGAAATACTCTTATATAAAAAATGAACCTTACTTTACTTGATGATCCCCATGTCATCATCATTTTAGTTGCATCATCCATGTTTTTCTGTATATGACTCATACTGCTCCTCTTCTTTTGTTTATTGACTTTTGATTGAGATCGAGACGGTCTCGCAAATTGATTATAAAAATTATCAGAGCACACTATCTCGCGATCCAACATGGATGTCAATGCAGCATCAAAAGTAGTGGAGGTAAAACCCATTTTGCGTGCATCAAAATTAGATGCTGAACCGCTACTGTGAACATATTCACTGGGAATGACTGTATTAGTCTTTTCAATTGGCTCAGTCCTATATTGCATTGATCTGTCCATAGTCTGTTTCAATATTGTGTGGCTGACATGATCACCATCACTATCTCCTGCGATATCAGATTTTTGAAACAAAGATTTACTGGGATTGTCAAAAGGAATTTTCTTTGCCTTATGAACATTTTCATTAAAATTAGAACTAATCTGTGTAGAAGAAGTCGATAACTCTTTTTGTTTGTGGTAAGGTTTTGGTGTTGAATCTTCAAGATCTGTGAGAGATAGAGGTGTATCTTCTGTATATTGTACTGATGGTGGTTCTGATCTAGACTTCTGACTGGAAATCGATTCTGATTAAATAAAAGAAAAGTTTCCTTTAATATTCCAGCATCAAGCATATCATGTAAGTTATAATCTAAAATTTCAGGGTAATTTTGCCAGTTTCTAGACAATAAAATTAAATACTTATGCAAGAATAATTTGTTGTAACAATAAGGTATATACAATATTTTTTGTTAAATAAAGCTAATAATTATGAAATATAACATTAACAGTTTAAACTTTGTAACACGCAACACTCTTATTAATACTCTTCAAAAAGAAACACATCGTCCATTTTCACCATTTTCTTTACAATAAGTCTCCCTTGTTGTTAATGTCATTTTTTGACCGCCCAAGCTCACGCCAAACAAGAGTGACATCACCCGCCCTGGATTATTAAATCTGGTTACGTCATTTGTGAAAATGGTACACAACAGCAACCTCTACTGCAGCAGCCTTTTCTGGATGGCGTAGAATCTCAGTCCAGACAGTCCATAAATGCCTACGTCAAACCAGATTATGAGTTAGATGTCCTGTTAAAGTTGATGTTTTGAAATACATTGACACTGTCAATTTCAACTTTAATGAATTCAGAAACACAGGGTATTACCACAGCAAGGCTGGAGAACAGCTTGGTTCAGTGACAGGTCATGGTTCCTGTTGCAACAAGACGATGGTAGAACAAGGGTATACAGACAACAAAATGTCACTTTGTGTTTCTTTTTCTGAAGAGTATATATTTTTAAATTTCCAAAGGCTGTATTTGATAAGTTTGAAGTTATCGGCAACATTATATTATTGTAATATGTTTTATACTCTATGCACATACTGAACATGATTTGTTTCAAGAAATTATATCAACACTAATTTCCTTACAAGAAGATATTCAGGTTACATAACTTACCAGACATTTTTGAAAATCGCAACATTTCTTTCAAGTCTTTTAGTTTTTTCCTTGTTTCCGTCTCTCGTAGTTCAAGCTGTTTAGAAAGGGTTATCATCTTTTCTTTTTCCACACTATACACAGCCTAAAACATTCAAATAATATATATATATAGAGAGAAGTGGGGTTTAATGTCTACTCGAAACAAACTAGATCATTTCGGGGACTAACATAATTATGGTTTAATATAATTTAAAAATTTGCTTGGGGGTAGGGGTCTTTAGCAGTGGGAGGAAATATGAGGTCCCGGAGAAAACCGATGAGGTCGGACAGGCAACCCTATTTCTTGTCACGTACAACAGGGGATTCGAAACCATGCCAGTTGACTCAATGACAGGCTTTATTATGATACAGCACGCACATGCTAACCATTCGGCCATCCGACCCCCCACATTAAAATAATATAAGATTTCTAATTGGAATCAAATATGTTAATTCTCGCTCCCCAGAAGATGATAAATTAAATTTACAGAAAGAACTGGGTTTCAAGATATCATTATCTAAATGCACGTTTTTGTTTTTGAAATTAAATACTGTATGCAGCGACACGTGTATTCAGAAAGATTTTTTTTTTTTTAAAAGAGCTGCATTTTCTGCAAAAACTTTGTCAAGTTCTATCTGCCAATGGATCATTTGTTCACTACAAATTTGAATGGGACAACTAGACACACTTCCCTAACATGCCAAAAAGTTCTAAAGGGTTGTCACACCACACTACTGATGAGTCCAGTCTTCTAATTAACTACACGATCACTGCAGATATTCAAAGTTGAAATGGAATGGGGTTTAATGTCCTATTTTGAACTGGCATAAAATTATGCCATTCATTGTGCTATAAAGGAGATTTTGCCTCAAAAAGCGGCACTAGACCTACTCTTATATCCAATTCAAACTGGCGAGGGATCTTTTACGTGCATGCCAATGTGTACACGTGACCTCCATTTTCCAACCCTATTCGAATGTCTAGACAGTTGTCCTTCACAAGCTCTCCATCCTGCATCAATGACAAGAGGGAACCATGCCGGAAAATCGGAATGCACTTTCTCAGCCAATGCATGGAACAAAATTGATAGCAGTCAGTATTTTTTAGGATGCATACAAAGTTTTCAGCGTAAAAAACATGTCTTTACCTTTTTCTTTTTTTCTTCTTCTTCTTTTAGCATATCAAAAACTTGTCTGGTATTCAGTGAACCATCTCTCTTTCTGTACTGACCAAATTTCTCTTCAACTCCCCAGTCTTTCGTAGCAGCAGCTTCATCCATATCATCTTTGATATTTTCTTCTGGTACATCTTTCATAGATTTCAGTTTACTAACTAGTTTTGTCTAGTAAAGAAGTAAAATAATGTAATCTGTTAAAGACTTTTGTCAGAATAATGATGTGATTTGTCATATCAAAACATATCATATTTACCTATAAAAGTATAAAGAAATTTAAATAACCTAAGGAGTTAATAATTTTTACATTAACAATATTCTATGTAATTCTAATATACAAGTTGTAAATAAGAAGTAAGACAAAAAAATACAACAAATTAAAAAAAAGATGTTGAATTCCCAAAAGACAAATATAAAAAAAAATGTTGAATTCCCTCATGACAAATATACACAACAAATTAAAAAAAATAATGTTAAATTCCCGAAAGACTTTAAAATGCATCTTCCCCATTCATCAAAAAAGAATTAAACTGCTCCTCAATCAATATGTGTAATTTTAAAACTGGTCATTTTTATTTCACTAACAAGCACAGCGGGTTCTTTAATAGTGGGATTAAACCAGAGACAGCTACATTGCTCAAGGTCATAGATGACAGGACTTAGATTTTTCATTTGGCCAACCCATTCCACTATTGCTATATGTTGGTTGTGTAAAATATATATATGTGTAATACCTGTTTACGTTGAAGTTGAGTTTGTACTAATAATTCTTGTATAATCTGTTCACTGTCTGTATTTTTTAATTCTTCTATTAAATTGTGTTGATTATTTATCTGTTGTTGAACACCTTCTAACTGTTTTCTATTTATTATAAATAAATAATATTTATAATACATCACCTTTCTTCATTCACAAAATGTAATGATGCTTTGATGAGGAATTAACACTTTTAATAAGAAAATAGCTGATATAATTAATATTCAAAATAAACATAGATTCACCAAATTATCAAATATAAACAATGTCGTGATTTGTAATAAACAGTAATATACATCTGTTATGTCAGTGATGGATTGACCTATCTGAGTTTGAATACAATTTCATTTGAACTCTCCAAAGCGCTGTGTCTGAAATTTAATTTACATTGATCATTGTTTTTTTTGTGGTGCCATCAATACTTCTGTTAGTTTTATCACATATACTTTGCTCTGAGAGAGAGAGAGAGAGAGAGACAGAAATGGGGTTTAACGTCCTCTCGACACAAACAAAGCCATTTCGGGATGAACATATGCGCGTAGGGGTCTTTAGCAGTGGAAGGAAACCGGAGAAAACAGAGAAAACCCACAAGGTTGGACAGGGGACCCTACTCCTTGTCACATACAACCGGGGATTCGAAACCATGCCAGTTGTCTCAATGACAGGCTTAATGATACAGCGCGCAACATGCTAACCGTTCGGCCATCTAGCATTAAAAAAATTTAGGAAATGTGCAATTAAACACTTACCTTTACAAACATATAATATTTACAACAAAAAATATGGAACCATTTCATACCGTAATTCTAAACTTTTGATCTCTGTTTCTCTTTGAGTTAAATCTCGTTTCATTTCTTTTATTTCTATTTCTCCCTTCCATTTTCTTTCTTCTATAGTTTTAATACTTTTAGCTAATTTCTCAATTTCTTTCTCTCGTTTTCGTTCAAAAGGTGATTTATATTTATGAGTTGATTGAAGTCTAGATTTCACAGCTGTTTGTAAATCAGAATCTGTTTTTTCCTTTGGTTTTGCTATTGGTGTTTTCGTTGCTGAAATATGTCAAAGTCATTGGTTTCACTCAATGTAATTGACAGTTTTTCATAACCATGTCCTCGAGCTTGGAACAATGCCATTAACCTGAAAACTCAAGTGATCTAAGGAGAGAGAGGGAGAAATGGGGTTTATCGTCCACTAGACACAAACTAGGTCATTTCGGGACTAACAAATGGTTTAATTTTATTTCTATAATTTGCTTGTGCGTAGAGGTATTTAGCAGTGGGAGGAATTAACTGGAAGACCTGTAGAAAATCCACAAATGTTAGCCTAGAAGTGACCGAATATTGTTATCTTGGTGATCTGTGTTTTAGCGATGTGGATCAATAGCTGTTCCTTAACTCCACAGGAATAACATATTCATTATGAGTACCAGTATATTATTGGGTATCATACCTGTATAAAGAGTAGAATCTGTGGTCTGGTTGTTACTGTCTATAGCCCATGCTGTTTTACTTGTTTTCTCTTCAGATCTAAATAACAATATCGTGACCTTTAATTAAAACAACTTAAATCTCTGTGGTTGTGAGAAATGGGTATTGTACTCATTGGTAAAATGAAATGTGATTAATTAACGATGGTGGAATGGAATGGGTTAATTGAATGGAAAAGGCATAAGGTTAATTATCAGTGGTGGAATACACAATGGGTTAATTATCGGTGGTTGAATGGAATAGAGTTAATCATCTCATCAAGGTCATTTTGAGACCAACATAATATACAGTTATGTTTATTTTCTCATGTTTATACCAAGGCTTCTTTAAAAGTACTTTCAATTCAGATTTTTTGACTCGCTGGTCAATGTAGGTCTAGACACTCTTTCCTTGACAAGCTTGAAAAAACCTGAATATAGGCCCTATTTATTATTTATAATTTTCTATTGGTAGCTTATTTATTTCTTATCTGCATATCCTAGTAAATACCAGTATAGGAATTCTAGTAAGGATAACAATCAAATGGGTAAAATAACCCGTTCGAAATTTTAACTTCGAATACATGAATAAAATGGTATTCAATGTCCTACTATTCTGCAATTGAATTCTACTGGTATAAGTTATTTAACATGTACACCAATGAGCACACATGACCTCATTTTTTGTCCCATCCAAATTACTATACAGTTTCTTAATAAACAATTAGGATAGGGAAATTTTGCCTGGACAGCAATTGAATTCCAACTATCAAGGTTCTTTTACATGCACTCGAATGTTTACACAGGACCTTGGTTTTTCGTTCTATCCAAATGCAGTGACATTGTTCCGCACTGAACCACCATCCATCTATACAAGATAATAAATAACTTACTGTTTAATTGAGGTAGTTTTAGATGGTATAAATGGTTTGATACCAGTATAATGTCTGTTATCTGTTGTGTCTCGGCTATTTATTTCATGATTTAATACAAGTCTTTTTAACAACTTCATACATTCTCTAAATCTATACGGAGTTCTTATTCCTAAAAACAATAAGTACTTTATATAAATCCAGAAATCATGTACAATTTTATTGGTCTAGATACATGTAGTATAAAAAAACGAGCAGACAACCAATGTTTACCTTACATTAGCTCTACATTCTGATAGAAACAGATCATCTATTCTAAACTTTACTGTAGATAAATAAGCATGTTGGAGGCAAATGCTTACCATCACTTAGGATGGTTTTAATGTTTACACTTTTGAGATGAACATAAAAAAACTTCCATTTCCAAGAGAACATAGTTTATATGGTAACGTTTTAAGATTTATTTAATTTGTAGATGATTTCTTTACTCGCCAAATTAAAACTGTCTTTGCAGTTATAGCAATTATGACTCTACCTGATGAAACTGGATCATTAATTCTACCGGCCAGATAGTCTTGAACGACTTGTGAACAGACAAGTTTATCTTCATCTGTAAGTTTATTATTCATGCTGTTGGTCTGTTCTATTTCTTCAGAGTTCTTGCAAATAAAAAATACACAAAAGAAAATAAATCCCTTTTCTGAACTTCAACTTCAAAAGCCTCCTGGAGGAATTTTGATATATCATTCATTTACTTCTGAATTTGTATATTAGATAAATATTCTATTATGTTTTTTCATAAAACTTGGCGACTTTTAAACAGAAATAATTGTAGGAGAGGCTGAATTTTAAAAAGAAATAATTGTAGCGGAGGCTGAATTTTAAAGAAAGTCTGCATTTGGAAACACTTTTATGTGCATGGATCTTTCATTTTTAGAATCTAAATGATATATGCGATTCACACTTGAAAATTGATGTGATACAAAGAAATGAATTACTGTATATGGATTTACAAACCTGTTCTAATTTTAAACACTCTACTTCGGATTCTAATTCTGCTATTTTCTTACGTAACTGTTTAATAACGGTTTTATCATCTACTTCTTCATTTTTCCTGTAAATTCACATTTAAAGAGCTAATTATGACTCAATATTTTCCATAATATTCTAAATTAAAAACTTAGAATTTATTGATCAATTTCGATCAATATTGATATCCAATATTTAAGTCACAATTAACATTTTACAATCAGTACCCAACTCACGAGGCCGGTTTGGGGTGCCTTTTGTAATGAACAAAAAAAACATATCCTACAACACAATGTAAAAGTAATTAGTAAAGGCTGATCACAAACGACAAAATAATAATCTAAAAAACATGTAGAATTTTTTACCTAACATAATTGATTAGAAATTACAAAATTTGTACACTTTACATACACTTATATTACATTACTATGTGCTTATAGAACCATTTTTATCTACTATTACAATATTTGAAAAAAAATAAAGACATACGCCCTTTAATATCTGGTGATAGAATTATTTTGCACTTATATTTTTAAAAAGAAATTTCTGTTATTGATGTTCATTTAATTAAAGTTACATTATTCAAGATATAGATAAGAACTAGCCATTCTTGCTATACTAGTTCATAAGTCGATGATGTAAAATGAATAATTTGAAAATTTCATTCCAATTACTCTATTGCAAGCGAAGATATTGTCATTTGAAGTTTTGGCCGACCTGTGCAATAATTTCAACCACTGTCCTGGTTGATCAAAGCTAAGACTCGAAGCGTCTGGGCGCGCCATATTTGATTTATCACTGAAACGTTTTAATCTGTTTAATATCGGAGCAATCAGATGCCATCCAAAGTTGATTAAGGCCTGGATCAGTTAATTAATGTCTAATTAATACTTTAGAAAACATTTCATGCCCAAATAAAGACCTGCACTAGGCAGATTTAGCTCTTGAATAATGCATGTTTAATTGTATGTAATCTATATAAAACATCTTTTAACATCTTGAGGCTAGAGTAATAATACCATTGCCAAATATTTTGATCTTAAGACATGCCCTGTTGCTGCCCTCCAGGTCATTTCTTTCCCCAGACCTGGTTCTCAATATATATATATATATATGGTTACTGAGCAAAAGGAGCACTGGAAAGTACCAACCATTGGGCATTAGATATAATGTTAGCGAGAGAGAGAGAGAGAGAGAGAAATGGGGTTTATAGTCCACTCAACACAGCTAGGTCATTTCTGGACTACCTAATGTTAGCAATCTAATACTAATACTAATACTTACACAACATGATTAGCTATACAGGCAACTCTTTGAGCAAACCTACAGGTAGAGATTGATTCTCCTAGATTCTGACATTCTAATGATACAGTTGCTATCATAGCAGTCAAACAATTTCCTCCTGAAATAAGTTAAAGTGAATATTGAGTTGTTATGAAACCATGGTTATAATGAATGACATCATTATTATCTGATGTCATATATAAGATTCTTTATCTTTGATTGACTGATTAGTTTCTCTTTTTTAATTTTCCTTTTCTGATAATATCAAATAAAATAAAATAAAAAAGTTTTTTTTTTTCACAGTTTTGTTTTAACAGTATATATAGGGGCCTATTTTTCACATGGATAGTAGAATCAGACGTGTTAGTACTTTACACACTCATGTTTCTTAAATTTGACTTGTCTTTGCTGCTGTCTTGTTTGTCATGTTTATGCTTTATCAAAGCAGTTCCACCCAATAGCCTACTTAGACAGGAAGGCAGTATAAATCAGTCGTTGATCAATAACACAACCAGCGGAAGAATACCCCATTGTCTTCGGTCCACGAGCTGTTAGGGAGCCACACAGACTCTCAAAAGTTCTTAAGATATGATTTCTCTAAATCATGTTTACCCTGATCGAACACTCAACCCCCAGGCTAGCGAGCCAGCGCCTCACCTACTTAGCCGCTTGATCCCCGTTCCATGAGGAAGCTACATATATAATAGTGTTTGGCCTATAATAGTATTATTTCACCATGATTTTTCCTTAGTACTGTCTTACCTAAACTATCTCTTAAGATCATAGTCAAAAGAGAATTTCTATACGGAATGTGTCGACCTCGTGGGCCATCATTACAGCCACTTCTATTGGGTGATTGAGAAACATAAAATCTAGAAATCAAAATTTAAATAAATCTAAAACAGAATAAAATAGAAAATAAAAAAAAATACACAAACTTGATCTATAAATATATAGAATTTAAATTTGAAGATATCAAAATAATCGATAAAACTAAATAAAGCTTAAAAACTGAAATATAGTAAAAGTAAAATCTTGCTAAAACTGGCTTCAGTCTAATGCTAGGGTGCCTTGGTTCACAAAATTTTCTTCATAAATTAATACAAATTCAATTTTTAATGCACATTATTGAGAGTAATCCTCCAATAGAATGGCTTGTGACCACCTGCATTAACAGCCAGGTCCTACTGCATTCGTAAGAACGAGTGAGTCAACAAAAATAGAACAAGGAATAGGCTATGCAACCTCAAACCTGCACTGATCTTTTGAAGACACATTTTAATGACATCTCACCTCTTTGATGGAGAAATGTGTAGTCTCTGTCTACCAGTTTCTATAGAATCAGCTTGTAAGGCGATAATAACAGATTCTAGATGATGTAATGATAAATTTATAGATTTAGCTTCTGATAATTGCTGACCATCAACTCCTGTTTTAGAGACACGCTCTGAACCAGCTAAATCCACCAGATGTAACTTGGATCTGAAAATATTGTACAAATTTTCACCGACTTCTACAAATCTGTTACAATTTGTACATGATCTATTGTGGTCTTGCAAAATAAAATATTTATAACTAATTTGATTACCTGTATAAATCTAAGTACAAGATCAAGTATATATATTACTGAAAATAATCCTAACACTGATCCTAATCACAGTTTTACATACATAAAGGGTTACTTATTAGGAGTCTTGTCAAGTATATATATATAAACTTTGACCTGCATTAGCATAACAAATTTAAAGGGTGTTTACACATAATAAATTACACACTAGATATTTCTAAAATAATTCTCAGTTCCAAATATGTCAGTAACAAAAAATGTTTGTTTTGAAGTTCTGATAAAGAATGGTTTCATTCATTTATAGACATTAAAACCAGTTTCAATATTAACATTGGATATGTTTTAATGGTAAGAATATCTCTTTAAGGTATATATAGCATTGTGGGTTTTTTTTCATGAATAAGAATTGTATACATCAAAGAGCTAGTTTGAGATACTTTAAAGAGATAAACTAATGATTATAATTTGATTATAGAGTGGGGAGATTATAATAAAGACTAGCTTTACAAAAACGATAGATTATTATAGATAGATATCATCATTTGTTATGCTAAATCTTGACTTCATTTATTAAAGCTGAACTCTGATTACAAAACTACAGAATTCAGCTTTAAGTTTGCAGGTTATCAGCTTTGACTTAATGTATTAGTCATGAAGTTTCCATGTATTGCTTATAGAATATAGGAATGTGAAGGTATATATTGGGGATTTTTTTTGTTGACTTTTAGCCTCTGCGACTGTATGTTTCCCTGTTTTTGTAAAGATTACAATTCCATTAGTTACCTAGCATTGCATGGATGAGTGTGTTGCATAGTTTACTTGAAGGTAATGGAACAGTCTAGAGAAGTATTTTTTTAGAGCTACAATGTACTTCCTGTAATGGAGGGTAAAAATTTTTTATGTGATATAATGAGACTGTTTTTATGTTTTATTTTCTGAAATAAAGGCGGGTGATGCTACGGTACCCTTTTTAAGTGATGAAGAATTAGGCACCATTCGGTAAGTTCATATTTTTGATATTACGATTCAGTCATTCAGTGATAGTGCAGCAGTGCACTCAGGGCATTAAATCTTTTATTGTTTTATCTTGGTATGTAGAGTTGTTATGCATTGTCTGTATCATTGTAATTAAACTTTCAATAATAATAGAAAGTCTATTGGGGGAATCAAGTCAGACATTGTCAGGGAATTTGTGTAAAATTTTGATTAAGATCTGAAGAACTGAGATACTGACATTTATTGTAAAGAGAAGGATGATTACATGTAAAATCAGGAGAGAAGTACATTCATGAAATCTATGTTCATTTGGATAAGAAAATACTAGTAGTATTCCAGTTTCAGGTAGAAAAATTTGATATTTTAGCTCTTTTTTCAGTGTTCTTATATATTATGTTTCAGACTTTAGTAGAAGGGTTCTGAGGAAAATATTTTAATATTTTGGCTTTTTTTGGATGAATTTAAATTAGTTAGAAAGTTGAAGATTATTGGAGTGAGGAATAGCTCCATAACACACTTTGGGAGAGGCTGTGAATGTGGTGGTGGCTTGAGCCTCTTAGCAACACTCTCTGGCGGTGCCACAGAAAGCACATATTACTTAGGAACCTGAAGGGACCAAAACTTCTCCCAAAAGGGAATTAGGTAAATTGAAGGATTATAAAAGAGTTTCTATCTCCCATATTTATACCAGTCTTTAAGAAATTTACATACCTGACAATTATATCTGAACCTTTAGCTTTACATGTTAAATGTATTGTAACAACACCATGAGATCGAGATGATCTTTGATTGACAGGCGTTTCAGCAACTTTACGATTAGATTGTCCTTGTAACAGCAGACACTGTGCCACCTGTTCATTAGCAGCTATATGTAAAGAAAGATTTCTCATAACAAACAACCCTTCTAAACCTTCCACCACAGATATCTACAAAACAAATAAAATTGGTGGGAACTTAATTATCAAGCATTGGAAAAAATTAATCCACTAACATCTGGTCCAAGACATTATATAAGTTATACAACCTACTTTTATTTATTTGATTTTCAATAATTACTATCTGAACCATGTAATTAAAATAATAAACTATCTTATTTGATTATATAAAGGAAAATTGTGATAAGCTACAAAACCAATACAAATTTTATACAGATTCATTGGATAATTCTAACTTCCTTACTTCCTAATTAGTTTGCTAAAAAGAGAATCAAATGTGACAATATATTTATGATAACTCTATTTCAATAAAGAACTTTTGCTTGGTTACCTTAGGAAGTGGAACTACAGGTGAGAAAGAGTTTAATGCAGCAGAACTAAGTAAATCATACGCCACTTCTTGGTAAATCTCTAGATAAGATATTTCTACAGTCACATCGTCATCTTCTCGTTGTTCTAAATATTTATATATAGTTGACAGAACTCTGAAATTAAATAATTTATATCATTGCAACAGTAATTATTACTTATCATTTCAAAAAGATTTTTTTTTTTTTAAAGCGAGAATTCAAATTTTCTAAGAAAGTCAAAATATAATTATTTCTATGTCTTTTGCTCAATTGGTTATCAACTCACTATTATACAATCATGGGCATTATTTCCCACCCTTAAAAATCTATGAAACAGGAAATAACTACACAATTACCTCCTCTGTTTTGATATTGACAACATGGGGCAGCCATTTTCCAACGTTGGAATTTGAAGTTGAAAATGATATTTTTGCCAATTTCTCAGATGACAATAGGGAATTTTAGGATTAATAGGATTATTCATTAACAAGTTAAGATTTTTTATGGATACCATCTACCGGTATTTTAAGGCTTTATTCTAATACATTTTAAAAATATAACTTGAAATTTATATATAGTTGACAGAACTCTGAAATTAAATAATTTATATCATTGCAACAGTAATTATTACTTATCATTTCAAAAAGATTTTTTTTTTTTTAAAGCGAGAATTCAAATTTTCTAAGAAAGTCAAAATATAATTATTTCTATGTCTTTTGCTCAATTGGTTATCAACTCACTATTATACAATCATGGGCATTATTTCCCACCCTTAAAAATCTATGACACAGGAAATAACTACACAATTACCTCCTCTGTTTTGATATTGACAACATGGGGCAGCCATTTTCCAACGTTGGAATTTGAAGTTGAAAATGATATTTTTGCCAATTTCTCAGATGACAATAGGGAATTTTAGGATTAATAGGATTATTCATTAACAATGTAAGATTTTTTATGGATACCATCTACCGGTATTTTAAGGCTTTATTCTAATACATTTTAAAAATATAACTTGAAATTTGAAAAAAAATTTAAAACTTAAACTTTCCTGTTACACATAATTCTAGTACAACCATTAAATTTACAATGACTTATTTGTTACAAACTACATGTATGTTAATCTCAAGAAAAAATAGCAAGGCTTTAAAATACTGGAATTAACCTATTAAATACTAGAATTTCAGAAAAAAATTTGTGCATTTAATGTCAATTATCAACTTTTGGTTTTCCAAATTAGTGTTATTAATAGTACTGGTATGTGTGAACCTTCCTATTCAATATATAGAAACCCTAGTACCAGTTCTCATTTATTGCAGAAATTTACATTTGCCTTAAATATTTTAAATGAATCAGATACCAACCTTGGCGCTATTCCTCGATCTCTATAACTACGTGATCCACCTTCCATAGTAAATGTTTTACCGGACCCAGTCTGTCCAAATGCAAATATTGTTCCATTATATCCATTAACAAATCCTGAATTGAGAAAATGACTCTAAAGTTAAAAATACATTGTATACTGTATTGACGACATTGATTAATGATCTACAAGGATAGATAAATAATGTAAATTTACAATTTAAACTAAATATAGGTTGCCAGGCAACGATACATACACCCACAGCAGCTAAATTGTCAGGTGGTCAACATTTTTCGGTAATGAAACAGGTATAAATACACTAAAATCTGATAACGAGTAACAACTCATTAAAAAATTATCTGAAAATCATTACAATGTGTTTAGCTTTGATAAATTCTCCTCCATGCTAACGTTCAGTATACGAAACATTTAATATTATGAATTTAGCTTTTCAAATTCATTGAAAAGCAATATACTTGTTCGTCTCAAGAGCTTAAACTATGTTTATCAACCTTAAGTCGTTCGGATATTAACTTTGGCCTCTAGAACGTCCACAAGATTTCTTGAAGTGATCAAGTGCGATAGCTCTGGCAGTATTTATCGAGAATCGTCTCATGATCTTAAACACTGTGTATACATTTAAAGTCAATCGAATATTAACTTTAGCTTCTAGAGTATCCACAAGATTTTTTGAAGTGATCAAGGATATTAACTTTGGCTTCCAGAGTGTCCACAAGATTTTTTGAAGTGATCAAGGGCCATAACTCTGACGGTAATGATCAAAAATCGCTGAAAACTAATAGGCTTCTTCGTCTCATGACCTTAAACACTGTGTATAAATTTAAGCAATTGTGGACGCCAGATCGACAGACGGACCATTGACAATATACAACCACATTTCAATGTGGCCGTATGAAAATTTAATTACTGTGAAATTAATGTAGAAGTTCAACCACAGAGCAATAATGAATAAACATTACCTTCAACAATATCTTTAGCCACATTATCAAAGATGTCATCCTGAGTACAATTTATATCAAAAACATGATGAAATTGAAAATCATATCCAATAGATGCTCTGACTTTTCCAGGTGAATTTCCATAATCATGTGATAATTCTGGAACATGTAGTGATAGCAATTTAGGTGAGATATCAAAACCTTCAAAAAGATGACAGCTTGGTTTGATTCTAGCATAAGTTTTGATGTGAGCCATTTCTTGATCCTTAAGTTCCTTAGCATACAAGGTTTTCAATTCATTTTTTTACTTTCTACATTTAAATAAACTAACTTTGGCTTCTGAAATATAAAATCTTTTGCTTTAGTAGTCCACAAATTTCTGTTCGCAGGTGCAGTTTAAAAATAGTTTGCATATATGTTGACAGTTGCAATTAATAGTGGAACAATTTCTAGTGCAACACAGACAGTTGTCGTGGGCTTTTAGACTAAATGAAAATATCCCCCAGCATATACTTAGCAGTAAGCGGAGCACCTCAGCTTGAAAGTAGTAACCTATAGGTACTCTAATCTGTTTTGAAATGACGATGAGAACAACTGTAGTCAGATCTCTACAAAATAATCAGTTACATCCTTTCTCTATGGCTATCGAGTGAACATAAAATAACAGTAAAAAAGATGCTAATTAATAAATACAGACTGTATAACATACATAGAATGTTCAAGTAATGAAACATGGTATTAATAAATATGATACAACTACAAGTTGGAATATTGGTAGATCTGTATGTTCATGTCAATAATATTCCTGATTTAATTACTCTTTTTAATTTATTTGACAGATACTAAAATCGAAACATTCTTGATATCCTTTGTCGTCTTTGTGATGAATTCAATTTTACAAATACAACTACAACTAGACCTGCAAGAAGCACTGAATCAGCTTTCAGGAAGTATGTCATAAAATAGCCCATTCATCGAGCTAGAAAACGATACTTTAATTGTTTTGATTCAGTGACACCCGGCTGAGAAAGACCGTTTTTTGCAAGAGTACCAATTTTTTACTGTATTTTTTTTTTTTTAATTTGTTTGTGTTTTTTTCCCAAATACCTGATATTTTTTCGACTACTTCTGGATTTTGGTTCATTGTCGGGATGGTTTTGACAAGTTGTTTGGATAGATATCTTTCTGTACCAGAAGTGTCAGAAACATCTATTCGGTAGTTGTTTGTAAAAATGATAAATAAAAGAACATTTTCAATAATTTAACGATTTTTCAACTTTTTTCAAAGATTGAGGCCATTTTTCGACCCTTTATATTATTTCAAACCTTTTCCTTTTGGATTCACGCCAAAGATCACCGAATTTGGTATCATACCATACTGAAATTCCAATGCAACTGAACGATACCTTAATCGATTTAATCCATGGATATCAGACGGAGAAATCATGTTTTCCCCAAAAGCATTCATTTTTTGCGTTTTTTTAAAAATATCGGACATTATTTTGACTACTTCCGGTTTATGGATGTTTGTCGATAATAGTTTTATCAGTTGGTTTTGAACTATAATTTCCTGGGATATTTAGCTGTACAATGGATATTATTTAAGAGGTAATTTCAAACACACAGGTAAGTTTATAATAACCAAAGTTAAATAGTTGGTTCATATAATAACCAAAGTTAAATAGTTGGTTCATAATCGCCGAAATCTGTTTATATTAAAGGAGCTAGATCGCTTACATTTGGGACCTAGAAATTCACAAAAGTGGGTTGCAACACATATAATATACTGTAATATGAATGTATATAAACTGATTTACATTCAATGTTTTTACTCTAATTTCAAAAACCGCATTGTAATGGTACACGATTCGTGTACCAATGTTAAAAAAAATATTTTATCTTTAATATCTAATATCAAAAGCTCATCTTTTCCCTTGAAGTTTACATCATCAATGTTGATTTAAAGGGACAATAACACTCTTGCTGGTTTGACGGGTCCCGAAGAAAATAATTAGCCTTATTCTAACTACTAGATGCTTAGGTGTCCTACCCGTTTTGAAATTATCCATTATAACCTATCTTACTTGTCCAGAGGGTTCAAAAATATGTTTAAATCCAAGTTGCATCTGAAAGTGCTTACGTAAGGCTTTTCAAACCATGTTACGGCATGTAGTTGTATACTTTCAATTTTTTAATTTAGGAATGTTAAGATGAAATTTGTATCATTTATTAATTGGAATATTGTAATATAGTACAATTTGTTGACCAGAATAAAGAATGGGACATATTATTCAGTTACAACAAGAGTGGTATTGGGCCTTTAAATTGACCAATAATTTGTGTTTTCGATGCCGCACCAAATATTTTGAAGGATTTTGAGTACAGACTTAGGTGCTTTAAAGGAGCTGCTAAATCGCTAACATTTGGGACCTAGAAATTGACAAAAATGGGTCGCAATGCATAGAATATTGTAATATGAATGAATATAAACTGAGTTACATTCAATGGTTTCCTTTTTTACTCCAATTTCAAATCAGTTATGTTCGACGAAATTTAAGCCATGCAGTCTCAATCTAAGCACTTTTTTAGCGCCTGGTTATTCCTGTCTCCATGTGCCGTCTCGTTTGGTGTAATGTGTCTAGCCTCGTGCTTTGAGTCTCTTATTACAACTTGGGCTGAAGCGCATTATGGTACACGATTCGTGTACCAATGTTTTAAAAAAAAAAAAAAAATTTATCTTGAATATCAGATATCAGAAGCTCATCTTTTCCAGGTAAGTTTACATCATCAATGTTGATTTATATTGACCAATAATTCTTGTTTTCGATGTCGACGATTTTGGAGGATTTTGAGTTACGGACTTAGGTCCTTGTGTAATTTATTAAAATAGGAAGGTTCAACAGTAGCCTACTCAGTAGGCCTAAATGAAATAAAATGAGGTAAAATCCAAAATATTTGTACACCGCCATCAGTGAAGATCGCCAAATCAAAGTGATGTTAATGACTTACTTTAATCAATCGATGTCACCTAATCATTATCACATTCATCATAACTTTGTCAAATATTTAACTTTCATGTTAAATCTTGTCGCCATTTGTAAACAACAACATGTGTTTCCGGTTAGATAACTCCCACATTATATATGTTTTGATGAACCAGACGTTTGGTGAATATGTATGGTTTGTCAATATACGTTCAAGGTCCGGTTAAACAAGACTGAATTTAGTCCATTTCAGTTATCTCCCAAACTTGTTAATAAACATTAGAGAACAGCTAAAAATAACATCAGTGTGACTAAACTTTACAAATTAATTTACGACTAACTAGAATTCTTTTTTTAAATGAATTATTGTAGTTTTGGTTACCATTTGATTAGAAGTAGGCTACGCATATATATATAAAGAGAAAACATACAAGAAAGAGGTAGCTAGATACAGTATTATTTAATTTTTATTATTTATTTGTCAACACTGTCAAGCTTTTTTTCTGACTGAATTAATAATTGCATTATTTATACCTAATAGCATAGGAAACTTTGGATACCTTTTTAGTCGTACAATTGCACCGAACCAGGGTGGCTTAGTGTTTTCAATCCCGGAGTTGGTCGAGAAAGTTCATCTGGATTTTACAGCGTAGGCCTACTCTCCTTTTCAGTGGGGCAGAATCCGGCAGAATAGAGGGACTGGCCGTGACGAGGACTAGATGTTTGGATGGGCCAAAAAAAATCCAAGGTTCCATCACATTGCTGTGCACTAAAGATCCCTTGGCAGTTGGAATTTGATATAAGAGTAGGCCTTTATAACACCACTATCCAGGCAAAAATTCCCTGCACACTGTAGTGTATGGCATCTATACCAATCTTCATTAGCCAAGTTAGAGCAGAACAGTACTTAGGATGTTAAAACTCATTTCATTTCTACACATTGGACATTGTTGTGTAGGTCCAGACAATTTCCACCAGGGTAGTTTAATTCTACTTTAAAGGACCTAAGTCCGTAACTCAAAATCCTCCAAAATCTTCGACATCGAAAACACGAATTATTGGTCAATTTAAATCAACATTGATGATGTAAACTTACCAGGAAAAGACGAGCTTCTGATATCCGATACTTAAGATAAAAGAATTTTTTTAACATTGGTACACGAATCGTGTACCATATTGCGCTCCGGTCCTAGTTTTATTGAGAGACTCGAGGGACGAGGCTAGACACATTGCACTGTATCACACTGCATATGTGGACTGGAATAACCAGGCGCTAAAAAAAAATGCACTGGGTTGAGACTGAATGGCTTGTTTCGCCGAACATAACTGATTTGAAATTGGAGTAAAACGGAAAGCATTTAATGTAAATCAGTTTATATACATTCATATTACAGTATTATATGAGTTTCGACCCACTTTTGTCAATTTCTGGATCCCTGATGTTAGCGATTTAGCTCCTTTAATCAATGTAAAATTATTGCTTTAAACAGCTAACATTAAATCTATATTTTAATTTGATTATGGTACCGGAAAATGAATTATTATTAAATGATTCTGTCTATACCTCCTCTAAATATCAAAATGTTTTTAAGTTAATATGTGTCTGTGTCCAAGTGTGGGAAGGAAAATCGTTTTGGAACAGTTACAGGGGAGAAAATTATCAACTTGTTACATTGCTATGCTATTTGATGAACATTAGGTTAGGCTTAGATTTGTCATATACGGGGTTGACCTAGGCTATGCCATTAAAATGTAATGAATGTAAAATTAAATGAAATTATTTCAATTGCCAGTTTTTGTTACTTTCAGGTTTTTATTGATTATACGAGGAAATGGGAGCTACATCATCAAATCCAGCAGAACAGATCTCAACAGCAGAAGACCAATCATCAACCTCTAATGTTCAGTATCTACTAGGTGACCTTCAAAAACTAGCGCCATCTGCTCGTAAATTGTTTAATCTCGGAAAAGAGTGCTTAACGACATCAGTTGCAAGACTGCCTTTTGGTAACGAACCAGAATTAAAATTTCAAGAAACTACAAACCCTGCAGATCTTCAGGATCCTGATTTCCGATTGTTTAGACCTTTGAAATTAACTCAGCCATTATATTCTGGGCAGACGTATATAAAATGGAGAAGTGTTAGAGATGTTCAGAATGTGTATGCCTTTTGTGCACCTGTTAAGACAATAATATACATTCAACCAATTGATGAATTTCCGGAATTTATTCAAAAATTCTGTTTGACAACTAAAAGACTAGAGTTAACATTATTTAGTTTGCTTCAAAGTTTTTGTCAGATCTATTTTAGTGGTTTTGATTCCCATGTTTTACCTGAAGTTAACATCAAAGACAAACAATGGCAGGTACATGTGTAAATATATACTTTTTCTCAATCACTTATGCTTACCCATTTTCTTCCCCTTGTCAGTGGTGCAGGAAGGACAGCCTGACAAGGACAGCTGTCTAGTCATTTGGATTTATATTAAAGTTCCTTTGGTAGTTGGAATTCGATAAAAGAGTAGGCCATAGTGCTGATGCCCGGGCAAAATTTTCCTCAGAGCACACTGTATGGCATATACCTGTCATCATTAGCCCAGTCGGAGCAGAACAGTAGGATGTAAATCCAATTTCATTACCGATTTCCATACACCTGCCCTGTATTAAAAACAAGCCAAGTACATTACATTAACCCTCATCCAAACGAAAGTTCATTCCAATAATCAGCTGTTAGAAACCATACCATGCTTACTTAATGTACGCTTGCAAAGACAAAAATGGTGTAGCACAAGCATTTCATCTTTTTGAATTAGAATATTCGTTTGTTATTTTCTTTTGTTGCCCCCATATTTTGAATAAAGCAGTGGACTGTTAAAATGGGTCTGTCCATCTTCCTGTCTGTCAGTTTCTAATGGAGCTAGAAGTTGTTTAATAATTAAAAGCCTCGATCATCAATACCTTCTCAGGTAAAGCCGAGTGATAAACAATTTGATTATTCTAGCCCAATAACTTTGATTCTAATTGAGTGAGAGTGGTGCAACTTGGTGTATAGTTTCACCACATTAAAACCTTGACTTTTTTCAGTCATGAGTATTCTCTGCTTTGGCTAAAAAGAATGATAGGTTCAGTTTGTCTTAAGGATTATGTTACCTTGACAACCAATTAGGATTGATTTTTGTACTTCTTTTATTTTATGTTCATTACCATACATGTATGTTTTGTCTTACATTGATTTAGATGAATGAAGTATTGAGTTGACCAGGCATTAAACCCTATTTCATTCCTTTCTTCAATTATAAGATCAGAAAGGGGATATACAAACATACAAACCATTTGCTTAAAATTGGTTCAAACTAAGTTGAGTGTAGAAAACCCAGATATTACTTTAATTTCTGATCAATCCTAGGCTTTCAGTCATTGCATGTATTAGAAAGAGTTGCTATAGTAAACCCAATAACTGCTTATTTTTTCCAGATAACATCCCGGCACCATTCAGTAACAGAACAAAAACAATATTATGTTGGCGATTTCTTCCCATATCTGCAGAGGTCAATGCCTTCAAATGGATTATGTGTATTGGGATTAACATGGACTGATCTTTATCCACAAGATGATCTCAATTTTGTTCTTGGAGAAAGTTCAACTGTTCACAAGTCAGCTGTATTCTGTTTTGGGCGATATGAGCCTAAAGGATTTGATAAAGAAACTCACTGTGATATAAAGGAAGTAGATGGATTATTGATATGGAAATTATTAAGAGTAAGTCAAATTAAATTCTTGGTTACAAAACAAAAATATAGCATGTGTTACTTTAACAACAAGCAATATAAATGCTGCTACCAGGGAAAAGTCAATGAAAGGCTCCTGAAATGTGATATATTTTTATATGTGTCATTTTATGGTATTTTACTGTGAAATATGACTTACTCAATATACAATAGTTTGAGTAATTCCATACAATATAATGTACTGCTATCAGGGAAAAGCTGATGAAAGGCTCATGAAATTCCTTGTAGGGAAGCATGGCTACCCTTGTAAAATGACGCAATTTTGTGGATTCTTAGAAAAACCAGTGGATTCCTTGGGAAAACGGTAGATTCCAATTGAATCTTAGCGAAAATTCAGTGGATTCTTAATGTTTTATTTCGTGGTGGTGACCCGATTTCGATCAAACAAACTGTATATTGGGCAACTTTAAATGGTAATAGGAATATGGAAGCGGAAAAAGCCTACATGTACTCTTCATCAAATTCCATCTATTACTGGTCCTTTTATATGTCTTGTCTGAATTTTGGCATGACAAGATTTAATTCCTTTACGAAATCAGTAGACAGGCATTCTCCATACAGTGTGCTATGAGGAATATTGTGCCAAAGCAGTGGCACTACAGCTTACTCTTATAACAAATTCCAACTGCCAAGGGGTCGTTTATAGGCGCGCTAATGTATACATAAGACCTGGGTTTTCTATCCCACCCAAATTACTAGACAGCTTTCGGGAAACCACGCCAGAGAATGGTAAAAAAAAACTGATATGCTTATATTTTCTGTGCAATACATGGTTGATGCACATGTTCACACAATACAAAGCTAAACATGTATTCAATTAAATTTAATGATTACTGTAGATTGTGTTCAGGTTCATATGATAACGATCGCTTTCATTGAAAAATTCTAAAATTCTATTTCAGATTATTAGTCACGAGACATGTCATCTACTAGGATTTCAACACTGTACATTTTTTCATTGTGCCATGAATGAAAGTAACTCTATACAAGAAGCTATAACACAACCCTTATTTTTATGTCCAGTTTGTTTACGAAAGCTACAGAAATGTTGTGGATTTAATGTGATAGAGCGATATAAAGCTATGGCTGGATTCTTACAAGAACTTCAAGATCAGTTACCTTGTGAACAATTGCAATCTGCTACTAACTGGTTACAAAAGTGTCTACAATATTTAGAAGAAGGCTAAATTTAGATAAAATTATTGAACCAACCTCATTTCTACCTAACTTTTGAAATGAACATTTAATGGTACAGAGAGCTTGTCCCTTTATTGATCAACATATGTGATTAACCCAAATCAATAAGGTTTAATTGTTTGAAACAAAAATATAGTAGACCAAGGGACTGTTTCATGTAATTTTAACTAAAGATAAAATCCAAATGTAGTCGATACTTCAATTTTAATGGGCTGAGCACTAAAATCAATCTAATATTATCCAATCAAATTACTAAAATATGAATTTTATCTTAGTTATAATTTCGTGAAACGGGATCAATATAGTAGAAAAATTCACAATAATGAAACTATTAAGATTTAAACTAAAGAAATTTTATTCATTATGTATAATAATAGCACTAGCTGATAGTAAAACATATTTTCATGTAACATAAATATTGAGGAAAAATAATGGAAAAGTTACAACTGAAGTTCTAAAATAGCCCTAACATACATGTATAAGATTGTATTTCAAAATATACTAAAATTCTTTATAAAATCATGTCCTACAACTGAGAAAATATATAAGGTACCTTGAGAAAAACTGTTTGAATGTATGTCAGTTTTGGGGTTCAGTTTTATTTATCTCGAACACAATCAATCTTGATCACCCAGTCTTCTATTGATGCCGACTAGTAGCATACTATGTGGATGATTGAGAATGAAGAATTAGATAGCCCCTTAAAACTGTTTAGTGAATCATAGCACGGATGTTTATTTTCTTAAATATGATAGACCATGTACATGTAATATTCAACTGTAATAATAATTCCACGTTTTTATAATTTATAAGGTTTCAGTTATCATACTTCAGTGAGCTGAGGCGTATGCTTTTGTAGATATATGTATTTATATATTTTAAAATTATAGTGCTGAATTAAAATATGCATTTTATACTCAAAATTTTTATAATATATTTTTTTTTATTTCTTGAGTCTTATTTAATATCAAATAAATGCCGAGTTAAAAGCAATTCTATAGACTATAGCAGAAAAAACGAGAGCATAACATATATAATAATAATATCAACCACAATATAAACTCTAATGGCAGTCCTTTTTACTGTCTCAATAAAATCATATAGCACAATATATAATAAGCAGCATGTTCATTACTCTTCACATCCAGAAGATCAGGTCACTCTACATTGTCAGCCATTTTGAAATTCACATTGAAAAACAAAATGGACTGTTGGTCAAGTATAACTATAGAAATGTCCTCCCATGGCACCATTAACTACAATCATATAGTAGTACGTTTGAAATGTCTGATTTCATTATATGAAGCCAAAAGTTATCCTGCTTAGAGCAGGCGCATAACAACAAACACACAAAATGGCAAATATTGTCTTTTAGTTATCCTTCTGTACTCCTGGTTTCTCATCTGTCTCCCTTCAAATCGATTGTATTTGGTCATGTGGAGAAAAATCGTCTCACTTTTGGTGTCAGAAGTCTAAAAAATGATTGAGGGAACATTGTATGAGATACGTTAGCATATTTCAAATAATTGTACGGTTGTGCTATTACTTCTAGCAATGCATTCAGGAGTTTCCGATCCTGAAATAAAAATGCATTTTCTAAAATTAGTTGTTCCTTAATTGAAAATTGATATTAAACATTTTAAACATACATTTTGCAAGAACTAAATTTGCCTATTGCAGGTCTTTCTTTAGGCCTGAAATGTTACATAAACTATTGATTAGACTTTTATTAACATGACAAGACCATAATCAATTCTGATGCCATTGGGGTAGATTAAACAGTTCATCCATATTTTGGTTTAATTTAAAAATGGTGGCTGAAATTAATGCACACATTTTGTCGAAGTTTCAAAACCTTCCAATGGAGCAATTTAAATGAAATTTTCAATAAATTCAATTTGCATTGTAACTAGTTTCAAAATATTATAGCAAGAATAGCCATCTCTTTATCTAAATCTTACATAATGTATCTTTAATATGGTTTTTTTTTACAATGCCAAATTATGTTAATGAGAGGGATACTGAAATGGGTTTTGTCCTCTAAAATGTCAAAGTTCTGTTTCCAGAAAATACCTCAGCACTCAAGATATTTTTGCAAAACATTGTACACACGTCAACCTATTATTTTTGTAGTTGTGACTTTTTCACTAATTAGACATTACTCAGTTCACTAATTTCTGTATCCAGGTTTGGATGTTGATGACAGGGCCTTGTTTTATCATGATCTGTTATATGCAAAGCCCACAAACCCATTCATACCATGGCTCCTATTGTTTCGTCTATCAGAATGACTAGATATATTGTCCTTGAAACTTCTCTTAAAGTTTCTCTCAGCCGATTTCAGGATCGGACTTAGGGAAGACCCAATTTTGTTCATTTTATGTCAGGATGCTTGTACCACATTCCAATATTCAAGGGAACAATCATAATTAAAATTATGTTGGAACATCAATTAATTTAAAGCATCTTATCCATTCAGTCTTGACCTGTTACTGCTATTATAGGGGAAATTTATCGATTAAAAGGAGGGAAGAATGTTGATAGCTTTGAGAGAATGTTGGAACAAAATATCTCTGTTTTTAAATTACCTTAAATATTTGTTGATGTTGATAAGAGCTGTACAATCTACCATCTCGTACGATATCTTCTATTAATGTCTGATATTCTTCTACAAAATAATATGTACATCCAATAAGGTTAATGTGGTAATTCTATATCCCAGGTTTTTATTAATGGCCGAAATTTTGATGTGTTGAAAAAACACCAACAGAAACTATTTTGAAAACATTAGGGTATGACTGACATTGGAACTGGATCTCAATTCCCGCCCTCCATGCTCTCCAATTATTCACCTCAACTAATAGAAAATGGGACTACTTTAGCAGTTAGAGGAATTTCAGGAAAACACATCAGTTCATTTCGTATAAAAGAACCATCATGAATTCTCCCCCATTCACCCCTTTTTTAAACCTAGTGGAAAATTTAGGGTAGTGCTACACTTACCATGGTATGTAACAAACGGTATAGAAAAACCTTTTGAAGTGTTGTAACCATTGGATTTAAAATTTATCCAGATTTTTTTAGATCTAGCTGTGAATGCTATTGGTTTTTCTTGACTCTCACAAGTTTCAAATGTTGACTGACTGTATTGTGATTCTTTTTGAAATAAAAAGAAAACCATTTTAAAAACTATATCAAATAATTCAATAGGTATTCAGACCAATGTCAACACACATTTCTTAATCTCAATTCTAACATTTTATGACTATGAATATTTTGGAATAAAATTAATTAATAATTCAGGTAGTTCAAATTTTCTTTTATATTTGATACTGATAGTTACACTTTTGACTTTTGTCTAGTTAGCATACATGTATTCCCCAAAAAACTAAAATTTTATTTAGTATTCCATGTTTGATTTGATATCTCAACGGAATAATTGGTCTTTATTGAACTTACTTGATTTACGTATCACTAATCTGTCACCACATTTATCTTCAGCTCGTAAATTTATTTCAGGTATGATGATCAATATTCGTCTCTGTTTCTCGGGTTTTATTTTCCATGTACATCCCACATTAACTGGGTAATTACCGGGATAATTGGGTGTTTCTATTACACCTTGATACCGACCTCTGTAACCACCACATCTACGGTCTAAAATACAAACAATACATAATCTATTTTTTGGAACCCTAAATAGGACTAAAAGCACATATTAATGTAATATGAGTGTAATTACAGTGATTTATATTCAATTTCCCCAAAAAATATTGTAAATTGGTGAAATACGTGAATATTCTAAACTGAACGTCGGTCGTTTACGCCTGCTCCGTTCATTCTAAATGATGTTTTTTAAAAATATTTTATCATTTGTGAATCAGCCATTACGATTTACTGTCGCATTGTAATTTAGGATATTAGGATCACACATTTTCACTGCAATATAGCAGCATCAATTTGGATTGAAATATTGAATTCTAATATGTGTTTTTTATTTCAAATATTTATTATGGAAATTAATGAGTTGGGAGACTACTAAAGCTGCAGCAGGAAAATCTTTTTTATATGCTGAAATTCCATGCCATGGAACTATGGAACTACTTCCAGGCCTTATCAAAATGTTAAAATTGTCTAGAATATCGGTTCTTATTTTGGTTATATTTCAATACAATGGATTGGACGTCAGAGTAGGACACCAATTGACCTGTTGTCTTGAGTGTCAGTTTAGCAAAACATATGGCACAGTATAAGACCAGAGCAGCACATCCTGCTGGTTTCAATATAAGACTTGTAAGTAAAACAAGTGGTTCAGTATGAGAGTAGCACATTATATGGTACACTATGAAAGGGACACACTGTGTAGTTCAGTACCAGAGTACAACATAGTTATATTTTTTTTTAAATGTTTTGGATTACTAAACTTACTTTTACATTCTTCACTAGTTTTTGAACCTGGAAAATCATTAGTTGTACCACTTGGACAAGCTAGACAGAAATTCTGATTTGGTTCTGGTTGATATGTTCCTTGTTTACATTTCATACATCTATGTACACTTATATCATAATAATACCCAGACAAACAATAATCTGAAATATAGTATAAGTAAGTTACAAAATAAAATTCAAAATGGCCTCTCTTTTGCCTAAAGATGGCGTGGAGACAGTGAAATTAAAAGCAGAATTAATGCCACATGGTTCATCTGTATAGGTTGTTATTATAAGATAACAATATTGTAGGTCCTCCTAGTCATATTCATTTATAATCACTTTCTTCAAAGCCCCAAGGATAGAATAGATGTTGATTTTTTATGAAAAATGAAAGTAACTGTTGTATCATGTTACACCTCAAAACCTCCATATGATTATCATCTAAAAATTTACCATTACAACTGACTAGTAAACAGTATGCATATAAACTGACGACTTAGATCTGTTTATGGTATATATTTTCATTAGTAAAAGTCATATGTTCACACTAAGAAGTAGTTATAGTGTGATTTGTACCTATAGGGTGTATATAACAACCAGCCTGGTGTGATTTGTACGAAACTCAGTAAAATTCTAATTATGGCAAGATATCTAATAGAAAGAGGTTAAACTCTGCAGATACGGTGTGTTAATTAACAGGGGTGAGAAATTGACTAAGGGTGATTTAATTATCAATAGGGGTGAAAATCTGTGCAACAGTGTGTTAATTAACACACCTAGTACAGAAAACGCACAAGTGAATGATTTCAACTTTACAGTGTATCTAAACTAATATTGGTCTCAGGCTACCCTTCAATATCAAACAATAACATATTATAATAATTACATGTATTTATTTGTCAAAATTATTCTCCAAGGGCATTATGGGCCCTGCATAGTGTTGTTAGGGCCAAATAAATTACTCTGAAATAAATTGAGAATGGTAAAACCAACCTCTTGTAATGCAATCTTTAAAATGTTTGGATGCTATTGTTCTAGTCATAATACCAGCGCCACAAGACATACAAGATGTCCGTCCATAACTAGGTTGATATCTTCCTAGTTCACATGATCTACATGGTTTAAATCCATCTCCAGAGAAAAAACCTGGCTCACACAAATCTGAAACAACAACAATGCAATAAATTTAAGGGTCACCATTAGATAGATCTATATGTGAAGATAGATTAGGGTAATTGTGGGGTATAAAAGGAAAGTGTTTGTCTTATAAACATACATCATGCAAGAGCTGAAATCTGCCTATTGTATATGTCTTTCTTTGGGCCTGAAATGCTATATAAACTATTAACTAACTTATCCAGACCATAACCAACTCTCCGTGTCAATTTGTTGGATTATGATCCAATTTTCTGCATAATTTTCCTTCTCCATTTTACAATTAAATGGATAATCAAGACTATGATTTTTGTTGTACGGACTTCAATAATGATGATCGAGGCTATGCAGAACTTTCGAGCAATTATTTCTCGGCTCATAGTGGATCAATTTGACTGAAATTTTCAGCTAATTGCATTTACATTATCTTGTTTTTAACTATAATAGTGAAAACTTTTAGTGAAAACTTTCAGCTCGTTATAACATATCTAATCTCCCATAATGTATCTTTAAAAATCTTACACAACTTACCAATACACTGTTTTGTGTTGCTGGCACCAACCATTCCAGAATCAGCTATTTTAGATGGACATTGTTTACATTTTACTTGACCTTCATCATCTTGATATGTTCCACTTGGACATGGCAGACATTTTGATTTCATTATATCATGATATGTACCAATACTACAAGCAACTGAATATAAATATTTCAAATATTAAATACAAAAATTAGTTTTTTCATTTTAAAGCTTCGATCAAACATTAATGTGTAGCATAGATGTAAATATATGTTCTCTGTCTATAGGACCTATCACTCTTTTCTGCTGTAGAAACATTAAGGAAGTTGTCTTAATTCAGGTTGGTGTCGTGGTTGAACATGTGTGCTGTAGATCATTAGGCCAGTTATCTATGTAAGCAAAATTTCCCTCATAGCACACTGTTGGCGTATGCCCGTCTTCAATTAGCCCAGGTTAGGTGCTTAAGCGTAGGACGTTAAACCCCATTCCATTCTATGTAAGTTGTGGGTTCAATCCAGATTTGTAATTAACCATTAGTTGGGCTGCCTACTTAACCTAGTTTGTGTTTCTCCAGGTAGGCCTACACTGGTTTCCTTCCACTTCATTTGTAAAGATAGGAAGATATACCAAAAATTACACAAGTCCCTTTAGGACTTGGTTACTATCTGGTGGGCATGAGCAAACCACATCTCTCTCTGAGTCCCTCTTTCTTATCTCCAATCAAGTTTATATACATTTCAACAGTGTCCACGGTGTTGTTCTTTTCATCATTTTAAGCAATTGAATGTACGAAAATTTCTAAAGAATAATGTTTGATTATAATTTTACTTACTGCATAAGTTCCCTACAAGAACACTTCCAGTACTACACGCCTTATAGACTTGTTTATCAGGCTTAAAAGACTTTTTTATCACATCATAATCTATACCTTCATACCTGCCATGTAAAAGAATTTATAAATTATGTTTTCAACCTATCAATAAAAGTCGATTTCGTATCCATTTTCGAAAAAGACCAACAATATTTTCGAACAGTAATACCTGAACACTTGCTCTTGTTCAATACAGATAACGACATAGTGGATTGATTCTTTTGTGTAGCAAAATTTGTATATATCTGCCTTTATATTCTAATATTAACTTTTTGGGTGGTAGTGGATCAGAATTTTAGAAGGACTTTAAAGTTGGAGAAACCTGATGGATAATGATAAATTTGAGCACAACTACATGTGGAGAGTAAATTTTTGGGGTCCCTAAAAGGCACAATAAGCAGATTCAAATATTTCCCAGAAGTCAAAAGAATGTGTACTATTTTAAAACACTGTAATTATTATGTAATTAAGCACAATGAAATATTAAAGAATAAAATCATGAAGGGTGGGCTGACTTGTTGGAAAAAGATAGCAGAATTTATAAAATTAATAGAAACCAAAGACCGATTTAAATGGCCATAGGATTGTAACATTTACCAACCTGATAGAAAATCTCTCTTTTTTAATAGTCTTTCTAAGAGCTTTTATGGCTTTTTTCAGTTTCCTTTGTGTTCTTTTAGTCATACAATCATCATCACATCTACCTATACAATATAAAATATATGTACCATGTTAATGTTCTATATCATTTTGCTTCTCAACCTCGTGGGTTTCCTCAGGGAACTCTGGTTTCCTCCCACTGCTAAATACCCCTATGCGCAAGTGAATTATTGAAATAAAATTAAGCCATATGTTAGTCCCAAAATGACCTAGTTTTGTTGATTGGACGTTAAACCCCATTTCTCTCTCTCTCTGTTCTAGGTTTTCTCTATTTTATAAAAATAAGGACTGATGAGCTAACTTTGTATTTAATACACTTGCATTTTTCACACGTTTATAATCAAATATAGAGTTTAACCATGATCTCTGTATGACTATTTTAGCACTATACTTACCAAAGGATAGAAGTGGTAAAGGGAAGATTGAGAGATTAAGATGGAAACAATATAACTAAGTAGCTTATTTCTATAGTCAACAGAAATTGTTTCTGACAATCTTCCATCTTATCATAAATTAATATCAATCAATGGTTAAATTTGCCAAACTTTAATGGAGTGTAAATCCTTACCATTTGACTTTCGTGAATCCATTTGTAATTCAAATTCCGCTGTTATTAGATTTTTAAAGGTTCCTCTCACCAAACTACGAAATTTCTTTCTACGCGACCCACAGTTCATTTGTAAATAGTTTAAACTACATTTTCTACTACACTTAAACTTTTTTTGTTCTGAAAGTAGACAATAAGAAAACAGGTTTCAATAGTTCCTAACAAGAATAAATGATCAATAAAAAAAACCTAAATATATACTTTTACAACATATTAAAATATAGACATAAACATACCATTTAGTAGACTGGTTAAATTAGTTTTTAATAATTCCAGTGATTTCTCGTGAAAATGACATTCATCCATTATAAGTACAAATCTTGCTTTACGTTTAAAACTGGGTGGTAATTTTGTTTCTGAAATACAGCAAAGAACACAGATATAAAAATAGTCCAATGATCATTGTTTGAAAAGACTAGATAATGCTAGTCAAAACGTTGCCCAGTAATAAACAATAATTATATTCAATAGAATTATGAGTTGTGTGTTTCTAGTTCAATTTCTAAATTATTTTTTTTCATTTCAGATGATTAAAATATAAAACAAGTTATGGCAACTGATGATCAATAGATAGATGATAAAACACTACATGATCTGACAACAGATGATCAATAAACAGATGATAAAACAATACATGATCTGACATCCGATGATCAGTTACCAGACAATTAAACATTACATGATTTAATATCTGATTACAGACAACAAATGAGGCATCTAATGGTGAAAATTATATTTTCAATATATTATTGTGTATAAGTAAAACTGTTATAACAGTTGATGAGGTTCCCATGACTAGATAACTGTACAAATCAGATAAAATAGGTCATGTTTTTTGAAAACTTCTGATCATCAAACAATAAATGAAAAGCCAATGAATAATGAAATAACCAGTGATAAAGAAACTGATGAATCACCTTACAAAAAAGGGTACAAAGGAACAACCAATGAATTTGATTGGATAATTGATGATGACACAACTGATGATTGGATAATTGATGATTATACCACAGATAGTTTGATAACGGATGATGAGACAACATATACTGGCGATGAAAGATCAGATGTTGAGATAACAAATGAAGATGAAAGAACAGATGATAAAAAAATATCAGATAATGAGAGAACACCTAAAGATGGGACAGCACTTGAAATTAAGAGAACAAAAAATGGGACAACCAATGAATTTGATTGGATAATTGATGATGACATGACTGATGATTGGATTACAGACAATGGTAATGAAAGAACTGACAATGAGATAACAAGTGAAGATGAGACAACACTTGAAGATGATACAATGGATAATGAAACAATACTTGCAGATGATGCAATGGATAATGAAACAATACTTGCAGATGATGCAATGGATAATGAGACAACACTTGCAGATGAGACAACACTTGAAGGCAAGAGAACAAAACATAGGACAACCAATGAATTTAATTGGATAATTATTGATGACACAACTGATAATGGAACAATACTTGCAGATGAGACAACAGATAATGAGATAATTGAAGTTGAGACAACAGATAAAGGGATAATGCATGATAATGAAGCAACAATTCTGGATGAGATATCAGATTATAATGGATTGATAGATCATGGAGCAACAGCTAATGTGACAACACTGGATAACACAATAGTTAACAAAATGATTGATTTTAGAACTATTGTTCAAAAACTAGATGATGTACCAATTGACAGTGAGATAACTGATGATACAGTAGATGGTGAATCAATTAAATCAGGTGCAATAAATAATAAGAGGCCAAGAGATATGACAGATAATGAAGATGAAATTACAAAAAATGATACATATAAAGATGTATTTGATCAAGAAGCTCCAACAGAAGATGACACCATTATCGATGACTCCACAGATATGTTTATGGTTAGTCACGAAGAGACCAATGAGGATACAGCAGATAGTTTGACAACCATTGAGACCACAGCAGATACTGATACAACATATAGAGAGACAACAGATTGGGACACAACAGATAGTGTGACAACTCCTGAAACAACAGATGATGACACAACCATTAAGACCACAGCAGATACTGATACAACATATAGAGAGATAACAGATTGGGACACAACAGATAGTGTGACAACTCCTGAAACAACAGATGATGACACAACCATTAAGACCACAGCAGATACTGATACAACATATAGAGAGACAACAGATGGGGACACAACAGATAGTGTGACAACAGATGATAACACATCACATAATGTTACAACTAATGACACATCAGATAATGGGACAATTGAAGTTGAGACAACAGATAATGAGGCAACGATTGAGAATGAGATATCAGATTATAATGGATTGATAGATGATGATGCAACAGCTAATGTGACAACACTGGATAAGACAATAGTTAACAATTTGATTGATTTTAGAACTATACTCGTTAATACGACTATTGATCAAAAACTAGATGATGTACCAAATGACAGTGAGATAACTGATGATACAGTAGATAGTGAATCAATTAAATCTGGAGCAATAAATAATAAGAGGCCTAGAGATGTGACAGATATTGAAGATGAAATCACAAAAAAACATATACATAAAGACATAGTTGATCAAAAAGCTCCAACAGACGATGGCACCATTATCAATGACTCCACAGATACGTTAATGGTTAGTCATGAAGAGACAAATGAGGATACAGCAGATAGTTTGACAACCATTGAGACCACAGCAGATACTGATACAACATATAGAGAGACAACAGATAGGGACACAACAGAAACTGTGACATCTCTTGAAACAACAGATGATGACACATCACCTAATGTTACAACTGATGACACATCAGATAATGAGACAATTGAAGTTGAGACAACAGATATTAAGGCAACGATTGAGAATGAGATATTAAATTATAATGGAGACTCAACAGATAATGAGACAACTGATATGACATCTGATGTGACAACTGATATGACAACTGATATGACATCTGATGTGACAACTGATGACATTACCTCGGTTGGCACAACATATGATTTGTTGATAACAGATGAGTCATTATAAATTGACTGTAAATTAAATATTTAAAAAACTCAACACAGTTTATATGGAAAACAATCATTGATTTATACACATATAGCACTTTCAAACGATAAGAGATACTTGTCGAATCGTTGTGCTATATGTGTATAAACCAGTGATTGTTTTCCATATTAGTTGTTTTGTGTTTCTTAATGTCCTCAATCACTAAATGCCACTCATAAATATTTAAATATGACCAAGCAGACAAATCAGACAATTTCAGCTCCCCCGATAATTCAATGGCATTAATTTACAGCGTGACTGCTAGACGTTAGTTGTTATTACTCTGATTATAAGCCTCTAAGGTCTATCATTTAATTTTTCCTTTTTTCAGAGGAAATATATTATATTCTAGTGTAAATTGGATTACCTGGCATATTGAAATATTAATTAGAGATATAAAACCTATAATAACCTGAGCACGTTGCTAAAGATTTATTTTCTTTTTCGAAAGTCCACAAATAATCAGTACTTGGTCCACATTCGTATACAGCTCGACCAACATGTCCACTAGTAAATCTGGCTCTAGGATCTTTACATTCTATAATAACTTGTCTATTACCACCGCTTAATATAGTACTACTCATATCAGCTTTAGCGGGTGTCTTGATATCAATACATCGTGATGATTCTATTTACAAAGAAAATAATTTATTAGGAATATTTAGCGCAATCTGATTAAAACACAGATCCGATTTCGTTTCATTTATCAAAATATTGTTTTAATGGGTTTATCACACTAGGATCTGGAAAAGTTGTTATATTACCGGCGCTTTGTTTGTATTGAGGGATTAGCCAATGAATCAGTCTGTTATCTCGACTTCTCGGAACTGTGGATAAACCACTAGAAATGTCACGACCTTCAAGTAAAACTTGTCAGATCTTCATATAGTGTAGACCATTGAAAGTAATAAAAAAATGAAACAAAATATACATCTGTATTTTAATCAGATTGATTTTGTAGAGATTTATAAAATAATTAAAACAGAAGAAATTATTTTAGTAGCCTAAAGATTCAAAACTCAATCATATTCTACTCAATTCTGAATTCATATCATCTCTAATTAATTCTGAAATGAAAGGGCAACTGGCATATGAATTGCAAAATTTTTATATGGCTGCATCCCACTTTGCCAATAATATATCACTGATGTCCAAAATAAACAATATCCCATGGGTCAAGACAAGATGGTCAGTGTATCAAGGAGTCTTTTCCAGTGGGACGAAAAACCAAGGTCCTGTGTAGGCCTCATATTGGCATGCACGTAAAAGATCCCTTGGCAGTTGGAATTCGATATAAGAGTAGGCCGTAGTGCCGCTGCCCAGGCAAAATTTCCCTCATAGCACACTGTATGGTGTATGCCTGTCTTCTATTAGCCTAGGTTAGGTGCATAACAGCAGGATGTTCAACCCCATTTCATTTCATTTCTATCCATATATCTTTTCAACATGCAACAGTTATGGAGTTGTTTGAATTGAGTATAATAATAGATGAGTAGATAATAATACTTACCAATACAGTCTTTATTATTAGGGTGAAGTTTATAACCTTCACCACAAGTACATGTATAGCCACCATCAAAATTCTCACAATCCTTTTCACATCCACCATTGTTATTAGAACATTCATTCACATCTAATTCGTTCATATAAATGGACAATATTTATTACAATTGATATAATCATTTATAAAAACCAAAGCTCTATTACATGATGTGCAAATGTCACATATCTGTACTTTTTTTTTATTTATAAAGAGCAATTTGAAGACTAAGGGGGGATAACTCTGTACTCAATATTTTGTGAATTTGTCTTTTTCCCAAAATGTCTGATAAATAATGTATTAATTGATAATCATGTGTTTAATTTGTACTATAATTTGCTCATATATCGTGCATGTACATATACATAATATCAACATTCAATTACTAATTTAACTTATATAATTATTTATTTTAAGTTCTGTTTACCTGAGCAATGTGAAATCCCATATAACTGATAACCCTTCCTACATTCACAATGATGACTCCCTGGTTTATTAACACAGATATGATCACATGTTCCATTTACAGAGCATTCATTTATATCTGTGAAATAATTAATATACTGTATGTTACACAGTGGAAAAACGAAATGTGTCTGGGGGACAAGAGGGGGATAACTCATAAACATCATCAAATGTAGACGTAAAAGGAATGCCCAGCTCTACAATTTTCAAAGATTAGATATAATAAATATGAGACCTTTCATGTCTGTTTAGCACATCTTAAGAATCTTTTTTGAATATAAGAGAGAGATAAAGAAATTAGGGAGAGATAGAGAGAGAAATGGGGTTTAAAGTCCACTCGACACAAGCTAGGTCATTTCGGGACAAACATATGGTTTAAATTTATTTCAATAATTCGCTTGAGCGTGGGGTTCTTTAGAAGTGGTAGGAAACAGTAGGACTTGCCTCTTACAACAGGAGATACGAAACCACACCAGTTGACTCAATTACAGGCTTTATGATATAGCGTGCATAGCTAACCATTCAGCCATCCAACCCCCCAAAGAAATTAGGTATAACTGACATTTAACCAGGTGATTTTGATACCATAATAGGCCTGTAGTATTATTTTATTTCAACAACTTACTGAAGAATGGGGATACTGGATTAACAGCCGAAACCCACAAGACTAAGGCAGGTGATTCTACAAATCTGTGATCAAAACCATCACTTGGATAAATCAACAGGTCTTATGAACTACAGTGTAAGCTAGAAGATTTGGACACTAAGCTCCACTGTTTATAAGATAACGTAAAATAGTCGTTACCTTTACATGATCTTTGATCATAATCTACTTTAAAACCTTTGGGACAGGTACATTCGTAACTACCCCTAGTATTAACACACTGATGACTACATCCACCATTCCCTCCACGACATTCATCTATATCTGTTTATAACAATAACATAAAATTTTATATCAAAACCAAGATAAACCACATGACTGCAGGTTCAAGATTTAAATACCTCAGGTAATGTGCGATGGGGGAGAGGGGAAGGAAAGAGAGAAGGAGACACAATTTAAGAGCTAGGTCATTAGGAGACTAATATATGTTACAATTTTAGTTCAATAATGCGCTTGTGCATAGGGATCTCTTTTAGCAGTGGGAGGAAATTTAAGGGTTTTGAGAACACATACAAATTGGGTAGGTGACTTGACTCAATGAAACCTCCCGCCCCTACCCACAGACAATATGCATGCACATAAAATGTTGACATTAAAAAAAGGTTTCACTGTTCGGACCAATTCTCGATAGAATAAGATACTATAAACCAACCTAAACAACTGCGGCCATCTTGATGTAAGCGGTAACCTCTAGGACAAGAGCAGACAGGACCTTCTGTTAAGTCAGTACATTTACGTTCACATCCACCATTTTTAACACCACAACTAGCTTCAAATACAATTTAAAAACAATCAGGGATCTTAATTTTATATATTTCATATCTCAAGTCTTGCTTGCAAAGATTCTTGTATGTGAGAATCTTGCCTTATCTTTACACCCAGTAAAAGTTTTGGCAGTTCAGTTCTTTATTACATTATAAACCCTTGCCTCGTCAGATATATGGAGAGAGAGAGAAATGGGGTTTAACGTTCACTTGACACAAACTAGGTCATTCTGGGACTATCATATGGTTTGATTTTATTTCAATAATTTGCTTCCACGTAGGGGTCTTTAGCAGAGGGAGGAACATGGAGGACCTGGAGAAACCCAAGTGATTGGATAGGTCACCCTACTGGTTGTCACGTACAACCGGGTAATTGGAAACCAAGCCAGTTGACTCAATGACAGGCTTTATGCTACAGCCCGCACATGCTAACCATTGACCCCCCCGTCAGATATAGGTATATAAAAGGTATCTTACGTCTACAGGTTTTCTTGTCATCTTTAAGTTTATATTGATCAGCACAACTACAAACTGGACCTTGTGGTGTATCTAAACATTTATGTTGACAACCCCCATTACCATGTTTACAAGTTTCTGTTAAATTTGAACAAATTTCATTATTTTCAAATGCATATAATATTATAACTTTCATTTCTTGACTTCCCATATAATAAAATGATATTAATCCTCTTTAGTAAATAATGTGTGCAATGCTATCAAACCACAGGTAAACCATAGGTAAAGCAATTTCTACCTTTGTGGACATTTGGTGAGACTGCCCATTCTTACATGATACCTTCAACCCCAGACAACTCACCATGTTAAGTAGGCTATCAAACTTAAAAGTAGGCATTCTGGACAATGACTAATAAATAATACTGATAAGATTACTTACGTAAACACTGTTTGCCATTAACAAGTGTATAACCATATAGACAGCTACAAGCACCATCTCTTTGACTACTACAAAAATGTTCACATCCTAGATTGGTTTTACACCTAGTTCCAACTACAAAATACAAACATTTTTCCGAGAGAAATAAGATACCATTTTTAATTCATAAATGTTAGCGCAACTAATTCTGCAAACCAAGTTTAATAGGAAAAAATACTCCAGAGTCCAGACTGTCCAAAGCTTTAACAGTCAAAATACAACTTGAAAGATAACTTTGCAAAACATGGATAATAAGATTTTTCTATGTGATTAAAGGTCATAACTTTGCCAATATTTATGCAAAGTCAAGTGTTTTACTTATGACCCAATGACTCATGAAGCTCATAAAAACAAATGATCAAGAAAAGTTTTCTCATCATTTTTTCATGAATTCACAACACTGTAAGACAGATTCCTGTAAGTCTTCACTTTTTTTAATTCAAGTTTATCACAGCAACCCTTTATGTTCCAGATAACGGAATTCAATATAATATGCTAATGTTTAATGTAATTTAGAAATGAGACAAAATCAAATTTTGAGTCATCACCTTGGCAATTTCTCCCATTAGACTGTAAGGAATAACCCGAGTTGCAACGACATTCATAACTTCCTAAAGTATTAATACACTGATGTTCACAGCTTCCTCTTCTATCTAAACACTCATTCTTATCTAAATAACAAAAAAAATCATAAATATCCTTCTATTATATCTGGGAAAGAGAATTAATAAAGTTCCTAAGCGTTAATGACCTGTGTTTGGGCAATGGGTGCTGTATTAATAAGATAATGAAAATCACTAGTATCAGGGCCGGCGGAAGCAATTCTTGAGGGGGGCTGGGTTCCATCCCAGGTCCTTATAGGCAAGGGTCTAGGAGCCACAATAACCTGAAAAATAAAGAGTACTTGTGGCCAAATTATTCCCCCCCCCCCCTTACCCCCCCTACTCTGCCGGGCCCGGGTATGTGGTTAGCTATGGACAGTTTATTCTTTTAGATGATAATATTATCAATAGGAAGAATAAATAGATATACATTTTAAAGACTTATATTCTCAGCCTAACATTAAATATAAAAGAAAACATTAAATTGCCAAAGGAGTTAATATAGCAACATAAATATGGAACATTGCTCCCAAATATGGGATGGTTTAAAAACCTAGATAATGCATCAATACTAACTGAAAAACACATATTTTATAAGAGCACTGAAACGCTGCATGCAATTTAATAAGTAGTAGTAAATCCATAAGGTTGTGTTATTATGAACAATCTATACACTAGAAGTTCCATTATAAATTGGGAAAGCATTTGAACCCCAAAAGTACTAAATGATTAAAATAATTATAACAAAGGAATGATCTGTAGCTGCCATAAAAAAATAATGCAAAGCAATACAAAGACATTTGAAAATAAAATGTTACCTAAACATCCATGGCCATCTGGTGCAAGGTAAAATCCAGGAAAACATTGACAGGTATAATTACCAGGTGAATTAATACATGTATGTACACAACCTCCATTCTCATTACTACATTCATCTTTATCTAAAATAAAACATAATAACTTTCATATTCTTTATTTGAAAGTGACTATCCTGATTTGAACAGGGTCTCAAAAATAAAAGCCAGAGTACATATGGAATATTAAGTTAGTTGCTCGGTCCTCGGGTAGAGGATTTTAAGGGATTTTAACACAAAATTAAACAGGTTTATTCTCCAAAATGTAATCGGGACTGTCCCTTTAAGAAACCCACTAATGCAAAATCTTGAAGATCTTGATACATGACTTCTCCTCTTGTGTCTTATTTTTGTTTTTAATTTTTAAAAGTAATATCTATAATTAGCGATGATCAATGATCGTCGATCACAAAAAAAATTTTGAGACCTACCTTGGCAAGATTTACCGTTACCAGTAAATCCAGGTTTACATCGACATCTAAATGATCTTCTAGTATTTATACAGGTGGCATCTTTATGACAATTATGTGTTCCTTTTTCACAATCTTTTCCTGGAATTATACAGATTACCAATATTTAATAGAAACTACGATGTGCTAACTTCACTGAATGTATCATCCCTGAGAATCCCTCATGCAGGACAACATGAGAAAATTGGAACTATGAATTGATTACCGCGGTGGGATGCACAGCTGTGATGTCCAATTGTACTTTCGACAAAGCAATGACACTATAAACATTATTACACTACATAAAAGATAGACTTGCACTGCCTGGCAGGATACGCCCACATTTTCGAGAGATGAATAGAGAACAGCAATACCGAAAGTGATTTTTCCTAGTACAATCAAAGGCCACAATATGATATGCGCAAATATCGAAAGGAATCAAGATCTTTGGGTTATAAACATGCATTTCAAGTCTCATCAAAATAGAATAAATATTGTGAACTCTACAGGGTCCACAACTTTGATATACCATATTTTTACACTATTCACGTACAAACGGCGGCCATTTTGTCTAGCAATTATGGTCCGATTTTGAGGAAATTCGAACTCAACCTTCCTAAGGGTGTAACGGTGATTATAATCAAACGTGACACCCAGAGGGACCATAGGCGATTTTTCGGACAATCTGGTGCCATAATTAAGGAAGCTACGTTACGATGGGCGAAAATATCGAAAGGAACCAAGATTGTTGTTTTATAAACATGCAGTCAAGTGTCATCAAAATCGATTCAAAATTGTGACCTCTATAGGGTACACAAGCTAAAAACGTGATTTTTGAACAATCAGGGGCCACAATCAATGAAGTTTTGATCTGGTACATGCCAATTTCGAAAGCAGTCGGGATCTTACGGGCAGGGGCCGCGGAGCCGGGGGGGCTAGGGGGGCTTTAGCCCCGGCAATAATTTTTAATAGTGAAAATAAAATGTCGCCAAAAGCTCAAGAAAGCGAAAAAAGGTTATGGGGGGGGGGGGTATGGTCAGTAGCCCCCCCCCGAAATCGGGCCCGCTCCGCGGCCCCTGCTTACGGGGTTAAACCTATATTTCAAGTTTCTTCAAAATCGGATAATAATTGTGACCTGTAGAGAGTCCACAAACAATTGTGTGCCGACGGACAGGGGCGACCGCATAATACGTAAACGTGAACATGTGGACGTATTAAAAGAAATGAAGACTTCTAGAATGTATTTTATTAATAATGATCCCTATCGATGAATGAACATCGCATTTGGAAAGCGAATGCAGAGTTGTTTAACGTAGTTGTTTCAAAGATCCTCGAGTTATGTTACCATATCTACGTCCCTGCTAGCTCTAAAATCGGGATCCAAAAATTCCGCCAATACATTTTTTTAATTTTCAATATGAAGTACATATACTGTGTCAGCTATAGAAGCTTTCAGTGTCAAAACGTAGGGAAGAGAATAATTGCAGTTTACATTAAAAAAACAATCTTAATTTCGACCTCTCCCTTGCTCAATTTTTCTCCAGCACGTTTACAAGCTTTCAACATACAATAATGTGTTAATCCTCACGGATTCAAATAAAAAGGAACACGCATCCACCATTTTGACTTTGCCCCCTGTAGACCATCAATGCATCATTATGTAGACAGAGATTTAGTAAATATTATTTTGGTGTGGATTTTAAGAAAAGGAGGTGGGTTGGTACACACTACATACATAAATTAAAATCCCGTATCCCTACTAATGGTTTGAGAATTGAAGCCCCTTTTTAAATACCATGATATACTCATTTAACCATAATATAATACCCACTTAAATTCGACGATTATTTTAACACTTCACGTTGGACTATTAGTGTACCATGTTTCCCTAACTCAATACATCGGTGATTTAGAAACACATATTTTATGGTAACCTTAATTTATTTTCTGTAGGACAGTTTTGAATAAACGGCGGCGTTCCCCCTATCTCTCCTTTCATTGCAATTGCTTAGAGTTCTTTTATTTGCGTTCCAATATGTAGGCTACACGATCGGACTTCGACCGATTGTGCACATGTGTCAGCCTCTAAAGCGCCAGTCCTACTAACTGTACTCATTAGTATTTCGTATTATTTCCATAACTGTTTTGGCCATAGCATTACAATGAACCATACTGCTGCCGTTTCTTAAGAATAAATGATTTATATCACAAGATTATCAAGAATGCATCCAACTATATATGTTTTTGTTCGTTGTCCCCAGGAGTGGATAGAGACTTTTAGAAAAGATTATGGTGCTCGCATATGCAAGTTGAATGCACCAGAATATATGAGCGACACATTTCCACTGGCAGTTAAATTCTGCTAAATATTAATGTACTGAAACTGATCAATCTGCACCTGGTTTAGGCAAGGTTCGGTATTCAAAAGACACCAGAAAACACTGTCAAGGTGACTTTTAGGGTGTATGCCATGGAAAACAAAGGTTGTTGTTTTCCCATGATGACTATTGCTATTCATTCTTTGAAATGTTGAATCCATTCAAAATCTGTACCACTTAGTTGATTTACAGTTACCAATGTATTTTATTTAACAATACGAATACATATTTAAACACTGCACTATTCCCGTTTGTCAGCAGATATTATACGTTAAAAAGTAAATCCCCCAAAACCAGGTTATGGTGCATCATATAATGACTTACTTACACCTATTTAGATTTAGTATTTAGTTAAGCTTCAACTTTAAACAGTCAAGTGTGTTTGCTAAATTCAGTTGTTACCCGTTAAGATAAATAAAGATAACCTAGGTTCCCCCAATAGGCTATTCAGCTAGCTATACAACGTAACAGTAGACAACTGATTGGCACTGAAAGTAAATGCGATCTCTTGGACAAGATATTTTGCTATAAGCAGCACCAGTTTATTATATTCCATTATTTATTTTTTTATTGACAGACCATGGGGTTGTATTGATAATATAATGTAGTCGACCAGGGCAGGTGAAACATACTGTTCCGAGTTTATAAACTATTTCGTTATTTACTGATGAAAAGTCCAACATATGAAAGAAACATCGACTCATTACGAAGCAGCAGTCTGAATTTCAATATATTGACCTGTCTGCGTTGGTCAGTAACACAAAAGACGAGAAACGTACTCGATGACTGGTCGACCTGACCCGAAAAAAAAGTATACAGACTAAGCCAAACACACATTTACGTAGTACAATTTCCAGACAGATTCAGGTTCGCAGACCTAATAATTGCTCATCATTTAAAGGTTTGCTTATGTTTTTTTCTGACTCACCAGACAAGCAAGGATTGCACCACCATGCCTAATTTCCTCCTGCCAATAAAATACAATCGATCAAGTCTTGAACTGCTATTATCATGATGAACTTTGTGCCAAGATCGACTTCTCCAGACGTCTCGGTTTATGACCAATGATTCAACCACATGTAGTTTAGTGAAGCTTGATGACATTGATGGTCTGTCTTTGATGATCCCAGCTGTAGACATATTACTGTTTTCTCTCTTTTTTTTTCTTTTTTTTTTGCGCAAACCCTGACATGAGGTCGTATATTGTTGTCACGCCGTCCGTCCGCCGTCCACAATTATTTCCTATAATTACTGTTGATGTTGTGGTCCTTGATCAATTTAAAAAATATTGAGGACGCTCTTGACGCTAAAGTTATCCATCCGTTTGAATTGAGAAGTTCCCGTATTGTGAATGTTAGCACTAGGAAGAACTCGAAGCCAATCAAATTTTAAACAGTTACTTCACCGTGTGAATGCCCCTTACCCAAATAAGGAAAAAACCAATGTGCTCAAACCTTTGTGGACCCAAGGACGACTGGCATGCATGCTGCTGATATTCTCCACGTGTCCGGGTGGGGGGGGGGGGGGGTAAATTACACCATATCTCCATTAACGAGTATCACAATTATATATCTTTCTAACGGACTTCATTACTGCGCTGTTTAAAGCCGTGTTAGCGCGAGCCTCTGTTTTAATTGTAAACATTTTCTTTTTAAAATTATGCTTCCACGCGTTGACGAACGAGCTCATAAAACCAGAGTTTATATTCACATTAAACGAAGACCTCATTAAATATTAGCCTTTATACCCATGGATGAGGTTAGTTTATATAGCGTATTTATATTATAGGCAATTTTCCAAAGTAGTTTGATCAGACATAATAAAGATTTGGTGTTGAATTAAAGAAAGGATGGTTTGTATATACACGTCTATTACCTTGTTTATTATTTAAAGGCAAAACTTAGACACGTTAATATGCATCGAGTTACAGAATGATAAACAGACATCCATTGGAATCACTATGGTACATGTAGAAGAAAACAACATGATCCCCATAAATGCAATATTGGGAAGTTGAGGCTTAGTTAAATGCAAAATACTTTAATTAAACGTATAGAAGGACCGCGGTGTCCGGTTAGAACGACTTGTATAGTTGAGAAGACAGTGGGATGGAATTAGGGGTCAATCCAAAATGTCAAGATATAGGATCTGTGTCGATATTTGCCCAATAAAAACTCAAAATCAACCAAGCTGTATTACTATTAATTCGAGATTAAACAGTGCCTAACAAAAATATTTATATATATATCCCAATTCGATGGAAAATGATAAAAGGCTTAGATGACAACCAGAAAGAAATCCAGATGAGGTTACTGGCCTGGTATCTACAAGCCAGTACCAGCTCCTTAGTAATGTAATTCTTCTTCGAAAAACATAACAACAATGTGATGAAAATTAGGTACCGATAGCATTATTCAACCGGAGAATAAAAGTACAGTTAAAGTGGTGTCATGTTAAGCTATTGTCATTACTGGTGTTAGTTAGGTTGACTCTTCAATCAAGGGCTACTCTTCGTTAGATTGGACTGTTCAGTGACTCTTCTGTGGGAAAATTATTACGGGAAAGCTGCACCACTAGTGAAAGCTTAAACTCATATTAGAAGTCATCTTCAATAACAATGCAAGAATTTTGTGTTGCAGTCTGTGAGGCAATGATATCATGATTTCGAACAAATATCAACTGAAAGCAATGTGCATCCAATATGGTGCTTTTCATGCAGATCTGTGCCGTGACATTAATAAGTTTGAAGGTAACCAATAGCATGCTACATAAATATATAACAACGCAACATGTTTCAAATTTCATACAAATCGACGTTCGTAATCCTTAACAAAATTAAATTTGTTCTTGTACTTGTTCCATTTCCAATTTGAGTTTGGAACTGGGGTGGACTGATGAAAAGGAGCCCGTTAATGTTCTCGCGTAGTTTGGTGTGCTCTTTTGGTCCATTATAGTCTTGAATCAACGCCAATTTTGATGGATTGGTAACTGGTAAGCTTGTATTTTGATAGATGGTTTGCAGTTTATGAAGGTTTGGTACAAAGGATATATTCTAAAGCGGGAGCCCCCACACCCCACCCGGGCAGCAGACTTTGGAACCTCCGACCCACACACAGTCCGTTACTGACTTGGAAGGTATATAAAAGAATGGTACCACTTTATTGATCCGTATGTCATAGCGATTAATAATAATAATAATAATAATCACGTCATTTTACAAGGGTAGCAAATTAGGCCTGAGGCCTTTTTCAAATTTGGCCCTTGGCACAGATCGTGCGAATGATTCCATTTACAGTCCCTCGAACTTATAATGTATCTAATAATAGCGTGTTGCAAGGGATGGACACACATGCGATCCCATTTTCTGATGATTTGACACCCGTTTAAACCCCAAACAAAGACGTTCACAAGATACCATCTGGGCCACAATTTCGGAACAGGGGCTTAATATATTTTACTAAACTCTAAAGCTCTCAATTGCCTATAAGACAAATATATAGATACCTGCAGTCCATTACTATAGGTATGCAATAACATTTGTATACACAGAGATAATAGGTGTGGTATATAAAGGAATGTCAAGATATAAAAAAAGATTTTTAATACATTTTAAGAATCAAACAGAAAAGAAACGAAACATAGGGGACAAAGTTTGCATATTTGATATTAGATAAGTAAAACGACACTTGTTTGTTGAAGTGGAGCACTCTTTAGAGGGCGGAGAAGTATTTGTAAGTGTGGTTTAGATTTCGTTATGATAACGGGGAATTTGTACACGCAGCATGAAAAGTGAGTTACGTAATGTTTACTTGATAATTTTAAAAACATTTCCTAATACAAAAACCAATATTGATGTAAGTTTTTGGCGGCATGCATTTCTTTAAATAAACATACCATGCAAGAAAATTTAATTTGAATTCCAAACTCACAATTTAACACGTGGTTTTCGTTCAAAAATAATTTACTTAGTTATAGGTAATTTTATTAGATACATGCATCCGTTTATACACTGATAACGTCTAAAAATACTAATTGTCAATTTACCCGATGTAAAATTTAATGACTATTTCATATAAACTATTAAGATCCATTACATCAAAAATCTCAACAATTTAATCAGTTATATTTATGGGAAACTAAATTTGCGATTTTTGGAATGAGTTTGTAGTTCAACAATTCAAAGATTTGGATAGATTACTAAAGAGAATAATCTACCTACCTGATCGATTCTTGTTACGTCTTTTAGCCCAGGGGGTGGGTGGAATGGTAATGACTAAGATGAATAAACAAATTGGGATACATAGAGAAGACTGCATGTCAGAATAGGCTTTCTCCTTTTCGTTTATACATTAACACGAGGAGTGAAGTAAAGTCGTCAGCCATCAATCACATATCTACAAGGCAATCGCGGTGTATAAAGATACACTTGCTGTATGCTCCCTTTTACAATAAATTAAACATCATTTAGAGACATTTCTCACACAAAACGTTTAAACAACAGCATTTAATAAGTCTGCATTAAGCAGTATAGAATTTGATTGGCTCTCGAAATAAGAGGTTCATCCAAAACTCGGCGAAAGATCTGCTAAAACCTCCGAACGGTTTCTGTCAAGCACAAAATATCCTATAACCTCTTTGTAACATTCTGTAATAAATACAATAAAAGATATTTGTCCCTATTCATATTATCTTTGCTTTAGGTATATCCTCTCAGCATCCTCTTTCTAGCCCCACACTGTAATATGAGGTAAGTGCAATACTTGTGCAACATGCCTTTGGATGTCAACTCCATCAAACTTAATAGTACATATATTCCATTTAACTCCGTCTAGCAACATGTAATGAAATGTGTTTCATCCACTTTAACGTCTATATTTTGGAATAGTAAAAGGCCATAGCCTATACTGGAGAATGGTGTTTATAAGTCCAAGAACCAGTAACCCAACATGAGATTTTCGGTGTCAATATCATTTAAAGAAAATGTGATTAGTGTGCCGGTTTTCTAAAAAAAAATCACAATTCCATAGCATTTTCTTAAAACTCAGAATCACAATTATTAGATTTTTCCAAACAGTGCATTCTGACTTGGTACCAACTTGGTACCAATATACAGATAATTCTTCAGCCACGATCAGATCTATTACATCATCAGCTCTAATTATTAATCTCCCTGAGTCATTCTAATTGAGTGTCAAGCGGTTGCTGTATAATGCTCTCAACTCGATACAAATGGAATCTAATCTGTATGATTGGTTTCTGTGTTTGAGAACATCGTCTGGACGACAAAATAATGTCGAGATGGAAGTCAAATTAATAAAGTAATTGGGTAAGAACACATAAACCGTCTCTCCCTTTCTCTTTACAATGTTTTACAAGACATAATATCAATATCGTCTAGACCTATGATTTATTACCATTAATATACACGGTCCGACTTCTTGGTTAGCTAAGAGTAACAGACATCTCCTTTTTACTCGATGAACAATTTTGGTCAATCTATGGGCAAAAGCACTCCAATGGAAAATGAAACATCTCCTAAACTTTAACGAGAAAAATAAAATTTAATTTCTCGAAGCACTCATCCGCGCAAGTCCTAAGTTCCAATGACATTTTACTTGTGCAATGTCAATGATAGGTATTGACAGGAACTTCAGTTTAGTGTCGCGACTTAAATAAATGAAGATGATCAAATATCTAACATATAATTTTTAAAAAAAGATATAAAATCACCTCCAGTACGTAAACTGTTCATGACACGGGATACTGGTACTTAATGCAAGACAGAACACATTATATATAAATTATCAATCCGTTGATCTCGTTTTTAAAATAGACAATTTCATATTTTACATTACTTACAGGCCCATCAACATGATATATTAGACATTCAAACACATTACTTAATAATAGCCATTTTATCATGAAGTTTATTTGTAATCTTGTACCTCATGAAGCATGGCAAAAGTATCCATCATACAATTTATGACAGTTGTTGCCTCCTTTCATTAACACAAAATGGTATGAAATATTTCCTTTTGAAAAAAACCCTTTCCACATGGTTTACTAGTATTTAAAAACTGATTTAATTTGACAGATTTTCAATGTCACACTGTGTTGTTATTGTGATTCGCTCTTTAATAAGTGTCAACTCGTTATTTATGACTTTGGTTTGTCTTTCACGGTTTACGTACAGCACTATCAAATTTCACAGAGGCTTTAGTAATCCCTTCTTACTCTTTCTTCGTACAACATCTTCAATTCACCTTTTATACATACATGCTAGTACATACTGTACAACATTTAATTTGACGCTATTCAAGATACGCCTACTGCCTCATTAAGTGTTGTCAAATACAGCTTCAAGTTTTCAAAAAGCAAACCCCATTTCATATTAGTTTAGAACTATTTCACAAAATGGCGAACCAAATTTATATATATATAATATATTCATCATAAGTCAATTTCTATGAAACTTTCCTCTTGTAAAAGCACTCATCAATCATGTTAAATTTGATGTAAATGTTCTTGAAAATTGGGTCTGAATCTAATAAGCGTGTATGATCCGTATTCCCTGCTGTGTTTCCATATTAAAAAGCGATTTTTTATTCACATAGGCGCTGTGAATTGACTAAAGGATACCATTATTTTTTAAATTCAAAGAGAAACCAAATTTGTAAGGAGTACAAAAAGATGACTCGAGTCTGCTCTAATAGGTCATGAAGACTGTGTGCAGTACACATGCATTTTACATAAACGTACTTCAGTTATAAGTAAGAGCGGTAAAGAATTCTTTAACGAGACCCCTGCGTGTTTTCTGATGTTCATAGCAGAAGTAGATAAAACGCCTTTCCTTTGCGAAAAAGACCCATGGAGAAAAACATGAATTTAAAACGCAATTTGGAACTTTCAAAATATGCCTTGGGCATTATTCATCGTTAAAATCGTGATGCAAAGAACATCACATACATACGATAAAAAATACCAAGCTTGATGAAGATAAAATCCAAGGTCATTTGAACTCGTAAAAAGACAGATTTTGGAAGCGTGGGTGTGTAAAGATAAACTGTATTCTTCAAAGATGTTCTGTGACGCCAATCGAATTGAGGGTATAGTAAATTAAGTAGAACCCAAAAAGCACCAAATTTATACTGTAGTAATAAATCGGCGTCATCAATTTCATCAATAAAACAAATATAGCTATATTTTGAAAAATATCATAGATTTAAAAAAAAATAGATTACTCAATTATCGTAAATCCGAACATTGATCTACTTAGAGTGCGCTATTTTGAACGAGCGTTTCTTCCTATTGTATTATTATTGCGAAGTCATACATGTACATCTTTTCAATCCATAGTAATCCATTCCATACCGATAGTATCTTACTATTCGGTCTCATGCGGCACCATTTGCGCCAATTTGTTTTACAAAGTTAAAGACAGCCGACTTTTATCTTTGTCCAAGATGACTAAAAGTTGAAAGGTCAGACCGCAAAATTCAATGGGTGACGTCACATTCTAATGTTTACCAACAAATTAAGATGGCGTTTATAACGTCAAAAAAGATTACTTCTGCATCTATTTAAGCTAAGTATGAAATATTTGTTATCCAGATATACTTTAAACACCTTTATTTATTTTTCTTATACTTCAAAAAAATGTTTTAGAATTTATTTTGTCGGAGGAAAAAAGTTAATATTTGGCAGAATTAAGAAGCATAGATGTCGTCTTTATCAGTGATACTAGCGGCCAAGCGAATCTTCACTGCGGGATCAGTGTGCATTTGCGCATGGTTCAAATAGCTTTTATTAATAAATTTGTCCCTCAAGGACATTTGACAGAACAAATAACTTTTAATAATAAATTTGCCCCTCCTAGCATTAAGGAAATTTGACAGAACAAAGGATATCATTATTTTGAGCAAAGGTACAATAGATAGTAATAGCACCAACACCATTTTTATAGCGTCATATTACTACCATGTTCATGAAAAGGAAATAGGGTTCTATCTTAGTGTTCGACGATAACGTTTATCAGTATGTTGCATGATGGAGGGCGCTACGAGGAACAACGTTTGGGTTGTTCGGATTGGACGAAAGACCGAGGTCGGATGTACATGTCCGAGTGCATGTAAAAGGGAAACCTTTGGCAGTGCAGGCGGACAACTACTAACTGTCTACAGTGTCAAGCATAGGCGTACGAGGCGGGGGGGCCCTGCCCCCCCCCCCCAAATATTTTCACGAAAAAAAATTAGAAATCTAAAATAAGCTCAGAATTGTGAGATCGGTCATTATTCGAGGAGTTTTTGAAAATGAGGTGGGGTAGGGGTATGGCTTTGTCGGGAATGGTCATGGTCTTGTCGGGAATGAATGCTCAGTTTGTCGGGAAGCGTCGAGCCGTCTGTCGGGTTTTGAATATTTTTAATAATATGGAAGCGTAAAGAAAGCAGCTAGTCAATGAAGAACACGTACGCCATCTGAATAAAACTAGCACGTACCCACGACCTTTCTCAGTTCTCGAATACTGTGTTCCAGTATATTGGATGACAAACTTAAAAAAGTGTCGTTGATTGATTAATGGATTCGGTTACAGTACAAGATAATTCTAAATTTTGCCCATCGTCTTATAGTAACTCATTAATCTCCTTTTCAATTTTCTATGACTTTGTTTAACTAATCATTTTCTATGAATTAAGTTCTCGCGCGTTTTTTGTCAAGTTAGTTGTGTGTGGTACCGTGTTTATACAATCAAGGGACACTTGGTGAGAAAACTGTCTGAATTTGTAAAAAACTGTTTGTTGTCAAAACTGTTGGGATTGAATCGAAGTAAAGTCCATATTTAATTTGTTGTCAGGGCGGACGCACCGGTTATATAACTCCAATGATATGAGTGTACACGTTCTATTGCTGATATTTAATATCAATTCGATAAAAAAAAATCAAAACTATTTTCAGTACTGATTTAAATACTGCTAGCATATAGAAGATTACTAATGCTTTAGCACTACTAAAATCAGTATTGAAGATTTGAAAACTTTCTGCAGTACTGCCGTGAAAATTGATGGAAACTTGTCTACTATGGCGTCACAGTCAAATAACCGAAAGAAAGATCATGGCGGCAAAATACAATGTACGTCCTCAAAGGACACTTTAAATTGTATTCTAAAGATGACTTTTCACCAGTTTTTATGCCGCAACTGACATAATTTAGGCTACTACCCACTCCAAATTACTAGAAAGTATTCGAAATGCCTGGAAAACGCGTCTACGGCCGTCTGCTTTTCAAAATTTTCTGGGGGAGGCCCCCCAAACCCCCCGTCGAGTGCTTCACGATGGACTTGTTCATGTTTTCGTAGTAATAGAGTTTGTATTTTAAAGATGATTTTTCACCAGTTATTATGCCGCAACTGACATAATTTACTACCCACTCCAAATTACTAGAAAGTATTCGAAATGCCTTGAAAACGCGTCTACGGCCGTCTGGTTTTCAAAATTTTCTTGGGGAGGCCCCCCAACCCCCACGTCGAGTGCTTCGCGCTCGCCTTGTTCACGTTTTCGTAGTAATGGAGTTTGTACTTTAAAGATGATTTTTCACCAGTTTTTATGCCGCAACTGACATAATACCCACTCCAAATTACTAGAAAGTATTCGAAATGCCTGGAAAACGCGTCTACGGCCGTCTGATTTTCAAAATTTTCTGGGGGATTCCCCCCAAACCCCCCGTCGAGTGCTTCGCGCCTGCGGTGCTCGCGGCCAGACGGCTTCACCGCCCGCGGACACTAAAGAAATATATTTGTCGGGAAAATATGCTGGCCCCCCGCCAAACAAGTTCGGTCCCGTACGCCTATGGTGTCAAGAAATATGGTAGACTAGACTTTAAAACTATTGAATGTTTCCAGTGCAATCAGGAATATGGTATGAAGCTTGAGGAAACTTTCTGGGCTTCAAACATCATCAAGAATCCCAAATGATGACATTGATTACGCTAAGAGGTTTGACAAGCAGGTGGCGTCTGAGATCGAGAAACTGAAAATTCACTGGATAGACCTAAGATTTCGGGTCTGTGAGATCTTGACTAAAACATTTTTGAGTTGCTTCAGCTATAGGATCTAGCATGTTGGTCTTCTGAAATAGTGATCATCTAGTATATTAGTTTGAAACATCCATAGAAAATGTTAGTTATGCCAAGGTGGGTGGCATTTGGGTTTGGCTACATTTGCTGAAACTTCACCGGATGAACTTTCAGTAGATGGTCGCATCATCTGCCACGTAGCAAATATGCTTTACTTTAACTGGGCCAACTTTAGTCTCTTGCGTATAATTATTCTACTCGATGAACGAAAACCTTCTCGGCCAATGTGGGATCATTGACATATTGGCTTCACATTTACTGCATGAACTATTTTGCCTATACCGTTTTTTTGTCTAATGGCTTGGATTGTTCGTACTGTTTTTTTTTATTATATTGATTCTAGCCCCGGTCATCAAATACCACTGGGTCTCAGATCTGGCATTCTGTTTGAAAATCATCGGTGTTAATGATTAAAGTGACACTACTTTGCTGCTGATGGACACAATGTATTTTACAAAGTCAAAATCCAAACTAGCGCACCACAATTAGCTATAGTGCGCGAGGTAGGTTATTTTTTACCTTGTACGAAAACGCTTCTGGGATACAAGTGAAATCTAGCGCACCAATTATCTATAATGTGCGCTAAAGGAGTGGGTCGATGGGGTTTATCTTACACAAACCCCGTCAATTAGCTGTAAATTGTGACTGATGACATGTATAGAGTTAGTATGATTACTCTTACAGGAATACATGATACCCTTTCTGTGGCGTTTACTTAAAGGAGCTAAATCGCTAACATTTGGGACCTAGAAATTGACAAAAGTGGGTCCAACGCATATAATACTGTACGGTAATATGAATGTATATAAACTGATTTACATTCAATGGTTTCCGTTTTTACTCTAATTTCAGATAAGTTATGTTCGGCGAAATAAGCCAGCAGTTTGAATCGAGTGCAAATTTCTAGCATCTGGTTATTCCAGTCTACATACGCCGTTTGATTTGGTGCAATGTGTCTAGCCTCGTCCCTCGAGTCTCTAATCACAACTGGGACTGAAGCGCATTATAGTGCACGATTCGTGTACCATCAATGTTAAAAAAAATATTTTATCTTAAAGGGACAGTCCCTAATTATACAGAGGCTCAAAAATAAAAGTCTGAGAATGTATGAAAATAAAACGCCAAAATAAAGGGTAATGGTGTATATACCTTGTTTCAAAATCTCAACTCAAAATATTGAGTCATTTGGACGTGAACGCCAAAACTGCTTATCCGGACACGTAACCCTTTTAAGATTTCGGGTCATTTTTTTCATTTGGTGACCTGATAATCGATTTACGTTTCTTGAGAGGTCTATACAGTGAATAACCCATGTACTGTACTTGATAACAAGAGGTAAATTTTACCTACATATTATTTTTATAGAAAAAAGTCTGGTTTTATCCAGATACTGTATGAAACAAAGGTCTCCATTTCCAGAGGCAGACTGTCAGGTTTAAGTTATTTACAAGCGTATCACAAAAATCGGGTTAGTTGATCGGCCTTAGATAATGGGTTTTAAATGATTTTAACACAAACTTAAGCAGTTTTATTCCCCAAAAAGTTATCGGGATTGGCCCTTTAAGTATCGGATATCAGAAGCTCATATTTACCCGGTAAGTTTACATGATCAATGTTGATTTAAATTTACCAATAATTCGTGTTTTCGATGTCGAAGATTTTGGAGGATTTTGAGTTACGGACTTAGGTCCTTTAACTGACAATTTATATTAATAATTGTGAACAATTCCGGAAGAGATTCGGTAACGAATTTCCTGTCTTTTTTGTGTTGGTTGATATAGATCTCATGACAGGTTCAATGTGTGACATTTTCTTTTTGACACCTTTTTATAATATTTACAAAAAAATCACATCGACATTGTGGATTGTGCAGAACTGTGCAATTAAATGCCATAATAAGACGTCAAAATATTATGACTAGCAGATGCCACCCAGACAAAACTGTCAAATACTGAAATGAGAATTTCCTGTCTGTTTGTCTTTATATTTTGGGCGTTAATTTTGAGACAGATCGACTATTCCGCGAATTTAATTTACTTGTCCGACTCTATAAAACATACTATAAGCAGGACCCACTGAAGGTTTTAGGCAATGTTTTTTCATGGTCGAAGGTCAAGTTCGGACAGGGAAGTCAAAGAGTCAAGGGACGTCATGTCTTTATCAATGTGGTTGCGTTATGTCAGGGTTGGTGTATTATGTCATTGTCAGGATGGATGCGTTACGTCTTTTTCAGGGTGGGTGTATTATGTCATTGTCAGGGTGGGAGCTTTATGTCATTGTCAGGTTGGGTGCATTATTTCATTGTCAGCGTGAGTGCGTTACATTTTATTGTTAGGGCTCGTTCGGGGTGTTCATTTACATGGACATCAACCGTAACAATGACCATAATGTATACCGGCGGACTAATGAACTCGCCGACTAATGCACCCGAGGACTAGTGAGCATTCGCCTTAAATTTGATTTACCTTCGTTATCGATTGTAGTCTATATTTTATTTAATCGCAGATGTATGTTTGGAATATAATTGCTATTATCCAACATTACAGATTTCAAACCTGCCTGAATATTGCAGCGCTGGGCTATTGCGATCTGTTACCAGCTACAAATCCAATAATTAGTAATTTAGTGACGGATTATTGGACTACTAAAACTTTGTTGCAACCAAGGTACATCGAACCCTTTGATGACGAAATATACCAGGACAAGTGTTTAAAGACAAGGAATAGAGGACAAACTTATATAAATTAAAGAGTGTCAAGGTGATATTGTTTTTAATCTGTCGTCGGCAGTAGCCTTTGGTATGATCATACTAAATGTTAGTATAAGCTTATTGATTTAGAAATTCTAGAATATTACTCATTGTTTACTTCGCGATTACCCCACCTACTATAAACACACATTATTTTGGTGGACAATTAATAAATTCAAGAATTAGAGTTTTCAACCGTTGCATTTGATCTAATAAGTTTCAAGTGTGTCATCATGAATGAATTGGGGTTTAACGCTCGGGCTAATGAAGATATGGAAGGCCATAACATAGAATGCTTTAACCCCCTGCAAAGGTTAGACATAGTTGGTTTTGATTATAAGAGGGTGGACTACTTATGTGCAGTACCTCCAAATTCCGTTGTTACTTATAATATGTCAGCTTAACCAGAATCTTCGTAATTAAAAACACGAATTAGAATAAATATTGACGTTGTCTTATCGTGAAAATATAGGCTCCCAATATCCAACACTAATACACTTAATGGGATCTATTTGTTCTCCAGTGCCATTTGTTATTAGAAGGCGCGATGAACAATTACAAAACAAAACATATCCCAAGAAGTCAGTGTAGAAGAATTTAAAATTGCCTGATCCACAAAGACTAAAAGATAACCGTGTAGATTGGACTTGAGAAATAAATGATTCAATAAATTTTTCGTCTATTTTAAGATGCCAAAGAATAGAGGTTCAGCTCCTTTAATATTATCTTGACCTGATCGAATTGCCTAACACTTTATTTGTCTGTCGAATGATATTTTAAGAGGTGCGTTGCCCATCGTATAGAAAGAACCTTGGATCTACATTATCTTCTAAAAATGGCAGAAACGATTTGTTAGATTTTCACATGTACATTTAGAAACTTTACAACTTTTTAAAGATAGGAGTTGAGTTTAAACCAAACATGCCTATGGCGTGTAGTGGTGTCTGATATAACTATTTACATGAACTGTGTGACCAGATGGGCTTAAAATAGTGAAGAGAACAGATACTTCAAACGACAGATACACCGCTCCTTCCTTACAAACATGCACCGGGTATCATTCTAAAACTATAAATGAAATGAAATGGGGTTTAACGTCCCACTATCCTGTTCCGTCTTGAAGAATAGGGCATTTAATTATGAATAATAATTGGTTATCTCAATAAAATATACTTGCAATTTTGGAATGTAAAACATCCGCGGGGGAGTACCAAATTAAATTTCAGCATAAAGTATTTTTCAATTAGCCACGTCTGAGCATTTTTTTAACACTTCTCGTGATTTAGATTGAAGACCGCAAAACGAACGCGGATTCAATCACTATATAAGTATATTGGTAATTCGTTGTCCTTTCGTGGACGCCAATTTATCCACAAGAAAGACTGAAATGCCCTGGTCGTACGGTTTAGTTTTAAAAAAAGATATCCAAACCTCGACAGTAAAATAATAGGTGCACATAATATTATAGACCTACAGCGTAATAAACAGACCTGACGATAATGAGTAAAGAGTAAAAAAGGAAAAAATATATAACATATACAAGACCAGAAAAAAGGAAAAAATATAACAGATACAAGACGAAAAAAGATAGGTTGCCAGGCAACGAAACATACGCCCACAGCAGCTAAATCGTCCGGACAGTCAGCGAGAGTTGTCGCATTTTTTTTTCGGTAATGAAACATTTTATAATACACTAAAATCTGATTAGGAGTAACAACTCATTAAGTAATCATCAGTAAATCATTAGAATTTGTTTGGCTTTGATAGTGTTTTTAATAGTATACAAAACATTTAATATCATGGATTTAGCTGTTCAAGTTATCAATATCAATTGAAAATCAATATACTTGTTGTCTCAAGACCTTAAACTCTGTGTATCAATCTAAAGTTAATCGGATGATAATTTTAGCCTCTAGAGCGTCCACACGCAATTGTGGACGATGGACGGACGAGGGCGACGACAATATACGACCACATTTCAATGTGGGCGTATAAAAATGAGATGGGATTTAACGTCCTATTGTTCTGCATCGACTGGGATAATAAAGACGGTATTACGTCACACAGTGTTCTATGGGGGAAAATTTTACCCGGACACCTGCACTATGGCCGGTAAAGGACAGTGAGTCTGGCAAGGGACAACGTATATTCGTTCGGATAGGACAAAAACAAGGTCCCATGTACATATTGGCGTGCACGTAAAGAACCCTTGGCAGTTGGAATTTGATATTAAAGTAGGGCATAGCGCCGCAAAAATTCCCTTATCGAACACTGTATGGCGTAAGCCCGTTTTCATTACAGTCAATTTACGTATGCAGGGAGTGGTTACTAATAAATATTAGTCTTGATATTATACAACAGGTCAACAGTCCGGATTCACGATTTACAAGACAGGGAAGCGAAAACGAGAAGATGATGCACCGACAGGAATGATGTTATTGTGAGATATAGATCGAAAATAGATGGAGATTAAGAAGAAAGGACCCGACTGTATCTACTACCCGGTAGATAAAAACTTTTAAAATTCAACTGCCACTCTATTCAGCTTTACGTAGTAAGGGTGTCATGCACAATATATGACAGGGTATGTTTATCTGTTTATACCATAGGAAACATGATATGGGTTATATTTATATAGCTAAATACTGTTTTTAGCGTTAGTTCTTATTTTTAATTGTATCACGTCCCCCGCGGCAGGAATGAGTGAAAGTCAAAGATTTATACACCGGCCCACCATAGTTATAAGGACTCATCGACATCATCATCATACCTGATTCATTAAGTGTTGCTAAGATAACTGACAGTAAATTAAAATGTGCAAAATAATGGAAATTCGGCAATGCGGTAGGCCCTATGTTTATGTATTCAATTCTCAACATGACTGATTTGATACGTTGCATCTTGTAATGTTGCTGCTGCAGGGCGTATGTAGGATTTAAAAAGTCGGGGTGCAGCAGAGTTGTGGAGCGCCATAGGCCATAGCCTCCACGTAACTGCTGAGGGCAAACGCACCCATTAGCGTGTGGTGAGGGTGGCGCCATTTCTGGGGGTGCAATGCACTCCTGCACCCCCGCTAAACATGGCCCTGTATGCTGGCCTAGCTATGTAATATCGAACGTTGTATGAGCCGTTATAAGTTTTCCAACGTATCACATCTTGACATTTAATGTCCAATTGAAGGGAAACAACTCCTCTTTCATTTCAGGAACTTGCCGTAAACGAACGTTAGTATTATTGCACAATATTTTAAAATACAAATAGTGGGTTAGGATAAGGTCCTAGACTAAACCCTAACCCACAATCCGTTTATAAAAATATTTTGTACGAATTTGAAGATCCAGTATTGTGCAGTATTATTGTGTTTTCAAACCCGGCTACCAACATGAAACATGTGTCTGGACGTTCAGCTAGGGTGGGCCGAAAACAGTCAGGTTCCAATATGTTTCCTCATTAGTCTGGAACTTCAATGCCAATTTTCTTATTTCCAGCTAGTCGTTCGGGTAGGAATTTAGGAAACAAAGTCTAGAACGTGTGTAAAAGTTAACAGGAACTCAAAGATAACCAGGTCGGAACGTCGATGCCAGAGCGTTGTACCCCTTTGGCCAAAGAAATTAATGTGAAAGGCGGAAACGCCATGGTCCGAGTAAAAATCCATCCTGATTATTCCGGTTGGGGTGGAAAGTTATAATTAAAATTATGAAAACTTACCTTTTTCGTAAAGAGAGATTGACACACGACATAATCCACATGTGAAAGGCGGAAACGCCATGGTCCGAGTAAAAATCCATCCTGATTATTCCGGTTGGGGTCGAAAGTTAAAGAATTAATATTATGAAAACTTACCTTGTTCGTAAAGAGAGATTGACACACGACATAATCCACTTCCTACGCGATGATTTCCAGAGACGACTCGGTTAAAGCCAGCATAAAGATCATAATCCAAACGACCAAAAGCTGGTTCTTGACCGTTCAGTGTATACAAATATGGCGACTCATAATACTCCACTCTTTTACCGTTAGTCCATTGAATTCGCTCATCACTAATGTCAATAGTGACCTTTGAACCCTTTTTAACGAAATTATCCACAACTTTCATCAGATGACCACCATTCGTAGACGCATCGACGTATCCCGGTAAGGAATTTCCATAAATCCGTAATTGTCGATTATGGATGTGGGCCTCTGCCATGTTGCTGGTTGTACCATTGTCCCCACCAAATCCATCCCCTGTCTCCGAATCCGAAATATCCATTGTCCATAATCTGGGTGAATCGCCATAATCAAGTAAAAACTTTACACCTTTGTAAGGCCCCGAAAAGTTAATCTTAATTACAGCTTTTCCAGAACAACTCCGGTCTATAGCAGGAACGGGAGTATGTATAAAAGATATGTACGGACTGTATCCCTTCACTATGCCATACTGTAAATCTAGTTCCACAAAATCATCTCTAAATCCAAATACTGAACCTGTAATAGATAATACAGTAAACAATAATTAGGCATATTTATGTCTTTAATCTTCAAAAGTTTTGTTACAATTTGTAATTTTGTTGTACACTAAGTCTATGGAGAAAGAGCGAGATAATTTCAATCAGATGCATGAATTGTCTTAATTGCCCACATAGTATAACGAACATTGAATGCCTACAAAACTATAAATCTATTACATAAATGTAATGGGGTTTAACGCCCCAGTGTTCTGCTCCGACTGGGCTAATGAAGACGGGCGCTATACGTTACATGTATACCATGACGTCCTATGTGTGAATTTTTGCCCAGATAGCGGCGCTACGGTCTACTCTTATATCGAATTCCTACTGCCAAAAAATATTTAACGTGCACGTCAATCTGTACGCGGGACCTGTGACAATGGGAAACCAAGCCAGAAAATCATGATGAACTTTCTCGGTCAACACCGGCTCACCCGCGACCTCCTGGCTAGCGAACCATTGTCCTACTCACTTAGCCATCGTGGTCTAATTCATTTCAGTGTAAGGTGGTTGATTAAAAATAGTTTTCATCTGACCAAAAATCTCCAGGTTTCTTCGTCTCCAGAACATCCCCGAAATTGACCAAGGATTATTACTGAATAACAAGGTGTGAAAGCTTATTGGACAGCCCACAATAAATCGATAATTTTCTAACATTATGACACCTGCTACATTTTCAGAAGTTTATTCCGTTTTATGAGGTTTGCCATAAAAGGGGCCCTGTTATTGTCGAAAAGTTTAATGCCATTTGTAAGGAATTCCAATACCCCCACAAAATCATCTTGGGCTATGTGTGTAGCTTCACTGGAGTATTCAACATATACATTACTTTGGATTTCCTTTATGTTGAACCGATCTGGATTTATTTATCTTATTATGTCGAACGCAATGTGGTGTTATTAATTTTTAAAAATCTAATGGTTTTTACGGATGAAATCGATAAAAGAGGCCGAAGACTAGATATTTTAATAACTCTTTAGATCCTATTCGCATTTATCACTGAAGTTAAGTGAAACTTAATTGGTTTTAGAGAGTGTAGCCAAAACATTACTATAAAACAGAGAAAACCTAGCACTGAATATGCCTACATGAAAATGCTAACCATTCAGCCATCCAACGCCGTTAAGCAAATTAATTATATTAGTTGAAGAATAAACTTTCAGCTAACTTAATTGGGCTTGTTCATCGCATCTCTGTGGATGATTTAAATGCCGGTACTTCAAACCACTTTAACCAACGAATGTCTTGTGAAACAAGGGACTGCTCCTTTAATATTTTTACGTCTACAGGATGTGGTTTAAACGGAGCATGATTTTCATACCGGTACTTCAAACCTCTTTAAAGCCCTAATACCACTTTTGTTGTAACTGAATACTATGTTCCAATCTTTATTCTGGTCAACAATTTGTACTATTTTACAATATTTCAATTAAAAAATGATACAAATTTCATCTTAACACACCTAATTTTAAAAATTGGAAAAATTCAACTACATGCCGTAACATGGTGTGAAAAGCCTTACGTAAGCACCTTCAAATGCAACTTGGATTTAAACATATTTTCGAACCCTCTGAACAAGTAAGATAGGTTGTAATGGATAATTTACACAACAGGTAGGACACTTTAACATCTTGTAGTTAGAATAAGGCTAAAAAAAAATCTGAACCTGTCAAGCCAGCAAGAGTGTTATTGTCCCTTTAACCAACGAACGTCCTGTGAAACATGGGACTGCTCCTTTTATTTTTTACGTCTACAGAATGTGGTTTAAACGGAGCATGAGGAAAACCCAAATTGCATTCCTTAAAGAATTCGCGTCTTTGTGGTAAAATGTTTGATACTAGGTAGATTACAAGAAGATATTTTAATTTACAAGATGATACAAATTGTCGTTTTTATTTTCTCATTACAAGATGGTGAGTGTATATTGTGGGGTGTGTTTAATAAGTTAAGTTAACAGATGAGCTCCAGCTTGTCCCAATATCAATAAGCACACCTCACTACCATCCGGCCTATTATAATGTTTAGAATAGTTGTCAACCTAACAGTTTAATAGTATAAAACACGTTACATAGATAAAGCACACCCCGTCTACGTATGTATACCCTAGTTTATCTCTAGTTAATCCAAATGTCACAATTGAATTGAGCAATTTAGTGACTTTCGTGGAAGTGGTCGACCTGCTAAGTCAGTTTGTTGATTTTGTTCAAATAGGTATCTCTGTTTTATCTTGAATAAACGGGTAATAGCTCCTCGTGTCTCTTATAGAGTAACGACTAGACTATATGACTTGAACTCCCCCCCCACCCTCCTCCAAAAAAAAACCCCTTATGATTACGGTAATTAACATTTCAGTAGCATTAGATTAACAGTTTTGAAAACAGACTATGTGAACATTCATTTATCGTTCCACAAGGATCTGTTTTAGGGCCAATTTTATTTACATCTGTATGTTACGTAGAACATACTTACAAAAACATAGTTTCTCATTTTACTTCAATGTTGATGATATCAATATAAATAACTTCAATCGGTCTTATGTAAAGAGAATACATGTTATGTCATCATAATAAATCAAATCCATTGGCTTATCATTATAGGAGGAAGCGACGGTGGCTCAGCGAGTAGGACGTAGGCTCCCTAGCCTGAAGGTTCCGTGTTCGATCCCGGTGTTTGCCGAGAGAGTTCCCCCTTGTCAGTGGTGTAGAACGAGGAGGACCTGACAAGGGACGTGAAGGGGGGGGGGACAAATGCCGGCATTCTGTGTACAAATTGACGTGAACGTAAGAGAACCTTTGACAGTTGGAATTCGAAAAAAGACTAGGTCGTAGCGCCGCCGTCTGGTCAAAATTTAAATCAAAGCACTACATGGCGTATGCCAATCTGTTTTACAGAGAATTTCTTACGAATTATCTCTTGCTGTGTTTACACTAGCCTTTTAATGCGCATCGAATGCGCATTAAAGCCTTAAGTCGCTAAAACGCGTCACACTCAATGCGCATTAAACCAAAACTAAGCCGCTTTAGCGAAACCGCATTTCTAATGCGCATTGGCTGAAGCGATATAACTGACGCGCATCACAATTACCCCATCTGATAGTTCCATTGATATAGATGTCGCACGCTGTTAATGCGCATTGAGTGTGACGTGTTTTAATGCGAATCGAAAGCGGTTTAATTTGTAGTGTGACGCCACCTACATAACAAGTCATACTGAATATAAGATGACTACAACAAATACCAAATATATGGGACAAATTAATACACGGTGGTGTCTAATTGAGAAAGCTAGGTAGTTTTCTTGCTAATATTTTTAAACAAGGCACAGGCTGTATAATTAAATCAAGGGAAAACCCTGCGTTGCCTGCAGTATAAAATCTTGTCTGTATTTGGGAAAGAAGTTGCATCAAGATACGACGATACAGGAGCCAAGATTGCCCCCGGGGTCGAACCATCAGATAACATTCTATATTGCACGTCGATTTCAAACCATAATAAACTGTTTGATTGACATAATGACATTTTCTGTGATTCATTCCATCTCTCTTGAAATTAAAAGAGCCCTGGGCTGTCTTTCTAAGTCTACAGAATAAATTAGTGATACCAATATCTAGTTTAAATCAAAATGCTTTACAAGTGAAAGATTCCAGTATGGAAGGTGTGTGGAAGAGTATAATACGGGCCCATCCTCAGAAAAATTGAAGGTGTGCTTTTATTATGATTACTGATAAGCTTTAATTTGTTTATCCCCAATTTATACCTATTACGACATAAAATTGTTTTCAAAGGGAGGGGGGGGGGGCGATGTTGCATATTGTTCATAATATACTACATAGCAAAATAAGCTGTAGGGGTTATAATAGGTTAGCAAATGATGGTGCGAACACAGATAAACATTTATACATGGATCTGGAAGCAAAGCAATCGACAACTAATAGGCTATGAAAGCTCAGTAAACATTCTCGCCTCTTACTATAAACATAATTATTGTGAAGGTTTGCTTGAGAAATGGCATGAATGCAATAAGTGAGATTAGAAGTAATGTCCGGAGTAATAGATTGTTAACTGATGGATAATTTAGTACATACACAAGGCCATCATGTGTAAGACTGTTTCTAGTACGTGAATAGAATATATAAATATTTAAATATGAATTAAACTTAGAAGCAGGTTGAAAATAAACTTTTTAGATGTCAAATTATACGTTAATCTAAAACAGAACAAAATGAAAAAAGGACGTTAAATCCCCGACATGCCAGAATAGCAGTTAAATGTGGAATTTAAGAAAATACATTACCAAAAATACTTTTATTATTAAAATATTTTGGTCCAAATTATTTTAAAATCTATTACCAGGTTTCTATTTAACACGCAATTCTATCTTTCGTAGAAATATATTACAAATGGTGCTATCTTTTTTTTTTAGCTCTCTTTACATTGAAATGAGCACTTCATCCCATAGATTCGACCCCTACCACTGCTGCCCCCCCCCCCCTATATTTTGATATTACAATTTCCTTCGGTGGTCAAAATGTTTTCTAGCTTTCTGAAAAAGTGCAGTCTATGATACCTTCAGCCTCCAGTACAAAGATTATTGGCACTAAAATACGTTGTTGAAATTTAGAGAGGCCTGTTGAATGCGTTTCAAGAAATTGTGTACTAATGTCCAATCTCTCTATGTGATGAAATCAGATTCATGGCCATATGTGATTTATGGAAATCATCATATTAAAAGAAAAAAAATCGAGCACTTAAAAAAAAGATTTGTTGGATATGTTTTTGTCAGTATAATATGTGTTTATATACGGAATGGTGAAAGATAAGTATCGTATGTAGAAACCTATGATTTATTTTTATTGCCAAACATCAATTAACACACTTCAAATTGCTTTAACGACTTGCCATACGATAGTGAAATAAACACCCCTCTAATTTATGCTTTTGCCAGTATGTCTATCACATTATCTGGCCCGTTTTATGGCCATTTTACACCCCATTTTGAGAAAGAGCTACTTTCAATGATATAAATGGATTTTAAAGTACAGCATTACTATCCCCTATAACATACATAAACATACAGTGTTCTCTTGTAAGCCACTCGTCTTTAAACAATTTGTAACAAGAAATAAACAGATTAAAAGTTGAATTACACAAAGAAAGTTAAATTTAAATCTTGACCGAGATCCTTATCACAAAAATGCCAACTTAATTATTATAAGAACATAATTAATGGTTATATTATATGAGCACGACTTGTCGACAGGTATCCTATTATTAATGCTTGGTAACAAAAATATGATGCTTGTCGAAACGTTGCGCTTATATAATATAACCAGTAATTGTTTATCATAAAAATTGTACCCTGTTAATGTATTTCCCCAACTACCGAAGATAATCACCTATTCACCGCAAAACGTACATTTTTTAGCCATTTTTCAACCAAAATAGTTTCTGGAGTCTGGACACCAAAAGTTCTTTTAATTCAAATAAAATGAAAATGACATCTCACCCACAGTTAATTCAAAGATCTTTGCAGAATCACGATTTTTTTTAACTTTACATGGGATTTTTATCAATTTATTTATATGCTTACCTGTATATAAGATAAGTAATAACAATATTAATATATCCGGCATTGTTCTCATACATGTACACATCTATATAATAAGCCCTTCAATTAAAAACATTCGATAACACACAAATCCTGGAATTCCAAAGACATAATAGTACCGTTTTGCATTACTTCCATGATTGGTCAACACAAGAAGAATCTGACAACTATCTCCTTTTTTTAAGTTTTGTACTCAATTTCTCATTTAAACGGCTTCTGTTATTCCTGACTATTTCAAAACGTCAAATCCGTTTTGACAGATATGACAACATTAGCATGATTGAACATCTTCTTGCTCACAAAGGCACATGAGTGGACACAAGAACGGGTTATGGTTTAAAAGAAACCTATTCTACAGCGGATAATATTTCCGCTTTGTGCATCCATCCTTCAGTCAATAGGCCTACACAGTCACTCGGCACAGTGGGATGAAGATTAAAAAAAACTTTATCGATATTTTGCTTCTCTTTACAACTATTATAGAACTATTTCTCTTGTTTAAACATAGTCATCTTGGTGATCTCATTATCACCATCGTCTACGGGTTATTAATACTCGAGGATAATAGCATGGATACAGTTGATCGCTTGTGGCCTATCGCAAAGAGCTTTTGTTTGACAAGTTTCACACGCGTTTGTCCGTTTACTTGACTCTAATTTGTAAAAAGATTTCCCCCACAAGGGTTAACCCAGACTGCTACACAGAGCGTCGACGTACGTGTACAGGGGGGAAATTGGCGTGCAGTAAAACGACGAAGTTGAATTGTAAACTAAATCTTAGTGATTTACCGACGTCCAAGTCAAGATGTTTCTAGGGTGAAGATCAAAAGAAGGTGGAAGTAGACACCCCTTTAACAATAAATATATCATGTAGTTAAAGTTACGAGATAAATAATGGGTACACCACTTGAATTATATAAACATTGGCTAATTGAAACCGAGACAATTTACTTTATTGTTTTTAACTTCACTGTGTGATCTGTTTTCTGATAAAGGGACTATTTCAAGTTTTAGTTAAAATGTTTTAATTTTTACGTCAATTTTACATAGCAAAACAAGGGATGGCCTTTACTTCATACGTTACAAGTTTTGGGGGTTCGTTCCCGGATTTTACGGCGTGGGTTCTTCTAGCTTCTAGTCGGTAGTGCGAGGCTTGGTGCTCGGCAAGCCACGGTGTCTAGTCGTTCGGGTGGGACCAAACAAGTGGGAATTCGAAAAAAGACAAGAACCGCTATCCGGGCAATTCCAACCCAGATCTTTTAGTACCAATGAGATTACTATTTCCAGGTACAGGCACAACATGAAAATGCATCACTTTTCTAATTGTAACAACATGCCCAACTTGGGTTGTACTTCTTTAATTAACAGAATACCAAAACTACAATCTGCAGATGCTGCCTTTATATAAATAAATAACATTTTATGGCAAGTATTCTATTTATGAAATTTTCCAATTTTTAATTTATTTTTTAGAGTGTGTGCTTAAAAGGAGTTAAATCTCTTAAGACGGTGAGAGAATCTAGTTGATCTGATAAAGTAATTTAAGAGGCCGGAATAAGAGGGGACGTGCGCCCCTTGGATCCGCGCCTGGTGATGGTTGGAACATGATTAGCTACTACTTCTCGCTAAAAACGCTGGCCTATCTGGTGTGTTTGTGATTAGATGTAGTTTGGAGCCTTTCATCGGCTTCCATTAACCCAGTTTCGGATCCAGCCAGGTGCGCCACGCCCACCCTGCCATCTCGATTTTCTCGGAGACCCAGTCCTCCGCCCACATTTCCATAACCGAATATTTGGCACCGCCACGGCATTAACCATTGCAAACTCATTTTATTTTCTCATTCAAACATGGGGCATTATATTCACGAACAAAGCCAGATAGCATAACATTTTGGATAAATTCGGCACCATTTGCGCTAGTTTTCGTAGTTCTGTAGAAAAGGGTTTTGTTGTTCGGGTGTTAGATGGACCGAAGTCCAGTGTACACGTATGCGTGCACGTAAAAGAACCTGTGGTAGTTTTAATTCGATGAACAGAGTACTGATGATCATTGTCTGAGCAGAATGTCATTCATAGCACACTACTGGCGTATGCCTTCATTATCCCGGTTGGTACAGAAGAGTTGGACGTTAATCCCCATTTAAGGAGTTCGCACAGCTTTCGCATTTGAAAGTAAAAATGAAATACTAGTGAAGAGACTCGAAGGGCTCGATAATTGTATTTAAGAGAAAAGAAAATATACAATGAAGTGACTTATATTAACACTTGAACCAACCTATAACATCCACTTTATCTTTCTAGTACCCAGATGTTGGTTTTACTACGTGAATCATCAAAACACTTTATGCCAGCTCCTGACAAATTTCCCGCGGCAAAACTAAATCGATCTCAAAGACTTGGGAAGGAAATTTGCTCTGAAAATACTATGCAGTGCACTACAGTGATACTACGGGGCTAACCACGTAATGAAAGTGTCTTTGGCACGTTTCTCTGGCAAAGTCAACATAACATTGTATTATCACGTTTCCTTTAGTCCGATGGGTGCAGACGTTAAACTCCATTTCATTACAATACTGAGCCATTCTGTATAATTATCAACTTTAAATACTCGTCATGGTGGATAGTGCAATATTTTTATTGATTGAATGAAATGAATGAAATTAGGTTTAACGTCCAACGTGTTCTGACGATTGAAGACATCATTCTTTTAAGTGCACGTTGTACGGGACCCCAGTCCTTGTCAGGCTCTTCATTCTGCACCACTGATAAGGGGAAACCACACTGGAAAATGACACACTGTGATCAACTCCGGATATCCTGTTTAGACAGCCAGCGTCTTACTCACTGATCCACCGTGGACTATATTTTATTATAATTCCATAGCATTATGTAATAGTTTTAAAGCCGATGGTTGCCATTTAGAGAAAAAATTGATATACTGAAAGTTTGATCTGAACCCAAAACTAATTCATGTCCATTCAATATTTACTCGAGATGACCAACTGAAAATTTCGCACCAGTTGGAATCTTCTGCAGACGATATAAACAAGTCATTGTCCCTGATAAGCGTTAGAATGAATGTAATGAAATGTTGTTTAATGGCACGTGAGCTTCAACCGGGCCATATTGCGCCAAGATAGGCCTAAGCGTTAGAGGAAATTGTTTGATATGACTCTTTTTATACGCCTAAATTTCCATGTGGGCGTATTATGCCGTCGCCCCTGTCCGTCCGTCAACAATTGTTTGTGGACTCTCTACAGGTCACAATTCTTATCCGAATTTGACGAAACTTGAAATATAGTTTTATCCAGGCCCGTAGCCAGGGGGTGGCACGGGGGGGCAACTGCCCTCCCAATACTGAGTCTTGCCCCCCCCAATATCACAAGAAAATTGGCCTTTACCGCAAAATTCATGCAGATGCCCATGCTGGTTGGCCCTCCCGAAAACATCTTTGCCCCCCCAAAAACAACTTCCTGGCTACGGGCCTGGTTTTATCCCCAAAAGATCACGGCCGCTTTCGATATTGGTATGTACCGGATCAAAACTTCGTGGATTATGGCCCCTGAGTGTACGAAAATCACGTTTTTAGCTTGTGGCCACAGTTTTGAATCGATTTTTATTAAACTTAACATGCATGTTTATAACCTAAAGATCTTGGTTCCAAAGTTGGGTTCGTTTGTCGTGAAAATCGGACCGTAATTTACAGACAAAATGGCCGCCGTTTGTATAGCCTACGTGAATAGTGTGAAAATATGGTATATCAAAGTTGTGGACCCTGTCGAGGGCACAATTTTAATCCGATTTTGATGAAACTTGAAATGTATGTTTATAACCTAAAGATCCTTGGTTCCTTTCGAAATTTGGTCATATCGAATCATTACTTCCCGAATTATGGCCCCTGGTTGTCCGAAAAATCGCCTGTGGTAATTATTATCCGATTTATTATATCACCGTTACACACTAAGGGAGGTTGAGTTCGAATTTCATGAAAATCGGACCAAAATTACCGGACAAAATGGCCGCCATTTGTAAGCGAAAAGTGTAAAAATATGGTGTATCAAGGTTATGGACCCTATAGAGGTCACAATTTTGAACCGAATTTGATTAAACTTGACAGGCATATTTATAACCCAACGATCTTGGTTCCTTTCGAAATTAGCGCCCATAGGAACGTAACTTCCTGAATTATGGCCCCTGGTTGTCCGAAAAATCGCCTAATTTAGCTTGTGATCCCTCTGGAGGTCACAATTATTATCCGATTTAAAAAAACGTTTGACTATATCACCGTTACACCCTACGGAAGGTTGAGTTCGAATTTCTACAAAATGGCCGTCGTTTCGGGACTTACGTATGGTTTAATTTTATTTTAATAATTCGCTAATGTGGAAGAAAACCGGGGAAATACACGAGGTTGACACGTACAACCGAGGTGAGGAAGATGATACTACTATAATATAATATAATATAGGTGAGGAATATTGTACTATAATATAATACATGATGAAGACGATGGTAGTATAATATAATGATGTAATATAACGATTGTACTAAATATAATAACATATTCTGAGGCTGGTTGTACTATAAATGATGACGACATTTACTAGAATATAGGATGAGGCTTAGATATATACATAGAGAGAGAGGCGGTGTAACGTTCACTCGAAACAATCTATGTATTTTCGGGAGAGGGGTCTTTAGCGGTAGGAAGAAACCGGAGGACCCACAAAAAGCCCACTCGGTTAGATAGGTGAATGATGAGGATGACTGTACTACAATGTGATGAGGATGGCTGTACTACAATGTGATGAGGATGACTGTACTACAATGTGATGAGGATGACTGTACTACAATGTGATGAGGATGACTGTACTACAATGTGATGAGGATAACTGTACTACAATGTGTGATGAGGAGGATTGTACTATATATGAAGATTATATCATGAAAATTGCTGTATTATTATGTGCTCATTCTGTACAGAGATCATTCTTTGAGAATAGATCTCTGCCCTAAATGGCCATTATATCCAATTAATAGTATTCTGTTTTGTAATGCGTTTCTAATCCATTTCACATCTGGCAATCACACAAATCAACTTTATCAATTTTATTAATGGAAACAGAATTAATTCTCGCTCAACAAATTTCTCAAGGTATACTTAGTGTTTTCAACTAAAATCAGCTTAGTGTCGGTCTCAAGTGGAGCTAACTGTAGACAGACAGCCTGAGTTTAGTATGATATGATGGGAACAATTGTATCCTGGTGTGATATGGTGACGATTGTATGTGATAGGGTGAGTGTACTGTGTGAAATAATGAGGGTGATTATGTGATGTGATATGACGATTGTACTGTGATGTGATATGACGAGGACGAGTTTACTATTTGTGATATGATGAATGAAATGGGGTTTAACGTCCTACTATTATGCATCTAACCTGGGCTAATGGAAGACGGGGTGGTATGATGAGGGAGAGTATATAATGAAGATAATTTTATTATGATGTGATATGATGAGTATGATGTGATATGAAGGTTATAAAATTACTATTGTTTAATTACAGTCAATGCCATCTACATATGAAATGACAAATGTGTGACAATAATTGTATTATTGTGTGATATAACAAAGTTAAAAGTATTTCTTGCAATATACCTAACACTGCATGATTCAATACCTTACATTATGATGTTTGTCAGTAATAACTTTATATAACAAAATATGTACCATGGGGTGAATGAATGGGGAATAGTAACAGTAATATTTCTGGGGCCTGTTTCACGAAATATTAGCTAGGAGTAAAATAAAATCCAAGTTTTAGTAATTTGATTGGATAATATTAGATTGTTTTTTGTGCTAAGCCAATAAAAATTGAAGTATCTACTAAAATTTGGATTTTATCTTTAGTTAAGATTTCGAGAAACATGGCCAAGGGTTGTAACTTACTGCAATGTTACCCTTTACTAGAGAAAAAGCTTTCATTGACAGTTATTTAAAATTGTGTCAATACGTAGTAAAGGTATATAATGTCATCAACTTATAGAGAATGTAGAATATGTTGTCTTGTAACTATCAACTAGTATAAATCAACTGTAACATTCAAATAAAAATGAGTAACTATAGCTTTGCTCCAAATAACCACACTTTAAATTTAAGTATAAGCTTTTCTTTTTGCCTTTGAAATGACATGAAATGGGGTTTGACATCCTACTCTTCTGCACATAACCTGGGCTAATTGAAGACGGACATACACTATACAGTGTGCTATAGGGGAATTTATTTTCCGGACAGCGGCGCTACTGCCTACTCTTATATCAAATTCCAACTGCTAAGGGATCATTTACGTGCAAGCCAATGTGTACACAGGACCTTGGTTTTTCATATCATCCGAACGACTAGTCAGCTGTAGGAAATCAGCTTAAAATTGATCAGGAAATTTGCCCCCTTCTGTTCGTTTGTATCTGGGGGTTAACGTTCACTTCCACCTAGGGTGATATCGTAGACAACGTCCCCTTCTAGTAGTAGGTCTGGGGTTTAATGTCCACTTCCACCTAGGGTGATTTTGTAGACAGTGTCCCCTTCTAGTAGTCGGTCCGGGGTTTAACGTCCACTTCCACCTAGGGTGATATCGGAGACCCCTCTCTCTGTCCTTGGTTCTTTTAAAGACCTGAACAACCAATCACAATTTCTAAATGGTCTCATGATAATGTTGCCTTTGAAGTATAGTCAAGGGGTAACTTCATGAGTTATTATCAGAAATTGCTGAAAACCCATATCCTCTTTATGTACCAAGTTAAACAACCAACAAAATTTCAAAATTATTCAATTGCAGTTGTTGTCTCTAAGAGTCTTAACAAGAAATTGTGTACAGATAATTAAGCCCTGTTCAAATGTGGGCCTAAATTGGAAATCATTTTACTGGTGGAATTGTTTATTAATTATCCTCAATTAAAGTCATTGATAATTAACATAATAACTCTGTTCCTGTTCATTATAGAAACTTTACTCCAAACACATACATGTATCAATGGGCTTAATTGTTCTATTTACAAAAATATACATACACTAAACAATGGGATTATATACTTATAAAATAATGGTATAATAAAATGTCTTGACACATACATTCAGATCAATTTAGAACAAAAAAAACTTAATTGCTCAACGCACTAATCTCTTCTTGATTGGATTACTGATTTTTAATCCAATGGGACATGTCTTTTAATCCATACATAATTTTCTACTGGAGAGGCAGACATTTCACTGAATCCTTCAGTTATAAAGTTAATCATTTAAAGGTTGCAGATGTTTATAAACTATCATTGGATACTAGTGCTAGGCCTCGATTCCTGAGAAAGAATAATTAAACCAGCTACACAAAACTTTTCTTGGTAAGCTACTTTTTCTTTTTTTTTTCAATCCAGTTTCACGCATCTGCCGGTTTTTCAGAAAGTTTACAAATAAAATCCCATTCTTCTGTAAAGAAAACAAAATAACTATCTAATATTTCATATATAGGCATATGCTGCCTTATGAATGGATGTGGGGAATTTTAGTGGACAAGTGCTCCATGATGAGCGCTTTAGGTCATAAGGTCTGTCATTGAGTCAAATGGCATGGTTTCAATCTCATAATAATGAGTAGGGTCAACTGTCCAGCTACGTGGGTTTCTCTGGGTCCTCATATTGATTATTGCACCCAGTGCAAATTATTGAAAAACAACTGAATCATTTGTTGAGTGGACTTTACACCTCATTTCTCTCTCTGAATGAATGCATAACATCTTATAACTTGGAGAATTGTAATTAACATTACCAAATTATTCTGTAACCAGTTTAGACATTAAAAAATAACATATAATATTGGAAAAGCAGCTACTAATTTTTTTGGGTAACAAAGAGTATTCTTTTAGCATTATCAACTTTATAAATTTGTAGGCTCTGTTTTTTCCCATAAACATGCGTTATAGTTTATTGATATATCCAGTTACTAAATACCTATATAAGATTACCATCCATCACCCAATCCAAATGTATATACCAATTATTTACGACCAAATAATTTCGGAGGTAAATTTTTTGTTTGTATTTGTTGGTTTTAATGTTCAAGGTTTTCCCCAAGCCACTTAATGACTAAATTAGATTTTTTTAAACTCTGCTATCCAGTTGTATTACACATTACTATTACACATTTGATAAATCCTTGTATCTTTTAATTCCCTCTAATCTACTTTCCAAGCCATCTTAAATAATAGTGTTAAAACTAAATTTTATTCACAATGAAATGAGATATATGAAAACATTTTAATCTTTAAATTAATATTACGATTAAAATAAAGATCTGAATTTACCGGAGTGTATTTTAAACTTGTTTTTCTTTTATTTTGCCAAAGATATCTGGATTACTAATGTTTATAAGCATTCCCTGACTTTTTTTAAACCACATTTTTATTCAGGTTGACAGAATGGGATCGGGGGAACAGACTTAGCCTATGTAAAACCCCTCTCCCTGCATTTGTGTTCGTAATGCAAACAAACCAGCACATCATCTTAAAAGCGCACTTCAATAGTTTTGAGCGTAGTGATATAAGGGAAACCACACGCTTTACAGAAGCAGAACAGCATCAACCCTTGGATATGTGAATTATTTGACATCGTATGTACTGTACTGTACACACTCTTTTTATATCAATGTTTAATACCACTTTACAAATCTATTAGTTTTAAAACCTACCTTCTGTAACAGGTTGTACTGATAGTCTAGCTTTTGTAAATAAAGCTATATTTTTTAGAGGTCCTCCCTTGGCTTTGTGACTGATATGTAATTCCTTTAGCTCCTTTAAAGACACATATCTTTTTAAATCATACTCATATTTAACATCTACCATAACCCATCTAGGATTATCTTTATCTGATTTGCTGTGAAATTAAAACAATTCAATGTCATTTGTAAAATCAGTTCTTTATATTAATTATACCGGCCTGTTCAGCCTCTGCTACTCTTTTTTAAACAAGGGTGTTCTGGTCCCCTCCCTGCCTCTTCAATTTTAGAATGAACAAACTTCTTGTATAAATGAGAAGTGGTATCAGGTGTTCATTTGGGTACAAACTTTTATGCGAAAAAAAATTGGAGAAATTCTGATCAATTTCAACTGTTGAAATACAAGGATGGGCTGGTTTACATAATGACAACATTTAAAATAGGGAGCCATGGTATAATAGTTATTTATTTCTATCTTAATACTTACGAATCATAATATGAACTCTTTTTATCAAACTGTGTATGATCTGGATAAGCTTCTTTTACAATCTATAACACAAATATTAAACAATTACCTAGATTACATTGTAAATAAATATGATTGATTTGGATACAGTCAGATTATTTCTATTTATACATCTTCATAAATCCATAATATGTACCAATAATTACCATACACTATCTACTATACTAGGGTGCACTGGTTGTTCAGGGAGTAAGGCACTGGTTCGCTAGCCTTGACAGGGCGGGCACAACTCAAAACATTAAAAATTCCATGATTTTTCGAGGAGTTATATGCCAGATTTCAGGAGTTGCCATGTAGAATTTTATACCTCATAACACAATTTTTAGTTCAGGAGTAAGCACCCCTTTACCATATCAACCTTTACCTCATCGATGGCAAAGACACAAAATTTAAGTCTAGCCTCTAAATTGAAAATATGTCACATTATGTAGCCATTTTAATGTTTCATTTAACACTCGAAAAAATTAATGTTTTGTTTATTGCTTTAATATCAACATTAAAAGAGAGAATGAAAATAATTACCGAACATACTCCAACAATGCCTGGTATTTTTGTGTTACTGTGATAGAAAAATACTTTATCACCAATTTTCATTTGATCTCTCATAAAATTACGAGCCTGAATATAAATAAGAATACAACAAACCAATGCGATTTTCATACAAAATTTCTCTCACTTCCACAATGTATGTTTTTTTTAATTAATCAATGGCAACAGTGTTTGGACATTTTGGGGGAAGAGTTGTATTTTCCATGTTCATTACAAAAAGTCTAATATATCACTATTTTATATTGGGATTTTTTCATAAATGCATAAGAGGATAGACAGGCTATTTCACTTGTGAGACCCCTCCCACTCACCTGGCTAGATGAATATAAAAGTATGTTTTAAAATTGAACGATAAGTGCCAAGAAGGTATCTTGAAAGATTTATGAGATATGACCCGGAAACAAAATTGTACACCAAAAACTAAGTCAAAATTTGTTTCATGGAAACACAAAAAATATAAATCCAAGAAATTCCTAAATAGCAAAAGGCACAACTACTGTAATAGATGTCTGTACAAAGTTTCAAAAAGATATCTTGAATGGTTTTGAGTTATGCTCCGGAAACAAAATTGTACACCAAAAACTAAGCCAAATTTGTTTCCATGGAAACACAGAAAAAATAAATCTCAGAAATTCCTAAATTGCAAAAGGCACAACTACTGTAATGGGTAGATGTATGTACAAAGATTCAAAAATGTATCTTGAACGGTTTAGGAGATATGCTCCGGAAACAAAATTATACACACTAAGTCAAATTTGTTTCCATGGAAACACAAAAAATATAAATCCCAGAAATTCATAAATAGCAAAAGGCACAATTACTGTAATAGGTTGATGTGTGTGCAAAGTTTCAGAAAGATATCTTTAACGGGTCATGAGACATGCTCCGGTAACGAAATCGGACACACAAATCCCGTTTCAATATCCCTCCCTAACTTTGATCGGCGTGGGATAATCAAGCAATGTCAAGGGTGATGAGAGAGGTAGAGAGAAATGGGGTTTAACGTCCACTCGACACAAACTAGATCATTTTGGGACTAACATATGGTTTAATTTTATTTCAATAATTTCCTTGCGCGTATGTTTTTTTTAGCCGTGGGAGGTAACCAGAGGACCTGGAGAAAACCCACGAGGTTGGAAAGGCGACCCTACTCAAATACAACCGGGGATTTGAAAACCATGCCAGTTGACTCAATGACAGGCTTTATGACACAGCGCACGCACGCTTACCATTCAGCCATCCAACCCCCCTCAAGGGTGATGATGAATGTTTAAGTCAACAGTGCGTGTAAGACGGTCAAGAATTTATTATACATGTACAACTAGGCTGACGGGGCCCTAGCCCCCTACATTTTGAGACACTGGCCTTACCCTGAAAATCAGGTACTGGGCAATGGCTTGCCAGATCGTCTTATAGTAATATGTTCACTAACAGCAAAGATGTCTATGCCACCTTTAAATTGTTTTCTCTTTTCTATTAAATTCACAAGATTTCATAAATTTAAATATAATTCTATACCTGATAGTTTCTTACTCCATCCCAGTAAGAAGTCTTATCTGTACAAGCCTTCAGATCGTCAAACCCAAACTGAATTAAAGTAAAATAACACAGTATTGGGTGTGGTTTAATGGTCAAGAGCGAGACATTAAGTAATATATTGATACTGCAAGAGGCATTATTTCAATATATATTACGCAATGTCTTTAGCTCGAGAGCATTAAACACCTAAAAATACAGACACTATTCTGCACATGATTTTTAATGAAATACGTCACAAGAGTCCACTATTTCAGATAATGTACAATTGGAAAGATGCCCATACATTATTGGAAATAATGGTACACCAACAGCAGGCCCGTATTTAGCGGGGGGGCAAGGGGGGCAGCTGCCCCCCCTGGGAAAAATCGGCGCCCCACTACGAAAAAGCGGGCGCCCCTAATGGGCGCCGAAGGCGCCCTTTCCATAGAACACAATACGAGGCCATCGATTTACATGCACATATCAGTATGGGCGCCCCATAAAGCCGAGTGACCGGGCGCCCCTCAAATGGTGGGTCGCCTCACAATGAGTCACACGATGAACATTACAACTTGATGGGGCGTCATTACGGTGTGATCTGTGTGCACCTTATCCTAGAGGACCTTCCATAATGACATGATTGGTAGGGCGCCTTTATGATTGTTTGGCCGCACATAATGCATAATACCTTTATCCATCGCGAGAAAAATGTAATGGGCGCCCTTTCTTTTGGATGCAATACGAAGCCAGCGACTAACGAGTCCATATTCAGTATGGGCGCCCTTTAAAGCCGAATGACTTTGCTTAGGCGCCTACTACTAGATTGGTGGGACCCCTAACAAATGTCACTTCTATTCATGTCGTTATATATGAGGCGCCCCACCACCCAAATGATGAGGCGCCTCATAATGAATCACACGATTAACACCTAACTTGAGGGGGCGTCTAAAACTGCGAGGTGTGGTGTTACTTATCCCGGAGGGGCGCCAATAATGATATGATTGGTGGGGCGCAATATAATGATATGATTGGTGGGGCGCAATATAATGACAATGTATGTTTGTCGGTTCGCACATAATAAATAATGTCGAGCGAGAATGGTTGGGCGCTCACGACTTGGTCAATGGGGCGCCCAATACAGCATGGTTGGGCGCCCCTTGAAGGGCTTGTGTTATATGCGCCCGTTATACAGCGCACCTCATGGGGAAACAATTCATTTTATCTTTTGGGAATTTTTAGAATTCGCGTTTATTTTTCTGCCCAGAATCTGTCGTTAAGTGTAAAGTAGCAGGAATTAAACTTTTATTACTGTCAAGTATATAACGGTTCCCGATACATACAGCATCGATATTGTATAACGTGCGATACTGAACAGTGTGAAGACATGCCCCCGAAAAAAAGTCGGGCAGTGTTGCGTCAGATATCTACATTGACCACACACCGACGCCTGAAGAAATACACTATAAGAAAGCCAACTGGAGATTGTAGGAAATTTCTGACATATTCATAGTTCCTCAGGTGCAAACCATATTTTCTAAACTTTGGGGGGGGGGGGGGTGGCTAGACCCTTATCCGTGGACCGTCAACTGTAGGTACACCGGCGCCCCCAGAAGCCCCATCGGCGCCCCCAGCAGCCCTTGCCCCCCTAACATTTTTTGGCTAGATACGGGCCTGAACAGTAAAGAATGATGTCACATCTGTATTTTAATACCTTTTAAAGCTAAACAATAATAAGTCAATGTCATGTTAATCTTTGGTTTCCTCCATTATTTATCCCTGTAAATAACTGTTTTAGGTTATTATCTATACTAAGAGTAAGAAACTAGAATTTCACCTTAACATCAATGCCATTTTCCATACGAGTATCTGGCTCTGACTTCATAAGCCAACACGTATATCGATCAGATACTTGAAGCCCAGTTTTAACTTCTACTTTCTCAACTTCTCGTTTTCTTTTCTTTGACTTGGCCTTTTCTTCAGGTATTTCTGAAACACCCAAATCAAATGCATAAAAAAAAGGAAGTTTGAAATAAAAATTGGATGGGGTTTACGTTCAAGAACGTTAACATATATCTTTTAAAAGTATTTAACTGCAATCATGAGAAATCAATCTGTAGGTTCACATTTTTAGTGATTTTCTTTTTTAAATAGTTATCTTCATTTCACTTATTATTGTCATATACTTCACTGCAGTTCAAAATATCAGACCTGATTGACCTCTACCCCTAGCTGAATTCTTTTTTTTATGACATATTGAATCCTAATAAGGAAATAAAATGAAATGGGTGTTTAACGTCCTACTGTTCTGCTCATCCCATTAAGGAGTCACATCCTTTGCACTGCAGGATTCTGCTCAGTTTCCAATCAATCATGCCAATAACACAGTTGGGTAGTGATTTAACTTAGCTTAGTCAGGGAAGGGTATTAATACCTGCTGCAGATCACTATCCTGACCCTGCTGTTGGGTTCTACTATCTAGGTTTAATTTAAAGTACCGTAGCTAAGTTTCTAACTCAATATCATCCAAAGTCTTTGAAATTGAAAACTCAAATTATTTGTCAATTTAACAAACATTGATGTTGTGATCTTACCAAAAAAAGATGGGCCATATTAAGCGGGGGTGAAGGGGGTACATTTTACCCCCAGAAAAAGAGGCGCCCCTCAAAAAATTGGACAACCTTTCAATTATAAAATAATACACGTGATTATGATCACACAGAGACATAGATGCTCTTCACTGATCAATTGGTTGGTTTTATGGGTGCCCACACGTTAATGGATACTTGATTCGTTCGCCCTGATCCAAACTTTCTTATATCATGCCTTTCCTAAAACATCTGTCGCTTGAACTATGGCACCCTTGAAAAAAATCGACCATATAAAATACAAAACTGACTCTTAGATACCATCAGAGTGGCTAAAAAAACGGTTTCCAGACATGTTAGTCACCCCCATATGCAAAGTGTCCCTCCTATCAACCCTTTCTGGGTCAGCGCCTGCCCCACCACATGACATTAGAGGGCTCATTTTGGTCGCCCTATGAACATTAAATAGCCCTATCCGCATGGCCTTATTGGTGTCCCCCGACACCTATGTCACTTGTAAGCCCGCTGGTTGCCGCTACGTAATGCAGGCATTATATTGGCACCCCCGCTCACAACTCTTTATGCTGTCATTGCTGAACTCGATTATGAAGCCCCATTTTTTAAATCCTACATACTGGTACAGCTCCGATATTGAGTTAGAGACTTAGCTACTTTAATATTATGTGTTATTCCATCCACAATAGAACATTAAACAATACACTGTAGCAGTGCTCACCCTGGGTTCCATTTTTTTTCCGCCAATTTTAATTTATTTTTTTTTTAGCCATATATTTCTTCCGCCAAAAAAAGTTAAAATTTTCAGTAATGTTTATAACATTTTTATTTACATTTATACTGTACATAGTCTATTACAAATTACAATATCCTTTTCTGCTTTGCAGAAGCATATTTTTTGAAGGATTTTTTAAAATCCGGGGAAACCACCTTTCAAATACTGCTGAGTAGCCAACCATTAAATTACAGAGCGTATTGTTTTTTTAATGAATTGCGGTATCTAAGGGTATCTTTTTTTAACAAATTTACATACTGGTAACTTCAGTAAGAAATATATCAAACAGTCGTGATAATTTCAAAAAACCCAAACGAATCGATTGAGGATTGTTTTCCGACACTGTGTCCGCCATTTTGAATATATACAAACCATAAAAAAGCCACCGATTCGTATTGAAAACAAATAATTAAATCTTTTGTCTCTTAATTAGTTTATTACTACTCTTACCGTATATACTTATCACACTAATCCGAGATTGATCAAGAGCCAAAAGATAGGTCTATTGATACCTAATTGATTGTTAATTGACTCACTGTCATTCAACCGAGTGCAATGGACAGTAACGCGTCTATACGGCGTGGATATCAACGCTTTGTCATTATGACTAGAACAAATTATTGCCAATGGTCAAAAAGAATCGCCATGTAGGAAAAAGTTATCGCCAAAAAATCCGCCAGATTGAATATTTTATCGCCAAGATTATATTTTTATCGCAATTGGCGGAAATGGCGATCGACAGGGTGAGCGCTGCACTGTAGGCTACTCAAAAAGATAAAAAAAAAAGGATCAACATATGTTTCCGGTGTGATCATTCATAGTTATACTTAGTACAGAGTAACAGACTATAGATAAAGACTAGAGCAATACATATAATATGCAGTGCAGTGGTATAAAATTTATTATTTATTATTTAGTGTCATTTTGTTTCAATTTAAAACATTTATTTATATTTATAAACAAAATAGTCTATTCCAAACACCATTATTGGTATCATGATTTACGACGGCTTTCCTTTTTCTCTTCGGACCCATACTGACAAACGACAACAATTTATCAGCTTTGCAAACCCCTGGATAATTCACCAAAACATCAATTTTATGAAACTTTACAGATATCATTTATTTCCCGCAAAATAAAGCCGTTTGTCATCCAGTCTTACAATTATTGTATTCGGATAACGACAAGTATTGACAATACGTCTTTACATCCAAGTCTAGATCTAGCAAACGCGTCGTTTCCGCCGGGTATTTAGTTAGCGCATGCGTTCTGACATAGGAATTACAAGATGGCCGAAAAGCGTCCGTTGCAACGGAAAAAAGTGTAGTGCAACCTGTGAAAATGAACAATTTATCATTATATTGACGAAGTCTGTATTGTTTATTCTGCTATTGCGCTCTTTAAACATTTATACAACATTTATACATACCTTTTCATTAATATGAAATCCTAAAATGGATTTATATTATTCAATAACGTGGTTGTTATGGATTAAAAAGTGAGGCGAGAGTTGTTGATTGTTAACGTTGATTTTGTATTCTAGATCAGGTATCATGAAATATTTATATACATGTATGCAAGAAAAGTTAGAATTTAATAATAAACTTGGATTTAATTTTAAAAATCAATCAACTAAGTAAAGAAGTTGTCGAAGTTGGTTAATCTATCCATGCCACTGCACTATATCATATATGGTAATAGGTATGGAGGTCAGGTTAATCTCATCTGTATCATCTAGGTACTCATTTGAAGTCATTGACTCATCATACTAAATAGTAAATTCAGGAGGACTGCACTACACACAAAAAAGTAATACTTAAGTTTGCTTTCATTTTCCTACATAATAATATAATTAAAAAGACAGAACACACATACTTGTAATATTGCCAGTGTGAAATCTAGATATCATAATTTATATGGCCATAAAAAGATAAAAAGTTAGAATTTTGTTTGATTCTATAAATCGTTGACCCGAATGTGTCGCTGCAGTGTGGGGTTTAATTTATAAATAAATCTAAAATTAAAATCTTTATATTTTGTGTTTGGTCTCAAATTGAATGTGGCATATATTGCCTAGATGCCTTTGATTTATTGTTTGCTTAATTTTCAGCATTAATTTTCAGTCAAAAAGTTAGGATTTATATATTTGTTTCTTGGATAATATGTCTGTGTTTTGAAGCCTAAGGATTTCATGGTAGGCCTACAGGGTGTGATTAGTTACCTGTCTACCAGGTGTAGAAATGCGATAAATGAAGTGTGACAATTATGATAGGGAAGCACTGTGTGGACAAGGTTTAAGAAGTGTGTATTTGTTGAGCACTGTGTGGACAAGGTTTAAGAAGTGTGTATTTGTTGAGGCATGTATTATAAGGTCTATGGTTGAGGCCACTCTACAGAAAAGAGTACTTTGAAATTTCTTTTCGAACTTGCAAATTCGTCACTGGGTCATCAGGATTGTACATCATAAATTTACACCCCCCCCCCACACCCAAAAAAAATAAAAAATAAAATTCAAATTTATGCAATCTTTTGGATATAAATCAGGTCAGATCTGTTGATACTAATAGTCTTTTATTATTATTACGATACTGGTAAGCTTAAGTAAGAAAACTAACAATTTAAATAAAACGAAAAAACTAATATTAATATTTTTTTTTAAAAATTGGATAATTGTTTTGGGAATGACTGCCTGGTCATCCAGATTTATTTATAAGATTGTAAGTGTGAGATTTTGTAATTATCCAGATCTAAATTTCACGAGTAGAAAATATTAAACTTTATTCTTCAGTGCTCCTTCAGTGCTCGATACATCTTTTAGAAAAAAAACATCTTATTCTGTTCACTGTTCACATTGTTGACATTAAAGCTTTGTTTTTCTGTTCCAAGAATTGTTCTGCAAAATGTCTCAACAAACATTTTAATGTTAGCATGGGCCAATTTTTGTGGGACTGACAAACCACCCGTTTGTTATTTTCAATATGATTTATCCACTTTTATTACAGGGTAAATCAGTCAATACGGAGGTCTCAATGGCTCTAGCTCAATCATCAGTACCAGCTATTCCAGCAAGGTAGGCTAATTATTTAAAAGTCTTCATTCAATCAAATACCGGGTACTTTAATTTTAAGTTTTTGTTCTAATTTTTGTATGTCTTACACAGAGGCCTACATGTAGTGAGATATATTTATATGTTTAAAAAACTATAACAAAGTCTCCTTTCTAATTTACTTTTGTCATAAAAGACAAACCTAATTTTAATAAACATTACAAAGTCTCCATTCTAAACTTCGTTATCTTAAGTCTTAAGATAAACCTATTTTTATAAACTATTTCAAAGTCGCCTTTCTAATTTTCCCTAGTTTTGCGTACATTACAGGTCGGTTGAAAGTTCATCTAGATTTTTTCCAGCATGGTTTCTCCTTGTCAGTGATGTAGAACAGAGGGCCTGACAAGGAAAGCTATGTAGTCGTTCGGTTGTGACAGAAAACCGAGGTCCCAAGTACACATTGGTTGGCGTGCATGTGAAAGATCCCTTTGCAGTTCAAATTTCGATATAAGAGTAGGCCGTAGCACTGCTGCCCGGGCAAAAATTTCCCTCATAGCACACTGTATGGCATATGCCTGTTTTCCATTAGCCCAGGTTAGGTGCAGAAGAGTAGGACGTTAAACCCCATTTCATTTCATTTCTTATTTCTACAATATTTCAGAATATCAAATATGGATCCCAATTTTGACAGGCCAACTTCCGCCTTGGCTAGAGGTGTACAGATTACAGAATTTAAAGACACTTCAGTAAATCCCGAACCAGTGATTCTTGAAGAAACAGAAATTTTATTAGAACAATACCTTTCCCCAAGAAAATTAGTAAGTAAGATTAAGATAAAACTGTTATTCATATTCCAAAGACAATAGACAAGAAACAGAATCTTTGATGTGCATGTAATCTGCCATATCGGTTTCCTGATTACATTTTGACTAAACTAAAGGTTGTTAAAAATTTGAACCCCCTTTCAACAATGTTTAGCCAAAGGAAGAAATTGTTGTTAGTCTTCCATGTCTTTTTCTAGCATTGAATTGAACCATTATTAAAAAATACTATTGTTTGATTTCTGTTGGTACTCGGTATATAGGCCTACATAAAAACAGAGAGAAGAGAAGAGTATATTAATACCAAAAAGACAGTCATCAGATAAGCTGTTGACAGCAGTAATCTTATTTCTATTTTGAGAATCAAAATAAGTATGCCTTGTTTGTTCGATTAACTCAGAACTGTCTTTTGGTAGATATTTTGATTTTCATCCATTGTCTTCCCTACGGGAATTAAAATATTTTCTAAAGCTAGATTATAAAAGAAATGACCTGCTTTTGAATTCCAGAAACTTCTTACTGGATATGATAATTTAGAAGAAGTGACATCTCTAGATCTTAAAGTAGACACAAGAGAAACTAGTTTAGGAAATTTTGGATCCCTTTTACCAAATCTAACACAACTTAAGATGTCAGAAAGTGTTGTCCATTCTATCAGGTAGTAATGATTTGTTTTATACGATAAAAATGGTATGACCGCCACGGGCACAAGTTATGCCCAGATCTATTTACTGTCGGACAAGAATTAATTTCTTAAAATTAATGGTACCCATCATAACCTGCTCTTTTTTTAAATTGAGTGGCTTCTCGTTACTTTATGAGAGAGAGAAAAATGGGTTTTAATGTCCACTCAACACAAACTAGGTCATTTCGGGACTAACATGGTTTTTAATTTTTTTTCAATAATTCACTTGCGCGTAGGGGTCTTAAGCAGGGGGAGGAAAATGGAGGACCTAGAGAAAACCTTACGCTTTGCCACATACAACCAGGGATTCCACATCAGTTGACTCAATGACAGGCTTTATGATGTACAGCGCACTCACGCTAACCATTTAGCCATCCAATCCCCCTCGTAACTTTATGTCACCATTTAAGTCATCAATTACTTTGACTGGACTGTCATGTCATTACCCACATTGAATATTGTTTTGGGGAGTAAGTGTTACGTTTGACAATTTACAGAAGAAAGAAGTAATACTTCCGAGGATACATGTAGGTCCCATGTTACACAATCATCTTTCCTTACATTTATTTTTGATGTACAGTAATCGAACAGTCATTTATTTGCAAAAAATTGTTCGTTTTTGAAATGTTATTGAACCATCTGGTTTAGTCTTTTCCATGAATGGACAGCAGGAAGGTCTATGAAAATATTCTTGCTGTCATAATTTTCTGATGCCACCCTGTTATTTCCTAATGGCTATGAATACTATGATGGTGTATTTTGAAATTATTCCATATAATGCCCGCGGTTCAGCCACATGAAGAAACACCCTAATTGTGAACTTGGTTGATTACATGTGTTTTATAAAATGTAATGTTGTTTAAATTCATTTTACTTACATTTATATATCATTACATTTTAAAACAGAGATATAGGATCATCATTACGTGGTGTACGTGTATTATGGATGTCACAGTGTGGTCTATGTGAAGTAGATGGTATATCATCAATGACTAGTTTACAAGAATTATATTTACCCTATAATGAAATATCTGATATAAGTACATTAAGTATGTTAGATGATTTACAGATTTTAGATATAGAAGGGTGAGTATTACTGAGTAACGGTTTTTTAAATGGTTAAAAAGATTTCTCTTCTCGTCAATGTGAAGCTACACTGTGTACATGTCTGCTCAAAACAAGGAGTTTTGTTGGGAATTTTTACTTAACCCTTAGAATATGAGCGGCCGGTTTTCCGGCCGCTGATAGCTATGCCTAGATTAACAAGCGGCCGGTTTTCCGGCCGCTACGGGTACCTGCTCGTTACTAACCAAATGCCCGGTAAAAATTGACCTGGCTTCGTCATGCTTCAACCTGAAGTTGGCCCCGTGTTTACCAGACGTGTAGTGTTTTTTTTTCAGCCAATCAGCAACCTTGTTTCATCGAGTGTTTGGTCTTTTCTATCAATGGAAGTCGATCTTTTGTTTACATATTTTTAGGGGTTATTGGACTCGCATTTACTTGATTTTCATCAAATAAACGCTAAATATGGCCAAACGAAAGATTTCTACTGACCAGGTAGTTGATAAACCATTCGGCGCGATGATTATGGTCATGCAAGTGACTTTGAAGAATATGTTTTGTTTTGTAAATTACCACATGTTTCTTTTTAATGAATAATTTCGCGGGTCGGATTCCGTTGACGGTGGTACAGGACGCAGGGTGAGACGAATACCCGAGGTCCATAAATATTTATTCATTTATATTATTAAATATTGGTTGTATACTTGTTTGTTTGTAAATTAAAAGACATCAAAAAATATTTTACAAAAAAAAAAAAAAAAAAAAAAAATTCTTTTAACCAAGGGGGGGTGGGGGGCTGGGTGGTTAGTACGAGGTGGCGTACTGTTGAAAAATTCAGAAATTGTCATACACAGACTTTTTTATTCATTGATATTGATTGTATACTTGTTTGTAAGTAAATACAAAGACAGAAAACAAAAATATAACAAAAATATTTTTTTTAAAAATTTTCACTCAGGAAGCTAGTATATAGACGTGATGCCGCTCAGGGCGTCAGTGTCCAAAGGGTTAAAAAAATGTTTCTTAATGCATCATTCTACCATGAATGTATATATCTAAATGTATGGGCCTGACAAGGACAGCTGCCTAGTTGTTCAGATGGGACAAAAAACCCAGGTCCTGTGTACACATTGGCATGCACGTAAAGGATCCTTAGGCAGTTGGAATTCAGTTGCTGCCTGGGCAAAAAAATTCCCTCACAGCACACTGTATGGCGTAGGTTAGGTGCAGAAGCGTAGGACGTTAAACCCCATTTCATTCATTCACTGATTCTAAATGTATGATTTTTTTAACAACCAAGGTTCTGTTTCTCGAAATCTTAACTAAAGATAAAATCCCAATTTTAGTAGATACTTCAATTTTGATTGGCTAAGCACTATAATCAATCTAATATTATCCAATTAAATTACTAAAAATTGGATTTTATCTGGCTTAAAATTCTTGAAACAGGCCCCTGGTAATATACAATTATATATATTCCAATTGCTAAATTAAAAGCCTACAAAAAGTTCAGAAAGTGATTATTACAAAATGATGACCACTGTTTCGGCTGTTGCCATCAGAGCTTTAAAGTTAGTTCATGTTCTTGTGTTCTATATGGATACTACATTATAATAACATTATCAAATATTTAAATTAGTGTCGCTTCAAGAATATTAAGATAGATTATAGTTATTTATTTTTGAAGATATTGTATTTTTCAGTAATAATATTGATGATATAGCACAGATGCAGTATTTAGTTTTATGCCAGAATTTAACAAGATTAACTATAGAAGGAAATCCAGTTTGTGTGATGCGAAAACCTGACAGTGAAGAGGTGAGACATGAAATTCTTTGGTACATTTATAAGAGAGAAAGAGATAGAGATTGGGTTTAACATCAAATCGGCACAAATTATTCAAGAGCTAAATCTGCCTAGTGCGGGTCTTTATTTGGGTATGAAATGTTTTCTAAAGTATTAATTAGACATTAATTAACTGATCCAGGCCTTAATCAACTTTGGATGGCATCAGATTGCTCCGATATTAAACAGATTAAAACGTTTCAGTGATAAATCAAATATGGCGGACCCAGGCGCTTCGAGTCTTAGCTTTGATCAACCAGGACCGTGGTTGATATTATTTCACACATCGGCCAATTCTTCAAGTGCCAATATCTTCGCTTACAATAGAGTAATTTGAATGAAATTTTCAAATTATTCATTTTACATCACCTACTTTCGAACTATTATAGCAAGAATGGCTAGTTCTTATCTATATCTTGAATAATGTAACTTTAAGCATTAAAATTATGTACATCCATAAACACCTGTGAAAGTGTAATAGACCTGTCAGGATGGATGCTGCAGGTATTTAGTGTACAGTTTCTTGATTTATCTAATTATATTTTGTAGGTAAACTATAATTATAGAGAAGCAGTAAAGAATATTTTACCTAATGTTGAGATTCTAGATGATGAACCTTTAATAGCTGGATCTCAACCATCTATGTCTCTAAATGCTTTTGATAAAGATTGGGAATATTTAGAAGAATTACAGCATGATGCCTTATTACAGTCACCTACAGATGAGGATGATAAAGAAATTGATGTTGGTTGGTATTTTAATCATTGGATATTTATTTGCCTCCATGACAACCTGATTAAAATACAGATCTATATTTCGATTTAATTTTTATACTTTCTATGGCCTCTTCTACATGGCATGATGGGCATCTGAGCAGTTTTAGTGGGAGGATATGTCCGAGGTCATACGAACGACTTTTGACCCTATGACATGAGACATTTGATTAACAAATCAGTGTTGATGTTTCTTTTCTAGTAGGATATCCACAGTTTCGTGCATTGTAAGCCAAGAACTTGCTGTAACAGACCGTTTGTTTGGCTTATTCCTCACATCTACCAGCTCCAAGTGTAGGAAAGCCAAGTCAAACGAAATTTTGAACTATAAAAAAACAAAACGAATAGGATGTGTGTTATAATCAGATTTGCTCCCCTGATTAATTTGTGGACCCTCTAGTAACTAAAGTTATTGTCTGTTGTTAAGTAGAAATGGAAAACAATCAGATTTTAGTCAGTCCTGATAATTTAGGTTGTTACTGTTGATTGGTTTCAGTGTCTTGTAAATGCTGCCATTGCCTAAAAAAGAACAATTATATGACAACCTTTGTTCTGGTCAGATGGCTTTGCTGTTGCAGGCATATATTACATTGCAGACATCTTCATTTACCCAAAGCCATCAAATATCTTGTACAAAATCAATATGAGTATTACCTGTATTGTTTAGATTTTGAATTAATGAAATGAAAATTTAATTTTCATCTTATATTTAAAGGAGAAAATATATGATTTCAAACAACAAAAATCCATGTCTTTGTTTCAGGCAGTCGACCAGGAACTGCTGCTTTAAAACCAGCAACAGCATATCGCCCTGGGTCAGCATTAAGACCATCTTCTGGATTCCGTCCAATATCGGCATCAATTAAACGACCGGCTACTATCAGCGGAAGACCCTCCACTAGCTTTAGACCAACAACAGCTTTTGCCGAAAGACCTGCTTCAAGTGGTAAGTAAATCTTTTGCTCCCCACCTATAATATTGTTTAAATATCCACAGGGTTTTTGTTAAGTTAAAGTATTTTCTTAAATGAAAAGTAATAAAAAGTACAACAAGAATAGAAATTTTGAATTCAAGTAAGAAGTTTAGTGATCTCAGGTGTTCCATAAAGTGAATATTCATGCCCCCTGCATGACATCTGTCACTTCATAATGAAGAGATATTTTAAACATGAAATTCTGAAACTGTAGCTTACAGATAGAACATAATTACTGGCCCAATTTGGATTGGAATAAATTTTTATATATCTTTATAAAACTCATGCATTTTAATTCCAGATGCTGCCGAGACGACGACCGATGGTGCTAGTGATTTAACACTAGGTAATGTTATATGTGGTAACCCATCTCGAGCATTAAGAGAAAGAAGGAAGATAACACCTAAAACACCAGATCAGGATGATTTTAGTTTTAATACACCTAGAAATACAGTGAGTAATAGACTTGATGGTCTAGATACAGTGTCAGTTTCCATTTATATAAATACGGTAAAAAGCCAATATTCAGAAAAGTTGTTCTAAGTCAACGAATTTTACAAATCATGACCTATCATAAGTTTGAACATGAACACTGGGGTTGGATATGGAACTTTATTGGTCTTGATTAAAATTGAAACACTGAATAGATTATGGTGCCCCGATATATCTGCAATGTGAAATAAAAATGATACCAAGCATGAAAGAATTGGTAGATTACAGAACTTAGTAGTTTACAATAGTTACATTAAGATATAAAGCCTGTCATTGAGTCAACATGCATGGTTTCGAATATTGGTTGTACATGACCAGGAATAGGCTCGCCTGTCTAGCCTCATTGGTTTTTGTCCGTATCCTCCGGTTTCCTCCCACTGCTAAAGACTCCTATGCACAAGTAAATTATTGAAATAAAATTAAACCATATGTTAGTCCCGAAATGACTTAGTTTGTGTCAAGTGGACGTTAAACCCCATTTGTCTACCTCTCTCTCGCTAATGCAGATTGTAATTTGTTTGTATTTCCAAGTTTCAAATATATTTTTAACCTTCTCAGTCCCGCTACTATAAAATAATATTATTATTAATATTCTTGATGAGTTTGTTTGTTTGGATGTTTTTTTGGGGTAGGGGGCACCTTTTGTGGTCTCTAGTTCAGCTACACATAGTAAATCTGACACTTGAATACTTTTTTTTTTGTAGCAAAAGACAAGTAATAAAAGTATAGATGAAGAAGATGAAAGTAAAGCTAATATTGTAGAAGAATTAAAAGAATGGAGAAAAGATCATAATGAGTAAGTTATATATAAAATAATTTTATATGTTCATATGTATGCCTGATATTGGATTTAAACTGATTTCCATGACATCGAATGTTGTCCCCAATTTTCTATGACCAACATTTTGAGGTTACAAAGGAAATTTATCCTGAGGACAGGAAAATTAGCAGTCCTTTGATATAATTGATCCACGTTTAATCTTTCTCATTTTATTGTATAATATCAACAACATGTATTTCAAAAGGTATGAGATTTTTGTGAGGTATCTAAACCATTCTACTACCTTCCGCATATAAAATATAACCCAAAGATCTTGGTTCCTTTTGATATATTTATGCATATCAGATTGTAACTTCCTGAATTATGGCCCCTGATTTTACGAAAAAAACACGTTTTGGGCTTGCGGTCACAATTTTTATCCGATTAAAAAAAACGTTTTAATATATAACCGTTACACCATGAAAATTGGACCATGATTTTACATTTATTGCTGTGTATTGTATACATGAATCGTTTTATTTTCAGTCGAATGGTCAGGTTAAAAGAAACTAAGACAGCTGAAGTGTTAGTGATTGATCACCATGACGATAATGAAAACAGTTCAGCAGAAGATGATTATATAGACATGACCAAATCTATTAAAACTGATAATTTAACAAGACAGAAAACATTCAATGACAGTCAAAATTACGGTCGTGGCGATAAACATGATGAAGTACACGATATTGATTATGAATTAAATGATGATATACTTAAAAAACATCGTTCTTCTAGCCCGAGCAGGCGGTCAAATAGTTCAGGTTATAACAGAAATGAAGATAAACAGAAACCAGTTTTAAATCATAAAAACGACATTAGGTAAGGTTGGGATTGTTTTCTTTCTATAAATATTAAGATATTGTAAAAGTTTCAAAACTATGAGAAGCATTCTGTAACCGTGTCTGAATCTTAGGATGATCAGCTAATTAAAAGTAATTTACCTTAGTTTTGAGATAGCTAGTTTTGTTTTTCATTCAAGGATATTGTTTATGTTGTTTTAATTATATTATTTATTTTTAGGTTCCCTTATGATTCCAGTGGAATGTCTGTACCAGTAGTTAAGACTCCTCCAGAAAAAGTTATGCCACCCATTGTACCTCGATCAGCATCTTCACGAGCAGTGTTACCCACACCACCTCGAATCAGACGACAACTTCCTCAAGTACCAAGTTTACCCTAAACCTTCATCTCCAAAATCGTAGCTTGTTTTGAAAACTACTTAATTATAAACCAGCATTATTTATGTGCCGAGTTCAACACTGAAAGCGTTATTCTCGTAATTTACGAAGTGGGGATTTGACGTTTGGTTTCAGACAGAATTGCTAACAAATGTCTCTAAAAATATGAAAGAATTTTTATTCTTCCTATTGAAGTGTTCAAGAACTTTGTTTTATTTTTTTTTATCCTATTGACTCATTCATTGAGATGATGCTTGGAGAGTTGACTGCTGATAATGTATCAGGCTTTTTGTAGTTATCTCCCTTAGATCAGATATCGAAAAAAAACTACATTAATCACCAGTAATTTTTTCATGGATGAAGTTTTGTGATGACTGATAACTGTGAAATTTGTGATGATGAATTTAATCTATACCCAAAAGATTAACAGCTGCTGAATGGATAATTAAGTTTTTGTTATTTTAATTTTACTAGCTAATTGCTTAGAACAATATCACAGAGACTAGAAAAATCACCAGTAGACCGCTGTGATCACTGATTATGTGCGAAATTAAACAACAAAATTAAACAACTGCTGAATGGAGAGTTCAATTTGTGTTATTTTAATGTGTAATGGCTTATGATCAAATGCTGAATTTTAAATATGTGGTATCTATAAGAATAAAATATTGCTCAACAACTATTGTTATCACTACAGTATAAAATTATCTGTGTAAACATTGACTTGTTTCAGAACATGAAAAGTTGAAAACAGATTCTACATTTATGTATTGTGTATTTACTGAAAAACAAAAGAAGCCAAAATTTATTGCCTAGGTACACCAAAGTGGTAAAATATTATATTATCTTATTTAGAATTAAAAAAAAATAGGTTCTAGTTGTATTCTCAATGACTTTGGAATATCTTTTAGTATCTGAATAGAAGAATCCATAATTGGCTTTGATATTGTGTACAGATTATTTAAGTCTTAGGGTAATATAGATCTCAGATATGGGTACAGATAAATTCAAATAATAAATCTTGGTAGGTTCAATTGGATATTATAATCATTGTCTATAGTGCTTACTCTTAGCGCTCAACATTCAATGAATTTCATTGAATGAATATTTGAATATTCTTGTTGAAATACATGTACAGTAGAACTTCTATTAAGCAAGCACCCAAGGGAAACTTAAAAATCCTTGCTTAATGTAGGTGCTCTTTGACTAGAAGTATCCATTAATGCCCTAACCCATACCACAAAAAATAAGATATAGATTGAATATATGTTTTATTCATGTAGTATAACAATAACAATATAATATGTACTTTTTATCTAATTGTGAATACTTTAGAAGCTTTTAGTAACTTGATAAAGCAATGAACTATAACCCATACTTATGGAAGAACAATTTTTTATTTTGATGATGTTGAAAGAATGCTCTTCGAAATTTCGTAAGATAAATAATTGTTCTTCCATAAGTATGAGTAACAGTTTGCTGCATGTATGTTGTTATTATGCTTAACCGCCCATACCATTGTGATAATATATCAAGTATGTATGTTAAGATAAAAAAAATATTTTAATATATTAAATAAATAAAAATGGTTTTATTTCTTAATAAATGACAAAGTCTCTTAATTTGAATTACTGAAATTTGAGAAATTGAGTCTAAAAAATCAGATTGACTTTGCTGAATAGTTAGGTGGCAAAATATAATAAAGGTGTTAATTTAATTTTTATTTCTTGCATACCACTATAATTAATCTTTAGATTAAGAGATTAAATGTTGAGATTTTAATTTTGATGAAATATGAATTCCATTCTCTAAATAGAATTAATGAATATTTTAATAATCTTTTTTTTCGAATCCCAATAATTAAAGTCTGAGTACCCTGGCCATTGTTTAGATTGGAGTAAAAAGCTGTTGGGTTATATTAATCTACATTTAGTTATAGTCTAATAAAGTCAGCATGACACAGATCATGAAATTGTGCTTCAAATATATGCGTATACGGTGAAAATAATTGATCTATGAATTATCAATGTGAATTTGGACTTGTGCAATTCTTAATATGGCATAACATCCATTTCCATTTTTACACCCCTGAATCTAATTGGACATTTTAAGTCAACAACATGCCAGTATGAAGGTTAAATATAGTTTAAGACCATATGGAATGCAAACTACTGTTATCAAAAATATATTTCGGTGCCAAAAAGCTAACATTGGTTTCTATTGGATTACACGGTCTACGGTCATCTTCAGTGTCATGAGTAAATGCAGTTAAAATAATTCCATCTTTTCCCTACAAGGTAGGCCATTCTTGTTCAATTTGTTTTTATACTGAATGCCCTTAAAGATGCATTATGTAGGAGCTAAATCGGCAGATGTGTTGTTTGGCTTCAAATGTTGTATAAATCATTAATTAGACAAAAATTCACATGCCAAGCCCACGAGGCTGTAGATCATTGGATGCTTTTGAACAGTAGCAATGACAATCGAGACTACACACTATTATAGCAAGAATTGTCAGCTCTTTATCAAAATCTCACATAATACATCTTTAATTACATAACAATTTCAATGTTTATATTAAAATATAATGTGAATGACCTAACTTGTTGAAATGATAAAACTGGTTGTTTATATTGTGATTATCTATTAATGTTATTAAATATGTTATCAGTCCAGTATTAACAGAAATAATTAATTAAAATAGTTATTTGTATTACGCCTCTTAGAGAAGACCATGTTTTTTTAAGTCAGCTTTTTGGACTAATGCTGATGATTTAAGAGACTAGTCTAAACATGTATGTTAATGTTTATTGTAGTTGATGAAATTTCCACACAAATCTAAATGTAGTTTGTTTGTTTTTAGTTATGTATAATTTGTTTGCTGTGAAGTGTTGTATTACCTAATACTTATTCATATATAAGAGATAAAGATTAAATCCTGATAAAACTGAGGCAGATTATAGCCAGTAATAGGCCAGATTATTAAATATTGTATAATTACTGGATTATCCGGTATTAATATATTGTATTCGTATTATTAGCTATTATTAAAGACTTAGTGGGGTTACTAACAAGGTGATTTTACATTGCAAGTAAGCCATTGCCTCTAGTATTAAATTATTGGGAACTGTAATTCAGTAGTAAGTAGTTTCTATTATGAATGATCTAATTACATGTATAGTCACATGGCTTAAATGACATAAAGTAATTAATGACATAATAAGATAATTAATGACTTAATCTGGTACTTAATTAGTGGTAGAAGGTATTCAGTCTAATTAGTTGTCTTTTGGAATGAAAATGATACAAATTAATTTATAATAATAACGGTTGTTTTCCTTAAACATACATTATGCAAGAGCTAAATCTGCTTATTGTAGGTCTTTCTTTACGCCTGATATGTTATATAAATTAATTAGACATTTATTTACGTATCCAGACCATAAACTCTCGATGCCAATGCTATTTGTTGGATCATAATCCAATTTGCTGCATAACTTTCCTTCTTGATTTAACAATTAAATGGATAATTGAGTCAATGAGACTATGATTTTTGTCGTACTTACTTGAGTAATGATGACCGAGGCTATGCAGAACTTTGATCACTTATTTCTCGGTTCATACTCATAGTGGATCAATTTGACTGAAATTTTCAGCAAATTGCCTTTACATTATTTAGTTTTTAACTAGTATAGTGAGTACTGCCAACTCTTAATTAAATCTCCCATAATGTATCTTTAAACTTTATAGTCAAATCAGAGTGGTCTGGAAGCTAAATTCAAACAAGGGAAACATGCCGATATTTAGATTTTGAAAATTACATGTAATAACAGATAAAAGGTTGTTCAGATTTCATTTCTTTATCCCAGACAGTTGTATAATTAATTGGATTTTATTTTTTTTAAATATTTTATTACTTTTACACATAGGAACTCTGGATGGGTTGCAGATCTGTTTAGGGTGGAGCTTCAGCACACAATGTGAGTGAAAGTCACTTAATGGCTAACCATACAAAATACTGTTCTGTCAATACTGGTAAATTAAAGCGGTATTGGTGAAATAAGTCAAATTACTGATAATCCAAATATTGGCTATAGACATCCCCAACACTTTAAGCCATGTTGTTATGAAAATGTTAAGCTTCTCGTTTGTTTATTTATATTTTTGTTTTTATTAATGAATGTTAAACTTAAAGAAGCTAATCCTCTTTAATTTAGGTCACAAGATGGTATCATTTGGGTTGGTCTAATGTGTTATAGTCCTGGGTCCTGTTTCACGAAACTTTAACTAAGATAAAATCCAAATTTTAGTAATTTGATTGGATAATATTAGATTGATTTTAGTGCTTAGCCAATCAAATTTGAAGAATCTACAAAAAATTTGGATTTAATTTTAAGTTAAGGTTTCTAAAAACAGGACCCAGTCCTTTAAACTTTTGTTTTGATTGATTGAACAGAAGTTGGTTTGTTGACCAGTTTCAGATTTGATCTCAACTTTGGCTTTATAGTTATCCCACAATGCAAATAATTATATAAAATCCTATGGAAACTGCTATTTTGTTACTGACCTGGATCAAAGAGGGAGCGCCAATTTAAGATATGTATAATATTATTTTTTACTATTTATTGTTATTGTAAATATTTGTACATACTTTTCTTATTATGAATTTCACAATAAATCCATCCAGTACAAGTATGTATTAGTCAATACCATGTATATAAGGTTGTTAATGTTATAATACTAAAATACATATTGGAATTTGCTTTATAATTATAATGAAATAAAACGCTCCGAAAACAAATGGTATGAAACTATCGTTGGGAATCTAAATGATAGCTAGCAGGTCTTGAATTCTCTGAATTCAAAATGGAAATAAATGGAATTGAAGTTTTCAAATCTGTGGTTAAACCTTTGCTGTTGCTCGCTATTTTCAAATTCGAATTACCACATAGGAATTTTTTAACTGGGATCTGTTGACTTTTGTGTAGGCTACACCATACAGGCTCTGGTTTTACATATAATACACGATTTCCTCACTGGAGAAGGGTCCAACCCCCACCCCAGAAACATTTGGAAAATACTGGTTGCATCAGAGTAGAGGAACCATGAAAATGAGACGGAAATGTTCAATTTTGAGACTGAAACTTCGATATTGGCGTGTTATGATATATTGATATGAACATTAAATTGGAAGGAATGAATACAAGTAGTACCTATCATATAGTAATTTATGAGGAAAACGAACAGTTCGGAATCAGATTAGAGAGCGACTTGTTTGTATTTGGACGATTATCACGGCCGGCACGGGCTTGTATCAATCTCATCCCCATCGTCAATTTGACCTGGAAAATATCCTCAATCTTCAGTTGGATTTCTTATGGTAGATTTCGTCGAGCGTGGTTTACCAATATCGGCATTATGACATTCTGGGCGCCCCATTGATCAAGTCGTGGGCGCGAAACCAATGCCACATTTATGTGCGACCCGACAATCATATGTTGTCATTAGAAGGCGTACACAACTCACGCCGTTATGGCGTTAAGCGTGCCATTCATATATGAGGCGCCCCACTATTGGGGGTGGGGGCGCTCATAATATAACGACCGACATTGGTTTGGCCCATCTACCAGTCTCGTCGATGGAGCCCAAGCAACGTAGGTCCCTCGGCTTTATGGCGCGCCCCATCTTAATACATATAGAAGGCTTGATCACGCCTTAACGACGTACATCTTATCAAGTCCTTCACATACTACTCTGTATATTTCGGCACCAAGTTTGATTGGGTATAAGCCCAGCTTGAGATCCTATCAGATTCCTTCGTTAAAAATATTATTATCATTATCAATTCTCGCGCTAAAATGTCTACGTGACAATCAAGTTGCAAAGTTCAAGGACCGAGCGGAAGCTCTCACCCGGATTCAAAATCAAGTTAGCAAACAAAATCTCGCAGCCATAACCTAGCACCCGGATTCGAAATCAAGTTAGCACACATATTCCTAGCGGAGGGAAAATAATTGTTACCTTTGTATTTATTGGAAAATAAAATTTTAAAACATATTAATGCAAAATATATATATAATAGATCCCCCACCTCACCCCTCACCCAAAAATATACAATTACCGTAAACATACTAAAATATCGCACATTAGAGGCTAACTAATCATATGAGCGGAATCGGGTTAGGGTAGGCTCATTATACACCTAATTACTTCTGAACTAGCTTTGGTGGCATCAATATCTTTATTTTGTCAATTGCACAGGTGCATAAGGCATCAACATGCCAAAATTCATCAACTTTCTATGTTGGCGTATCGCGTTATACCACCGCAAAGTTCCTAGCACCCGGATTCGAGGTGGAGTATGTGGGTTTAATCAACAACGGGTACGCCTACGCTGCATCAAAAAACGACCAAACCAAATTTGGTGGCAAAATGATTTTTATTTCACGGAATCAAGAGATGAATAAACTACTAGAATACAAAATTTCAGAAGCCTCCTATGTTGGCGTTTCGAGATATATTACCGTAAACATACTAAACATATGAGGGGAATAGGGTTAGGGTAGGCAAACTATACACCTAATAACTTCTAAACTAGCTTTGGTGGCATCAATATCTTTAGTTCACCAATTGCACAGGTGCATAAGGCATCAACATGCCAAATGTCATCAACTTTCTATGTTGGCGTATCGAGTTATACCACCGCAAAGTTCCCAGCACCCGATTTGGAGGTTGAGTATGGTGGTTCAATAAACAACGGGTACGCCTACACTGCATTAAAAAACGACCCAAACCAAATTTGGTGGCAAAATGGGTTTTATTTTACGGAATCAAGAGATGAATAAACTACTAGAATACAAAATTTCAGAAGGCTCCTTTGTTGGTGTTTTGAGATATATTACCGTAAACATACTAAACATATGAGGGAAATCGGGTTAGGGTAGGCTAACTATACACCTATAAACTTCTAAACTCTCTTTGGTGGCATCAATATCTTTATTTCGCCAATTGCACAGGTGCATAAGGCATCAACATGCCAAATTTCATTAACTTTCTATGTTGGCGTATCGAGTTATACCACCGTAAAGTTCCTAGCACCCGGATTCGAGGCGGAGTATGTGGGTTCAATAAACAACGGGTACGCCTACGCTGCATCAAAGAACGACCCAAACCAAATTTGGTGGCAAAATGATTTTTATTTTACGGCATATAGAGATGAATAAGCTACTAGAAAACAAAATTACAGAAGGCTCCTATGTTGGCGTTTCGAGATATATTACCGTAAACATACTAAACATATATGGGTAATCGGGTTAGGGTAGGCTCACTATACACCTAATAACTTCTAAACTAGCTTTGATGGCATCAATATCTTTAGTTCGCCAATTGCACAGGTGCATAAGGCATCAACATGCCAAATTTCATTAACTTTCTATGTTGGCGTATCGAGTTATACCACCGTAAATTTCCTAGCACCCGGATTCGAGGTGGAGTATGTGGGTTCAATAAACAACGGGTACGCCTACGCTGCATCAAAGAACGACCTAAACCAAATTTGGTGGCAAAATGATTTTTATTTCACGGAATCAAGAGACGAATAAACTACTAGAATACCAAATTTCAGAAGGCTCGTATGTTGGCGTTTCGAGATATATTACCGTAAACATACTAATTATATGAGGGGAATCGGGTTAGGGTAGGCTCACTATACACTTAATAACTTCTGAACTAGCTTTGGTGGCATCAATATCTTTATTTCGCCAAGTGCACAGGTGCATAAGGCATCAACTTGCCAAATGTCATTAACTTTCTACGTTGGCGTATCGAGTTATACCGCCGCAAAGTTCCCAGCACCCGAATTCGAGGTGGAGTATGTGGGTTCAATAAACAACGGGTACGCCTACGCTGCATCAAAGAACGACCTAAACCAAATTTGGTGGCAAAATGCTTTTTATTTCACGGAATCAAGAGATGAATAAACTACTAGAATACCAAATTTCAGAAGGCTTGTATGTTGGCGTTTCGAGATATATTACCGTAAACATACTAATTATATGAGGGGAATTGGGTTAGGGTAGGCTCACTATACACTTAATAACTTCTGAACTATCTTTGGTGGCATCAATATCTTTATTTCGCCAAGTGCACAGGTGCATAAGGCATCAACATGCCAAATGTCATTAACTTTCTATGTTGGCGTATCGAGTTATACCACCGCAAAGTTCCTAGCACCCGGATTCGAGGTGGAGTATGTGGGTTCAATAAACAACGGGTACGCCTACGCTGCATCAAAGAACGACCCAAACCAAATTTGGTGGCAAAATGATTTTTATTTCAGGGCATAAAGAGATGAATAAACTACTAGAATACAAAATTTCAGAAGGCTCCTATGTTGGCGTTTCGAGATATATTACCGTAAACATACTAAACAAATCAGGGGAATCGGGTTAGGGTAGGCTCACTATACACCTAATAACTTCTAAACTAGCTTTGGTGGCATCAATATCTTTAGTTCGCCAATTGCACAGGTGCATAAGACATCAACATGCCAAATTTCATTAACTTTCTATGTTGGCGTATCGAGTTATACTACCGTAAAGTTCCTAGCACCCGGATTCGAGGTGGAGTATGTGGGTTCAATAAACAACGGGTACGCCTACGCTGCATCAAAGAACGACCTAAACCAAATTTGGTGGCAAAATGCTTTTTATTTCACGGAATCAAGAGATGAATAAACTACTAGAATACCAAATTTCAGAAGGCTCGTATGTTGGCGTTTCGAGATATATTACCGTAAACATACTAATTATATGAGGGGAATCGGGTTAGGGTAGGCTCACTATACACTTAATAACTTCTGAACTAGCTTTGGTGGCATCAATATCTTTATTTCGCCAAGTGAACAGGTGCATAAGGCATCATTATGCCAAATGTCATTAACTTTCTATGTTGGCGTATCGAGTTATACCACCGCAAAGTTCCTAGCACCCGGATTCGAGGTGGAGTATGTGGGTCCAATAAACAACGGGTACGCCTACGCTGCATCAAAAAACAACCCAAACCAAATTTGGTGGCAAAATGATTTTTATTTCAGGGCATAAAGAGATGAATAAACTACTAGAATACAAAATTTCAGAAGGCTCCTATGTTGGCGTTTCGAAATATATTACCGTAAACATACTAAACATATGAGGGGAATCGGGTTAGGGTAGGCTCACTATACACCTAATAACTTCTAAACCAGCTTTGGTGGCATCAATATCTTTATTTCGCCATTTGCACAGGTGCATAAGGCATCAACATGTCAAATTTCATTAACTTTCTATGTTGGCGTATCGAGTTATACCACCGTAAAGTTCCTGCACCCGGATTCGAGGTGGAGTATGTGGGTTCAATAAACAACGGGTACGCCTACGCTGCATCAAAGAACGACCTAAACCAAATTTGGTGGCAAAATGCTTTTTATTTCACGGAATCAAGAGATGAATAAACTACTAGAATACCAAATTTCAGAAGGCTCGTATGTTGGCGTTTCGAGATATATTACCGTAAACATACTAATTATATGAGGGGAATCGGGTTAGGGTAGGCTCACTATACACTTAATAACTTCTGAACTAGCTTTGGTGGCATCAATATCTTTATTTCGCCAACTGCACAGGTACATAAGGCATCATTATGCCAAATGTCATTAACTTTCTATGTTGGCGTATCGAGTTATACCACCGCAAAGTTCCTAGCACCCGGATTCGAGGTGGAGTATGTGGGTTCAATAAACAACGGGTACGCCTACGCTGCATCAAAGAACGACCCAAACCAAATTTGGTGGCAAAATGATTTTTATTTCAGGGCATAAAGAGATGAATAAACTACTAGAATACAAAATTTCAGAAGGCTCCTATGTTGGCGTTTCGAGATATATTACCGTAAATATACTAAACATATGAGGGGAATCGGGTTAGGGCCGGCTCACTATACACCTCATAACTTCTGAACTAGCTTTGGTGGCATCAATATCTTTATTTCGCCACCAAATTTGGTTTGGGTCGTTCTTTGATGCAGCGTAGGCGTACCCGTTGTTTATTGAACCCCCATACTCCGCCTCGAATCCGGGTGCTAAGAACTTTACGGTGGTATAACTCGATACGCCAACATAGAAAGTTAATGAAATTTGGTATGTTGATGCCTTATGCACCTGTGCAATTGGCGAAATAAAGATATTGATGCCACCAAAGAGAGTTTAGAAGTTATTAGGTGTATAGTGAGCCTACCCTAACCCGATTCCCCTCATATGTTTAGTATGTTTACGGTAATATATCTCAAAACGCCAACATAGGAGCCTTCTGAAATTTTGTATTCTAGTAGTTTATTCATCTCTTTATGCCCTGAAATAAAAATCATTTTGCCACCAAATTTGGTTTGGGTCGTTTTTCGATGCAGCGTAGGCGTACCCGTTGTTTATTGAACCCACATACTCCACCTCGAATCCGGGTGCTAGGAACTTTGCGGTGGTATAACTCGATACGCCAACATAGAAAGTTAATGAAATTTGGCATGTTGATGCCTTATGCACCTCTGCAATTGGCGAAATAAAAATATTGATGCCACCAAAGCTAGTTTAGAAGTTATTAGGTGTATAGTGAGCCTACCCTAACCCGATTCCCCTCATATGTTTAGTATGTTTACGGTAATATATTTCGAAACGCCAACATAGGAGCCTTCTGAAATTTTGTATTCTAGTAGTTTATTCATCTCTTTATGCCGTGAAATAAAAATCATTTTGCCACCAAATTTGGTTTGGGTCGTTTTTTGATGCAGCGTAGGCGTACCCGTTGTTTATTGAACCCGCATACTCCACCTCGAATCCGGGTGCTAGGAACTTTGCGGTGGTATAACTCGATACGCCAACATAGAAAGTTAATGAAATTTGGCATGTTGATGCCTTATGCACCTGTGCAATTGGCGAAATAAAGATATTGATGCCACCAAAGCTCGTTCAGAAGTTATTAGGTGTATAGTGAGCCGATCCTAACCCGATTCCCCTCATATGTTTAGTATGTTTACGGTAATATATCTCGAAACGCCAACATAGGAGCCCTCTGAAATTTTGTATTCTAGTAGTTTATTCATCTCTTTAGGCCGTGAAATAAAAATCATTTTGCCACCAAATTTGGTTTGGGTCGTTCTTTGATGCAGCGTAGGCGTACCCGTTGTTTATTGAACCCACATACTCCACCTCGAATCCGGGTGCTAGGAACTTTGTGGTGGTATAACTCGATACGCCAACATAGAAAGTTAATGACATTTGGCATGTTGATGCCTTATGCACCTGTGCACTTGGCGAAATAAAGATATTGATGCCACCAAAGATAGTTCAGAAGTTATTAAGTGTATAGTGAGCCTACCCTAACCCGATTCCCCTGATTTGTTTAGTATGTTTACGGTAATATATCTCGAAACGCCAACATAGGAGCCTTCTGAAATTTTGTATTCTAGTAGTTTATTCATCTCTTTATGCCGTGAAATTTTGCCACCAAATTTGGTTTGGGTTGTTCTTTGATGCAGCGTAGGCGTACCCGTTGTTTATTGAACCCACATACTCCACCTCGAATCCGGGTGTTAGGAACTTTGCGGTGGTATAACTCGATACGCCAACATAGAAAGTTAATGACATTTGGCATAATGATGCCTTATGTACCTGTGCACTTGGCGAAATAAAGATATTGATGCCACCAAAGCTAGTTCAGAAGTTATTAAGTGTATAGTGAGCCTACCCTAACCCGATTCCCCTCATATAATTAGTATGTTTACGGTAATATATCTCGAAACGCCAACATACGAGCCTTCTGAAATTTGGTATTCTAGTAGTTTATTCATCTCTTGATTCCGTGAAATAAAAAGCATTTTGCCACCAAATTTGGTTTAGGTCGTTCTTTGATGCAGCGTAGGCGTACCCGTTGTTTATTGAACCCACATACTCCACCTCGAATCTGGGTGCAGGAACTTTACGGTGGTATAACTCGATACGCAAACATAGAAAGTTAATGAAATTTGACATGTTGATGCCTTATGCACCTGTGCAATTGGCGAAATAAAGATATTGATGCCACCAAAGCTGGTTTAGAAGTTATTAGGTGTATAGTGAGCCTACCCTAACCCGATTCCCCTCATATGTTTAGTATGTTTACGGTAATATATTTCGAAACGCCAACATAGGAGCCTTCTGAAATTTTGTATTCTAGTAGTTTATTCATCTCTTTATGCCGTGAAATAAAAATCATTTTGCCACCAAATTTGGTTTGGGTTGTTTTTTGATGCAGCGTAGGCGTACCCGTTGTTTATTGGACCCACATACTCCACCTCGAATCCGGGTGCTAGGAACTTTGCGGTGGTATAACTCGATACGCCAACATAGAAAGTTAATGACATTTGGCATAATGATGCCTTATGCACCTGTTCACTTGGCGAAATAAAGATATTGATGCCACCAAAGCTAGTTCAGAAGTTATTAAGTGTATAGTGAGCCTACCCTAACCCGATTCCCCTCATATAATTAGTATGTTTACGGTAATATATCTCGAAACGCCAACATACGAGCCTTCTGAAATTTGGTATTCTAGTAGTTTATTCATCTCTTGATTCCGTGAAATAAAAAGCATTTTGCCACCAAATTTGGTTTAGGTCGTTCTTTGATGCAGCGTAGGCGTACCCGTTGTTTATTGAACCCACATACTCCACCTCGAATCCGGGTGCTAGGAACTTTGCGGTGGTATAACTCGATACGCCAACATAAAAAGTTAATGACATTTGGCATAATGATGCCTTATGCACCTGTGCACTTGGCGAAATAAAGATATTGATGCCACCAAAGATAGTTCAGAAGTTATTAAGTGTATAGTGAGCCTACCCTAACCCAATTCCCCTCATATAATTAGTATGTTTACGGTAATATATCTCGAAACGCCAACATAGAAAGTTAATGAAATTTGGCATGTTGATGTCTTATGCACCTGTGCAATTGGCGAACTAAAGATATTGATGCCACCAAAGCTAGTTTAGAAGTTATTAGGTGTATAGTGAGCCTACCCTAACCCGATTCCCCTGATTTGTTTAGTATGTTTACGGTAATATATCTCGAAACACCAACATAGGAGCCTTCTGAAATTTTGTATTCTAGTAGTTTATTCATCTCTTTATGCCCTGAAATAAAAATCATTTTGCCACCAAATTTGGTTTGGGTCGTTCTTTGATGCAGCGTAGGCGTACCCGTTGTTTATTGAACCCACATACTCCACCTCGAATCCGGGTGCTAGGAACTTTGCGGTGGTATAACTCGATACGCCAACATAAAAAGTTAATGACATTTGGCATAATGATGCCTTATGCACCTGTGCACTTGGCGAAATAAAGATATTGATGCCACCAAAGATAGTTCAGAAGTTATTAAGTGTATAGTGAGCCTACCCTAACCCAATTCCCCTCATATAATTAGTATGTTTACGGTAATATATCTCGAAACGCCAACATACGAGCCTTCTGAAATTTGGTATTCTAGTAGTTTATTCATCTCTTGATTCCGTGAAATAAAAAGCATTTTGCCACCAAATTTGGTTTAGGTCGTTCTTTGATGCAGCGTAGGCGTACCCGTTGTTTATTGAACCCACATACTCCACCTCGAATTCGGGTGCTGGGAACTTTGCGGCGGTATAACTCGATACGCCAACGTAGAAAGTTAATGACATTTGGCATGTTGATGCCTTATGCACCTGTGCACTTGGCGAAATAAAGATATTGATGCCACCAAAGCTAGTTCAGAAGTTATTAAGTGTATAGTGAGCCTACCCTAACCCGATTCCCCTCATATAATTAGTATGTTTACGGTAATATATCTCGAAACGCCAACATACGAGCCTTCTGAAATTTGGTATTCTAGTAGTTTATTCGTCTCTTGATTCCGTGAAATAAAAATCATTTTGCCACCAAATTTGGTTTAGGTCGTTCTTTGATGCAGCGTAGGCGTACCCGTTGTTTATTGAACCCACATACTCCACCTCGAATCCGGGTGCTAGGAAATTTACGGTGGTATAACTCGATACGCCAACATAGAAAGTTAATGAAATTTGGCATGTTGATGCCTTATGCACCTGTGCAATTGGCGAACTAAAGATATTGATGCCATCAAAGCTAGTTTAGAAGTTATTAGGTGTATAGTGAGCCTACCCTAACCCGATTACCCATATATGTTTAGTATGTTTACGGTAATATATCTCGAAACGCCAACATAGGAGCCTTCTGTAATTTTGTTTTCTAGTAGCTTATTCATCTCTATATGCCGTAAAATAAAAATCATTTTGCCACCAAATTTGGTTTGGGTCGTTCTTTGATGCAGCGTAGGCGTACCCGTTGTTTATTGAACCCACATACTCCGCCTCGAATCCGGGTGCTAGGAACTTTACGGTGGTATAACTCGATACGCCAACATAGAAAGTTAATGAAATTTGGCATGTTGATGCCTTATGCACCTGTGCAATTGGCGAAATAAAGATATTGATGCCACCAAAGAGAGTTTAGAAGTTTATAGGTGTATAGTTAGCCTACCCTAACCCGATTTCCCTCATATGTTTAGTATGTTTACGGTAATATATCTCAAAACACCAACAAAGGAGCCTTCTGAAATTTTGTATTCTAGTAGTTTATTCATCTCTTGATTCCGTAAAATAAAAACCATTTTGCCACCAAATTTGGTTTGGGTCGTTTTTTAATGCAGCGTAGGCGTACCCGTTGTTTATTGAACCACCATACTCAACCTCCAAATCGGGTGCTGGGAACTTTGTGGTGGTATAACTCGATACGCCAACATAGAAAGTTGATGACATTTGGCATGTTGATGCCTTATGCACCTGTGCAATTGGCGAACTAAAGATATTGATGCCACCAAAGCTAGTTTAGAAGTTATTAGGTGTATAGTTTGCCTACCCTAACCCTATTCCCCTCATATGTTTAGTATGTTTACGGTAATATATCTCGAAACGCCAACATAGGAGGCTTCTGAAATTTTGTATTCTAGTAGTTTATTCATCTCTTGATTCCGTGAAATAAAAATCATTTTGCCACCAAATTTGGTTTGGTCGTTTTTTGATGCAGCGTAGGCGTACCCGTTGTTGATTAAACCCACATACTCCACCTCGAATCCGGGTGCTAGGAACTTTGCGGTGGTATAACGCGATACGCCAACATAGAAAGTTGATGAATTTTGGCATGTTGATGCCTTATGCACCTGTGCAATTGACAAAATAAAGATATTGATGCCACTAAAGCTAGTTCAGAAGTAATTAGGTGTATAATGAGCCTACCCTAACCCGATTCCGCTCATATGATTAGTTAGCCTCTAATGTGCGATATTTTAGTATGTTTACGGTAATTGTATATTTTTGGGTGAGGGGTGAGGTGGGGGATCTATTATATATATATTTTGCATTAATATGTTTTAAAATTTTATTTTCCAATAAATACAAAGGTAACAATTATTTTCCCTCCGCTAGGAATATGTGTGCTAACTTGATTTCGAATCCGGGTGCTAGGTTATGGCTGCGAGATTTTGTTTGCTAACTTGATTTTGAATCCGGGTGCTGGAATCCGGGTGAGAGCTTCCGCTCGGTAGTTCAAGGTTCGATCACTGTCAAGGTTGTTGGAAATCATGGCCGATCAACAAAGAGTTTCCTTCTGCTTCAATTGCCTTTTTTTGGTTTTCCGTGATTTTCTCAATTGAAAAAAAACCTTTCAACGGCTGTAAACTTGTCTATTCTTTTTCTGTGTGTTTACAGTGTGATATGTGCCACGACCTCTGATTGGACAATGCTAATTAGTCATACAACTGAGCGCAAAAGTTCGGGAATTGCCAAGTATTTGAAGCAACGGTTAGATGTTGTAAAACTCGCGGCCGTTGCTTCAGGAACATGGGGGCGCCAATACTGATATGATATGGGCACGTTGATCGTCTGCTTCGTATTGCATCAAATAGAAACAAAACTTAACGACATGGAAAATTGAAGAGCGTCAGTAGAACTCCGTTGAGAGTATTGTTTTAAGAAAATGATATAATCACCAGACTGATTCAAAACATTTATATCAATCATACTGAATAATATGTATCTTCCTATCGAACTATTTGTTTCCAATGCAACGGAGTGTGAGTTCTAGCTGTTTTCTTGTCACAAATTGTTGTTAGTGTGTTAGTTAAAGAGCATAACGACATTTTCCACACGACCACGTCACATACCTCGTAATTTGTATATCAAATGCGGTGGCTACTCCCAAAATCGATTTAGACCCCCCCCCCTCCGAATTTTTTTTTTTTCATAAGCTGGCTATAGGAATTTATTAAGCCGACTATAAGGCCCGATCTAATGACCATCAAATTATAGGCAGAAAATTCACAAACTGTACATAAATAAATGAAATTACTATTACAAAAGCTATCTCAATATAGCAGCTATCATTACCGCACCCATGTTCCTTTCGGGGCGGTCTCTGAACGAAGTCCTCTGGCCGTCCCTATTAAGCTGCAATATGAAAATACCACTCCACCCCCAGTGTTGGAATATATACATTTGTGCCAAAAGCCAATGATTGCTTTTCACGAACAAAGAAGAATTACGATGAAATTAAAAAGCTGATGACTCCAATAATTATAGTCTAAGAATATAGGTGGTAGCAGAGTGGTATTTTCGTTGTAAAATTACAGTTTCATAAAGACGGACGGGAACGGTCAGAGAGCTGCGTTCATTCTGAGACCGTTCCAAATGGAATTAATCTCACCCGTGCAATATATTGATCTCAACTAAGCACTTAAGACTTTGATGCCGTAACACTGAGGCACCAGAGAAGTTATGTGGTGCCCCCTCCCCTAAGTGCCCTAAGCATGTTCCTCTTTTGCTTAATGATTAATCCAGTACACCCATTGACAAGCTTTTGCCATTTCTAGCCACCCTCAGACAACATCTGCACAATTCAGTGAACTGCCTTTACTTTGTCAAGATTTCAAAGGAATAAGAAGTTTTAAAATTTAAAAATTAACTGCTCCATATTGGGAATAACAAACAGTCGATTTCTTTGTATTTGAATTCTTTTTACTCTTGCGCAGGGCTCTGTAGAATCAAAACATTCAAAAACAAAACTCTATAGACTAGAAAATTATATTTTTTTGACATGATTAGGCATCAAGAATTGGACTGCATTACACATGGTTGAGTTACCTGCAATTCGTCTGACTTTGGGAATTTGTCTGACTTGGCAATTCTTATACATTCTGACAATCGAACTTTAAAAAATGTTATCTTTCTTTCGCTCCGTTTTTATTGTTTAAATTCTCTTCGCTAGATGAGATCTGACATTATCCGATTGGCTGCCGTTTAGACAGCTAAAAGCTGATTTATGTACGGGTTGACCGGTAAAAACCACCGCAAGCCATATAATAATGCAGATAGCTTATTAAGCGACACAAATGCAAAAAACCTAAATGCATTATTTGCACCACTATTACATCTTTGAACATAGAAGTCATAGCGTGGTCTTAAACACATGTTTATTAAAATTTCAAAAGTAAACGCACTCGATTTCAAAGCAATACTTTTGAAAATTAAAAATAACATTTACACTAAAATGTCATTGATGTATATTTATCATGTTTCTGCAAGTAAGTTGCCGACACATGGCTCATGTTACCATGGACCCGTTATACACTCTAAAATAAAGGTAACAATTATTTTCGTGATAATTATATTTTGGTTTTTATTGGCGCTAGGAATATGTGTGCTAACTTTAATAATTTCCGTCATAGTCCGGACTTTTTGCCATCTGCAAGTGAGGTTCGTCGTAGATCCCATATATGGTATAATGTGCTACTATGCAAGGTTCTAATATGCAAATAACTATTATGCTGTGTTTTGTATTATTGAAAAGTGTTTTCTGTAATTTAACACCGTGACATTGTTATTGTTGAGCAATGGAAATTGCAAATTATACATACGTATTTTGAACTACTGACATTTGAAGTTTGCACTGTGAACAATGAAATAATGGCAACGTTATCCTTCCAGCCAGATAATAGATTTACAATATGCCTGGTTCAAAATGAATGAATTATTCTAGTACAATATAGGCTAATATAAACATATAGGCTATATTTGCAAAGCCATTTCTCTTATATCATATTAAGTCTCATTAATTATTGAAATGAAAACTTTCCTCCCTTTCAATTATTTAGCGGAAATGAAAAGGCTAGCCAATGTGATTCCTATGCAACAAGTTATCATAAATAAGCCCGGAGCGATTGACGTTCGGGTTGAGTCTATTAGTAACCATGCAAAAACATCGAAAATAAATCACTTATTTTTAATTCCTCGATCGTGATTCCTGTTATTTATTCTAATAAGACAGAAAAATATTGACGGCATATTAAATCTGTTGAAAACTAACAGATCGAGGTTGAGACTAATCCCACTCATTTTGGGTTAAACAAACCCGTTTTAAAATAACTGTTTCATTTTATAGTCTGTCGAAACGCTTCTTATACTACTCAAAAGAAGTTTTATTTCTCAGGCGAAGATAATAACCATTATTTTTTCATATGTCCAGCTTACTCTGCCACAAGAACATTTCTCCGAAATAATATACACCAGGCCCCACAAAACGGTTTCCAAACCGGTAGGGTAAGACTTTTTGGAGTTGATTTTTTCCTTGCACATGCACTATGCATTTTCTATGAACAGTTTTGGCATAAGGATGTAATGCCATTTGAATGACATGCCGGTCTTGACGGTGCGACGTTTATCTTGGTGTACCAGACCGTGGGCAATTCTGAATTGAATTAATTGCCTAGAAACGCTGCCATAGTTTCCCGATCACACTCTGGCTACACCCCTCTGTGTAAAATCCTGTTGAAGCCGCGCAATGACTCTTCCTCTGCCAAGTTAACTCAGCTGACCATGTTGAAATTTCAACTGAGAGCAGCACGTCATGGAAGTTTTTTTTAATGTCAAAACCGTTACTGTTCATGGATAACTTCTTTTGAGTAGTATGTTTCGAAAGAACTCTGTGTGCCTGATAAGTCACACGATGTTTGTAGGAGCGAATCCCATGGTGGTCATCTGTCGCGGGATATCGACTGTACAGTGGTGGTCTATCTGCTCCCACAGTAGTGTTATCGCATGGTAAATTCAGATGACTAACCCAGAAAGTAGGATTTTATTCTGGTTAATCCCGACGAGAAACTAAACCTTAAGAGCTACTATTTCATATTTTTAAGTTATATTTTTAAAAATCACTAAAATAAAGCCTTAAAATAGATGATATCTATAAACAGTCCCACCTTGTTAAGAATAAACCTATCAATCCTATAATTCATTATTGCCAGTTGAGAAATTGTCATTTTCAACTTCAAATTCAAACGTTTGAGATAGCTATTCCTTTGGAGGAATATGAAAACAAGGGAGGTAATTGTGTTAATATTTCCTGTGTCAATGGTTTTTAAGTGTGGGAAATAATGACTATATGATCGTATCATACCGAGTTGATAACCTATTAAACAAAAGCCATAGAAATATTTATGTTTTGACTTTCTTAAACTATTAAAGGCACAATACCCCCCTTGTTGTAACTAAATAATAATATTTCCCAATCTTTTTTCTTTTAACAAATTGTACTATTTTACAATATCCAAATTAAATGATGATACAAATTAGATCTTAACACTCCTAATTTTAAAAAAAAGTCCATTTATGCATCGTAAATATTTTAATACCAAATGTGAGTTACTGTTCTTTTATTTTCCGCCATGTATATTAATATTTTACCTCGACACGAAGACACAGTTATTAAAAGACGTGAATAACTCATTATTCAAGCTTGTCTAATCTCCTTTTTAAATATTTATATCCTATCAACTTAACCGTGGTTCCTTTTACCTATTAAACACGATCTAAGATTAATTTAATTAATTGTAATTCTCAGCACAGTCATTCAAAGAATGGGTCTAGTTCAAAAGGCTTGTCTACCATCATCGCACGCCGTTTTAGACACACATATAAATTATATTATGGTATATAATGCACTGCTATACACGCATTGGAGTTTCCCGATAACGCCTCGCTTGTGAAGACACACGTGTATTTAATATTCTACTCTTAAACACGGCCCAGACAACCCATACAGCCAAGTGTCCGAAGTAGAAATACATACTATATAGTTATAGTGCTCGCTTGATTGAAACCTTTAATTAAACGCAAAGCGACCAGATATGTATCTAACCGTAAATAAGAAGTAGTAAATCCCCCTTGGTATCGGTAATCATTAATTAATGATAAAAGTCTCTATTTAGAATGGGATTGAGAGACAGTCATTCTTGGACATGACTGAAAGACAGAAAAGAATAGTTCCTTTGATCAATTTTTCAGGAGACGACGAGTTAACCACGTGGTTCACTCAAAGTATATATTAAATAAATTTGGTGTTCACATTTGTTTTTTTGTCTGTCATATCACTTCGGTGGAAGCGGACGTTTTAAATAAAGCTATTTCACAAACACACACACATTTGTTTTTATTTCAAATCATCAGGTTTATATAATAAAAAATATGGTGTTCACATATGTTTTTATTTCAAATCATCAGGTTTATTAAATATTCAATTTTATTGGCGTGATTATTTATCGCGGCCATCTACACTAATTCGCAGCAAGTAAATATCCATTTTTTTCTCTCTTTATATAGACACCCCCCACCCCAATCCGCTTCAAATGTTATCACAGTGATCAATATGTTGTTAAATAGTTTCTAATCAATTGACTGCCATGTAGACTCCAATCGATTTTTGTGCTCTGGCACGCCTGTAGGGATCTAATAAAATGAAAAATTAGATTTTTAGACTCTTTTAAAGCTGTCGGGGAAATAACCTGATTCGATTGGCGAGTACTTAACAAAGACTTTACTTCGCTGTTCACCTCAATTATGCGACGAACTGAAGATCTCCCGTAAATTACTGACAATCAGTCTCTTTTACCCCTATCCGCCTTCTATTATCGTCACGAAACATTTCTAATAAACACTTTATTTTGGTGCGTATACTCAGTCAAAAAAAACACCCGAGAAGTGAGAGGCTATAGTGCAAATTAACTGGACTGTTCCAGACTTTTCTTAAACTTAGTCCACCACATTGTGTTAACTAGTACTAAAACAGGCATTATGTTAGAACTAAATTTGCCTATTGCAGTTATTTCTCGGGGCCTTAAATGTTATTAAAAATTTTAATTATACATTTATTAACACAACATGACTATGCTCCAGAGCATCATTCTAAGGATTTGGTCGTGTGTGGCAATGTCAGGCGAAGCCCGACCCGCGAGGACCGTAGGTGCGAGCTTCGCGAACACCCGGATGTCAGCTTGCCGGGGCATGGGGTGCCCCCCCCCCCCTGAAAATTTTGAAATTTGACTTAATTTCTGAGCACTTAAAATATAGTTTTTATACACTATTAGTTTCGGCATCTTGATAAACCATGGATTGATTAATACCCTGTAAAATCGAGATCAAATCACTACTGTGGCTGTCCTGCAGACTGAAATATACCCATAAAACAATCAGAAAACGCTTTTGTAAACCTACGCACCATGATATAGTAATACGCACGGTTTCAATCATCAAACGGACAAACTTTCAACAAACACAATATTATCACTTGATACCAGACATGAAAGTAACAGGACACTCGTTCCAAAGTGAGAACATGGGAAAAACCTTGTCAGCGATTATCAAAACGTAGTATGTTGCCGCCCAGTCTTCAACTTGTGGACTCAGTAGGCGGCACAGTTAGGCCAGTGCGCGGCGATGTCGCCGCCTAGTCACCATGTTAAACGAGGCTCTGTCATACTGCACTGTGGGTGCCATCTGGTTGTTTCGATTTTAATGATTCAATTTTAAAAGGAAGGAGCCAGGATTCACGTCATGACAACAGATGATTTTGTATTTCACTGTAGCTGAAGATGAAGACTCGAATGACTCGTACGATGGTTACTATCAATACACACATCTTGTCCACACTACAACCATATTCATGTTGCATTATCTATTTTTGAAATATCAAACCAAGAACGGACTGCCCTTTATCTAAATCTTAGATAATTACCCATTAACTTTAATATAAATCTTTTATTTAGAAACGAATTGGGTTTAGTCCAGTGGTTCTGAAACAGTGTGCCGCAAAATCTTCCTAAGTGTGCCGCAACATTTTGACCCGTAGAAAAACCACGAGGTTGGAAAGGCTGTCGGGGAACCGGGGTATCGAGACTACGTCAGTTGACAGACCTTGATAGTTCGAATTCGAAGAAGAGAAGGCATAAACTCCATTTTACATGAGCAATAATTCTTGACATAACAAATCACACGTAAGTATGAACATTGTGTTAGTCTCAAAATGACTAATGTATTTTGTGGTCATTGTTGGAGTTAAAAATTATCAAGTTCAACCGACTTCTTACGATAGGTATCAAACTGTGAGACTAATTTTGGATACAATATATTTTATAAGACTTCCTGACGTTAGTTAATAATCGGGGACTTAAAGGAGTCGACATGCGTTTCCAAGAAAGCTCCCCATAGCCCGCATGTCTTGGTGTATCGCTCTATTCCTGCATCGCTGTACACTACAATGGATATCCAACATAGAAAACACGTACTGGGGATCAGGAACTGCACCAATCGACAAACCTCAGCTGATTCCAGCACCCTTGGAATTGTGATGGGCTACCATATTCCGCCAATGCGCAATTACCCAAGAAACAGGTATGTCAAGTTTCACGTCGATCGTACTTGAAATGGCGGAGCTTTAGTTATTTTTCTAAGAGCTTCACCAACAAAAAGAACAACAGGAAGTTTGGGCCTAGTTCTTGGTCCAAAAATCTCAAGATCTGCCTACAGAAGAATGATTGCCATATAAAATGTAAGTGTAGCAAACAATGTCGGTAAGTTTATAAAGCTAAAACACTTGTGTTTACAATATTTACAAAGTTTCGATGAGAGCCTTGCCACAAGTTTGATTACGGGGACAATAACTCCTCAAAATGAAAAATCAATAAAAATGGCGAATACTGAATTTCGATAGGGCTGCTTTTTAGTAATACCCGAACAGTTCCGAAAAGAATCACAATTACAGATTAATGGTTTCTTTCTTTCCTTTTGAAATATTGCGTCTGATAATAGAATGTTGTCAATTCATTTTGAAGTTATTTTGGAGTATATTGCTCGTTTTAGCATCACCGAAAGGTGATAAACATGCAAAAAAGATACTTCATAATAAAAGAAAAGATAAAAATGGTAATGTTGTCAATATAATGTTTTAAGTATCTTTGGCGCGTCATTACATTGTTTTTTTTCTGAATTCAAATATCTTTCATAACTCAAACATCTTTTTATCAACTTCAGGGGGCGTTCCGCGCATATTGCCGTAAATAAAACTGATATTAATTCTGAGTAGAAGTTTGACTACAGATTTTAAATTACAGTTTTATTTAAAACATCCTATATATTATAAGAATGAAATTTGTAAAATTAGAGTAAGCTCACATTTCCTAAAAATTGACACACTGGGATATGATAGACTTTGTACATACTGTGATGAATTGGAAATAGAAGATGAATGCCATTTTGTCTTAGTCTGTAAATCCCACAAAAAATATATAGACACACACCGGCAACACTATCCACCGGAAAAACACCGGAAAAATACCAGAAAAATACCATTTAATACTGAATACCGGAAAACAACGGAAAAACAATTTTAAAAAATCCTAAATAGGTAATCTGGAGCCTGTGTGCGGGGGGTTAGGGTTGGGGTTAGTGCTAGGTTTAGGTTTTCCGGGTGTTTCCAGAGATCCAGCGATGGATTAGGGTTAGGGATAGGGTTATTCAGGAAACGATATTCATAAGCATGCTGCTTGTTTTCGTATTTAGTCCCGAAATGACCTAGTTGTGTTGAGTGGACGTTAAACCCCATTTCTCTCTCTCTGTTTTCGTATCCTTTAAACTGTACAATTGTATAACTATATATAGTAATTATATTGAATAAAATATTGTTTAAATTAGGGATAGGGTCAGGCGTTTCCGGTGTTTTCCAGAGGACCAGACTCCAGGTTACCTTTTAGGGTGTTTTCCGGTATTTAATGTGTTTTTCGGTATTTGGCGTTTTCTTGTGTTTTTCCGGTATTCAGTATATAATGGTGTTTTCCGGTAGCTTTTCGGTGTTTTCCAGTAGTTTTCCGGTGTATCCGGTATATAGTATGACCCGACACATACATACATACACATACAATGTTTAAATTTATTGAAACTGCTGAATTATGAAAATTGTATATTGTTAAATAATTTAGGAAAATTTGCGCTGAAATCTCGCTTATAGAGATACCCTACATAAATTGTACATCTCCGCCATCACTACTTCATTGTGAACTATTGTTTTGTAAAACCTATACTATGTATTTGGTAATAAATAATTACATTTACAACCACTGCAAGCTTCTTGATTCCATATCACAATCACTCGAAAGGGTGAAAATAACATGACCACTATCAGCCACCATAGTATCGGGACGTCGAAAGTCAAAAGTTGATAGTAGAAAGTAGAAGTTATGTCCATGGAAGTAGAATGCTGACAGTTTAAAGTTGAAAAGCTTGATGTCTGTGCAAATTAAATGCGTAAAGTTATCGGTAGCCACAACAAAAATACCCTTTTAGATTAGAGTTTTCCCTTTTACTTTTTTAATTTCAAAAGTTTACTTTTGATCTCCTACTTTATACTCTTGATAGCAATTTGAACCCGATACCCTACTATAGGGATGTCGTCATGGAAAATGAAATATTATCCGAAAATTGGCAGTCAATGGCTTCACATGAAATCGAATTTACATTCAATCGTGAAAATATATTCAGAACAGTGCCATGATCTCTAATGGTACCAGTTAATGTCATATTTCTGCAAATAATTCGTTATATAAACTAAATTCTTATCAAATTAGCGTGCCACTTAAGATGAATTTCGCCACACGAAGATTTGGGACGCCCTTTGATGCTCTTCCAGTGTTGAATATAAATGTAAGGCGACCTTTTCCTTGTTTTGCAATGAAAGATGTTTAAGCGTGTTTGTTTTTCTGTTATCTAATGCCGTTTAAACTAATAAAGCCACCAACTAAAAGCTTTCGGCCGTTTGATCTGACCACATATAGTGCCAATTCAAACAGATAATTGTGGTTGAAGCCAAATTTGTCCGACACTATTACACAAATGGCACAAAAAGTGGCAAGCCATGTCATTGCGTTCAAATTTCGGCGATGTCAGAAATCTATAAGGAAGCGATTTAAAGACAAGGACATCAAGAACCAAAGCTGTTTTATTCCATTTGTATCGATATGGCTTATTAATGGAATCCCATTGTGTGATAATGGTGACAGTCCTTTGTAGTCAAAGATTATTTATCGCACCCTGCAGTGATACCTAAATAATGAGAATACTTTGAAAAGGTAAACATCGACCATTAGGCCACTTAGGTTAGTGTCAAAGAGGTTAATGTCACATGGGTTAATTAACATGTGTTAATAGGAGCTATAGTTTCGTATTCTTGGAGACTTCAACAACAGTTTATCTGTATCCTCGAGTATAGGTTTGTTCATTTATTAATTTACGTCCAATGACTGATTTGTTTCATTTGGAAGGGTATGGTATAGGTTGCTTGAACACCTGATACCACTTATGGATGAATTCTCCTAATCTTGATAATAAAGCTTATAGTCTAATAAATATGGCACATTTGAAATTCCGAAATTATTTTATTATGACATGAAACCTACTTTAGTCTCAATCAGCTGTCACTAGTGGTATTAGAAAAACATAACAATGTGTTTTCATATTAAACAAAAAAGGCCTAGACTATTTATGTTATTAATTTCTGACCGACACAATAAAGAAATCAATAAGTTTGGTCAAACGTAAATGTACTGTAAATTTGCTTCCCGGTTAAAAATTATATGTTTCCTGTGGCTTTCCTCCTTTTAAAAATATATTTTAAGTAGAGTATAACGAGTTATTCACACACACGTCCAATGGTTTATTGTGTCATTCAAAACTTAAAAGGAAGTATCAACTTAACCTATGGTTGTCATATTCTATGGAAAAAATGTTAAAGTGGACGTGTTCTTAAATCCAACGAATCCGAGTCTAACAAGATTTATGTTTACTTTTAGATTATTTTTTATATCACCAAACAATCGACTTACAAACTAGTCGCATCGATGGCTGCAGAAGTTCCTGATTCATATTTGCAGTTGTCAAATAAATCAATTGATAAAATAAAGCTGAGGTAGTCAGTCAAATATCATAGTTGATTTATACAGGATATACACATTATGATAATTTCCATACCATTATATTATACACTCGGCAAACCTCGGCAGATTCCTGTAGTCAGTAGCGGATTATCAGCGAGGCTGGTGAAGCCGCAGCCTCAGGCCCAAAGATTTTGTAAAACAAATGTTTTTAGACTTGTCTGATACGATTAAAAACGCATAGACAATTAATGTTAGGGGGTGGGGTTTAGGCCCAACGGGAATCATTACCAAATCTGCCTGTAGGGCGAAAGTTATTTTTAGTCTCTCTCCCTTTCCCTTTTCCCCTTTTTGCATGGCGATTTTTGTTGACTTTTTGGCGTAGAATCGAAAAATTGGAAATTTTAAATACATTTTCTGCCAGGTTTTGTTGAATATTCATGATTTTGAGGTGGAAGGATACAAGAGTTGTGGGGTTGGTTACGTTGAAATATATGGCCGGAAATTGCATGTTTTTTTATCTCTACTTCCACCTTGTGTAACTCTCTCTCTCTCTCTCTCTCTCTCTCTCTCTGTTCCATTATAATCGGCCTGTACGTTCAAGAGCCACCCTATTGAATCCTTACCGATAAACTTTCGAACCCCAGTCAATTTTACTCTGCAACATTTTACTGCTAAATTCCAATTTTGTTTCGCCTGCTTACCTAAATTATATTTCGTCTTATCTAGCCGAGTTACGTAAATTTGTGCGTTCCCCTATATTATTTAGATTGTAATGACTCCTGCCAAGCAGATAAGCAGAAGAAGACGTATTTTTTTTAGTAGCATGTTGTGTCGTGAGGTACGCAAATAGGGTAAACTAGGTCATTTCGGGACTAACATGGTTTAATTTTTTCTTTCAATAATTCGCCTGCGCGTAGGAGTCTTGAACAGTAGGAGAAAACCGGAGGACCCGGAGAAAACTCACGAGGCATGACAGGCGACCCTACTCCTTGTCACGTACAACCTGGGATTCGAAACCACACCAGTTGACTCAATGACAGGCTTTGTGATACAGCACGCGCGTGCTAACCATTCGGCCATCCAACTCCCCCCACCTACGTTTAGAGATGAACTGCTGAATACGTGACTGTACCAGTCATACCAATAACGCGTTCAGAAGGTATGGAAAATGGGATTGGGATAACTCCGGAATAGAAGGTCGGGGAACACTGTATAAAGGTTAACTCGACCCTCTCATGACTTCGATGCTTCTTGACAAGGTTTGCGGAAAAGGGGGCATAACCCCAGACAGGGAGTTCGAGGAACACTGAATCGGTCCCCTTAAAAACGCAATGCGTTTGCCCAAATTTGAAAATAATCTATAGCCAGTAATGCGTTCACAGAATTGTTGACGACCCGACGGACGGACATGACACGAAAACACAGTATTTTCGTATTTTAATCTTACAAATCTAAGCGTCCCATACACGATCATTTTTTTGCGCAAGCCTGTTAGCACAATATAATTCACAATTTTTTGCTGTCCACACACAGCCCAATACAATTGACACTTTAATTGCGCAAACTAGACTCAGTTTAGACTTGCTATCCGTTGAGAAAGGATGGGGGGATTTTGACCCAGCAATTGCCGTGGCAGTTGCTCTTGCTGTAGAAGAGGAAACCGATGTTCCAAGACAGACAAATGATTTTATTGCACAATTTAATTGACGATCACCACACACGACCAATTAATAATAATTGTGCAATCAAATAGACTTGCACAATAAAATATCAAGCAGAGTTCGATTCACCCAATACAATTGCGCAAGTCATCAATATCACCCATACACGGTCAATTTAATTGTCAATTCAGGGTATTGACAATTAAATTGCGCAATATAATTGATCGTGTATGGGGCGCCTAAAAGTTTTGTGTTGACAAGGAAAGAATTAAATCCAGATGGGGCCAGCAGCCAGTTGTATCAGTTTTTCCTAAAATCGATGGCATCTCCTCTATCGCCATACGAACCCCACCCCAACTGTAAGTCCACAGATTTTGGAAAATCATGTTAATGTGGTTTATGGCATTGATATTTGTAGCTTTCAGTGGCGGATCCAAATATGAATTGTAAGCTTTTTTGTTGGTCGTGGTGATATAATTCATAAAATTGAACGTTAAATATGTACTAAATACCGTCAGTGACAAAACGAATTTTTCAAATTTTGAAGGAGGACTCCCAGGCCACCTAACCAAATATTCGTAGTTCGCTATATATGTTTCATACATTATATTTTAGATCTGTTTCCATTCCTCAAATATTTTGTGTGTAACTCAAATCAGATAAAAAAAACCCCACGATTTTCCATTATCATAGAATTATTTCATCCGTAAATAATGAGTTATCGATATTAACCCTTAGAAACAAAACTTTTGATGCCAAAGCCTATGTTGTTATTTTTGTCAACCAATGAGTGCCTTGTTTAAAACTATTGCCATCAATTTCTTCACTGGCCCGAAACATGACAATATTGGTTTAGATTTAAATATTTATATCTTAATATCAATGTGTATTTGAATGTGGCTAAATGAACAGTCAACATTCGTTTTTGTAAAAATAAATAACACGAAAAACAATGCGACGAATCAAAACACTGCACATATTGTTCAATTTTTATTTCAAAGTTTACAACTATTGATTTTCTGTCATTGGAAGAACAATAAACATCCGATATCTTTCCGGTAGGCGTCCAAACCATCATTCCCTCTCAAATGAAACTACGTGTATTTGGGTGGCACCTTTATGAAACACATGTCAGTTCGGATGCAAGTTGTAGCAAAATGAAGTGATATGCGTCGCTGGTTAGATGTGGAAAGTAGGCCTATTTTAATAGCCATTTGGTCGTCTCATATTGTCTTTGTTTGTATTTTTAATTCTCTTCTCATGGCTAGATGGCTAGGACCCTATTTATCGTTGCGTATTTTCTTCCACTATCTAAGTAGGCCTAATTAAGAAGTTTATCGACCAGGAATAACACTGCAACACCTCGTTTCAACAGTTTATATCAAACACTATGCATAGGTTCGTGCTTAAGTGAAACCTGGCCAACCCATGGCTTCCGAGCCGCATGCGGCTCTTTTCCTGGTTTCATGCGGCTCTAACGTTCATATCGAAATTTGTGTTTGTGTTTTTATTAATGTGCGTTCAATACAGTGCTTTTTGTTGAACGCGCATGTGCGTTAGATTAAAAAACAGCAAAGTTTCCCAGTAGGGACAAGATCTTTTGAGTCCGTACATAATTTGAATCAAGTTCGCCATGTGTGTCCATGTGCATGGTGTGGCTCTTTGCGGTAACACATTAAATATTTGGCGCTTTGGCATTCGGCAAACCTCGACAGATTCTACGCATCTTAATCTCGGCTGTATGACCATTTCCGCCATATTCCAACTATTTTAAGGGTTCCGAATGGAAAATGGCTGTCCTCATGGAGATTTCGGAGGAGAGTGTATAATATCAACAAACGCCACGTTTGGCATTGGGTTTGGTGAATTACCAGGGAATTTTATCAAACCAGCAGCCTTAAGACAATATCTCTGCTCATTTAGGTATTCACACGCAATTTGGAACTCTTTTGTAAAAACGACACGCTCTCCTGTTTGAAGTTAACCGGTAGCCGCATCGCAAATGTATTGGCGTAGGTACATAATCACTTACTGTCATACATCCGAGAGTAGATGTAGGGTACCGGAATCGGCTCTTAGGCTCTGACCGGTTGGCCACCCCTGCATATTGCTTTCCTACAAGTCAATGGGGTCTACTAAATCCAGATGGTGTCTCTTGAACCTCAGCTGTGTCTCTTAATGTATGTCTACTATCTAAGAATGTAACTGCTGACTACCCAAGAGCGCATATTCTATTTGTTATACATACGCCTATTCTATTGACTAATTATGATGTAATCATGTGATTGGTCACTCATGCGAAATATGGAATGGTAATTCTCATTTAATTAGTGATAAACATGATTCTGATTTCACCCAGAATCGGTTATGTTTATTAATTACATTTTTTTAATGTGTGAACCTTTTACTCATTCAACTCGAGTGCGTGGGATATGAATGCCTTGTCTGTGAACATGGTACCGATAAGGACATACATTATCAATAAAATGCTTTTACTAATTTAAAGACAACAATTCTAAAATGATCTTACAACGTCTGCCTTGCGATTAAAAACCAAAAGCAGGACTAAGAAATTAAAGGAACGGTCCCAGTTTTCACCGGGTTGGTGAAAGTGTGTAAATGGGTCGGTATGCAAATTCAAAGCTTAAATGTGAAGAAATAGGCAGCTGTGCCTAAGTAACATAAAAACTGCGTATAGATTCGAGCCTATGATGTAATTTTATTAAAGGTCTGTACTGTTTGTAAATCGCGCTCATAAAGTTATAGCAAAATGGATAGCTCAGTCTACGTAGCTTATTTCATTCGACCTACCAACACTACTATATAGGATATTAAAAATCAGATATAAAACAAGAGATTGAGAATATTATACGAGGCAGTGGTTTAATATATCAATTCTACACTGATTAACAGTCAAACATATCGTTCTCGTAGACATATCATGTATTATTAGAAGGGTATAAACGTTTCTCATCTTGTCACCTAATGACACGGAATAATAATAGGGAATAAAGTAATTGTCTAGCAGGATCCATCACTAACTGGCGATACTAACTTTATCATAGTTGAGGTAAAGATGTCTTTGATAATATACGCCACACATTATCTATACTGCATCCTCAATATAATCCAGTTTCAACTATTCGATTCCGGATACGATCCCAAAAGAAGATTGGTATCCGTTATAAACTTCTCGATTGCTGTATTTAGAGTAGGTTGATTTACGAACCAAATGACGTAAATTCAAAGTGCATTTACTTTTCTCCCACGTCTTAGTTTAGAAGCGATGGTCAAAGGAAAGGAGAGTGGTGATTTCTATCGAAACCTCTTCAAATTTAAACTGTCAAAAACTTCGAGTTTGAAAAGGGAGTTCCAATATTCCTAAAGCAATGGTATAAAGAGTATTTATTATCAGTTATATTATTATTCACATTGGTTTCAGGAGCGGATCTAGGAATTTTGAAAAAAAAGGTGAGGAGGGGGCGCAAAATTAGGGCACTGACCGCGGAGACAGGGTACGCCGTGGGGGTTGGGTTTTTTTGGGGGGGGAGGGGCGGTCCCTAAAAAAATTATCCGTCATTACCCAGACTGGTGTGTTTGAGTCCATTGTTTGAGTCATTTAGGATCACTGCAACGAGTTGGTAACGGACACATTTGGGTCTGAGAAAGGCATTTTTAGCAGTAAAAAAGGGATCCGTCTTTGGGTTTTGATTAAGCCATGTTTATTAAGATTTCATTCCGAGCTGCAGTAGCAGAAACAATTTAAATCTCGAGGTAACTGCGTATAAAATATGTAGAGTAAATTGAGTCGATCCCTAGAATGGGACTGTTCTCTTAGTTGGCCGACCCATGTTGACGAAGATAACGGACACATCGAAAGATTGGCTTATCAGGATGATTTTACAACGGTAAATGTAGGAATGGTCAAAATACTGATAATACAGGAATAAGACATGAAATTCTCAAATCGTCTGTCCAATGCATATATTTCAAACGCAATTAATATAAGTCAAGACATCATTTATTTTATTAAGAAATTCTGTATACGGAAATTCTTGCTTCAATATTTTGCTTTCTTTAATTTAGTTTATAAGCGAATTTAGAAAATTGGAGTCTATTTCCCCAGGGTATATGAGTTAAAAATATTTCAGGATCGGTCATTTGTGAATATCCAGCCAGCTGGGGACTGATCACGCCCGGAGCATACAATGTTTGCTCGTAATATACTTTATTTATCGATAGATCATAGATTTTGTAATACTTGTGATTTTTGTCGTTGGTTAGCCCCCCCCCCCCAAAAAAAAAGAAAAATTAATATTTTCGGGCAATGAAAATTTCGACGACCTTTTTTTTCTATTAACTTTTAGAGAAAAAATAGAAATAACTTATCCACACTGCCCGAACAGTATTTTCTCGTCGTTTTCTTGTCCACTGCATGCCCGAAAATATGACCGAAGCTCTCTTATGATAGGTATGCCCGAAAAAACGGTATTGTCCGAAAAAAGGTATTGCCCGAAAAACGGGCATCGGGTCGGAAACTGCAGACGAAACTAGCAGTAAAACGCGTTTGCGACCGTCAAATAATCAAAAATTTACTTAGGGAGTCATTCGCCTCTGAAAGAAAACCGGCGACGCTTTCTATAAACCTGAAGTATTTCGGGCATCTCTAGTTTTGTTTCCCTAACTGTCATCGAGCCCTAATGAAACACTAATTTTACTTTTCTTGTAATTGAATATCACGAATTTTTGCGGAGTTGACTATGGATTAAAATATTTTTTCTCGAGCAACTCTACTTTGTGCGACATTTTTCAGGCATCGATTATTATTTGTGAATGCAGATGCAACAGTCTGATTGGATCGTTGGAATTCAGAGTTGGATTTCGGTTACAAAACCATTGGATACTTTTGGAGTTGCTTACACGGACTAGAATAATATACAACGCATTTTCGGTGATTAAATTTTCAAATTTTACCTTGGTGAAGGGTGAAGCCTCCATACCGCGCGACGATTGATTGGTTGTTTGGAATTCGGTTCAGCCAGGTATAATATTGGACCAAATTGAAGTTGTTGTGCTCACAGACTGTAATAGCAGGAAAACGCATTTGCGGCAGTTACATTTCCAAAATGTTCTCCCAACGGTCCCGTCGTCTTGGACTGTAAACGATTGAGTGGAATTCGAGTCAGCCACCTTAATAATAAGCTATATTTGACAACTCTGAAGTTGCTTTTTTCACCGGCTGAAATAGCAGGAAAACGCGTTTGCGGCAGTTTTATTTTTTCAAACTTTTCTCCTAACGGTCCCGTGTTCGTGGACTGTAAACGATTGATTGGAATTCGAGTCAGCCACCTTAATTAAGCTATATTAGACGACTTTGAAGTTGCTTTGTACACCGTCTGAAATAGCAGGAAAACGTGTTTGCAGCCGTTAAATATTCCCAAATTTTATTGGGGGGGGGGGGGGGCGATGCAAGGTCACTGTTGTCTGTTCGGATTGAGACGGGGATGTAATTCAATTCGTATTACATTTATTTTTATTACAAAAAAAAAATCAGACTTATATATTAAGAAGCGATAGTTTGAAAGGAATGGACCAAATCAACGAGGCATTATTATAGCCGACTTCTTTTTAGCCTGCGTGCACTCTTCGTACTGTAGGCCTAGCTACAGTACGTGCCTCCCAGAGCAGACAAATACTAGGAAACCCTACACCAGTGATCTAAAGGCGCCCCCCCCCCCCCGCGTGAAACTCTCGGCCTCGTTCAGAAATTGCTAACAATCAGTAAAGTATTCACAGTTCCGTATATTATCCTAAAAAATCACGATTCTTTTTTGTTTGAATACTTATTTTAAAATGCTTATTAGACGCCTAGGTAACTACATAGCATGATAATTACAACAGTCTGTTAGAATGACCTTTCCGAAAATTTCCTAAAAGGGTTCGTCCCACTACCGAAAGGTAATGCCCCCACGCTTTAATGGTGTCTAGATACGGGCCCGGGTGATGTTTATCAATTTCCATAATTTTTCTGTAAACGCAAGTGCGAAAGAACGTAGACCTATAATACCATCCAAACCACAACTAAACATAATTTAGCAAGGCCGTATATCAAATTGGCTGACATGCGGTCTCACTTTGTACACTCTATCATTTAGCCTAGATCTAAACTATGACGTCATCGTAATCTCCACTTGGTCCGCCAGTTATAATTAAATCAGTCAGTGAAATCCTAATTAAATCCAAACTGTAGACAAGCCATCCGTGGGTCTACAGAGTTGATTTTAGGCTTGTTGTGTAAATAAATATAGTTCGGTGGCTACACGAGTCTTTTTTTTAAAAAAAAAAAGCTTACACATGGTGTACAATATGATTCAAAAATTAAATTGAGGGGTTATATAAAAGCACACAACAGGATAAAGGTTTGCAGGAATCGCCCAATTCTTATATATAGAGTTGTGTTGCTTAAATATATCTGGAATCGATCTCTGAAAACAAATATGATAAAAGCCAAGTTATAATGATTAATCTGGTGATCATATAAAAGTTATGCACCAATTTCCCTGGTTCGTCTATTTATTATGTATTTTCTATAAATCACTGACATTTACAGACATGATTAATAATAAAACTAATAGAATAACTGATCCAGAAAGGGCATTGTATATAGGTGCTTCAAAACAAAAAAATCCAAAGTTCACGCCTTATATTAAACATACATTATGCAAGAGCTAAATCTGGCTATTGCTGTTCATTCTTTAGGCCTAGGATGTTAATTAAATTATTAATTAGACATTAATTAACTTATCCAGACCAATAAACCCTCGATGCCATCGCTAGCGTGCGATATTAATTGAATTTGAATACATTTTGTAATGGATGTTTTAACGTCAAAATGGATAATAGAGACTTTGTTGTTTATCGTACCGACTTTAGTAATGATGATCGAGACTATGCCTAAAATTCAATCGCTAGTATCTCGGTTTAGAGTGGAGCAATTTGATTGAAATGTTCAGCACATTATCTTTTTTTGAACTGCTATAGCAAGAATTGTCTGGGTTTTTGTTATATCTAATCTCCCATAATGTCCCTTTCATAAAAGGCCAGGTTAGGCATGGGCCTAAGGGGTCCAGGACCAGGGACCCGCGGCTCATGGCAAAAAAGAGAGAGAAAAAATCAAATACCCGATGAAGGTTTCACGGTATTCGATCTAGCGGCGCGAGGACGGAGACCGGGCTATCCCCCAACCTTCTCTGTGAAGTTCCACTAAATCCGGTGATTGCACTTGTTATAACAGTTCCCCACCGTTATATGTCATTTCCACGTATTATATGCCATTCGCATGTAATTAGATATTATGTAATTATTCTTATGTTACATACCGTTTAATTATGTGTTACACATGCGTACCATTCAAAAGATTATGAAATAATGTTTTCGTCACATTAGGGGTTCCGCGATACTAATACGACCCAGGGGCCCGGTTAATATCACACTCCTCGCAGTGTTCCGTTTGATTAGAGCTAATCCCACATAACACTGCTGGAAAGAGGGGAAATTCTTGTTCTAAATTATGATTGGCCAATGGTCCCATTCACAAACAATCGCTAACTGCGTTATAAATGCATTACCCTTAAAACAGGGTGTCAAATTGGACAAAATTGGTTTACATAACGTTACTTCGTGGCTCCCGATTTTATTATTAGACGGAGAGAAATAAAAAACTACCTAGAACAAAGCGACGTTTCGACGAGGATACTCTCGTCTTTATCAAGCAAAAGAGTATCCTCGTCGAAACGTCGCTTAGTATCAAACTCAGTAATTGTGTAACCATAAAATTGTACCTTGTGTTAGTAAAGGAATGTCTAAAGGACTCACAACTCAAAATTGTCCGCTGAAACCCTGTAGCGTTTTTCATAATTAGCATAAATGCAAGATGGCCGCCAATTGGACTTTCAGGCCTCCATATCCTGGAAACAGCTCGTTTTAGAGCAATAAATGTAGTATCATTTGATACAAAAGTGATATCAACGAATAGGAAAATAAAATTATCACAACGTCAGCAAGTCATGGTGCTACGTCATGACGTCACAGTGACGCCATGACGTCACACTACGGTTATATTGACGTCAAAACACTTCTTTGATACCGAATGAGCGGTTTGACTTGAGTTCTTATGTCTTAGAGAACTCAGAATAGGCGGGTTATGATCTACTTTGTTTTTGTGACACTGACTGATTGGAATGGAATCCAATCTGGTAATTGGCTTCCAATCCAGTCTTGGTTTTATCCAGATATTTAAAACTTTCTTTTGCTAATTTTGTGAAAAGAGTCGTATTTCGCTATGGATGTACGTGCATAATTTGCGGTAATAACCTAAATAATGGTGGTGATGTTGTCAAGCTCTTAAGATTGGCTTCGAATCCAATCTGGGTTTTCCCCAGATATTTGAAACTTTTTGTTGCGTATTTTGTGAAAAAAATTGTATTTTTGATATGGATACATTCATAATTGGCAGAAAAAATTTAAATAATGGTGGGGATGCTGTTAAGGTCTGGTGATTGGCTTGCAATCCAGTCTGTTTTTTCCCAAACTAGTACTGAAATGTTAATGTTATGTTGTTATTCGCAGTCATGGACATCGTCCCTACACACCACCCAAGCTTGAAGCACTATTTCAGTTGATGTCATTTTGGAAATTATCCAGCAACCACTAGGGCCACACCATATCCGTACGAAATTATATTCGATTCCACCTACTTTTTGAAATTACTTAAAGCCCCAATACCACTCTTGTTGTAACTGAATAATATGCCCCAATCATTATTCTGGACAACAAATTGTACTATTTTACAATATTCTAATTAATTGATGATACAAATTTTATCTTAACACACCGAATTTAAAAAAATGGAAAAATTCAACTACATGGTAACAACATGGTTTGAAAAGTTTACGTAAACACTTTCAAATGTAACTTGGATTTAAACATATTTTCGAACCCTCTGGACAAGAAAAATAGGATGTAATGGATAATTTACACAACAGGTATGACACTTAGACATCTAGTAGTTACAATAAGGCTATGGTTTTTTCTGCACCTGTCAAGCCAGCAAGAGTGTTATTGTCCCTTTAAATCTAAATGTTTGGATTCAAATTGTACTGATCCTGCATCCACTGAATACAGGGCTGTTTCCATTGTTCTTGGCATTGCCCACCGCCGTTTTGACATTGTGAATGAGTCTGATATGTCTAACGCCACCAACAGTTCATTTCTAAAACTGAAATTTGGTAATAAAGGCAGTGGTGCTATCGGGGTAAGACAAATATTACACCACAGCACACACCCCTCCTTACTTCAAAACTGTTACTGTTCCTAGGATTACTTATACGTATACTAAACCCATTGCATCCAAAATATTTAATTCCAGAAACGCATTATCTAACATCAATGCATAATAATTATATGATAACCCTCTATCCTGCTCTTGCTCTACATCGTCCTTCATATACCAACCAGTTGGACATGTAGTCACTGGTGATTTGAATAGAGTCCAGAATAATAAGTTACGTGAGATTTTGTCTAAAGGACCCAAGTATCGGGAACCGCAACCATTATCATGGCATCAAAATTTCAAACTTATTATGGACGCCGTAGAGGACTACGCTAGATGTTATCTCTGATACTCTCTCAAATTGGACTTAGTCTATCAGTCGTTTACTGAAACGAAGAATTTATATGCAACGTTTGTCAATGAATAATGATGTTAGCACCGTTGAAAGTCTTAACGCCTTACATGACAAGTATGTCATTGTTCTGGCTGACAAAGCGTCCAATAACTTAGTGTTTATATAAAATAAAACCAAATACGAACAATCCAAACCATTAGACAGTCCTAAAAAGCGGTATAGGCAAAATAGTGTAATCTGGCAAAATAGTGTAATCAGCATATGGACTGTTCATCGTGTACAAAATACACGAAAAACAGTGTTAACGGGTGTCCGGAAGAGTAAGCTTACCCTGCCTGGCATGTCACAACCGTCATAGCTGCATCATTATAACTGTCTGTTCAAAGAACTTATTTCGGGAAATCTATTGACAGGGCTACGTATAAAGGATGGCATTATATCCAATCACAGATCTGTACTCTCTACATTTGGCACTCCATGTGGAGATACCTGTACAGATCTGCCGTTGTTATATTGGATACCTAAACTACATAAAACTCCGTACAAGCAACGTTTTATAGCAGATTCAATCCGTTGTTCCACAAAACCCATTTCAAAGGTATTGACATATTAATATACTAACGGCAGTGAAAGATGATATTCAAAAATACTGTGACAAAATATACTCTCCTAGTGGTTTTAACCAAATGTGTATATTAAACAATTCGAAAGAATTACTTGATGGTTTTCAATCTAGATCACTTGCTTCAGTCTCATCTATACAAACGTTTGACTTTTCTACTATGTACACTAAAATTCCCCATAGTAAATTGAACGCTTGGTTAAGAGACATTATTTACTGTGTCTTTTCATCTAAATCGGGAAATGTTACATATCAATATTTAGTTGTTAATTACAATTCCACATATTTTGTTAAGAACCATTGTGATTCCAAAAATAAATTCACCTTTGTTATATTTGAAGGGGGAATTTATCCGCGAGGGGTAGGTATTCCCATGGGTAGGTACCAACTGTGCATCTTTGCTTGCTGATTCCTGTCTCTATTCCTACGAAGCCAGTTACATACAGGCACTCGTAAAATCAAATAAACGATTAGTCAGAAAATTTTAATTTCGGTTATCGATATATCGATCATGTTCTATCACTGAATTAACTCCCTGATAATGTCTCTCTACTACATCGTTAACATTGTTCATCATGTGCAGTTTGCATACCGATAGTCCATTGTCCAATCACGCTATTTTACCGAGATTTCTCCTAATAGTTTGAATGCAGCTATGGCGGGTGTGGCGCAAGGCAGGTGCATGTGCATGTACAGTGCAGACATATTTTCACTTACCAGATTGGATTCCAGTCCAGTCAGTCACAAAAACAAACTAGTTCTCAGCGTGCTTATTCTAAGTTATACAAGACACCAGAACTCACGTAATATCCGCTCATTCGGTACCAACGCAGTTAGTACGGTCGTCAAACCCAATATTTCGAGTGAACCTGGAAATTGTCTACAATTTTTTTTTTAAGGATTGATTTTAGTATCCCGTGGGTGAACTTAGGCCGTCCTTTAGCGTTTTGAGAAATTCAAGATGGCGGCCGTTTCAAATAATCCCCCATAGAATTTATTATAGTACGATAATTACCCCACAACCTAATGAATGATTTCAGTGTATTCATTGGCCCCCAAAACATACGGTTAGCCACCAAAATTATCATCCTAGTCAAAATAGTATGGGGGGTATAGGCGATTATTTGAAATGACGACCGTCTTGGACGCCATCTTGAAATTCTCAAAACACTCAAGGGTGGCCGAGGTTCAACCGGCATTTTCCTACAGAAGACACCACAGGCTACTAAAATCATTCATAAACAAAATTGTATACAATTTCAAGGTTTAGCCAAAGTTCTTGTCGGACTTTTACGTGTTTTAACGTCAAAAAACGTCAATGTGACGTCATTACGTCACAATGCCGTCATGACGGGACACCATGACCTGCTGGCGTCGTGATCACCCTTGTTTCCGATTTGTTTGTATCACTTTTGTATCTAATAATATACATTTATATTCTCTAAAATGAGCCGTTTCCAAGATATGGAGGCCAAAAAGTCCAATTGGCGACCATCTTGGATTTATGCTAATTATGAAAAACGCTACAGGGTTTCAGCGGACAATTTTGAGTTGGGAGTCCTTCAGACATCCCTTTACTAGATTTCAGTGAAAGAAATTCTTTTGCAATTTGTTCTGGGTACTTGACAAACAGATATTATATCTCTCCGTCTATATGCCCAGTTAACCAGCGCATAGCAGAATACTGAAGTAAAACTAATTGTGTGACAAATGAGGCGAACAGACTTTCACCGTTTTTAATACCGGTACCTTAAATATCTGTCCAAAGTTTGGGGAAAACCCCAGATTAATCAAAGGACTGTCATGTTGCTGTATGCAAGTGATAGATTTGATTGAACGAGAAGAATAGACACACTTCCTCAAACGTTTGAGTATCAGAAGCCAATCCAGCAATGGTCAGAGGGGGATTTATCGGGCCATTGCTTCAGGAATATGGGTTAATATAGGCTTTGCCTTTAATTCATTAAAATATTTTCGGGAAGTAGTATTTTTAACTATACAGGTTTGTTGATAATTGGTTGACTACCAGACAAGTTTATTCCCAAGACAGCTATAACATTCCATGACATTATACTATCTAGGGAATAAACATATTTCATATTCAGACAATTATTAGTCAAAACAATAAACTGTTGCATTCCACACGCTTAACTTTTGTTCCGTGATTGAAAGGGTCGCACGCCTATCTTTAGATCTATTTATTAATGACAAAGTTTGCATGTTTGTTTCTTTGTCTGCTTGTTCGCTGTAGGAAACCGAAAGTTAAAAAATAACTTCTTAATAACCAAATTTTACAATAAATGTCGCGGCCCCAATTATTTTGATGATAAAATTGACAATTAATGTATTAGTAATTTATGATGAATTTTGCAATGCTTAATTACTTACAATTTAATTTGTATTTGATTCAAAATTGACAATTTAATGATCACTGCCTTAATGTGGGTCTTTTAAGAAATTGAGGAATTTATACACAGAAATTATGCGTTTTCATTGGTTGTTTAAGGTAAACAGCTAAGAATGCGACAAATTGATAAACTGAATCCGGTAAAATATGTAATACGTAATACAATTAATTATATTGGCATGTTCTAACTGCTCACTGTGCCTGTCTACGGTCCACGCTTGAGTTTGATCCCTTGCCAAAGTTGTTCCTTGATTAATATTCGTTGGTCCAATATGTTGCTGGTTCCAGTCTATATTTGTTCGATGCTGTTTGATCAAGACTAATTAAGACAGCGATGACGACATATTTAATGATGACCCCGAACATGATTTAGATGTTTTGTATGTATGTCACAGTCGGGTGCAATGGGCAAAAAACTGTGATAACACGAAGACAAATTTAAACTCTTATCACTTCAATCAACCTTTATCACGTATGTAGTCCTGGACTGACAAGACCATAATATATTGCTATTGTGTGTGTTTTGTTTGTCACACAATAAAAATTTATATATTATTCACATGTTAATTATTGGTATTGGGAAGTGGAAAGAAGAAAACACACAAGAGATATCCCTTGTGATTTCCAATTGCCTTCTGAATCATGGCGACGGACGAGCATTTGTATGTATTAAAATAAATTCTATTCGGATCAGTACCGATCCTTGTTTTGGGTACAGACGGGTAAGAACTCAAATCTCCTAGGACAGGCGCAGTACATATTAAGAATAGAACATATTTAATTAACATTGTTATGTCATCAAAGTGAGTTAGAAAGATCACACTCGGTTCATTGGAACAGTGGTTCCAGTTCCCAACCCATTTCCACTCGCGGACCCCTTGGGAGGAGACTGGTTCTGAGTTTGTCTAAGATGAATCTTTAATTATGTTGATTTCTTCTTGAACTGGGGTAAGTGGTTCTGGAATTGAGGTTATTGTTTCTGGAACTGCGTAACTGGAACAGGAACTCGAGTAACAGCCAGGAGCTAATACATTTGCGACTGATATGAGAGCTGGGATTCTCTTTTCGACTGCATCTGAAGCAGAAAGGGGTTTGGCCTTTCATTGAGATTCTCACAGGAGACATCGCTATAATCAGCATTTGGGATGACAAGACGTGGTACGTCTTTGCCTTCGTGAATGACCATCTTCACCTCCCTAATTCTATTGTGCACGTTTGACCCTTCTGTGTATATTCCCTACCAGTCCCGCACTTCTCGGATGGTTTAAAGTACTTCCTCAATGTATTCCGCGGAGTATCTCGTAGATTGTATATAGTGTGTTATCTCCCGTGGTAAGTTTATATGATGCCGTTCTCGGTGTGATCTTCTGCATCAGTTGAGAATGTAAATGTTTTTCTCTGTAGTACATTTCTACTATAGTGACCTTGTCCCTCAGTTAGACTTGATAAACATGCCATTAACATTCGGTTAGTGCAACTAATAATGAATGAATGAAATGGGGTTTAACGTCCTACGCTTAAGCACCGTACCTGGGCTAATTGAAGACGGGTGCAACTAATAATGATGAACACATAGCGTCTATTGAGCTGTTCTTCGGGCACTTTGAACTGTTGATGAGACGGGATACTGGATATTGGGTGGACTGGATTAGATGCTAACAGGTAGAACAATCCAATGTTTATCATACGAAAATAACTTTGAAATTGTAGTATTTATTCTGAAAACCCACGTGTTACTAAATTAACAAACAATAATGTCAAGGCCGTGTTAATATATATTTTTTTTCTTCTTTAAATATAATTGAGAAATATCATTGATTTTTAAATATACTTCCATTTACGGTTCCCCGAGTTGGTTGAAAGTTCAAGGATGCAGACGTTAATCTAATGACATTTTCTTCACGCACTATTTTGGCTATAGAAATTACAATGATTATATTGACTCTTAAACTCCCCCATTCTGTTGTATAATAGTTCATCAAGAACACAAACTTACATATAGAATGATATACAATGTATACACATCCACCCAAAACAATAGAACCCATTCCTGGACTTAAACTTCAGTCTGAGTGCAAACATTCACCAAAGTTGTAGGCAAGCACGCATAGGATGCGCAAAAATTGTCAATTACTCGAACACACTATTTTAGGGGGATTTCAATTAAGATATCTGCGTGTGTGGACATGCGATAACGTAAAAATGAGGCCGTATACAAAAATCAAGCTACTTTAACCAACTCGTGAAGTCATTCCAGCTCATTTTGGTGGTGTATCGTGGGCTCCTGGCTGAACTGAAGAGCCATCATCCATCCTCAAACTGAAGAAGAGGAAACTTGACATTGAAAATGACCGATAAGGTTAACGACACCGATAATAACTCAACAACAACCAAAGAATATTTTCCGTATACATTCCTAGCACAAAAGGTTAAATTTTTGCACAACCAATAGGTTTTCCCAAAGGAACCGGCTATTAAACCTTCAACAATTAGAAATGTGTATTACTAAATATCTTGAAATGTGTACAAGATTTATTTGTCTATTAGTTAACAATTAACCGAGGTAGAGAGGTCGTATCTGTATTCTGTTATAGAAAGATAGAACCGTGACTGAGAATCTTACATTTTTTGTGATATTGAAAAACAACTTTAACTTGTAAAATTAAATGGATCGAGTGCTCAAAAAATCTAGAATGTTTATCGAAAGACGACAAATACACTTCCACGCATTAAATAAGGTGGATGTTACTCGATAATAAGGCCTTCATATTAATTAACTGGCTGCTATTGTTAACCTTAATATCGCAAATGTCAGTGGAGTGAGCATAATTTCCTCGGCGTACAAAAATCTTGTTCAACAAGTTTGTCCGTTCCTCTATCAGTCGATTTCTGAATGCAAAGAATAAATTTGTCGACGTAAAGCCAATATTTGCTGAAGTCTGTAGTGCCTGACTCGATGTCGTCATGTATGGAATGAAAAGTAAAAAGTAAATATAATACAAGTGCCATCATCGACTGAGTTTAGCCAATCTTAAGCAACTCACTATACCAATGTAAAAATATCAATACACTCTATAGTATATACCATCATCAACTATTATAGTGTAAACATATCTTTCTCTACAGTTAATATAGAATTCTGCTAATTAGTTTTTACCATTTTTACAGAACAACTAGACATCGTGATATTTTTATATACGTGATTAAATAGGTCTACAGACGTTTCTTTATTTTTTTAATGACTTTAATTCATAATTGGTTTACTTATCTTCTATTACGATCTTATATTTTCAAATTTAGAATGGTGATATGGAAAGACAGTCTGTCTTATAAAACTCTGTGTTTTATAGCTTAACGTACAAGACATTCTCCTATGTTAAATACGACACACAGAAATCGAAATTAAGACTTTTTAAAAATATATAAAAACAAGGAGATAGAAATGAAAATAAAATGTTCTGTAAAGGACATGTTGCCCGGACAGCGGCCTTTCCGCCTACTCTTTATCGAAATCAAACATTATTCGAACGCAGGCCCCCAATCTGGTAACACCGACAAAAGTAAACGGTCGGACGTACTCTATTAATTATAATACCTATTTTGGTTTTAAGTTCTCATTTCAACAACCGTAACAAATGGCGACGGGGTTACGTGCACGCCAATCCGACAGTACGTTCCGTAACAGCCATAATGGTCAGACTTAAAACCCTTACTGGAAGGGTCGTGGAATTCCACACTGGCGGAGATAAACTATCTTGGTTGGCTCAAGTGATGATATATAAGTGGATGATGCACCACGTAGTGGTTTCCTTTGCGATTCAACTTTTCTGTGTGGGAGCGCATGGTTGGTATTTCGTGTTGTATTTCAGACACCATGCTGCTTTGGAACAAGATTGGGTAATATTTATTATAATAACCGATGTATATGCCGGGGCCGTAGCCACGGGGGTCATAATATTTCGCCAACAATAATGATTTCTTAGGAGCGTTCTAATCCGGCCACATCCTCAGCCCCTCTAAACAATTCCGTAGCCCCACTAAATTTTATGAGCTGGCTACGGGCCCGGAAAATGCTATGGTTTATTCGTAGTCAAACACGAGAGTATCTATGAAGCCAGAAACTTCGTTACTTATTCAGAAAACGGATCCTCCAGCAGAATCTTTAAGCACCCGTACATAGATAGAAACATGAACAATTCTAAAAACGTTTATGTGCCAATATTTATTTACACTACAACGTAGATCTAATTGTAGGCCATCATGTCTTCATTCCATTTATTTTCATTTGAGACGGATGTGTAATGTTACCTTTATGAAATCCAAATAGTGAATCAGAATTAAGAAACTCAATGCCAGGGATTCAGATTTTGTCATGGAGTAATGTAGAAATCAGGCTCAATATTAATGACAACATGATCGAGGGTTGAGCTTGAAGTCGTTGCAAATAAAGCCATTCTGGGTTGTATACGTTTCTTCTGTTTTCTATTTTATTCATAACAATATTTTATTGTCTGCCGATTGTTCCCAACCGAACGGTCTAACCGACAAATAACATCCCAGTCTGACTCCAGTTTTCAGACGACCCCTGTCACCCATATTAAATTTTGGAGAATAAAACTGTTTAATTTTTAAACTATAATTTATTCAATAAGAATAGGATTGGGGAACAGGCTAGGCCTATAACACCCCTCTCCCTTCAACAAAACAAGTGAAATAAGTTAGTCTTCGTCTGGAAATAGAGACCGGTGTCTCAAGCTGTATTATACGGTAACTGGTAGGTGAAATTTGCCTTTCGTTATCAATTACAGCATGTGGGTTATGTACTGTTTAGACCTCTAAAGGTACGGCAGTTGATTATCGGTCACGCAACGAAAAAATTGACCCGAAATCTTAAAAAGGGTTACCAGTTTTGACGTTCACATCCTAACGACTCATGAGCTGAAATTTTGAGATATTTGAGTTATAGTAAATACACCATTCCTCAATATTTAGGCGGTTCCTTTCCAATAAAATTATTGAAATGAAATTATTCCAAATGATAGTACCGAAATGACCTACTTTGTACCGAGCGGGCGTTACCCCCCCCCCCTCGCTCTCTCTGTCTGTCTCTCTCTCTCTAGCCCTCTCTCTTTTGTACCGAGCGGGCGTTACCCCCCCCCCTCTTCCTCTCTTTCTCTCTGCCTGTCTGTCTCTCCCCCATTCTCTCTCTCTAGCTCTCTCGCCTTCTCTCTTTAATATAACATGACAAAATGAATTGATTTGCATGTCAAATATTATTTTTAAACAGTCTGGTTGCACCACAATTTTTTTCTACATTTTCTAGTATTAGACAAAATATTTCTACTTAAATGTCAGTATGACAAAGTGTCAATTAATATGAGTAAAATGACATGTAATCTATGCTGCTGGATGTAGAAACAACGTTATTCATTGAGTTATGTACAAAGCTAACTTTTAATTGACATTTATAAATAAAACAGATCATTTTGATAACAAAGGTAAATTTTTATGTCTTTATATTTTCTTCATTGTGAATATTAATCGCATAATCTTAAGACAATATTGTTTAGACCGGTATAGCTTTAGGCTTTATTTACTTGGGATACTTGAACTACAATAACTAGATATGTAATCAATGAAGGCAAATATACATTAAGATGGACATACGATATTATAATGAAATAAATTTAAGACCGGTTCCAACTGAGATTAATGGGACACGTGTCATGATTAAATGAAGAAGAATTTACTAGTTTAGTGCAGAATAAATCACTGGATTTATTAGACTTCATTAAAACGTATTAATTAAAGAAATTATAGAAACTACACTTTTTTTTAGGTAACTGTGTGTATGATTTAGTTATTCGTTGGTCATGATTACAATGTTTAACGGCGGCATACGCCATTTTATAATTCGTCTACATCCCATTATTAAAACATATTATTATCTAACTAAAGAAAAAGAAACGACACTTCTTTTAGGTAACTGTGGGTATGATTAGGATATTTATTGGTCATGATGAACGAGGGCATACGCTTGTTTATAATTCATCTAATTATCTCGTTTGCATTAGAGGGCCAATTTATACCCTTTTATACTCTAAAAAAGGAGACAAGAACCCCCCCCCCCCCCGGAAAGAAGATTGGGGACGTAACAAGAACACTTAACTTGATGACTTATTTTACGGCTAACACTAATTTGACCCGTCCTAATAACGTCGCATGTAACAATGTTGACTGATTGACAGAGAACTAAACTCTCAAATTGCACTGCAGAGTGCAGACTGCAGAAAATATCAAGTACGTATATGTCTTAGCATTTTTGGACATGCTTTTGAAAACCTTAAACCTTGAAAACATTACAGATGTATATGCAATAACCGTCCATATACACCACTACTTTTTAAAATATAGATGATCTATCTATCTTGATACATGTATTTCAAAAATGGCCTCTCATAAAACAATAAAAACATCACACACACAGACACAGATTATACAGATTAATTTGATAACAAAGGTAAAAACTTTATGTCTTGATGTTTTTAGACAATTCGATGATAAACTAATTTTGATCACTTTCGCTTTCAAAATGCCTAACAAGAAACATGTATACTGATATATGAATGCTGTAATGAGTGTATCAAAACGTGCATATCCTGCTGAGCAATTCACGGTGGCATGTTCTGTTAAAGAAACATTATGTAAGATTTAGATAAAAGAGCTAGCCATTTGTTACAGTCTGACAAGGACAGCTGCCTAGTCGTTCGGATTGGACAAAAAAACGAGGTCCCGTGTACACATTGGAGTGCACGGAAAAGAACCCTTAGCAGTTGGAATTCGATATAAGAGTAGGCCTTAGCGCCGCTGCTCTGGGAAAATTTCCCTTATAGCACACTGTATTGTGTATGCCCGTCTCCCATTAGCCCAGGTTAGGTGCATAATAGTAGGACGTTAAACCCCATTTCATTCATGCATTCATTCAGTATTGCTTTAAATCAGGTTCAGATGTCAAGACTAATTTTAGCTTCATACAATACTTTTTATTCAACTATAAACATATTATGTACAAACGTAAAGACTCCATCACTAACTTGAGTTTAGGGAGCCATGCCCTAGCTTGTTCATTGTGCCAACTCTCAGACGTTCTCTCTCGTTCCGTGGCCTCAGCCCCAGTGTCCTGCCCGAACCTGTCTGGATATATCGTTTCCATTCTGAGTTTATAAACCTTTCCACAGACAAAGGATCGTATTAGGCACCTGGCTAATGTCTCATATCGTATCAGGTTTAACATTCAGTACAATTTATCAGACAAAGAAGCATCATCAACAAGTTAAAGTTACATAATGACATAAGGAATGCTACCAAGATCTCCAGGGATCGGACAGGTTGATTTGATATTAAAATTACTTTCACATGTCAAGATGACAGGGAGCATAACATCAGTCATTTTGTAACACATTCTTGCTATAATAGTTCGAAAGTAGAGAATGTAAAATGAATAATTTGAAAATGTCACTCAATAGAGAATTTTCTGTCGAAGGTTTTTTCTGTCGGGGACTTTATCTTGCTTATAAACCGCCTATGTATACACATACGTAAAATGAGAATATCCCAGAATCCCAGTAAGAAAAACTTTATACCATGTTTCTTATGGGAAAAAACACTTTGGAAGAATAACCCGTTACACGTTTTAAGAAAGGCTTTCAGAAGAATAACCATAAAGTGCCCTGTGTATATCCAAACTCGTCCCCGACTTTCATTCAGACCGCGAATTATTCCGAGAATAGAATATACCCTAACGATTAAAGATGTTTACCGTTACAGGTTTATAATTCTACATAACATATTATGTTATATTTGTTAACAATCAGATGATAAAGTATATCCTTGTCTTAATTAAACACACAGCCACCCATGGAGATAAAAGGGTCTGTATTTTGTATAATCATCAATACGTTTATGATAATATGACACATGGAATGATGTAACCTCTGATACTGTATTAAGAAAGAATCATGGTGTGGGTTAACTGGGTTTGATATATCAGAAATTATAATTCAATATATATCCTTGACTTTTCCATACTGTAATGGTGCGGTAAATTGTGCTTTCCAGATTACATTTAAAAGATGTGTTTTCAATGGGGAGTTGTTTAAACTTTAAACTTCGGTCCTGTTTTCATTTTTGGATATGCATTCAAATAAATTCTTAAATAATTTCGTAACAACGGATTTGTCTTCTGTACTTTTACAGACTACCAGTCTGACGAAAGAGGAACAAACGACAATAGGCAGTAACGAAGTCAACTGTTAGTTACATCGTTAGTCATTAGAAGACGGGAAATGATCACCAGTATTATAAAATACGTGGTAGTTAACAGTTAATCGAAATCACTCATTCGTCATTGGTAGCCCACAAGATGATTTTATTTCTTGCCATCACTGTATTTTGTCTGTGCTGCTGTCTCTTATTGTGGTGCCACGTCCATGTTTCTTTTCCTGAAGGAATCTATGCAAGTCATGCAACACCTGTACATGACTTGGAATTGGATAGCCTGGCCTAAATTCGAGTGTTTCTCGATGTTCTCTTAAAAAGACCCAAGCAGCAAACAAATTGTTGAAATTGGAAAATGAACTTATGCCATGTGTTCGTCCAATAGTGTCCTAGTACATGTTGAGCGGACGTTCAACCCCAATGATCTCTCTCTATTTGATTTAATAAACTAATGTCAAAAAGCTGGGACGGAAATTGGCCTCGTAAATATGTCAAATAGCTCTAAACATTTTCCTATATTAAATCGCAATATTACGATTAGGATCATGGTGGTTATCGTTTTTCTCTATATAATGATTTATGTCGGGCAAAAATACGGGAAGTGCAACAACGGTTAAATGACCTCGATACCTTCTTAGAACCATTTTAACCTTTCTCAATAATAATTTTCCTATGAAAATCCAAAAGTGAAATGTGTTTTGATTCATCATGCATAAAGCAATACTATCACAAATTAATTTATCAATATGATACATATTTTTGGTTTGGATTCTATTAAAAAATTTTTTTAAAAACTCAATGATTTTTGCTTCGACCTACATCCAATTTATTAGTTAGAATACCCCTGGGGATAGCCAAAAAGAGAATTTCATATGAAGTATATATTTATGAACACCAACTGACCTTATGATTCAGTAAACCTGGGGTAGGATCTAATGCAAGTTATGTGAATTACATATGTACATGTATATTTGGTTACTGATTGATAGTGGCTCTGTGATTCAGACATCGGATCACTAACCAGGGACACCCGATTAGAAGCTTCCTCCGGATTTGTGCGTGATTTAAGCCGCCTAGTCGTTCGGGTGGGGCGAAAAGCGAGGATGTTACATAATCCTTGTTATAGACTACTTTTGTTTTTTATAACTTTGTTATTGTGGTGTTCAGTGTTAGCGGACACGAGATTATTGTCTCAGGATTAGTCTCTGCTTCGACGATAAAATGTATATTTTTTGTGATTGGTTGCACCCAGAGTGTGTCCCTATGTCCATATACCCCACCGTGTGTATGTAGTAATAGGGCATTTACTCAGAAGACAAGTCGTGATAGTGTTGTCAAAAACTTCAATTTCTCATAACTTCGTTCAGAATAGAGTAATTGTCCTGAAATTTTCAATATATTTATTTATCATCAACTATTATTATTATTTATTATTATTATTATTTATAAGTGTTTATATAGCGCCATTTCCACAAAAAGTGCTCAATGACGCTTTACAATAAAGACAATATAATATTTTTAAAAATGACAAAACAAATATAAGATTAAAACATAAAAAAGTAATCATATACATAAAAATTGAGTAAAAGGAAGTAATGCATAAAACATAGACAAAACAAATATACTGAATAAGATTAGAAATAAATTTTGAGTAAAAAGGAAGAAATGCTTAAAATATAAATATAATTATCACAGCGTTGATTAATTAAAAGCCCTATTAAACAAGTGAGTTTTTAGAGAAATCTTAAATGATGACAGAGAAGTACAAGACCTAATGGAATAAGGAAGCTTATTCCATAGCTTGGGGGCAGCAACCTCAAAAGCCTTCTCGCCGAAACTGACGAGATTTGTTTTTTTCTCTATAAGCAGAAGATTGTCACCGGAAGATCGTAATTGTCGACGAGGTTCATAAAAACATAAAAGATTACTAAGATAAATAGGTGCCATGTTATTTATACATTTAAAAACTAATAATAAAATCTTATATTCGATTCTAAAAATGATAGGAAGCCAATGTAGTTTATATAGAATAGGTGTAATATGATCCCTATATACTGTTCCAGAAATAAGGCGAGCAGCTGAGTTTTGTAATTTTTGCAGTTTATCAAGATGTTTGAGGGGTACACCGTACAGTACAGAATTAAATGAATCAATACGCGAAGTAACTAATGAATTTATTAGTGTTTTTGTGGCATCAACTGACAGATATTTACGTATTTTAGCTATGTTTCTTAAATTAAAATAACCTATTTTGCATATATTGTTTATGTGATTTTCCAAAGAAAAATTTGAGTTAAAAATTACACCAATATTTCGGGCTGATTGAGAAGGGACAATACCGCTATCTCCTGCTAGTATTGACAGATCGAAGTTCAACTTTTTTCTGTTTAAAGACGACCCAATAACCAAATATTCAGTCTTATCTGCATTAAGTTTCAGAAAATTGTTGTTCATCCAGATTTTAATGTCTGCAATACAAGTTTCAATATTCAGTTTGGAAATGTCGAAGTCACGTTTGGTAGGTTTAAACGAAATGTACAACTGTGTATCGTCCGCATATAGATGAAATAATAATCCATGCCGTCTTACTATGAGGCCAAGTGGTTTAGTGTATAAACTAAACAAGATCGGTCCGAGGACGGAACCTTGTGGTACACCAGAAGCCAGAACAGAAGGGCTGGAAGATATTCCGTTCACTATAACACTTTGTGAGCGATTGGTAACATAAGAGCGTAACAGACTTAGAGCGTTATTAGTTAACTATTCTAGCAATAACGATTAGCTCTTTATCCAAATCGTACACAATGCATGGTTTCTAATATATAATCTGAAGGTCTATATTATAAAATAAAACCTAGTGGTTTTAACCCCCAGGATGCAAAACAAACCCGGAAATTTGATTCTTTAACATGTATATCTTAGAATTTGTCATCAGGTGTGCTCGTTTTGATTACCAGGCGTTGTTATAAAGCATAAGTAATGTTCGCGTCATTACGGTCGAGACAGGTCTATACTAACAATTTAATGTTAACTTCCAGACTAAGGTCTAGGACGTGATTAATTACACGGATATACCCAATACCAATCCATAAACTCAATCTATCCATTCATTCAACATTTACCTTCACTAATCATGCAAATTCGATATAGTTTACAGGCCCCCTTGGGCTTTTTAGAGACTCGAAATACGCCCACCTTTTGAATAAAACAAAATACGCAACATCCAAGGAGCACCGAAAAGTAAAAAAAAAAAGTCGAAATCTGCTCTTATCTCATATAGATCCGATCAACCAAATATGAATAAACAACACAACACCTTAGCAATTATTCATTTCAAAGATACGGACGATGATTTAAAACAAATCATGTAAACTTGCACCTCCAGATTGACTGAGATCTGATCAAGCAGATCCCTAGAAGTCCAGAAGCACCTTAATTTCTGCATGCGGTTGTATAAGCTCTTAGGTACCGAAACAAATCATCTAATCCAAAAGATGTAAGCTTTATAGAGATCTAACATTGTAATGGCATGTATACATGTCATTACAGAGGATATTTAAAAAATATATCCTTATAACAATTCTTATTTCAACTCACGAGACCAATTGTATACATGTTTTCTAAAAAATAGTGACTAGAACCGCACAAATAAATGTTTAGTAAGTCGGATCCTGGTAAATCTTTCTTAAAATAAGATTAAAGGAGCTAAATCGCTGATATATTGGACCTAGAAATTGGCATAAATGGGTCGCAACACATATGATAATGTAATATGAATCTATATAAACCGTTTTACATTTAATCGTTTCCGTTTTACTGTGAATTATCATCAGTTGTGTTCGGCGAAATACGCCAAAAGTCTTAACCGAAAGTCAGTTTCTAGGGTCTGGTTATTCCAGTCAACACCGATGGAATTCAATTGCGCATCCTCTCCAATTACGAATATGGCATCACCGTTTGACATGACTTGTGGAATATTTAACATGTCTAGCCTCATTCTTTGAGCACCTTGTTACAAATAGCGCTGAAACACATTATGGTACACGATTCATGTACCAATGGTAAAATGTTTATTTTGTCCTAAATATTGAATATCAGAAGCCCATCTTTTCCAGGTAAGATCACAACACCAATGCTGATTTAAATTGCAAAAATAAATATTGTTTTCAATGTCGAAGATTTTGGATGATATTGAGTTACGGACTTAGCTACATTAAATAGGTGTTTTTAAAAGTACAAGAATCTAAAGCATTTATTTATTATTTATTTATTTATTCTTTAAAGTTGGGTTCCCAGCAAAGTATTTATCGGGTGGTTATTTCCAATAAAAGTATGTCAAATTTGATATATATGGAAAGTATAGAAACCCAATCTTACTAGAAAAATACTGGATTACGCGAAAAACGCCCATGGGGCAAGCACTGGGCAATATTGTCAGGGAATCACTAACAAGCAACCCAACAGGTTCTGCTGGCTTATTGTCTGCTAGCTAAGGTCAGGGAGCAGTTGTTATATCTTGCTCAAATGGTTAGGCGGTTTGGGGGACATTGAGTGTTGTCAACGTACAAAAGACTCTGCGATTAAAAGGTCTAAAAAGAAATAGACAGAAATAACTAAGAATTTAATTAAGCCTCAGTAAGTATGGTAAATGTACAGTAAGTATAAAGGATACAGTCTGAAAAATGGACCCTCCCACAATGAAGTTAAGTTTGCAGACAGCTTACTTATAGCTATGGGTATCCACGAAGAAATTGAAGCAAATTTTTGATAGATTGGTTAATTTGAATATGTTTTTAGTCCACATATATCGTCAATTCACAAAGTTTGTACCCGGGAAGGCATCTTTAAGTAAAGGTTACAACATGACAATAAATTAATGTATTATAATTAATGCGAATTGCACGACTTAGAAAGTGACAACAATAAATACAGATATATATATATATATATGAAAATAAGAACTGTGCTACATTGTATAATTGAAATTTGTAAAGGGACAAGTATAGAGAAATATGATAATTATGATGTCATGAAGAGACCTTTACTTAGGATAGCCCACAAAGCCTGACGTATAACGTCCGTTGCTTGTTTCCAATGGGGTCCAAAGTTGCCAAGGTCGCGTCAGGTCATCATTGGGAGGCAAATTTTTTAAAAAAAACATGCATTATATCACATTATATCACAAACAATAAAAAATATTTATGTCTACATGTTATACATCAACCAATTTTATTAGTAGTAGATCATAAAGCATGTAGGACTATCACAGATTAATTTTGTGTTAACAATAAATACTTTTTTGCTGCAGCTTTAAAGCTGTATATTGATTCTAAAGACTTAATACCATTCGGTAAATCGTTCCAGATACTTATAAATGGCTGTGTAATAAAATGATGTGAACTGATCTCTACCCGCGCATTTTTGAACTACAAAATTGAATAAACTAGATCTTGTGCCATATTGATGAGCATCTTTAACACATTTAAATTTTAATTTAAGGTATGATGGACAATTATTATGAAAAATCTTATGCACGTGATTGAGTTTTAACTGTTTAACTCGGTTTTCAACATTTAGTATATTCAAATCTGAATATGAAACATGATCTCTACGGCCTAGCCCATTCACAAATCTAAGAACCTTATTTTGAACAACTTGTAATTTATTTTTAAGTAATTGATTCACACATCTTGAATTTGCTTTCTTAATAATGCTGTTAACAGTATCCTCGCCAGACAACGTAGACCCAAATATTTAAGGTTATCTGTTGCTTTTACGATATGGTTATTGCAGGTTATTGTAAACTCTGTAATACTTCTTAGTTTACGTTTAGGCCCAAAGAGAATACATTCGGTTTGTGAAATGACTTCGGGATTTTGGTTGGAAAATAATATTGTACTGTCATCAGCGTATAAAATAAGTTTACATTTTGTTGGGATGCTGATAACCATATCGTTTACATAGCAAAGAAATAATAGCGGTCCCAGAATACTTCCCTGGGCAACGCCACATGTTATGGAAGCAGGTTCAGATAACGTATCACCAATATTGACTACCTGTTTTCTAGAGGACAGATATGAACAAAACCAATCAGTGCACTGAACGCCCATCAGTTTTAGTTTCTCGCATAAGACACTAGGATCGACAGTGTCAAATGCCTTCTGGAGGTCAAGCATTATCATCCCTGTGAAAAGACCTTTTGTATATATTTTGATCTTTTAGGTGGTCCAAAAGTTGAATCAGACATGAGTCAGTCGAGTATTGTCCACGAAAACCTGACTGATACTCATAGAGAAGGTTGTTTGAGGTGAGAGCAAATATATACTATACTGTACACAGCTACACTGTAAAAAATATCCATTTTTTATGTGGCATAATTCCGTAGTTTAACACCTTTTTTCTGTTAAGTGATGTTTTTTGGGGGAAATTGTGTTAAGAGTGTGAGTTTTTTCTTCAAATTACGTGTTTTATATATTTCTGTGGAATATTCAGTATTAAAAAGGAAATTTCTGTGAAATTTAGGGATAAAATGTTTTATTCCCTTCTATAACGAACTTTATTCTGTTACTTTACGGTATAAACTGTGGAATGACCAGAAAGTTCCGTAAAAATTGGGGGTAAAATGTTTTTTTCCAGTCTATAATGGACTTAATTCTGTTATTTTACGGGATAAACGGTCTAATGACCAGGAATTTACGGATTATTTCTGTTTGCAAATGCAACGATAAGTAATCGTATACATATTTAATCATTTCTAAAACTATCATTTTATAGTATTCAATTTAATTTATTAACAATAATATGAAGAATCATATTTTGTAAAGTTTGGTATATTAGTTGTCATGTATATTGAAGCATAGAACTAGAATACTAGTCAGAATAGCGCAGTGACGCAGGAACCAGCCTGACGTCATTTAGAGCAGGTTATCCAGTCTACACATTACCTTGTCTGGGACATGCTTGGACAGAGGTTACGTCAACGTCAACAACGTCTTGCCAATGTCCAAGAACTTGGTTCTGCGTTGCAACAGGAATGGGACAATCTGGACCAAAGTGACCCTAGACGTCTCATTAGGAGTATGCCACGTCGGATCAATGCTTGTTTTGCAAACAGAGGAGGATTTACCCGTTACTGACTTTGTTATGATGCTGTGGTAACTTTGCTGATTGACCCCGGGTATCATTTTACCCTTATAATGGCCAGTCTTGTTTTTTGAGTATGGTGTCTTGTCGTTATGTTTGTCTTTTATGTAAATCATATGTGGTGCAGTCCCCCTGCACTTACCATTAGTCTAACGATCATTTGAAATAAATCGATGAATGTGAACTTCATTTCATTTTGTCATTTGTTTCTTCGTCATTTTTATTGAGTGACTTTAATAACACTTAAAAATCAAATATCCCCTACTTTTTTTTAATAGTATATTAGCGGAAAGAAGTTACGTATAAAGATTGTCAGGGATGGCACTTCGGGGACGTTAAATAAGGCTATTTCACGCAAGCGTATAAAGTCAATGGTTAATTCAATGTTTTGTTTATCACTTCCATTTTTTTTTCTGTATTTTAAAATGGAATTTATGTTAATTGAAGGAATTTCTGTAAATTACAGAAAAAATAAAATACGGAGAAAATTTCCTGGTAATTTTTGTTTCCGGAACTTTTTCCGTTTTTTACGGATATTTGTGTTACAGTGTAGTATTTTTTTTCCGAAAACGGGTTACGAAGAAAATACGTTCATGCTAGAAACATGCACATGGAAAGAAGCCAAACCATGTACTAAAATATGAAAATGAAATGGTAGCTATCAATATCATCGAAATTCTTCGACATTGAAAACACGAATTATTTGTCAATTTAAATCAACATTGATGTTTTCTTTGAGCGACATTTAGCAATTGACACAAACACACAGAATGGAACACAATTACTATTTAAATTAAAGCGACGTTGAGGATTCTCTCGAAACGTCGCTTTAATTAAAATAGTAATTGTGTTCCATATTATGTGTTTGTGTTTATTAACATTGATGTTGTGTTCTTACCAGGAAAAGATGGGCTTCTGATATCCAATATTAAAGATAAAATAAACATTTTGTCATTGGTACACGAATTGTGTACCATAATGCGTTTTGGCTCAAAGAAGGAGACTAGACATATTCCACAAGTCATGTCAAACTTTTGGTCTTCGAAGGAATTATTAGTGAGCAGAAATTCGCCCATGTATCTGTTATCAATCGTCACTTCAGTCAGTTATAAAAAGAGATAACTCGTGTTTTCCTTTTGCGTTCATCACTTCCGATTGTTGCAACCTGTATTATTCATCTATCTTAGCAATGATCACTGTGTTAAAATTATATTTCGAAAGTGTTTTACCAGTTCTATTTAATGATTGACACCAATATTGTCTTTTAAGACCAAAAATGGGATGGGTGAAATATCCTCATACCGGAAACACGGGATAATATGCCGTTTTCGCGCCACTAAAAAAACATTTTCCGCCATTAAACTCTGTTCGCAAGAGGTCTCGCTATGTGACTGTTAGCGCGCAAGCGAATACTCGGAAGATACAAAATCCGAGAATTTCTGTAATTAGTTCTTGTGTAGCTATATAAACAAATGCCGACAAATTATTTGTACTTGTCAGTCTCACACGCGGCATTGTTATTACTCTTCGGTTTGTGTTTCCGGATTGCCCGCGCACTCATGACGAAACGACTCCTTCCAATAACAAGATACAGACACAGCCAACTTTCAAGACCGGTAAACTTCATATTTATTATACCAGGTAAAGGAGTCTAACGACGTGAAATAAGGGGGTTTAATATTATGCTTTGCATCGTCTCTACCATATTCTATCCAAAATAATTAAAGACAAGTTAATGATGCTTTAAGTAGTAATTGTTGTTACTGGTACATATGGATGTGTCAATCTCCTGGCAATGTCAACTTCACTCCCGTTACATTTGTCTTTATTCACATAATTGATACGCAATGGTATGGGATCACAGGAGTACGTTTTTTTTTATATTCTAGATATAGTAAAAATAATAAGAACATACATGGCACTCTTTCCTTCTTAATGTACTTTATGAAATATCATGAAATTACTGAAGTTTTGGAATTTTTGGTTATCTTTATCGGAGTCATATGAAACGATAAGAGAAATATATATTCCGGTATGAGAACGCTGCAGTGAAAACTGATCTTTTATCATTTCTTCCTGAGTTAGAAAATCAAATGCAAACATTATACAAAGTTCACGAATAAAAATAAATCCAAGTTACATTTGTGTTTTTTTTTATATCTGTATGCGATTACGGGTTTTATGGAAGATATCCATCAGAAGGAAGTTGGCAATCTATAATGGTATTATCAACTAATTACATCATCAATACACCAGGGACAAAGTTTGTTTTCGTCCAGGAGAGATCTGCGCCATATCAAAGATAATTCTTTATATTCATATGAAAAGCTTTTGTGAAATATAAACACAAAGGAAATGACAGTCACTGTAAATTAAATGGGTTAAGAAATTAATTAAAATCAACGTGTTCTGTAGAAGTGCACCACTGTAATTATTCGAGAGTAAACGCATCTCTAAAAGCAATTTCCGAGATGGGCAGAACTATATATTGATTAGAACAAAGTCCTCTCTTGAGTTCTGATTCACACAATAGCTATTCATGTAATACAATACTGGTATGTTTTTAAGATTGTAATAGTTTTAATATAAGTCCTTATAAGTTAAAACAAAATCGTGGTCTGTTGTTATCGGCAATTAAAAGCTTTTCTTCAAAACCGGGAAACATGCACTTAAAACCGTTCTGCCTTTTAAATACAGACTCAATTCGTCTTCTCCGCGCCGATATATAAAAGAATAACAAAAGCAGTGTGATTCTTTCCATTGTTTATTTCTGACAATTCATAATTCTGACAAAGGTTCCTGAAAAATCGTAAACAACGTATTTACCTTAAACTGAATAAAAAGCCATAAACCAGGAGATCAGATTGCTTCCTTTTCATCACAAGGTAGCATGCAGTAATTAAAATCGATGTTTACGCCTCCACGTGAACAAAACGTGGGCACGTAATCTTATTTTGAGGATTGAAACACTGAAATAATAAACAAATCCTTCCAACTTATAATCTTTATCTTATAGCAGACATTAAACCATTTTTTTTATTCACGGAATGACTTTTTTATTTATCTAATCCCCCTCATAATTTTGTTATCAATAACAGCCACACCATGATAATCAAACTACAAAGAATTAGTAAGCGTCGTATTTATCGTGTATAATAGACAGATTTTCTAATTAGTCGATTAGTTGATCGATATTCGATATGTTGTTGGTGACGATATTAGGAGATTACTTCACTTCCAACAGAGCCGCCGATTAATTTATCATATTTAACAGATAATATCATTAGTTCCGATTACTGGTGTTTTCAATTCTATTTAATTAGACAATATTGATAAACAAATTTCCCATGTTGACCAGATTCCCACTGTGTGACCACTTTAACATATAAATTGTTCTATTGTGCTCCATGGTGCCAAGAATATTGCGAAACATCGAAATAAAAATGCAATTATCTATTCGTACGATGAAAAAAAAACTGGAATAGTTTTAAAACCAATCATTTACTTCATTTTGGGAAGTGACGATTTGACCGCAAGTACTCTTTTCTCCAGGTTATTGCGACCGCTGGACCCTTGCCTCTAAGGACCTATAATGGAAGCCCCCCCCCCCCCAATCAAGAATTGCTTCCGCCGGCCCTGATAAATACAAAAATTAAACTAGAAATTTCCAATCTGATATTTTATGCTACTAAAATATTATATACGTTATGCGATTAAACTCATTCATTAAATGCAGTATGGCATATTTTTGATAAAATCTTTGCAATTATTGATGTCAATTTAGATGTTTTGTGACTCATGCATATAAGCTCTGGGGCCCGTTTCACGAAATTTTAACAAGATAAAATCCAAATTTCAGTTATTTGATTGGATAATATTAGATTGATTTTAGAGCTTAGCCAATCAAAATTGCGGTATCCACTAAAACTTGGATTTTATCTTAAGTTAAAATTTCTTGAAACAGTGTTCAGGTTGTTTAGGGTTGGCTATAGTTCAGTAAGTAAGACGCATGCTCGCTAAACAGGAGTTCTCAGATTCGCTCCCGGTGTTAACCGAGAAACTTTCCGGTCTGGTATCCCATTCAGAACAGCGGGCCAAGAACAGGTTCTCGACGTTCTGATGGGTCGAAAAAAAAACAAGATCCCGTGTGTACATCGGCGCATGCGGGTAAAAATGAACGTATCACTTTTCCAATTCGAGGGATTTACACACTGAGAATCATTCTCTATCAAAGGAAAATTCCCATGCGGTATTATAAAACAACAGATTAAATCGGTTATAATTGATACCCGGGCAGTTTAAATGATGAGTGCTGGGCAGTTTAAATGATGAGTGTTGTTTACAAGAGTAAAAGACGTATCACTGTCGTGTATTAAGCATCCTTGGTCTACATAATTCCAAGCTAACTTAATTGTTGAGTCTTTCTTCATGTTAGTTCCTTTAGGAACTGTCTCTGAGCGAACGATGTCTCGCTACACAGTTCCTCACGGACCTTATTATCAACTAGTATGAAAATATAGCTTTACCCCATCTAGGTTCTAAGGCTATTTTAGATCCTTACCGTCTATTTTGCACCGTAAAACTTTTTTGATCACCAAAAGAAATCATTTCCTGACACAACCGAGACAAATTTATAATAATCCAACACTATTTTCGTGTAGAATTCGATGTTAGAAAAAGACCGGTCTGCGCTGACGTCAGTAAAAAAACATGGCGGCCAGATTTGAACGATATTGTTTATCTTTTTCTAACGTCGAATTCTACGTGAAAATAGTGTTGAATTATTATAAATTTGTGTCGGTTGTGTCAGGAAATGTTTTCTTTTGGCGATCAAAGAAGAATCACGGTGCAAAGTAGACGGTAAGGATCTAAAATAGCTTTAGAACCGAGATGGAGAAAAGCCTTATTTTCATACTAGTTGATAATAAGGCCCGTGAGGAACTGTGTAGCGAGACATCGTTCGCTCAGAGACAGTTCCTAAAGGAACTATCTTCATGTTAGAAAAAGATGGATCGAACCAAGACAAAATTCTAGAAATTACAGAATTTGAACGCGCTATTGATGTGTATGTGTTGCCGGTATTAGATTATCTTATATTCGATCAATATATGATAAAGATACTCATCATAATATAGAAAAAAAAATGTCTATAAATAGCCAGGAAACGAATCATACGCCAACAACAGCTAAATTGTCCGCGCAGTCGACAATGGTTGAGTCATATTTATTATTTTGTATAGATAACGAGATAATTTACGTGACACTGATATCAATTTCATACATATCAATAGGGTCCTTCTCCTGGCTAATCCAAATGACGCATATAATTTGCATACAGATCGGACGATAACTTGTCGTTAGAGCGTTCACGGGGTTCTACATAAGTGACACAAGGCTCGAAACTCTAGGAGTAAATCACGAATTTAAATGATGCAAATACATCCCGTACAGGTCGGATGATAAACTTCAGCAGGGGAAACAAGGACTGTAACTCTAGAAGTAATTAAAATCGCTAAAGTTAAATATTATACTGTGCCATGCGTTAGCGGTTAGATGAGAAATTGCACGGGAAAACTCCCCACGACTTACGCGTGACGCATACTCTCTTCTGCTACATATTGTAATAGCCTCGTGATCGTCTATAGTACTGTCACAAGTTATATTTGTAATTCTCTTCTTCTGGCTAGGACACCTTTCCACGTTGTGTATTTTCTTCTTAACTTCTAAAGTAATTACGACGTTTATCCACCAGGAATAACACTGAAACACTTCGTTTGTACATTTTATATCAAACACTGGATACATAGGTTACATGCTTAGGTTACATTATATATACAATACATAAAATTAACATATCTTTCTTTCCACCCCGTGACGGAACACTACTACATCATATGGCTTTCCTACAAGTGAATGGGGTCAACTCAATCCAGATGGTGTCTCTTGAACCTCAACTGTATGTCTACTCTCTATGTAAGAATCTAGGGGCTGTCTGTCGATCGCCCAGATTTCTGATGCTTTTCTACCCTTGGGTTTAGCTTTCAGTTATCTAACTGGTCACATATGATGCTATGGTAATTTTCCCGTCATAAGTGATCTGGTGATATTTTGTTTTCACATACAACAAGCTATGTTTAATAAATTATAAATCTTCTTGTGTGCCAACCCACCGCTCTTTTAATTTAAGCGTTTGAGATATGACTTCTCAACAAAATAATGTTAATATTAATTTAAAGAACAAAAGTTCTGCCAATCTTATTACACATAGAACGTAAGCCTTTATTTTAGATTTGGTGTTAATGGATCTTGTTTGTATTGTATTTATCATTCTAACTACAAGAACTTAAATTTCAAATTACCATCAAGTGACTCTAAAGTTCGACCGTTATTATATTATTATTAATAATTCAAGAAAATTTTAGTTCCTCGTATATAATTCAGCATACATTTATGCTGCACAATATATTTATCTATCTATGAAACTAACAATAGAATGTAAAGATTTTATTTTATCAGTCGTTTCGATCTTTTCACCATAGAGAATATTCCGTAGCTGGTAAATAAACGATGATTCCCAAGTGACCTACACAAGTATTGTTACAGCCATAACAGTTAAAATTTTAATGTGACCAAGGCGGTTTGTCATTCAGAGTGAACTGCCTTGATCGTGGAACCCGATCGGATATTGAACCATTTTTTGTTGATGAATGCCCAAAATATTGTCAGTTTTGGGGGGAAACAATTTGTTTTGACAGAGAGGGGGTGGGGACGGCATGAACCACTATATACGACATAATGGCGTATACAAATAGATGGTTCTGTCAGAGAGCGAGTAAATGCCTACCGACAATTTACGGTCATCACAGTAGAGACAATTATTAGTATTTATGCTCATCCCCAATCGAGCTACCCAGAAACGTTTTTAACACATTTTATTAAACAAAAACAATAATCTGTAGAGCATTTAAAACGCTCGATGAAAGATTAAGTAATGGATAATGGCCGAAGACTGTCCATTTACATAATGGACAGTCTGGTGCTATTATCAAACATAGAGGACCTAAGTCCGTAACTCAAAATCATTCAAAATCTTCGACATCGAAAACACGAATTATTGGTGAATTTAAATCAACATTGATAATGCAAACTTACCGGGAAAAGATGAGCTTCGGATAACCGATATTTAAGATAAATTAAATTACAGCCCCAGTTGTAATAAGAGACTCGAGGAACGAGGCTAAACTCCTTGTACCAAATCAATACCTAGACGCTAGAATAACTAATTTGAAATTTGAGTAAAAACGGAAACCATTGAATGTAAATCAGTTTTTATACATTCATATTACAATATAATATGCGTTGCGACCCACTTATGTCAATTTCTAGGTCCAAAATGTTAGAGATTTAACTCCTTTAAAACATAGCACCATAGAGATTCAAATAATTGATATTTTTCTAAAATAACAAGCTATGAAAAAAGAATATATTCTTAATAAAACAACATGAACATGCTCATGAATGAATGTGACAAAACACTCCTGTCATCAAGCATACACAGACAGTCCAAAATATTAATAACGAGAATATAATTATGTGATACTGATATGGAAGTTAATAACTGTAAAAATGATCATGTTCTTGATATCCGTCAAAGTTGTGATGGAGAATGATTCAGATATTAATAATATTCTTAGTACTTTGGTCAATATGGAGGGTACTAGTCGTCCAAATTTTGATTTAAAATTTAATATACACTTTGATATAAATGACAGGACACGGGATAAAACTCACGAACCAGTTCACGAAATTCAAACTCAACTGTCAGTATTTATATGGTGTAACGGTGATATATTTGAACGGTTTTTTTTAAACATCGGATAAAAACACGTTTTTATGTACAGTCAGGGGCCACAATTCATGTAGTTACGGTTCCATGCAAGCCAAAATGGAAAGGAAACGAGTTCTTCGGGATACATACCTATATTTCAAGTTATGACCTGTAGAATGCCCACAAAGGCGTGAAAAGTGGGTGTATTTAAAAACGTATCATCGATCTAGTGCCGAACGGACTATTAAACGGACGAGTAATATATAACGGACGGGTTTAAGTGGAATTCTTTATGTAGACAAACACGTGAAATCAACATTCGGTCATGTGACATTTCGGTAACTATGGCGTTTAAATTAAAGTAATTTCATGATTATCCGAAAATACATGTTCAATTTTTAGATAAATGATTATTATTGGTTAACCTGTCCATTATTTTCAATAAATAAGAGACAGTTTTATAAATAATAGACGATTGTTTAAGAAAAGCTTTCATTCTCCTATAAATTTACTGGTTAAAAACATCAAAAGGTGACGTCATATCTATGTTTTAATACCGTTAGCCTCTATATCGACAAAGCTCAAATATAAGCGAAATCTTAAAAACCTCTGACAATTAGGGCATCTACCAATGCAAAATAGATTGAGCCCAACCACCATTAATTTCCCCATTGGCCCAGAAGAGCATTCTGCACCTAATATTGTATGGGGTGGCCACTAAAATTTTCAGATATACAAACTAGAAGTATACCAAAACATCTAACTTGCTATAGACGAACTGCAATTTGTTGCGTACCCAGATAGTAGAATTGAATGGCGGTCTGCCCCAAGATGCCCTGCCTTATCACTAGCTGAAATATTCCAACATGTATCGGGGAAATAAAATCAAACTTTTAATAAATATAGAGTGTTAACAAGTATCGGAGAGACGGACAAAAAACCCCACACAAAATAGATGCCAAACTCTGGAACAGATGTGATGGATACGTATGTGTATAGAAACGCTACTTTCATAATTTCATTGTCACTATAGTAGTAGAATATGCTCTCGTTGTAGATTCTGGCTCTCGATCACGAGTCTTTTCATAATATGTTTGTTTATTTTTATGTTTTTTTAGAGCGAACTCCGTCGTTGGATGAGGTCAAAAGTAGTGTTGGGGTAAATATATAATGACGTTACGTAACACGATATATGAATCAACCACTGCCCCCAAAAAATGGCGTGCCGTTGTTGCATTGTTAGAGATCCGTGAGCAAAGTTACGAGAATGCCATCGTTGCTTTGCATAGGATTTCTCTGACCAAATTTCGAGAAACGACGATTTTACGTTAATTTTAGGGATAGGTCATATGATGTGATAGAGTAACAGATTATTGATGCACGTAAAGAATATCTCAGAAAGCACAAACAAAGATACTTTGTCTCAGGAACCTGGCAAAACCCCTCCTGCTAAAAAAGGCTACACTTTGTTCAATACCAGATAAGTATAAAATCATACGTCGCGTGTGTTTTTGAGACATTATGGATTTTATGTATTGAAACTATAAGGTATTCGGTGGTTTTCTTGCATCATGTGAACCTTTTGGGTCTTTAAGTCTTCTAAATTCCAGAAGGCAAATGGTTATTTTCTTATTTGAATTTAAGTAAATAAGGATTGAAAGGTGTTCCTATTACAATTGTAACTATCATAAAGTAACAGCAATCAAATGGGGTTTAACGCCCTACTGTTCTGTCTCGACTAGGAGGCTAATGAAGACGGACATCCGACTTAAACAGTGTGCTATGGCGATAAAAGAAATTGTGTCCGAACGACCTACCCTTGCGTCGTATTCCTTTTGCAAAGGGTTCTTTTACGGGTACGTTGTCCAGTGCCAGGCTCTTGCCAGGCGAGTCATGATATGATTTATATATACCTTGTCATTTTCTTAGAATATTACTGTGTTCATTACTGACTGATTCAGTGATAATGTCACTTTAATCTTGATTGGGCAGTTGATTGTATGGTTTATAACACAATACCACACGACGTCAAGTCCCCGCTTGATGGTTGTGAGAGGGAGGGGGCAGTTGTCCACCAGTCTAGGCAATGAAATGAGACTTGACGTCTCACTTTCCTGCACGAACCGAGCTGATAAAGACGGTGCTTCAGAATACTTATATTTTGATTTCCAACTGCCAGGGGATTTTTAACGTGATGCCGATTTGATATACCAAATTTCTGTTTTCGTCGCATTCGAACGACCTAACGCTTTATTAGCAAGATTGTCCTAAACTACTAGTAAGATGAACTAGTCTTGAAAATTCTGCGACATTTACTCGGACAAGACTGGAATTAAATCAATTCCGCAATCAGAATATTTACTCCCGCGCTTATACGAAACTCGGACCTGATGACGCATTTATGATCACTTATTAAAACGTACTTTTAGTTTTAAAATAAAGAATTTGCTAGCTAAAATGGGAGAATGAAAGACAAACTTGGTATCTTGGTGTATAACTATAAGTACAAATTGCTACTTCTAACTCCTTCAATACGAACGGGGTTGTGATATTTAGCCATAGTTATATACAGTATCACTAACGCCAAAGCAATTTTGTTAAAGCACCATTCAATACAAGTCGAGCAGCTTGAAAACTGTTAAAAACACTACAATAAGGGCAGGTTGTGTGAATGAATGAAAGCATATAACGATGTGATAAGTACATACTCTGTCCATTAAGTGAGCCATATTTGTATATGTATTCAATAAATTATTGATGCAGCACAAACAGGAATTAATCCAATCTTTGATTAGTTCCAGTGCCAAGCGCAACTTTCCAATCAGCTCAACTTGCGTGACACCAAGATTGTCCCATCCTCTTAAAGCACACTAATTTAATAATACTTTAGCTGGGAATAACTTTTTAATGAAACGCTCTTTTAAACAGTTAAGTGGGTTAGATGTTTTCAGTTTCAGGGGGTGACGAAGGTCTTTGCTGTCTTGACTATGTTTTCATCACGTGGCTGAGTGAAAGTGGAAGAAAAGCGTTGTTTTTTTACAAGTATTACGTGTAGAGTAAACTATATAAGATATAAAGTAGACAGGTGACGTGAAGGGTGTTATTATATTAACTGAAGTGTAATTCATCTACATAAATCGATCACAGTATGAAAATTTGTTCTTCGCTTTCCTCACGCATAGAAAACACTCTCGCTTCCGGTGATTTCCGATGACATCACAAGCATTGAACTAATCAGCGATCGGAAACCCACTCAACTTAGCGTGAACGTTCAATTTACGTAAGATCGGCACCGCCCATCCGAACGATCAGTGTGCATATATTATTGTTTGGTTCTATATAGAAGAAGCACTAGAAGTTGAACTACGGGAGCGTCACTGGAATAAATACTGTTTGGAAACTGCTTTACTTAGAACAAACTAAAACACAAAAGGTAAGTGTAGCTAATATAATTACATTATTATATAATCTTAAGACTTACTGTTCTCGAAACTTTCTCAAGTTTACACAATAATTAAAAAGTTTTGGGAATATTCTTCTTTTTCTTTAAATTAAAGGCAAAAGACCTACCGCCTAAAGAAAACTTCTTCGAGCAGTCATTTACATGTTATTTCATTTAAGTTTTTTCTGCGAAAAGTTCACTATATGTGTGGTTAAAAAAAAAGAAAGACTGGCGCGGTGAATGTGTTAATGAAAATAATATTACGTGATGCAATCGGCTTCGGGTTCAATTTTCATTGAACTCTCCTTTCTCACTATAAGAGAGAAAAATTAATGTTCTATATGTAGCCGCAGTTATCACGTTTCATTCTTTCTTGTCTCCAATTACTAGACCGATTTTTAAAGACGCACATGAGGAAGAAAAAGCTTGAAAGTTCTATTCATTAAGTTATTTTTCTAGACTGCATTATCTTACTGTTGACAAGCAATATGATTATCGTCAAATGTTAAAGGTAATTTAAATGCCAAAAAAACCCCCAAAAAAACACACAATAGGAATTTTGCGGGGAATTGCAACTGTTATCCTAATTTTACCGAACAGTAATAATTGATAGAGATAATTTCTTATTTATAGCAATAATTATATTCCACTTGTGAGATATACTACTTATGTCTTGGTGGCTTAACGTCTGCACAATCATAGGGATATTGCAGACAATATGTATGATATACTGGTTTATACATCATGTTGTAGTGTGAGTGACATGGGCTTTCAAATGTTGACAAGCCTTAATAGAAGTCGCTATCAGCTATGTATCTGCTTATATTGTCAGCTTGTCGCGCTTTTTATTTGGCTTTTGTTTGCAAGAGAAGCACTCAAGGTGGTACGGATCCAAAGCCGCGGTGTGGGGATACTCTTGCTCTTCGTGGTGTACCCACATTGTTTCCCTCAAAGCGTACCCTCGTACTCAACCCAGGTACTCGCCTTCTCCAAATGTGTATACCCTTAGGTACCCGCATTATGACGTGTCATAAAAGCAAAATAATATATTACACCACTTTTCTTTATTAGTGTTACAAGTATATTGGTATTGTATGCATCATTGTACATCACGCTCATATAATAATAATAATAATAAATAATAATAATAATAATCGCGTCATTTTACAAGGGTAGCAAATTAGGCCTGAGGCCTTTTTCCAATTTGGCCCTTGGCACAGATCGTGCGAATGATTTCGGTCATTACTGCAGGAAGAAACCGAAGAACTCGGCGGAAACCTGCCTGATCGGATGGGAGACCGAATATCCCTCTCACTTACAACGATAAAGTTCTTGCCCTGAGCTGGGATTGGACCCTCGTTGCATTGGTGAGAAGCCGCCTCTCTATCGCCACGGCTATCCGAATATTAGCCTATGCCTCTTTATCTCATAGTTTTATTGAAATGAAATGGTGTTAAACGTCCTGCTTGTCTCTACCGACTAGGCTAATGAAGACGGGCATGGGTCCTACAGTGTGCTATGAAGGAAAATTTGCCCTGCGGCGCTGCAACCTTTTCTTGATGTGCACATTGGTGAGAAGCCGCCTCTCTATCGCCACGGCTATCCGAATATTAGCCTATGCCTCTTTATCTCATAGTTTTATTGAAATGAAATAGTGTTAAACGTCCTGCTTGTCTCTACCGACTAGGCTAATGAAGACGGGCATGGGTCCTACAGTGTGCTATGAAGGAAAACTTGCCCTGCGGCGCTGCAACCTTTTCATGATGTGCACCGGGCTTCTGTTTTCGTCCCAGCTGAACGCCAAGACACTGTACTTACCGCCCCCGTCCTGCATCACAAACGTAGAGCAATTTTCTTTTTTAATTTTCCTCTCAGACATTACTTGACAGAAAGGACATGCTAAGTTTAATCAAAGGTTATTCATATAAAGAGAGTGTCTAACTCAAAGATTGGTTCCTTGTAAAAAAAATAATTTATTTTCAAATTGATTAAGATTTTTTTTTCAATGTCCGTTCTTTGTGGGAATGTATAGATTGATTAAGATCTTTCTTTGCTGAATGCTCGGATTTTTCTTCTGTGGGCATGTAGACTTTATGTAAGCTAAGGTCTTCTGTAGAAAGTATATTAATTGTTCGATCTATGAATGTAGTGCAAATAACATTTTTTTTGTTCTTTGTTTAAACATTGACAGAAGATCCAATTTACTGTATGATTTTATGAACCATTGTAAAGGAACATTCTCGGCTCTGTTTTCGGAGTATTGTATCGAGTATCTTGTTGGGTTTTCATTATTTCAATCGAGCGCAAAATCAATTCAAATCGCTGTAGATGACGATGGTGTTGCTGAATTGTTCGTCGTTTTCATTTATTGTTAAACGTCCGCTTCCACCGAGGGTGATATCACAGTCTTATTTTTATTTTCTTATCGCATGCGCGGGGGTCTTTCACGTCAGAGGAAACTGGAGTAGGCCCACGAGGTTGAGAAGGCGCCCCTATTAAAGTTGGGTTAATTCCCTGCACTTGCTTTTTATACACTCGGTGGTATAGCAATGAAGGAGGAGAGAGAGAGAGGGGGTAGGGCTAAGCGTCAACTCGACTCGACACAAACTTGCTAATTTCGGGACTAACATATGGTTTAATTTTATTTCAATAATTCGCTTACGCGTAGGAGTCTTTAGTAGTGGGAGGAAAATCGGGGGACCCGGACAAAACCCACGAGATTGGACAGGTGATCCTACTCCTAGCCACAGTGATTATGTGAGCATGACACTGGCTCGCTAGTCTGGAAATCGAGGGTTCGCTCCCGGTGTTGGCTGAGAACGTTCATCAGGATTTCCCGATTTGGCTTTCTCTTTTCAGTGATGCAGGCCGGATGGTCTGACAACGACAGCTGTCTAGTCGTTCAGATGGGATGGAAAAACCAGATGCCGTGTACACATTCACGCACACGTACATGGTCTCTTGGCATTTGGAATTCGATATAAGAGTGGGCCGTAATGTCCTTCATAACACACTGCATGGAGTATGCTGTATGCAGAGCAGTATGAAGTTAAAACGCACTTCCCTTCATTTCAGTAATGAATGCCACACTATAAAAGTTTTTGTTTAAAAATATACTTACAAGAATTTCTTGGTCTTTTTATTCATAGGCTCTAATGTTAGGATTTTGAAAAAAAAATGGCATGGTTTCTGGGGAAGGCTTAATGTCATTAAAATCGAACATTGTCTATCGTAGGTTCATTGCGGAGGCTAAATGACAAAAAATACTTAACAATTACAACACTTTTCTGACTACAATATTAGAGTTTTATAATCACTACAATATCTATTTAGTTGCCATCTAGTATAATACATTATCGTGATAGCATGTGTAGACACTCGATAACACGAATATTGAAACTGGGAGATTTTTCATTTAAAGACAAATACTTCAAGCAATACCTTTGTCAAACTGTATTTGTCTTTTGTACAGAGTTAACAAAGCATAACTACCGCAGGTCACGTGTATAACCCATAGAACTTTCCATTTAGATTCAAAAGAATCTGGTATTTGATAAGTAATCTCTAGTGTGTAGGCCGTTTTAATTGCATTTTTTCCAGTTGAAAACATCAAAGGGCTGATTCGAATTAAAGAATCAATATTCTTAAAGGACCACGATAGCAGCTTTTAATTCTTCGTTAACTAAACAAATACCATTCCCCTACCGTTGTATTGTAAAATATACATTATATTTTGTCAGTTTTTTTTATATCGCTTTTCTTTTCAAAGTTTATATTGTGATCTCAAAGTAGTTTTAAGAACATAAATTGGGACAATTCATATCCCAACGGCAAAGAAATCCACATTGATCTACTGGTATTCCTTTAATGGATATACAAACAAAAGTATAGTTTTCACAAATACATATTTCAAAGTAACAGATCTTAATTCAAAGATACTAATAAATTGATTTAATATCAAAGGGTGTCTATTTATAATAGTTATTTTAAAAGCCCTCTGACACTGTGCTTTTTAGTAAAAAAATACATCAATCTAGACCATCGGAAGGATTAGTGAATGTTATATCTTCGTTAAACACTAAAATGGAAAATCAAGACTGTGTTTATTATCGTAGCAATGGTACTTGACAATCGATAATATTTATAAAATTTCTTGTGAAACTTCAAACTTTTATAATCCACCCAGAATAAAGTAATTTGACCGTAATTTTCAACATATTAATTTTATATTATCTATTTTAAAACTATTAGAGCAGAAGCGGTCAGCTCTTTATCTAAATCTAACATAATCTTCATAATATTTCTGGATCTCTATTTATCTTTGTACAGGAAGAAACGTCAAATAAATACTTCTGGCGAAACCCATCGTAGCTGCATTACATGAACCGTCCATTTTGGGGTAATTTGGAGTTTGGTGCATCAGTGATCTACGAACACTCGGGGCCTTTTCATTTCGAGACTGCATTACATCCCAAAATCTAAAACAAATAGGCAAGATTATGGGTCGCCTCGGATCGTCCTTCGAAAATGTATTTAAATAAAGAGATACTTTAAAATATATCAGCTCCTCAGGACATCTGAAGAAACTAAGTTTTTTTTAAGTGCGCTGGAACCCCAACAGCATCCCCGTACGTTGGTCACCATATTATGACACCTATCTATGTCGATGTTCTGGCCGATCAATGCTTTTAATCCCCAACAACACCGTATCACATCCTTGCAAGGAATTGATGATATCGATACAGTTAAACCGATGCTCTGTATTAGATTGATTTTAAACAAAGTTCTAGTATTTTGTTTGTGTTCAGATGGGTTATAGACTTAACAGGGAATCTATTTGAGCGTTATATTTACATAACAATTACTGTTAAAGAGAAGATGATGTTAGTTTCAGCTTGGCTGATTTTTAAAATGTAATGTACAAAGGAAAAGTAGGTGATTTGTAAAAGTAGCGCGATGTAATAGAATATGCTCTCATTCTGTCTCTCGGTTTGGCTCCTAATCTTGTACGTGGCAAGGACTGGAGTATGACCCCTGTCTGACCACCTGGGATTTTATTGAGACCACCGCCTTACCGCTAAACACCCCAACGCACAAGCGAATTATTGAAATAAAATTATAGGTTTGTATAGAAATGACCAGATATGTATTGAGCAGCTGTCTCTCTCTCTCTCTCTCTTTCTCTCTCTCAAAGAGGATTACTCTAAATGAATGTTCTGATAAATAGCTATTCGTAGCCCTGACCTATCATTTAGTGGGCTGTGTTATCGAACATTTATATAAATTCCCCTAATATCGTTTAGACTTAGTCTTTAATTTATAGATTCTTTTGTGAAATTACAGCTAACGTGAACTTTTCTCGAGAAGAATTATTGTCCTCAGATGAAAATGTCTTTTTACTTCTGACAATTGATGTGGATCCCTGGTACAAACCCAGTGTTAACCATTTGAAAATGGTAAACAATTCGCCGAGGAGATCGACAATTAAAGAGAGAGAGAGGGGGGGGGGAGATGGACGTGTAGGCCTACACATTGGCGTACACGTAAAAGATTAATTTGGAGTTGGAATTCGATATACGAGTAGGCCTAGTCCCGCTGCCCGGGCAAAATTTCCCTCAAGGCACACTGCATGGCGTATGCCCGTCTTCATCAGCTCAGTTTGTAGCAGAACAGTATAGGACGTTAAACCCCATTTCTTTTGATTTTTCTATATGACACAATAATCAGCTGATTTGTGTAGCTTGGTTATTATTAGAATAACTTCTCAGCAATGTATAGTATTACATGAATATTATTCAGAAATTGTATATTATTCTTGCTCTGGGTAATATGGTTTGTCCGACTTCGGTAGTCAGTTGGGATTTTCAAAATGTTTGAGATGAATTAATTATCGAATAGGGAGAATATCATTACGTGACTCGATTTGTAATAATCTTCAGAGAGTTTTTGTAGCCTAATATTGGGGAATTGTTAACATGCTAACACCACAATATTTTCGAATCGGCATGTCATTTAGGATTTAATAATTGGTATTTTTGGGGCGATAAAAGAATTGGTATTTCGTTTTTAAAACTTGAGAATTGGGATTTCATTTAGAATTTTAGAATTGGGATTGTATTTACTAAAATTGAAGCATTGGTATTTCATTTTGGATTTAAGAATTGAGATTTTAGTTAGAATTTTAGGAATTGGTATTTTATTTTAGATTTAATAACAGGTATTTCACTTAGCAATCAATGTTTCATATAAGGATCAATATTCAGATAATTTCCCACGAAAATAATTCTAGGGCGGTTATTTCCAATAAAAGTATGTCAAATTTGGTATAAATGGAAAGTAGAGGTGTCCAATCTTGTTATAAACATACCGGATTCCCTAAAAAATACATGGGACAAGCACTGAACAAAAATGTCAGGGTACCACTACTGGCAACCCGACGATTTACTGTCTGCCAGTTTGACTTAGGAAGCGCTAGTTATTTCTTGAACGAATGGTTAGCAGTTTTGTGATCACTGTGACGTTTAAACGTACGAAAGACTACAATTAAATGCGGGAAAAAAGGCAGAAGATAATCAAAGAATTTATTAAGGCTTGAATATGTATGGCAAATGGACAGTAAGTAACATCTTACCCGACCAATCATATTACATTTTTTTATATCTTGATAGATTGAATATGTTTTTAGTCCAAATAACTCTTAAAGGACCATCTGATTAAAAAACAGATCTGTATTTCGTTTCGGGGATCACGGTGGCTAAGTGGATAAGGCGCTGGTTCGCTAGTCTGGAGGTCGGCTGTTCGATCCCTGCATTGGCCGAGAAAGTTCATCTCGATTTTCCGACGTAATTTCCCCTTGTCAGTGATGCAGAAGAAGGGCCTGACAAGGACAGCTGCTTAGTCGTTCGGATGGGACGAAAAACCGAGGTCCCGTGTACACGTTGGAGTGCACGTAAAAGATCCCCTGGCAGTTGGAATTCGATATAAGAGTAGACCGTAGCGCCGCTGCCCGGGCAAAATTTCCCTCATAGCACACTGTATGACGTATGCCTGTCTTCAATTAGCTCAGGTTAAGTGCATAACAGTAGGACGTTAAACCCCATTTCATTCATGTATTTCGTTTCGTTTTTTTCGATGTCCTACAATACATGAAGATCTGACAAGTTATAGTGGGAGATCACGTCAGGGGTCAAACGAGAGGCTTTTGACCCATGACGTCAGACATTGATTAATCAATCAGCGTTGGCTTGTCTAGTGCTTTGCCAACAGTTCCGTTTATCAAAAGGTCAAGAACTCGCCGTAACAGACCGTTTCATTGGCTAATCCATGACATTATTCAGAAGACGTCAATGAACAACTCTTCCAGATCCTACTGTTGTTTAAGTCACGCATAGAGATGGGTTTAAGTCCGTTTAACGTCCACAAGACACAAACTAGGCCATTACAGGACTTGCATAAAGGTTTAGTTACATTTCAATTATGCGCAAGGGGGGGGGGGCACGGGGTTAAACAGGATACCGTATTCCTTGTCACGTATAAGCATGCAGTCGAAACCAAGCTACTTGACTCAATATCAAATCATACGACCGCACGCGTTACCCCCTCCCTCTCTCTGTTTCCCTTGTTGAAAAGAAAGTCTACCTAATAATTGCTGTCTGTTGCGCTGCTACTAACATCACCATGGCTTCCAACAACTATGGCTTTTTGTCATTTATTTGACATTTTTATATTTTACTTTTTACATTGAAACAACTTGGCCTTTGGTTCTTTCTGTTGTCTTCTGATTGTGGAATCCAGGTCAAATAGTATTCCATTTATTTAAAAGGGGTAACAGGTGTGGTCTACGAGGTATTGTATGCATGTCGGTTTTTTTCTATATCAGATCACCTGATATATATTTAATGTTGATTTAGTATTGCTATTATTGCTATACTTTTGTATCAAGATGCGATATTCATAGAGAATATAGATAATACTAATTAAGAGGACACATATTATTAGGCCTATGGTTATAAATACGTGACACATAATAAATAGACCTTTTACTGAAAGGAAACCAGGGAAATGTGTCGATTTGCGTAATCCTTTTTCATAGTCCGGTATAATATAGATGACAAATATATATTATTAAGCCATTGTGTGTATTCCCCTATAGTACCATGAATGCGGACAATGCATTTAATTTATCAGTATGTATATTTTATACATTGTGTAAATAATTGTTTTAACCCATCGTTTGTTGCCGAGATATACTACATTGCTCATAATGAGAGAGAGAGAGAGAGAGATAGATAGATAGAGAGAGAGATGTGATTTAACGTCCACTCGACACAAACAAATTTCAATAATTCGCTTGCTCGTAGGGGTCTTTAGCAGTGGGAGGAAACTGGAGGACCCGGAGAAAGCTCAAGAGGCTGGACATGCGACCCTACTCTTTGTCACGTAAGACCGTGGACCCGAAACCACTGCTCATAATAAAGCATTAAAGAATATCGCGTGGGTCTAATAGATATACTTTTAATTTGAAACTGTTTAATTTCAGCAGGACGTGATGATGGCGGCAGACTAGATCCGTGGCTAATTCACAGAGAACATTTTCTCTTAAATTAATATAGTAGACAAATACACTGTCTGAAGTCGTCTTTATTCATTTACTTAATATAGCGAGACGAAAGCTTTATCATAACAAGTGTTTAACTGAAGAGTATCAGGGGTATGTTTATGCTTCCTTTTATCATGTTCACTCCTGTATAACGGATCTATAAAATGAATTACCAGCTTTAAAGATTCGCCTCTCACATGTTCTTGTCATTTTAAATAACCATTACAGAAAACATTCACTCCTTACATATCAGTCCAAAAACGCTTTGGTATAAAGTTGTACAAACTGAGACAAACTTGTTATGTTGACTAAATTTGATGTCTTTATTTTTTTTTGCTTAGGGTGTGTTTTTATTCTATTTTTCAAATTCTAAAAATAAAATCCATTTTGCTTTGTACAGTTGACAGTTTAACTTGAATACGAGAGTACAGATAGTGACTTCCGCCCCTCCCTTGAAATGTATCCCGATACAGATAGTATTATCAGATCAACTCAGTTATTTACTTTTGTGGATAAATATCAAAGCGGACAAGGTCCTTTAATCTATTAAACAATTGTTATCAAAAATGACATCATCTTACGGTGGAATTGGACAAGATCGAAGGATTCAGAGAGAGGGAGAGAGAGAGAGAGAGAGAGAGAGAGAGAGAGGGAGAGAGGGAGAAATGGAGTTTAACGTCCACTCAACACAACTAGGTCATTTCGGGACTAACATATGGTTTAATTTTATTTCAATAATTCGCTTGTAGGGGTCTTTAGCAGTTGGAGGAAACCGGAGTGCCCGGAGGAAACCCACGAGGTTGAAAAGGCGCCCCTGTCTCCATGCCACATACGCTCACACCAGGGCTCAAATCCACAGCCGCAAACCGGAGGTGGCCGGCCAGCTAGAGGTCGAAGCGCGGCATTCTAGACCACTAGGCCATCCCAACCCCTCGCAGGATTCAGGTGCACTGTGTTTGCTACGATCAAAATGGATCGTATATCAAAACGGGTACCGTGTTGTAGATATCTAATAATGACGCCGGTTTTCATATTTTAACCCAAGAAACCATTCCAATCATGTATCACAAGAACTTGTTTTTGACTAATTATTAAGCGCAGTTGTCGTTTTGTGGAATTTTGTCCATGATGTCCTATTTGGAGGTTTTGACAAACTTTTAAAATGGGCACCAGGGAATGTTACAGGGTTTTTTTTTGTTGCGATAAAATAAGGAGACAGCTTGTCTATTTATCTGATTAATACCACAAGAGTATTCCCTGTCTCCAATACGGTGACATTTTAATAGTTGCCAGTTAGGTTTGCTTTACGTTCTTGTATAAATAATGGTAATATATCCACAGGGACTAGTCTATCAATCTACCATTGTATGAAAAATGGATAATTGTGTTTTTTATTTAATATAGATAAGAAATATCCTACAGTATACAATAAGGCGGTAATTATCTTTATTTATGGTGTTTTTTTTACATTGTTGTGAAAAGACTGTGATTTATGTCCTTAATATTAGGTGACGTGCGATGGTATTTGTGCTTGCCAAGCCGTCTTCTGTCTGCCGTTTCCACCTATAACAACACTAGTACCACCGGTGGTCTCAGTCCAAACCTGGCCCGCCAACATTTCTTATAACCGAAGTGATACTTCGGTCGTTTCAGTTTCTCATTTAACCATATAGACTTTGAATATCAGAATTTATTCCTGGACATTAAACCGACTAAAACAAACAGTGGGAGAGACCATTTTTCATTAAAGGGCTAATCCCGATATTTGTTTTGGGAATAAAACTGCCTAATTTGCGTTAAAATCCTTAAAATATTCAAGTCAAGGGCCGAGCAACTACTTCAGTATTTATGATACGTTTTCAAACGACTTAAATCCGCCAGTCTTCATCTGGAATTTGAGACCGGTGTCCCAAGGTGTATTTTGTGGTATCTGGATAAAACCAAATATTTTTTTATAAAAAAAATGTGTAGTTGAAATTTGCCTTTCTTTATCAAGTACGGCACATGGGTTATTCACTGCATAACCCTCTCAAGTAACCTTAATCGGTTATAAGGTCACCCAACGAAACATTTGACCCGAAATCTTAAAAGGGTTACGTGTCCGGATAAGCAGTTTTGGCGTTCACGTCCAAACGACTCAATATTTTGAATTGAAATTTTGAGACAAAGTAAATACATCATTCCCCTATATTTTGGCGTTTTATTTTCATACATTCTCAGACTTTTTTTTTGAGCCTCTGTTTAATTCGGGACTGTCCCTCTAAGGTTGTACCAATTTCGTTTCATTTCGAAGTGAAGGCTGTAGGTAGGCACTTATCATTGTTGCCGTTGTTTATTACAAATGTAATGTCCAATACATAATACAGGATTTAGCTGGATTACTGACGTATTTTACTTTTACTGGTGTGCAGGTCGGCATTTCGGCGCTTACTGTGGGTTACGTGACAACCCTTTACCGTTAAGTGTGGTTCCTTAAAGGGAAAATTGTCCCGAGGCCGGTTGCTCAAAGCTCTGTTATTTTTTAACGATCCGTTAACATAACGTTTACTTTACCGGAGAGAAGGATTGTTGCTGGAAGCCCCGTTAACTTTAAGGTGTCGTTAACTTGTCGTTATATTTAACGAAGATGTTGGGCTTCGCGTTATCTGTTTAACGGTGGCATTTGTTGGCTGTAGCCTAAATTCATACATATGTAATTTTCTATAGAACATTCTAGAAAGTCGAGCGATGGGCGGGGTGGGGGATTCCATTTTCTATAGAATGAAATTCTATAGTCTTTTGCAGAATGTTAGGGGTATGTAGAAAATAATGGCCCTAATGATTCTGTAGTACGAATTCCATCAGTTTTCCTTCAGATTTATGCTAAAATTTCAAAATTATCTTTTTGTCTTAAATCAAGTTTTGTGAACAGACTACACGGTTAAAAATTTAAAATTCAGCCAATGAACAAACAGTGTTCTCATGGTTTAGTCTTTCATGAATCCTTTAGCTAACTGGTCGCAATCTAATTAAAATACAGATCTATATTTCGTTTCGTTTTTTATACTTTCGATGGCCTCGCTACATGTAGTAAAGACAAGTAAAACGAAATTTTGAACTATAAAAAACGAAACGAAATTGGATCTGTGTTATAATCAGATTGTAACGGGTCGTTAACAAACGACACGTTAGCAAGATAACGAACCCCTAGAGTTTAACGGATCGTTAAAATAACTTAGTTTTGCGCAACTAGGTCCTTATGGTATGTTGACCATAGTATTAACTCTTTCATCTGTACCCATACTATTATCATTCATGGAAAACTCTTATATATGTTTCGTGACCACGCGTTTGAAGAATAGCCTACTTCAAAAAGTCAATACGTCTTAGGACAATTACATCAATATATTTACAACGTACACACCTGATAAATTTTTTATAGACATTTTAACTATGCTGACGTAAATAACACCTTTCTTAGTACCAGTATACTTGATTTAATCAAATTGATGCCTCTTACTAATTAGAAACTAATTGATTAATTAAGTTTAATTGATCTGATGTATCTATTGATATAATACTTGTCTTGATAAACTAAATACTTCATTCTATTTAGTAATTAAACTGTACGATATCGCCCCCACTTCAGATAAATCTATACTTTGAGAAAAAAAATCAACCCAAGTCCATTAAACTTTTGAACTCATCCATAATAACGTGTTTTCAAATATTATTTATTATTACGTTAAACACCTTTATTGGGGTAACACTGGGGCGCCCAACGACCACAATCACCAAACATTTACCAATAATATTGCTTAAGATCTCTTAATTTTGCTCAAATTGCACAATTATAGACATCTTTTTTTAAAGATGATATTCACATATAAGGAACATTACACCTTAAACTTAAAATTATTTTAGCAAAACAACAGGGGCGGTGTTTGGACAACCCAAAGTAAGGGGGTAGAGGCAGACACACAGTTCTGAATTCCTTAAAAGGATGATACATTGGGTTGGGGATGTGTGCAATCTCTCTTGCAAACGATTTTGAGAAACCTTCATTTGATATAGACTAAAGGTAAATGGGATGTAAAATACGAGTCAGCATTTCTACGAAACGCGTGTGTTTAATCATATTGCCAACCTGAACTATTACTTTACACAAAAATAGTTGAATTCGGGGGCGAATGTCGAATTTAAATTGAGAAATTTTAATATTGTCGAATTTGTTGTTTTAAATTTACAAATAATGTTGTATATTTATGCAGTAAATCACATAATGTTACAGTAATAAATACTTTAATATCTAACGATCTACTGATATTACCATTGCGAAATTACCGATGTTGAGAAATAAATTCAAATTACGGGTGTTTAGTTTATTAGAGTCGTCGTGTGGCTATCTTATAAAGAAAGAAGACAAATATTATGCAAACAGTATGCTAATACAATGGAAATGGAAAAGAAAACGTATTGCTCTAATTACAAATATTACAGTTTTTTTCTCAAATAATAGCACCGCAGGCGAATAATATAGACCAGATTATATCTAATCAGATGATGATTTGAACTAATTTCAACTGCTTTCAAAGCCGGGGGGGGGCGAATGGTTAGCATGTTCGCGCAGTATCATAAAGCCTGTCATTGAGACCACCGGCAGGGTTTATAATCTCCAGTTGTCCGAGACAAGGAATAGGGTCGCCTGTCCAACCTCGTAGGTTTTCTAAAGACCTCTACACACAATCGAAATTATTGAAATAAAATTAAACCATATGTTAGTCCCAAAATAACATAGTTTGTGTCGAGTGGACTTTAAACTCTCCCCCTCTCTCTCTCTCTCTCTCTCTCTCTCTCTCTCGCTTTTAAGGTAGATCCCATTTTTCTGGCTATAGTGCTTATCCTCGACTAGACTATATTCATTGTCATTGTGAATTGAAAACCAATATCAATAATAATCGGCTGTTAGCGATTGTCTTTATGTTAGGGGCCATCCATAAAGTACGTACGCTCAAAATGGGTAAAATTCAGACCCCCCCCCCCCCCCCCTGTACGCACGTTTTGCCATTGAATTAACGCACCTGTACGCTTTTTGCGTGACCCCCCCTCCCCCCTTCCAGTGTACGTACTTTATGTTAGGCATGTTATTTCAAAACACAATTATTCATTGGGTGGACATCAATAATAAACCAATATACATTTTGATTGATAACAATAGTCAATGTCCGCCAACAATAACGATTTGATGAAGTTATATTTAAACCTTGGGTTCGGGAAATCTATTCTGAAACCTTCCTTTTTTAGAAATATATTTATCAATTATGTTATTTGTCCAAAAAAGAACAAGACATCTATCTCGATGCTAATAACCGGGATCTTGTGATGAAGTACATATCTTGCTATTACCGGCCAGCGAGCAAGTTAGCCGGAGTGAGATAGAATGCTGGGGGCTGGGCGCCCTCGACACCAAATAGTTAGTTTTGGAACTAAATAATATCATGATTCGCTTGTGCGGAGGGGCCTGTTACAATGTTAGAAAGCGGATGTCTCAGAGAAATGTTAGTTTCACCACTTTGCTTGCGTGTAGAAGTCTTTAGCAGTCAAAAGAAACCCAAGGCGCTTCAGACATTAGCCGCCCCCCCACCCTAAGATATAGGTAAAAAAGCGTCTAGCTGCGCAAACGGTTTGACTTTAAACCACATCCGACATCCACTTGCAGAAGTAACCCCAGGGCTTGTCCAGGAATTTGACCAGTGTGATAGCCAAGGTAAAGACAATATAGGGAACAACCCGTGAATTTGATCAAATCAGAAGCTTTGAGACAATATGTCTGCCCATTAAGGTGCACATGTATAGGATTAAAGTGGAAGGAGCCAAAACGGCGTCAATATTTTGCATGTTAGTATTTTGGACGTTATATCCATGAATGTTGGACCCCTTGCCCCCACCCTCAGGGCACACGCCTGAACCAATGGATTAAGCAGGAACCAGACGACGTGATGTTAATTGCATCTGTTCAGTAACATTATATTTTTTACAGAATCCAAAATCAATTTCCGTTGTTTTAAATTAGCGCACGTTCGCCTATCGTCTGCTATTGGCATCACGGTGTTAACAAGATCGCTCGACAATGTAGCAGATGAACTCGTGTTATACCTAATAGACCCCCTTGAGAACGCAATGTCTTTTTTTATTTTGTTGATATAACCACACACTTGACTTTTCTATTTCTTGTATTCGCCAAATGTGACCAGGGTTCAGGCCTTGGGATTGCCTACTGACTGGATGGTTTCCCCTGGGGAAAACTCGAATCATCTGCTTCAGACTTCAAACACTTATTGTTCACTTACCAATTGAATGATAATAAGTATGGGTTGAATTAAACTGAATAAACCTAATCATCACTCTCTCGTAGGAGGAGAGGACTTCACATAATTTGTAGCTCTGTAAAGTTGGTTAAAAACTAAATACCATGTCCAAAGGTTACACCTCTGCCAAAAGCCCAATTTCTGAATTTTAGAAGCGACTGAGTTCAGCCTAATCCTTCAGATGGTGTCTAAAATGATGTCACATCGGTTGCACGTGTACGATCTCCTTGGCAATTGAAGTTTCAAGAAAATAAGCCGAAGTGCAAAATTCTCAACCCCAAGGATGTTCGATGTATTTTGTTAAGAGACGTTAAACCTCATTCTGTTGTATTTCGTCTATATGGTTTGGATTCTGGACAAGCAGTCTTCTAGACTTCTGGTGAAATCCAAAAGTTCTGTACTGATGTCATGCTGACATAATACCATGCCATTTGTCCTAATTTCTCAATTTAGAAAATGATTTACCAGATTAATTCCATTTTGAAAATGGCAATATTATGGTTAAATTGCGGACAGCATATTTAATATCTGATAACGTGTGATTAAATGGCCTTGATAATTACGTATCGTTCTCATAGGAAATCAAACTCTTGTAACCGAAACCTTCTGTCTTCAACTACGTATAAATCCATATGTAGATGTATAAGTTTAAAAGTAAATGTGTCAATATCCATACCTTCTTGATACAAACTACACCATGTTCTTGGAATACAGAAATACTTATAACTTTTATACGGTTAATATTGCATTTTTATACAAAGTTTCCATTCAAATTTTAAAGCTAAAGTCTTGTGAATGTACATGTTGCGATTATAAGTGTAATGTTTTGTTTCGAGCGGACAATACCTGTAGCCGATTTTGATCTGAATCTAGATTCATTTAAAATCCAAACATGTATTTCGTCTTCCTTTGGACGTATGATATACCGATTAAGACTTCTGAAAGTCTTTTTGGGGAAATAACGACAATTGAATCTTTAGCTCTATCACCTGTCATTTGCGAGGGGAGATGCATACACACCTTCAGGATAACCTGTTACCACATCTCGTTTAGGGTTTTCACACAGCTGACAAATATTTGATGTATTCCTGTATTACCCAGTTTGGACATCAGACAAATCGTAAGAAAACGATAAGAATTGCTAGCTGTCATCGAAAAAAAAAGCAGATAGTACTTAGTCTAATGTCATTGTCCATTCATGGTTTATTCAAATAAAATGGTAAAGGATAATCTATAGTTATAAAGTTAATCAAGTTGGTGATGTCGGTGAAATAGAATAATTTGATAAGATAATTTAATCTTTATGTGGTTTTAAGTTGTTTTAACATGTTGCCACTAACGGTAATAAACCCTTGTATTGACACATCAGCTAATTTTGACATGATATCATTTGACATGGTGTGGTTTTCAATATTTGGAAAAATAAGAAAAAAATAAATTTTTGTTGACATTAACATTCTGTAGTTTCTAGACAATCACGGGAACTGTTCATATACCGAATTCCGGATACTCTTCTCAGTGGAACACTACGCAAACGACAAACTCAGTCTAATGGATCATCCCGTGGATCCTCCAGCGGATCATCCCGTTATAGGATAGTATTAACACCTACAACGATACCCCGCAAAATAACAATTAATATTTGAGAACAAAATGAATTGTTGACTCGACCAATCGCTACCACCTGGTTCTCATTGATAATTTAATTTAAATGACGTTAAATTTGGAACCGTGTTAGTTCAAAGCAAATTCTGCTCCTAACCTTGGATAATGGAAGACGGGGTGAAGACACAGACAATGAATTGGGAATTAATAAACATATAGATGTCTCCATGTCCTCTCCAGACACAGTTCTTCGGTAAAGGTACTGCAATGAAATGCACGAATAAAATAAAAACCAATTACGAACAATCCAAACGACAAGACAGAATTCGAAGTCCTTAAAAAACGTTATAGACAAAATAGTATATCGGAAAGAGGAACTGAAGTACTGGATAAAATTAAATGCCGATCTTGATATTATGTACAGTCCATGGTAATAGTATAAGTAGGGATGTAGTAAAATTAGGAACAACTGATAAACGGTACAACTAGCATGTAGTTTAGTGCACGAAAGGAACTTCCTGTATCCATATTTTCTCTCGTCAATTCAGTAGATTATAAATAAAGCATGTATTTACAGACAAAACAACTGATGTATAAATAGTTTCATTTAATTAAGCGGGTTATTATTCTATGCAACTCTCTTCATCAAGTTAATGATCGTTTTAAAAGCATAGGATGATTGCTCGTAATTAAAACAACTACCTATATATCTCTAGTTGAATGAATGTCTGGAAAACTGTTAAAATCGTGACTAATCTCTTTGACAATTTTACTGTAGACAGTTGCGTACACTGAGATGATGGGAAGAATAACAACCTTTAACCTTATTTCTATACTCGATGTTACGTGGTAGCGTCTTTTAGCCTGTAATAAGCTGGTAATAACAGTGAATAAAAGCCAAAGATTTGACACAAGTAGAAAGATTTATTCCACTTTATTATCTCTTTTATTACAAAGAATTACAGAGAATGGGAGGGGAAATTGGTAGTTATAATTCGCCCAAAAATCTAGCCGTCTTCATTGATGGCACTAATGGCTTAAATTTTGATATCAAGTAATCTGACTGTCAATAGTATTTACATTTTTATATTTCGTCGAATGGGTTTTGGGTAAATTGAAGGTGATTGATGTTCGTATTTAGACTAATTTCGGAGAATTTGTTTGAATTTGACTAGGATTTGATTCTCGTCAAAGAACCTATAAACATCGGTTGTAGATGTTATTATCCGTCAAATCGTTCACCTCGTCTTTGATTCCGTTTTACTTTCTGTTAACAAGGGGAATAAAATAAATACAGTATTTGATCCAAATGGTACAGTGGTTGCAATGTATATGAATCGGGATAAACCTTTCGTCAATAAACATTTGAAGGTTCATGGCGTTTCAAATCATTTAATCCACGTATACGTTTTGTGTGTCCTACCTATCCGCAGGTTTGTCTAATGGGTGATATACTTTGTGTGTTATGCGGTCCTCCTTCACTCACTAGTACATATGTGATGATAGGGGTATCTTGATAGACATTCAGGATAACTGTACCACAAAAAAAAAACATAACAAGCGACATAGAAGCGCCAGTGCCTTTAGATGAGTTAGACGGTGTCTCGTTGTATGTGAAAGAAGTATAATTTAATGTTATCGAACTCCAGTCTTTAGCACCGTAAATTGTTTCTTGTTTCAAAGATCGATAGCCCCTTATCAGGCAGTCTATAGATCTAGCAACATTTTAATCATTTATCCATGATACTGATAACTGAATTAATATGATTTAGCTTCATATGGTATTTAGTTTTAGAATGTACTCTGAATTCTTTAATTGAAGATACATTATGGGAGATTTTTATAGAGAGTTGGCTATTTTTGCTATAACAGTTCAAAAGTAGATAATGAAAGAAGAATATATTGAAATTTCAGTCAAATTACTTTATTCTGAACATAGTTGTATCGTTGTAATATTTGACTAGAAATGGTAGTGAAATTGGTCTTCACCTTCGCCGATTGTTTGATTGACAGGCGTTAACTCCACCTACATAATCTCGATTATCTAGTAAAGTTTTCAATTACATGCGGAATCACTCAAAAGCGGCCTCGCTAAGTACACTCTACCATTTAGCCTCGATATAACTGATGACGTGAACATAACAATAAATAATCTCACCACGGTGCACCATAATATCTGATTTAATCAATCAGTGAAATCCTATTTGAATCCAAGCTGTAGCCGAGCCATCCGTGGGTCTACAGAGTTAAGTTTGAGCTTATTGTTTAAATAAAGATCTAATTTATAATTTCTATAACATTTGAAGCCTAAATTAAGACTTGCAGTAATCAGATTTAGCTCTTGCATAATGTATTTTTTTTACATATACATGATCAATATTGGGGCGCCTGAAATAAATTCTAAACCAGTGCTTTAGTTAACTAGTTGTGGGTGTCGTGTCTGAAATTAGGTATGCTTGTTTTTTTAAGAACGCTTTATACCATCTCTCGTGAGCAGTTTTTTTTTTATACAACCACATTTTCATGTGGACGTATATTGTCGTCGCCCCTGTCCGGACGTCAACTATTTGTTTGTGGACACTCTATAGTTCACAATTTTTATCTGATGTTGACGAAAATTAAAATATAGGTTTATATCCCAAGATCTCGGTTCCGTGCGATATTGGCATAGGCCTATACCGGACAATGCCTTCCTGTATTATGGCGCATGATATTCGCGAATATCAGACAGTAATTTCTTGGATTATGGCCCCTGATTGTACAAAAATTACATTTTTAGCTTCGTGGACCCGCCAGAGGTCAAAATTATTATCCGATTATTAAAAAAATATTTAAATGTATCACCTTTTGACCCTGATTATGGCCCTGTTGTACGAAAAATCGCGGTTTTTTTTTTTTAGCTTGTTCTATATCCAGCTCTTGCAAAATTGGGCGCATCTTCCCTGGCAACCGCTGGTTGTACTTTATTTAAAACACTGGGTTGGGGACTGTGTAGGTTCTCTGTGGTCCCTAGCTCTACCCACTAGCCAAGGTTGTCTTGTATGTGACTGGGTATGCAACTTCCCATTTTTTTAAAATTTTGTATCGATTTCGATAAACTATTCATAACATCAAATTATCCACGATAAAGAAGGATCACCACTTTTAAATGTTTTAATTTAGAGTATTATAGAGATGTATATTTGGTATAGTCTTTAATATCAATACTCATTATCACATCAATAAATCATATTTATGCTTCCACTGTTACAAATATACAAATATTAGTCAATTAAAATTTCATGCTTTAAACAGAGGGTAAAATATAGGTTTTCTTTGTAGATAATGACTTAATAGATTGTACATTAGATCACAGAAAAACAGACATATATTTTATTAATAAATAATGGAAATTGGTTCTATTGCATTGTTAGAAAATAAAGGAAATTATGAGTCAGTTATATCGAGCTTGATTGTATGATAGCTGCAGGCATTGGATCACATCCAAAATATAAATATATAATTACATTCAGTTTTTTTTTTTAATTCCTGATCGAAACTGATAACACTGTGTTATATTGGATTATTATTGCAGAAAAGTCACATATACGCATCAAATCCTTAGGTAATTCAGACTAAACGAACAGTTGATAGTCAAGCACCATTTTAAAACGAACAATGCACCAGTAATATAATATGGATTTAAAAGGGTTATTGGGAAAGTGTTGTATAAGCTTTTCGTTCATGATAATTTCCATTTCTTTCATAGTCACAAATACCAAAAAAATGGTGTCATTATTCCACAAGTTACATGTAAATCTTGTCGTAGATTCCTTTGTTATATAATAATACATAACAAACAGAGATATTATCAGGTATGATCGCAAAGAAAAACTGATATAAAACGGGATACCATGTTGAAATGTCGAAGTTACCAGAGAACAATGGCTGACAGATTAGTAAACCTATACAATATAGCCTAAAATTCAGATAAGAATAAAGATTACTTCAAAGGAAAGTGTTTAGATAAGCCCTACCTGCCTTTTATTCAGAAAGGTATTATACTAAAAAAGTATAGGTCTTGAATCAAAGAGTTCCATTAAACTGAACATGACAAGCAGGTGTAGGTATACAGCACCTACATGTATTATAGAAATAGAAACGGTTATATGGCATTTCATACAAGAGATTATACCTGTTACAAACTAACAGGATAATATTCATTGTACCGTGTCTCATTATTTAACTGCAAAACTAGCTTCCTTTTTCAAACAAGGAATTAAATAGATTATTAGTAGTATAATTTTCAACGTCATTATTGACATTGTTATCTTGCATAATTCGTTCTTTACAGGGTCAGATATTGACGTACAAACTTATATATATATAAAAGGCGTGCATGCGAGCCGTTGAACTGTAAAAGGGAGCAGATATCTTAAACATACATCATTATGCAAGAGCTAAATATGTCTATTATCCAGACCATAATCAACTCTCGATGCCATCCCTAGCCTGCGATAAAGAGGATTGCGATACATTTTTTGAAAAATATAGAAACGTTAAAATCGAGGCCAGCCTAAAATATATATATACTGAATTTTGGATAACTAATGTAAACCCCACAATCTTTCTTTCACCCATCCACCCCACTCCAACCCCAACCCCAAAACCAGGTGAAACGATGGGAAGAAACATAATTTAAAGCAAGCGACAGCAGCATAATGCAAGATAAATGAAAATGATAGTGTGAAATAGCTTTATTAAACGTCCGCTTCCATACCGGTTAAAGCGAATGTGCACGCGCTTATCACAAGTTAACTCGTTACAAGCGTGTATCATATCTTCTGTAGTCTGATATTTGGAGTTTTAAAAAAAATCAATCTATTGAGTCAGAACTAATTGGTCCTAATAAAATATTCATGGCATAATACAATATCATTAACCAATACTGGTTGAGAATAAATTCCTTAAAAATTCATCTATGGGAACCTCGCATAATTATTAAAATTTAATGTGCAAGAGTACCTATACTAAAACTGTATGCAATTTGAAAAACAAATCAATAACTTATAAGAAAACTACTTTCATTTTTGTAATACTAATTGTACAATTCAACACACTCATATTTTTTTATACTGATTGTATGAGTTAACGCTATCATGATTTGTTGTACCAATTGTATAGGTTTTAGTTGAAATGAGTTTTGAAAAACATATGAACAATTTTTTAACATAGCGGAAATTAGTTTTTAAAAAATATGAAAATGTCAACTATGACAATCAGATCTTCTTATAATTACAGTGCATCATCATGTCAAGGTTTGATAGCCGTGGCGATTGAGAGGCGGCTTCTCACCAATGCAACGAGGGTTCAATCCCAGCTCTGGGCAACAACTTTATCGTTGTAAGTGAGAGAGATATTCGGTCTCCCGTCCGATCAGGCAGGTTTCCCCCGAGTTCCTCGGTTTCTTCCTGCAGTAATGATCGAAATCATTCGCACGATCTGTGCCAAGGGCCAAATTGGAAAAAGGCCTCAGGCCTTTTTTGCTACCCTTGTAAAATGACGCGATTATCATTATTATTATTAAAAGGTTTAACAACATTAAAAACAAACATGATACAAGAAATGTCACATTTAGATAAATATGCACGGGAAGGTACAATTTTTACCAGAAAACTAGTAGAATTAAATTTTAAGAGCGTGAGTATCTAAATCAGCATAATTTGAAATAATTCATAATTTACCAGACTTTACGCCTGAGTTTGCTTCCTGTGTTGCTCGCTTTTGTCGGGTTGGATCATTTGTTTGATTATGGTGCTTATAAATGGTTCTAAGTAAAGTTATATGTACTTGTTTTAAAGCAACGAACTTAGAAAGTTTGCATCAAGCCAATTATCAAGGAAACGCCACAAACACAAAGAGATCAAGTTCAGATCATGATACGGGGTTTAGGGTTCATCCACGTTGGGCTTATTTTTCACACAAAGTTCGAAGAGAAAATAATTATGGTTCACCATCGTGTATCAAGGGAAATGATGATAGAATCAAGATGATACGCGAACAGTTCGGTAGATTATACAAGCGTCATATTTTCTCGACATGATTTGTTATATTGGGTCCCCCGTAGATTTTACCTAGCTCTATGGGATATAATTCATTATACACATGGTTAGATATCGACCAACACGGCCTTAACTTTATTAACTCGGGTATTACACTATTATTCGCTTTACAGATCGGCATAAAATAAACACCTCCCCTTATGGCCAAAATTGCTTTTTTTTCTTCTTTTTTCTACTGTTAACAAGTTTCTTAAGTTATAAATAAGAACTCAAGTTTCTAAGTTTTCTCTTTGAACGAAAAAAAAACCACCCGTTTCTCTCTTTGACAAAAACAACTGTTTGTTCTTAAAACATGAATTTTTAAAAATATCTTTGGAGAAGACAACTTGAAATGGAATAAAAAATCGTATTCACTCGATCGAATGCAGTTGAATTTCTCTAATAAGTCAATTAGAGGACATTTGTTAGCTCAAACAGATTACTTTCTATGGAGTTAATAGTACTCAAGTTATTGTTTGCGTAAAAACTTAAAGACGTAGAATATAGAATTCTGTTTTTAAAAGATATAGGTATTGTCCCGTTATAAATTGAATCTCACAGTGTTCGAATGATATGTTCAAAATATTGACTCGGTCCTTATTCATACAAAAGCAATATTGATTACAAAAACTAATATAACTGCCAATATGCTATTTTTAATGACAGCATAAAATGTTTTGTTTAAGATCTCTCAGATCCAAATTGACAGAAAACAAATCTGAAATAAACGAATACAAATCACCCTCCTACAGTATAATGCTCAATCTTTGATATGCAGATCATGACAGTGCACACTGGTCTTGTAAACAGTAAAATAATACAACCACTGACAAAGTAACCAATTTATGGTGATTTAAATCCACCTTCAGTTGTCAAAAGGGCAGCCATGTTTCATCTCATCAATGTAGCTCTTTTACAAAAGATCTTTTCACTCAGAAAGGGCAATAGATCATGTAATTTGTTCCCGAAAAGAATATTTTAAAATGATCCCTCTATTAATGAAAAAGCGTCGATAATAAAAACTGTCATTAATTGGTTGATAATATAAATTAATGAGCGTATATATCTAGACAGCTGAATGTTGTATTAATCACTGATATTATGCGATAATCTATCACCTCGTTTATTAATTATATTATCATTATTACTATACCTTACAATAGATCATGTCAATCATTTCATTATAACCTTTGATCTATATATTTTGATAAATGATATTTAACTGCTATTGTAATATATTCTCTATCTATTTTCAGAATTATTAACATGGAACTTAACTTATCATTATTCCTACTACTTGCTTCGCTAACACTGATATTCGCTCTACCACTATCAAGTATAGAAGAAACAGATAAAAACGATAACGGCATACAGTCACAATTTAGAGACAATGGTGAATATGACGGTTCACTAGAAAAGCGATTAAGCAGTTTTGTACGAATCGGAAAAGCTCCCCGAAGCTCGTTCATGCGAATAGGTCGTCCAAGCTCCTTTGTCCGTATTGGAAAATCAGCCACCGACACAGAATCAAATATGGACGATGAAGAATTCGGATCGCCGGAAAAAAGACCTAGCAGTTTTGTAAGGATAGGAAAGGGGGCCAGCAGCTTCATGCGAATTGGAAAAAGTTTGGGCGACGATGAAAAGCGTATGTCGAGCTTCGTAAGAATAGGAAAAGGTTTGCCAATGGAAGCTGATAAAAGACAGAGCAGTTTTGTTCGTATTGGAAAATCAGATCCGGAAAAGCGTGCTTTCGTTCGAATTGGAAAGATCCCTTCATCTGCTTTTGTTAGAATCGGACGCGTTCCCCTGTACGACGCCCTTTTAGAGAAACCTAGTGGATTTTTTAGATTAGGTCGAGTAGGAAAATCTTCTTTCGTCAGAATCGGAAAGAGAGACATCGAAAAATAAACTGCATCGGTTATTTTAACAAGTGCCAGTGCAATGTACAAATATTCAGTTCGGTTCAACAGAGCAAAAAATACAAATAAATTTAAAATTTGAACTAAGAGTTCAAATAAATTTAAAATTTGAACTAAGAGTTCAAATAAATTTAATTACATTTTGGAAATTTTGGTTTTAAAAGTATCGTTGGGAACACTGTTTTACGTATCCGTCCCGGTTTGAAGCCAGTTAAGATTATTAGAGACTTAAGGAACTCTTAGATCAACAATCGTATACATCTTAACAACCAATATGGTGACGTAAACAGAGACATAATATCAGTTGAAGTTTTTTGTCCCCAATCCCCGCGGCCATTTGCAACCAATCTCATGGACTTAAGCCTTATTTTGATCCCATAATGAACACTCCAAAACATAAAATGGTTGCACTGCTTCTTGAAGATAAAGATTACAAATTAACGACTATAGCAATTGTTAATCTCTGTTTCTTTTACGGGCCGTGGGCTGTTAGTTGGAGATGTGAGAAAAGTTATTTCAAAGATATTAACTTTTATCTTTTTAATGCAATAAATCAGAACCAAATGTTCATATCTGAGATACGTATTTATTACACACACACAAAATGTGTATATGTGATTTTAAGAACAACATAAAATACCCTGCAACTGAGATTTTGTTAAAATCATGACAGTATTAAGCTGGAAATTGTCCCAATAAATTGATACTAATGTAATATAAGAAACATTGGCAAAAAATAAATAAAAATATTATTTGTTGAATTTATTATTGTTGTTAACTTTTTAAGTATTAAACATATGATTTAGGTACTTTCGGTGCCGCTGCTCATAAATTTCCCCCAACCTTGGCAGTAGAGTATCCGTGCTTTTTCTAATTGCTAGGGATATATTTTACAGCAAAACGGGTTTAAAATCTGAAAGATTTCGGGAGTTAATGACTACATTTGATTCTTTGAAACGTTTTGCACGGGGAACAAAGGGCGTAAAATGGAAAATAGAAAAATATAAGCCCGAAGGTCTGATGTTGATCCCAGTGTTGGCCGATAAAGTTCCTCAACATTTTCCTGCCTGGTCTAATCAATGGCAGATGTAGAGTGGAGCTCAGACAAGCGTCTTATGGACACTTATGGTTCACATAACAATGCAGTAGACCAGCAACAGCTTATCAAATCGCCCCCATACCCCATAGGAACTGAAATTTGAAGAGACAATAGCAACGCTTTAACTTTGTATATCTGCGAGTCATGTGGTTGTCTGCCGAATTGACTAATATAAGTATAAATTCTCTCAATGGGCTTGCTTGAACCTGGTCATCCAGGATAGTCTTCTTGTTCAGAAGTTCATCTTTGGGTACAGCTAAAATGTCTTTCCCTAGCGCAACGCGGCATTTGCCTCTTTGGTTGTTGCTGGGTGATTCCTTTCTTTAATTTTGGAATCATGAATTTTCAGGTAAGTTTTCAGGTGAGTTTTATCACTAATGGGTTTCAAACAGTTGAAGGATTTCATATCCATCATATTATTGTTATTGATGCCATTCGTACCGGTAAATGTCAAAATAAGACCCTAACCCAGAACCAATATCCCTTGACGAAGTCATTCGTGGGGGGGGGGGGTATCTGAATCTAAACCTTATCTCCAAAATAGGCATTTTTTTTATATCCAGAACGGTTAATTTAACAATAGTCAATTTATACGGAATCCTCTCCTCTCCGTTAAAAAGTGATAGGGGGTTGATAACGGTACTTACCTTTCTTGTTCAATATTTGTTGGTGACTCTGTTGGTAACAAAGAGTCTTGCTTAAGCGTAGGACGTTAAACCCCATTTCATTCATCCATTACAAAGAGTCGGCGAAACCCGACAGTCAGTATGGTGTAAGTAATTGGTAAAGACTCCAGTAGTGGGAATTCTCGCTATTAATATTGTTAATTGATATATTACATTCGGATAAGTGTTAGACCCGAACTGGTGTAACATTGCACTCTAATATTTTCACAAAGGACTGTAAATTAAGCATTACACCATAATACAGTTTTTTTTTTAAATAATTTATATTTTCTCATTAATTGCTATACACAACATGTTGCAAATAACTTGAAAAGCTGTGTTGGGTTGGGGTTTTTTAAGCATCACATAATATGGATTTTTGGCTAATCGATGTGATACTACAACGACATTTAAAAATTTACAAATATCCAGATAAATTATAATAAAACCAGCGGCTGCCAGGCAGGATACGCCCACATTTTCGAGAGATGGATAGAGAACAAGCAAAACCGAAAGTTTTTTTTCCTACAATCAAAGGCTATAATTCATTAAATTACAATTTGATATGCGCAAATATCGAAAAGAATCAAGATCTTTAGGTTATAAACATGCATTTCAAGTTTCATCAAAATCGAATTAAAATTGTGACCTATACTGGGTCCACAACCTTGACATACCATATTTTAACCTATTAGCGTACAAACGGTGGCCATTTTGTCTGGCAATTATGGTCCGATTTCCCTGAAATTCAAACTCATCCTTCCATATGGTGTTACGGTGATAGAGTCAAACGTTTTTTTAAATCCGATAATAATCGTGACCTCCAGAGGGACCATAGGCGATTTTTCGAACAATCAGGGGCAATAATTCAGGAAGTTATGATCTGATATGCGCAAATATTGAAAGGAACCAAGATCTTTGGGTTATAACCATGCATTTCAAGTTTCATCAAAATTGAATCAAAATTGTGACCTATACTGGGTCCACAACCTTGATATACCATTTTATAACAGTATTCGTGTACACGCGGGGGCCATTTTGTATGGCAATTTTGTTCCGAATTTTTCCAAATTCGAAGTCAACCTTCCTTAGGGTGTAACAGTGATGTAATCAAACGATTTTTTAAATCGGATAATAATTGTGACCTCCAGAGGGACCACAAGCTAAACAAAGACGATTTTGCGTATAATCAGGGGCCATAATTCAGGAAGTTACAATCCGATATGCCCAAATATCTAAAGGAACCGAGATCTTTGGGTTATAACCATGCATTTCAAGTTTCATCAAAATCGAATTAAAATTGTGACCTCTACAGGGTCCACAACCTTGATATACCATATTTTAACAGTATTCGCGTACGAATGGCGGCCATTTTGTATGAAAATTTTGGTCCAATTTTACCGAAATTGGAACTCAACCTTTCTTAGGGTGTAACGGTGATATAATCAAACGATTTTTTAAATCGGATAATTATTGTAACCTCCAGAGGGACCACAAGCTAAACAAAGACGATTTTGCGTATAATTAGGGGCCATAATTCAGGAAGTTACGATCCGATATGCGCAAATATTGAAAGGAACCAAGATCTTTGGGTTATAACCATGCATTTTAAGTTTCATCAAAATCAAATTAAAATTGTGATCTCTACAGGGTCCACAACCTGGATATACCATTTTTTAACAGTATTCGAGTACGAACGGCGGCCATTTTGTATGGTAATTTTGGTCCGATTTTTCCGAAATTTGAACTCAACCTTCCTTCGGGTGTAACGGTGATATAATCGAACGGTTTTTCAAATCAGATAATAATTGTGAACTCCAGAGGTACCACGAGCTAAAATAGGTGATTTTTCGGACAATCAGGGGCCATAATTCAGGAAATTACGTTCCGATAGGGGCAAATATCGAAAGGAACCAAGATCTTTGGGATATAAACATGCATGTCAAGTTTCATCAAAATCGGTTTAAAATTGTGACCTCTATAGGGTCCACAAGCTAAAAACGTGATTTTTAGTACAATCAGGGGCCATAATCCATGAAGTTTTGATTCGATACGTGCCAATATCGAAAGCAGCCGAGATCTTTTGGGGATAAACCTATATTTCAAGTTTCGTCAAAATCGGACAATAATTGTGACCTGTAGAGAGTCCACAAACAATTGTGGACGGACGGACGGACGGACGGACAGACGGACAGGGGCGACGACATAATACGTCCACATGAAAATGTGGGCGTATAAAAACCTGATAAACCTACATGGTCCACGTTGAAATAATGTAAAATAACCTAAAAAAAAAATAATGCTATTCAGTATTCAATCGTGGAGACCAATTAATAGTATACACATTTTTACCATAAACAATACAACAACACGAGAAATTAAAGATTACTAAAATAAAATATTCTTAATGGATTTTCATTCCACGATACACCACGTTGATTCAAAGAACTGTAAATAACTGACTTCGAAACAATGATTGTGCATAACATGTGTTGCCTGGTTGTAATTATGTTTTGTGGTACTGTATAAATAAAATAAAAACCAAGTACGAACAATTCAAACCATAAGACAGAATTCAAAGTCCTACAAAAACGTTATAAAGGCAAAATAGTGTATTCAAACAAAATAGTGTAAACAGCAAACGGACTGCTCCACAGTGGTAACAGGTGTCCGGAAGAATAAGCTTACCCAGCCTATATAAAGCGTTCAAATTCGGACCCGTTCCTTTTATCCATAATATTAGCTGTCCTCAATGCGCTCCATCAGTTAAATTGTTTGTTCAAATTATATTCAATAGCTATTTTTTAAACAGGAATTTGCGCAAAACCAGTACTCATATTGTTGTTGTTTATGGGGACGGCACTCTTTTTTAAAAAAACCAAAAAAAAAAACAAGCCAGCCAAATATTGTACGACCGACATGAAACTTGGCATGCTTATTCCTTGGCGAGTTACGACTTTGATTTTTAACATTACGTCTCAATTCCAAGATGGCTGCAATGACGTGTTTGCAAGTTTGTTTTTTTGGAGGAAAGATCATAAACAGTGATTGACAGTTTAAGAATGCTTTGTGAAGCCGTGACCCGTACCATACTCCACTTAATAAGAAAGTGTGTGCAAGTTTGTTTTTCTGGATTAAAGATCCTAAACAGTGATTGAAAGTTTGCTGGTACTTGTTTAAGCTGACACTTTGTACGACGAGTATCGCAAAAGTTTCCTTAATATGATTCTATACGAAAATAGTATTCTTATTTATCTACATAATCTATCTTGACATCAATGCACTTATTCCACGGTTCTCTAACATATTTAACCCCATTAGAAAACCAATGCTTGTCACGTGACCCTTAAGACTCTACCACGGCAGTGATGACCTTGTGAATCAGATTATAGTCTTGGGAAGAGGAAGACGTCGCAGGGAGAATAGGGGGGGGGGGGTGTTTAGCCAACTTGCGACCGACTGATGCACATGCACCTACTGTAGCGCAGTCAGGAGCCGAGCGCTATAACACTAATCAAATTTTGAAAAATTGAGTCAATATCCTGGCATTTGAGGTCATTGCTGGGAGAATTTTTTGTGGACGAGAGGACCAGAAATGTGAGTCAATGGAATAGAATCTTGAGATCTGACCCTGTCAATTCCGCCTGTTTTACAATACTTGTCAGATCGGTAGTACATTTTGACGCCACACGACCCACACACCAGTGGAACAACTAACTGGGCAGTTCACTTTAACCGTGAATATGATAGTCCTAAGACAGTATAAGACAGCAGAGAAGCGGAAGAATGATGTTATAATGGAATCGAGCGCTACAGGCGCGAAAACGTTTACATATGTAACGGAGGTTTTAGTTTTTGGGGACTGGGCCTGACAATTTTAGTTAATTTTATGGCAAATGGGACGAAATTCTCGTTAACAAGAGGATAAGAAATGGGACGGAATCTTGAGGCATATCTGTCAATTTCGCCTGTTTTGTGAGAGTAGAAATAACAATTTTACAGTCTGTCGCCCCACGATCCACTCACAATAGTGGTACTACTATCATGGTGATTGGTGATTTACTGTAACTGTGAAAATGATAGTAATGAGAGAGTATAAGACAGAGAAGTTGAAGAATGATGACATAATGGAAATGAGCGCCGATCTGTAACTGAGCTTTTAATTTTTGAGGACTGGTCTCAATCGGGCGCTTACTTGGTCTCTGAAATGCCTGGACTTTGGCGGAGATTTTGCAGACTTCTGATGGTCTGAAAACACCCGCAACATGAGTAAAATACGTTTCAGTTTCTCCTGAGATTGAATATGCAACAAGTAAAATTCTTAAGTGCAATAGATCGCCTTAAAATTTCATAATTTAAAGATTTTTAACTTATTTCAGAAACAAACTAATACTTCCGATAACTTCTGACTAACTGTTATTATTATTCGTATGGCAATGAAGAATATAATTTGAAATATCAAAATTTTCGTTACATATCCATAACGGCGAATTTTTCAAACATAACAAATTGTTTTTTACTATACCGTTGCAATTTAGGTGTATGGACTCACACAGAATTATTCCCTTCTATGTTGACATTGTTTGTTTACCTCATTTCTTAGAACAATATACCCACAACAGAATAAGAGTGAATACAATTTTTTCAAACATGACAAGTAGACATGGTTATATTCTACTATAGCGTATGCAATTTAGGCTACATATATTAATTATTTGGGATCTATTCTGGCATTGTTTGTTTACCTAATTAATTCATTAAGTCGTCGACTGCACTTACTTTGAGACCGACTTTTTTTTTCTCCCTGGTGGAAATTTAGTTCTTAGACCAACATACTCACACCATATAATAAGAGTAAAACATGATAAGTTGACAAGTTTTTTTTATACTAAAGTTTTGCGTAAGAGCGGAAACATCAAATATAAATATATCTTTAAAAATATCTACCTTGGATTCGATGATTCACAATCCAAACCCAGATTTTGACATGTAGTTTAAGAATAAAATATTCACGAAAACTTTGCTAAATTAACTTCGTGCGTGTCTGATTTACAATCCCATCACGCATTCCGTCAAAATATGTGACGTCAAATAAAATGAAATAAGACACCTTTATAAATATTCAATGAATATAAATCATGATGTAGGCCTACAATAAATACATATACGCTAATAACTTATTCGTATGATATAGTTTATTCATTTATAGTTTAGTCATCGGAATTAATAATAATTTTTACAATCAGTGCACGCTGATGTTTTTGAACATTTCAACTTCTTTATGTGTAAACACGCTAAGAATAAGTTATACTTGAGGTGTTAAAAAAAATTGATTAAGATATAATACTGGGACATTTACATTTGTTAAAGATACATTATGTAAGATTAAAGGGCCAAGTCTTTAACTTAATATCATCTTAAGTCTTCGACATTTAAAACACGAATTATTTGTCAATTTAAACCAACAATGATGTTGTGGTCTTACCGGGAAAAGGTGGGTTTGCATACGCAATAAATACTGTCGATGTAGACTGGAATGACCAGACGCCGGAGATTGCAATTCGATCGAGACTTCTGATTTATTTCGCCGAACATAACTGATTAGAATTTACGGAAAAGACAGAAACGATTGAATGTAATCAGTTTATATACATTCATGCGTTGCAACCAATTTGTGCCAATTTCTAGGTCCCGAATATTAGCGATTTAGTTTCTTTAAGCTAGAGACCGGGCTGTTCTAGCTATAATAGTTTAAAAATAGATTTTAAAAAAAAAACAATGAATAAATTGAAAATTTCATTAAAATTACTTTATTCTGGGGGAAGAAATGACTGTTTGTAGATTCAGCGTAGATCGTTTATGATCGTTATAATAATGTATTAAAATTTCGGCCATCCAATAGTCTAAAGAGTTGATTATAGTCTTGACATGTGAATAAATGTCTAAATAATAACATATACAAGATTGGAGACAGAAAAAGGGATATGCTATATGCAAATTTAGCTCTTACATAAGCGTAAAGTTCTTCGTGGGTTAAGTTATTCGTGAAGTACTAACGAGATCAACACCAAATGTTGTGATATTTTTGATGTTGGTTATATTGGGGGTATTTTTTTTTTTAAAAACCCACTAGCAGTCGTGTAAATTTTACACATAGGTGTTATTTGTACTCGTATTAACATTGGAACGATTGGCTTATTCAACAAAGTATCTAGGTTTTTTAAATATTATTGTAGTAATGTCTTATTTTTTTTCTTTTGTGTTAATTTAATCGTCGTTTTTGCAGAGAACGTAAAAGAGCTCACCACCAAGGTATTGAGTGGCGTTTACTGGAAGATTGGAATCAACCGGAACTGGATTTTGGACAGTATTGCTGGTAGAAGGATACCAAATTGAGAACATTACAACCGTCCAGCTTGCTTCGGAGTCTGCCATGTGGCTCACCAGAGGTGGATGCAATAGTGACAGCTCATGTAGAACTTGTTCTTGTAGCAGCACTAGGGATGACTTAGAATATACAGAATTTTGCGCTTGTACTGCCACAGGTTACAGCGAGAAACACGAATAAAGTTTTAAACTGGATATTACCTAGTTTTGTGGATGTTACGTTCCTGTTGTTTTTTTTAAATTTTCAACAATCAGTTTGTGCCTCCCTTTTCAAGACCGGCCCATGTGGCTTTGGAGCTCAGGATAGGGGTGTATGTGGTGTAAACCTATCACTCATACGCTCCTATGTCCAGAAATATATAGTTTGTCTCTAGATATAGTTTGGTTCGGTGAAATAATCGCCCCCAACCGCCGGTAACGAGTTAAAGGGTCATATTGTCTGGCATGTTTGATTTTACAAACATCTAATCACCCCATAACATAAAAATTGATATCAGTGTATTCCCTTACCCCAGAAACATGCGGTTAGACACTAAAATTATCAAATTATCATCCTAGAATAAATACTATGGGAACTGTAGGGGATTTTATTATGTGGCAGCCGTCTTGGAGGCCATCTTGAATTTTTTTTCAAAACGCTCAAGGGTAATCGAGGTTCACCCGACAAATTCTGAAAGAAGAGACCCTAGGCTACTAAAATCGATCTAAAAAAAACCTCTGTGTACAATAATTTCCAGGTTCACTCGAAATATTGGGTTTTGCGACCGAAGTCATAATTTGGAACATAAATCTGCTTCCATTAAAGCAGTTTTAGTGGGATTATCTGTAATCAAACAAAACACTGCGAGGGGTATGAGTGTGTCAAGTACAAGTTATTATGAATATATTTTCCAGTTCAGCATCACAAGAAACGGCCATTGGCTGTGTTTTCATTGTAAGTGATTTAGAAAAGAATTAAAACTTCACTTCATTGCTCAGTAATTTATTTAGCCAGAATCTTCCAGAACACGCCTCCGACGATCTAGATCCACAGGACCCTGGCCTTAAGTTCACTGATGGCACCCCATTCCCACCCCCATCAAAAATTGCTTCCATTAGATCTACCCTGGGTAAAATAATTTTCGGACGTTTAAAGTGTTTGGGTTTTTTAAAAAAAAACTATCCACCCCCGTTATTCATGACCGACAACTCACTTTCGCCTTTTCTTTTTTTTCTTTATTGATTTAGTTCTTTGTATTTTGTCGCATAGACGTTCAAGCCACTGCTCTTTAATGTACTCTCACTTCGCCCGATTAATAATAACCACTATATCAGAAAGAATGTTTATCTTTTTCGTATCCTTTAGACTGTACAATTGTATGATTGTTATATTGAATGAAATATTGTTTAAACCAACTAAATCTTGAATGACAAAATTATTGAATGTTTTGAGTGGCTTTTAAATGGAAGTTCTTGTATTTAACCCCGTTGTGTTGGGTTTAGTTAGTAAAGCACTTAAATACCTCTTAATTTTTTTCACGGATAAATTGTACCGGATACCAATTTTTAAAGTGGGTGCATTAACATGTACTTGAGTGTGCACAAATACAAATTATGTATCAGGTAGAATGATAGATTAATTTAGAAGCTTGGGTAGATCGAATTAATTCGTATCGATGACCTTATAATACAATCGTTGCACAAATATAGAATTAGTTACACGGAATTCCTTTAGTCTATAGATATGCCCAAGAGATGATCCTTCTCATCGACGTTCTTAATGGTTCTTAAGAATAAGTATTTTTACGAGAAAACTTCATTTTAGCCGGGAAGACGTTAGTTGATGCAGAGGGTTTGTACTGGAGGATATCAGAATCAGACATATTGAACCGATCCCTCCAGACTATTAGAAGCTTCTAAGTATTAAGCCTATACGACTCTTTTAATTGATTGGGAATGTTAGTAGCCAATATTTCATCACATTGCTCGCCTTACGTTTCTCTGTTTATAAAAGGTAAATGATGTTTTAGCTTAACCATATCTGTAGGCTCGTCAAGCTTCGATTCCCTGGGTACACACAAAAATAATCCCAAATTACCCAAATTTTACATTGTTTACAGATTTCAGTACATTTTTTCACAGACATAACATCCAATATCTTTATTTAACCCGGCTAACAGATAAATCGTGTAATAGTATCATGCAAACAAAACATTAGTATGATTCAAAGAAAAGCAATCTAAATGTGGTGAAATTTATGAGAACTATAGTTGTAAAATTTTTAAAGAGTAAATAAACATTATGACCATGTTTATTCTTACCATAAAAGATGCATTATGCCAGTTCTAAATCTGTCTCGACTTGTATTCATATGACATATCCATGTAGATCATCAAATGGTTATGATTTTGAACGGACTGAAATACGATTGTCATTTAATAATTTAACTTATAATTGGATAATCGAGACTTCGTTTATTCATAACAACAGCAGCAATAAAACTGGGACTGTGCTATTTTTTAAACAATTCATTTCGCTCAGAATGAAGTAATTTGACTGAAATTTTCAGTATTTTCTTTTTCATTATATATTTTGAAACTATTAAAGCCACAACTGTCAGCTCTTTATCTCAATATAAATAATGCATCTCTAAAATATAATGTGTGCGTGTGTATTTTGAAGGGGACAGGCGGGCATATACGCCATTAAATAATATAGATACAGGGTTAGATATAAATATCAAGGCCGCCTAACTCTGGCGAGTGCGCCAGTGTCGCGACCAGTGATCATGCACGCGGTTATCGATCGCTCTAGGTGGGGCGACTGGTATCCGATCATAAAAAACGAAACTGAAAGCGAAACTTTTACTTTCGTCTTCGTTTCGTTAGACGCTCAAAGTCTCAAGAGTTTTTCGATATTTCTGCTAATTGCGGACCCTTATCCGACCAAAGTGAATCTCAGTAATCTACGCAAAAAAATGACGCTATTAGGGACTATATGTCTTTCAATATTTCGAGTTGGGTGTCCAGGGCCCGGATGTCTGTGTCGCAGGCCCTGCCACGACAGTGATGACCTCAACCTCCGTCCAAAATCTGCGCCCCCCCCCCCCCCCGAGGACGGATTTGAGTCATGTGAAGTGGAAGAAGTCAGAGGGACCTAGGGCTGGAGTATATAAGTTTGGAGGGGGGGGGGGGCTTACTGCTTATTTGGCGATGTGGACTGGAGCATTGTCCTGGGCCCGTCAGACACCTTGGTGCTTTTCTTTGATATGATTATGCAACCTATACAACTTATCTGCATGCCTAAGTGATGAACCCAGGTTTTAGCCGGAGCAACCACATGGCCTAAGACGTCGAGAAACTATTGACAAACCATGGCGTTTTTGTTCTTCAGATTCTGGGCACCCAACTTGTTCTAGGATTATCTACTGATATTTTGCTAATTATCAAATTTCAACCGTAAAGGACTGTTTTATGTGCTTGTGTTTTTGCTAAGTTCTTTGTCCTGCACTACCAACATCACTACATTTTAACTAGACAATACGACATTTTTACAAAACATTACGACATATTAAATATAACTTAAAAATATGAAATTGTAGCTTTAAATAAGTAAGAAGTGTGTTGCCAACCATTAAATAAAAAAGTAACTCTTCGTGCATGAAATACATTATAAATCTTTGATTTATGCTTGAAATATGGACTCGATTTTATGAGTAGCTGGACGACTTTATTGCATACGCTATTCTCAAGCCTTTTTGTGTGTTTTATTCACTAGAGGCCAGCCTGCTATTACATTAGTCACTCTTCATATTTAAGGACATGGAATGTTATCATATGCTGTCCATGCGTAGACTATGGACAAATGTAGCCATGGTGTTTTAGAATTTATATGCTAAATGGGCCTTCATGCAAATCCCAATTACATGGAGACCCTTGTGTAATTCCAAATGTAAACGAAGTGACGAAGACCATTGCACAAAATCCATAACGATCATATCTGAACTATTTCAATATTTGTCTCGTATTTGAGACGCTAATAAATCTACGAAAACCATCGTATTTGGCGTCTGGTTGCCAAAATATGAATTGTGAAGTAAAAACTATTTGTTCATTCTTTCACCGTTTCCTCGTGGAAATAGAGTAAATAGCCGCTTTACAAATAGCTTTAATTCTCTCTCTAGTTTTACAAGGTTTTAACCACGATCTCAGACAGGCTGTAAATGTCATTCAATATATTATAGAGATATATTACATTTCCATATATTATTGGTAATTTCTTCTCTTGTAAAAGTGGGTTGCTGATTTTCTCTAAAGGTCAAACACCACAGAAACTAAATATTTCAGATTGTCTCATCCTATAGACAATAAAGCCATTTTAAAAATTCGTATTTTCGCAATTTACCGTTTATAGTTTGAAAGTTAAGGTTTAATTGATTGTTGGCCAAAACACTTGATCCCAAGCTAGATAATAAAATGATTTAGAATTTGAGTTTAAATTAATATGCGTTTTGCGAGTATTGCTGAATCAATGCATACCCGATTGTTACTGCGAATACAGGCCTATGATCTATAATACATAGAGATGTACAGGATTCTGTAAAACTGAACTTTCACATAATTGTCCGTGAGTCTACAATATAAAATAGTGTAATAAACGAGGCGCTGTCGAGTTTTTTTTTACTTTATGAACGAGTGTTGATTATACATGTATACTTTAAAAGCATATAAGCATGTGTATTGTCGAATGTACATGTAGGTTAAAAAATTATTATCAAAATTATAATAGAACAATGAAATGTTTTATGAAACATACATAATTCTTTCGTATTTAACCTATTTTTTGCTTAATAAACATTTTACACACCTTTACTATAAGAACGATTTTATTATTATCTTAGAAATGTGACGGAACGGTGTCATAGCTACAGAATCGCGGTATAAATTAGATATGTGATTATGCCAGTTAAAATAGCATTTGACCTGTGTCACAATTTCTAGTGTATAAAAAATGACACTTACTTCAACTTCAATCTCTTTTCAAGTTTTGAAACCAGAATAAAGTTATCAAGATTAATATATTAGATTACAGAACTGTCATTCATCTGGACGACGAGTTCAAATTATCTCCATCCAACAAATTTAAAATCAATAATAATGAAGGGAAAGTAATATCTAGATAGTCCTTGTTTATGCAAAATCATCATTGCTGATTATTTTGGTCAAATTCACAACGATCATTTCCTGCCAAGATGTACAAAACGTCTTTTGGCAGATTATGTATGGAAGTGAAGATGGGGTATAGTATGATATTTCGTTCAGAATAGAAATTCTACACCTGGATTCAAGCAGGAAAGATAATGGACTTGCAGAAAGCAAATGCATGTTATTGACAAGAGTCAATTTGCCATAAACTGCATTAAATATTCTCTTACATAACACAGTGTCGTATAATCTAATGGCCTGTTTTTGTTGCACGAAAGAATTCAGTTCTTCACTAAAGCAACTTCTAACCAGCTTCCAAAGCAAATGGGTATAGTAATCATTATAATATTTGATCTGTACACTTAGGACATGTTGTAAAATATATTGAAATGAATAGCTTTTAACTCTTATTAATGCAACTATCAACATCTTTGTAGAATACTTTGTTTGTCCAGATACAGATAATCGCCAGCTTGCGATAAAAATATACAAACACAAAATAGGTTCCCTGCTGACCCAGAATGACAGCAGTGCCAATCTGGGGGAATTGTTCTTTTAGGTTTTAATAACAAGTGTGCATGCATTGTCAGTAAAGTTTCAATCCTGTCATTTCATCTTGCTGTTATTGATCACTGGAAGGAATTGCAACCGTGACGTATCGGCAATTTGGGAAAATGTATGCATGTGATTTTTCGTTGTTGATTCACCCGACCTGCTAAAGGCTCATTCTGGCAGGCCGCATGAACGTTGTACACAGGTAGACGTCATTAAGACATGGGATAATTTGTTATTTAATGCGTGCCAGTGCCAGACGCTGTGCAAAACAATGCCAATCCCGAGGGTAATGTACATGGTCGTCTTACTTTATGATAACATGAGCCATGTCCAACTGTCTATATGTCATGTGCAGATCAGTTTTTAAAATTTGTTTCCATTTGGGAAACATTGTCTGCGATATGGCAGTATGTAGCAGTATCCTTTAAATTCCATTTCGGTCAGTTAATCCGAAAGCAAAAGACAAGATTGGTGTACATGTACACATCAAGATTATGAATATTTCAGTATGCTGGTGTCTGACCATGAAGTAATTATCATTATTACTATGTACACGGTGACCTATGAGTACTATGTGTATGCAAATGGAACAATCTGCTTGTAAACCATATGCTGACATTTAAATAACCATGTCCGTTATCGCCAATAAAAAAATAAATAAAGGTTTTTGTTAAATCTTCAAACTTTACCAAGCAACACACGAATTAATCTGTTAAACTATTTTAGAATTATATAATCGAACTATAATTTCAGATGCCAGTACTGGTAGATCATGTAAACTATTTTAGGCAGCCAACGGAAGAAAATATTTGAGAAAGTTATCGGTTGGAACCAAAACATATTTTTGATTTTATCTTGACGACAATGTCATCGTAAAAATATTCTGGAGATTTATCCCCAGTCGCAATAACGGCAAATCCTCTCCTTCTCACGCCATCTTCGTAATGAAAATCAGACAATCAAAGCATAGAGCAACATGCCATAATGATAACAAGTCATCTAGGACACCATATACTTAAAGTAGAATAATTAATTAAACTACTTTTAAAGTTTAATATTAGCTTCAATTTACCAACCGACTAATGGGTTATTATTGTACACAATGACCAATTCCGCACGACTTGCTAAGCATTAAGATACTAGGCATTTTAATACGCAATGCTGGCATGGAGTGGACCAGACAAATTTTTTTTTAGATTTTGTACTATTTGGATAGAGTGTGTACCATCAGGTCAAGTTTAACACCTGGGTTTCGATCCTTGAACTACACAACGTTATAAAATACCAAATGGTTGAATTATCTTCTACAAGCATGCGTGATATTAATTTTGATATCGTTTAAAACACTAGTAGGCTATACATGACGGTTTATTGAAACAGTAACTGAAATTATGAAAAATGTGCTTTATATACTGCCTTATGTTCCATTTCGCAATAAAAGATAACTCCAATAAGGAAAATGTCCGTGTCCTGAACCTGGCTCATATTACAATATAACCTGACAGTGTTTGTATTTATTGAAAAGATTTTATCATAACTTTTCTGGTATAAGCCTGATACAGTTGGTGTGTTAAAGTGGGGTTAAAATCTTATCCTTGATCAAACTGCTACAAAACTTTAGGTTTTGATTTAGATGAAAGAATATAAGCATATCGATCGAACTCGGGACTTAATTTACGGCATTCTGATGGTGGCGGTGGAATACTGACAAAATCTGAACTCTTCAGAGACATTAAACAACTTTAAAGCAACACATCAATCATCGGTATTTTTTTAAATATCAAATTGTTTAATTAATAAATATTACCCAAATCTTCTCGTTTGCCTAAAAGATATCTTGTGAGCCAGTTTGGGGGATTATTTTAATCAAAGCAATAGCCATGGGGATTATATGAATTATAGGCGTTTTATCAATATAAGACGTTTCCAAACACTATCTGAGAGGATCATGACAAAGAGTCAGTCTTGTATTGAAAATCATCGACTGATACATTTCCGTATGACTTAAAGTGACAATAAGTCTTTGCGACCAGAATAACATGTCTTCATCAATTAGGTTTGAACAATACTACTAATTGAATACGCATATTAATTAAGAAATTACTACGGTTATATACTTGCAAAACTCTAGAATCATGCCTATTGTAGCCTATCACGTCACTTAATGCAAACAAATTAAGAGGTTTGTAAGATCCAGAAAGTGTTTCTTTAATGAATCAATAACAATATTGCTACTTTAAGAGGGTGTAATTACTAAAATTAAACATATAAAAATAATTGAACGGTTTTTAAATTTTGTTTAGGAAAACAACTACCCCAACGCTTTTTTTTAAAAAAAATAATTTAGAGGTGTTAAAATGTGATTGGTATTCAACTTTAACTGAGATCTCGGTTAGAATTACATCCTTTGGCTTAAGTGCATCTTTGAAAAAACATAAACTTTGATATTTGCTTTAAGGTTATAAGAAAGTTGCACTGGGTCTCTATATAGCACTCGGCTGTTAATGTAAGGTATGTTAGGTTATGTCAATATTTGTATAAAAACAAGAATAAATCATCTCGTCAATAACAATGTTAAGCACCCAAAAAGGAAAGTCTTGTAACAATAATAGGTTGTTGGGTTTTTTTAAAACCGGATATGATGTAATACAACCGCGTTTCTTTTTGCTCTCAAGTGGGGATAAACAAAATCAATACACAACCATTACGACTTTCAAGTGGTATTCTGAATTTTCGCAAAATCAAATACCATCAATAAAACGTCACCAAGTCGGCAAAAAAATTTGAAGTATTATTTTTAAGAATAGTCCGATAAATTGCAATTTAAAATCTGTAATTAGGGTTTAGTGCATGTGGTACATTTTAACGCAACAAACTATATCAATTAAACGACTATACCATCCTCTTGAGTTAAAACATACAATCAGGGGCCTATTTCAAGAAATTTTAACTCAAATAAAATCCAAATTTTAGTTATTTGATTGGATAATATTAGCCAATGAGAATGGAAGTATCTACTAAAATCAGGATTTTATCTTTAGTTAAAATTTCGTGAAACGGGACCCATGCCTTGTATGAAACGTAGGCGAAAGGGACACTGGCCGGGTAAAGTCACCCCCTGACATTTGTTGATGATACATTAATAATTCAACCAATTTCGTTCCCTCCACAAGTGGACATTAACAAAAGCTATTCCACACACACGCATACACACACATTCCATTATACAAAATTCTGCAATATTATTTGCCAGATTTGGATTTGAAATACAAGCATATACGTGTATAAGTTGTGACCTGCTGGGGTTTTAATACATAGGAAAACATTGATCGAAATTAGCAGCTCGGGATGCTGCTGCTGTTGTCGTAAGAGCTGTAAGACTTCATTTGAACAACTCTCTAAAACGGCACACCTTGAAACACGTGAAAATCGGCACACATGGCTAAATATATATGAAAAATATTCGAATTTTGCAAAATAAAATCATGGCAAGTTATAGACGGCATACAACCGTAGACACGGACTAGCAAAAAAACCCTATAGAACGACTTAAACTAAATAAAGAAAAACCCAGCAACGAACTTATCAGTTATAAAAAATCTCGCTACACATCTGTGTGCCGCGGCGCACTGGTCGAGAATCACTTCTCTAAAAGCGCCACCGAGGCTGCTTAGCAATCGAACATCTATAGCAGTATTGCCATGCAGAAATCTATTCAGTCGAAGAAGTCAAGCTTACGTTGTCAAACTGACTTTCAATTTTCAGGTAGGCGAGTATACCGATCAACTTTGGTGTTAAATGTAATTAGACAAAGCAAGCCAAAAAATCTGAAAAAAAAGTTGAAGCCAAAGACATAAGTTAGAGGAGCTTGTGAGTATGTACGCTATCAGGCCTCTAAAGAAGTTGTTTTCGCGTAGCTTGTGGGACGTTTTCAGTCTTGAATTTTGATGATTTGGTAAGATCGCCACAGATTTATTCCAGCAGGAAAACTTTAAGATGGATTTTAGAAAGCACCATGTTTATTCAGTTTTTTCAAAATATCCCCCCAGGGGAGACAAAACCCACACTCTTTGTACAGGAACAGCCTCTTGGGACTCTTGTCGACAGTCCACTCATGTATAAATCAATGACTTATTTTTATAGTTAATATATTTGAACAGAAAATTAAAAAGAAAACAGTGGTTTACATATTTTTTTCGTTGCCTTATCTGATTCACCCGTGGTTTATTACCATCAATGTTTGATAAACAAGTCGTTTCTATTTATTTTTCACCGGCTTATAAATTCTGGAGTTGTTAATATCCTTATCTGTATTGATAAGGTCATCAATCAATTATTCTCATACATAACCAACAAACTAACCAAGCACAACGAACGAAACACATTAATATAATTGATTAAAAACAGAGATATTTTATTTCCGAATCAAATCTGTCAAGATCCTCCAACCCACGGATAACAAGATGGTATTGGTCAGTGACAATACGTCAAAACTCATCTATAATTTATCTTTAGCATATGAAAAGTTAGTTTTATCTTGGGACCTTATCTAATGTCAGATAATGTTACTTCTATGATAAACATATTCCCTATCCTCTAAAGTAAAATATATCTTATCTTTTACATATTTTATAAATATATTTGAGACATATATGATTTAATACCACCCTGTGTGTGTACCACAGACTGTCTCACTCTTCCCTATAGGCCTAGTGAAGGCCAATAAATTGAAATTTGAAATAAACAAAAAGACCTAATCACCAAGAACCCTTGGAAAGTACGGCGATATAGAGGTTTCCCGATATAGACAATCTATGTGCTATTGACAATCAACAACCAAATACTAGTGTAAATGTTATATAGAACATAGTATCAGGCATTCCAAGTATGTTACCTGATTAAAGAGGACATAAATTGAGTTCCAAAACAATCTACCATCACCGTTGTTTGTTTTATTAAGAATTACACTATTAAAAGTATCAGATAAGCAATTAGCAAAAGGCACAACTACTTTAATAATAATACGCTGATGTATTTAGAATGGTTTAAGCGATATGCTCAGAAATATATATTGAGATTCCCGGATATTTGTAATTAGCAAAAGGTACAACTGTTTTCATATTTTGTTATGTGTACAAAGATTAAGAAAGATATTTTGACGTGTTTATCAGATATGCTTCTGGATAAAATTGTATATACGAAAAACTAAGTAATTTTTTTTTCAATGGAGGCGCAATTCTTTTAAATTAGCAAAACTACATTGCAGATGATTTCAAATGGTTAACATTTAAAGTCATTCCACCTTATGATAGAAATATTTAGACGTTCGTTATGGTGCCCCGTTTGCGTAACTAAACAGCCGCTTCCCGACATTTCGCGTCGCGTTTACAAAAACGGCTTGGTCATCATACGCGGATATGGGTTAGAGTCATATGTTTGGCTGACATAAATGGAAATAGATTAAAAATGAAACCAATCACGTTTACATGGCAAACTGCAAGACCTTGGTAGCAACCAGTTCTGTGCAGTGTTCTCAAGAAATTATGTGCGAGTGTAGGACGAAAACGACGACACTATTCATTCACATTATATGTGGGCTTATAATAGAAAGGCACTATGAGCTATCGATTACCCCTACTATACACATATCTATATTTCAAGTTTAACGGTACTTTTTGATTAAAGTAGCATTATATAGAACACAGAATATCTTTTATGGAAGTGCGCAGACAAAAATAAGTAATAAAACATATCCCGTTTACACGTATAGAAGAAATTAATATTCTTTACAATCACCAGAACTGCCAATTAGATAGCTAATGAGCATCTTCTATTGCTTTTATTTCCCCTGTCTTTGTTTGTCAATTGTCCATTTAATGATGACAATAACCACTACTGAAGTTAATTAGCAACTGATTTTTAATGAGCTCCTTTTACTCAACATTCATAGAATTCACAGAAAGATATAGACTACTTTATTTACCAATAAACGGAGCTGGTTAAAACAAATACAGGATTAATATTATATTAATTTGATATTTTGTGTTGCTTTTAAATGAAAAGAAACTAGCCTATAATAATTTTTTATCACAAAATCTTATTCCACTTTGGTTTCTGAAATCTAGGTTCAAACAGCGCTCCAGTGGTGATATGGACAGTGTGCAGTACGCGAGGCTGTTTACTCTTCTGGATCATCTGATGCGGGAATTCACATTAATGTGTAATACTTTTGCATTGAAATCATTGGCCTGACAAATATGTTGGTGACCTTTGTTACCGTTAGCTCCGGCGTACCCATTCTTTACCCAAACCTAACTAATGTATGTCGCCGGTCCACTTCAATACAGGGTCTTCAATACTATTTGATTTCTCGGATGTTTAATTGACGAGTGTCATGAACGTTTATGATCTTTTTTATAGATAGAAGTTTAACCCATGGACAATCCTAGAAAATTTCGCTTGAAGTTAAACCTATGCAAGCAGACCTAAGACTTAATTTCTTAATACACAATGAACAATAATCGTCTTGAATACGGCGAACACACGTCACAACAATATCCGACCGGAATTTATAATATGGCGTTTGTCTAAAAAAAAATACATGGTTTATTGCAGCCTGCTACACTTAGACTTTACCTAGTTTAAGTTACAAAATTCTTGTTGGAGGTCAGAGCGGCGAGACATTATAAGTTAATTAGGCCAATTGTACCCAAATCAGTTGTTTAAAAGAACACGATCCGAACGTATGAATCAATGGCCCAATCACACGATATTCATTTCAATTTTTGACCAAAATTCCGGTTTAAAGACGCCCACTTATGTCAGTTGGGAAAAATAATGAGATAAATAACTTATATAATAAAGATTGCGAGCATGTTATTGATTCTTTATGAATGTCGTAATATTATTTTAAGCTAATCCTACAGTTTCTTTTAATACAAATCGGTTAGTAAAGGTCAGTTTTTTGAATTTCCATGTGCAGAATCGATCTTGTGAAATGCATATTGCTGAAGTCGATAAATCTGTTAAGACGTTAAAGAGTTTTATGAACAAGAAAAAATATAACTACAGAGACATCATGTTCCTTAAGCAACGACTGCGACTTTTACATCATCTGGCCGTTGCTGGTTTACTTCACAATTCTCGAAAAAAAAATAGCTACGTTATCTACAGACACGTGACCAGTAGCATCCAATCAGAGATCGTGACATAGCTAACCCCACGGAAACCTTGACATTGGACGAACCTTGAAATTTGCGACTCGATTATCACAGGTAGACACTTTAGCTTGAAAGCGTGAGATTTGGTATTCGCGACGACCAAGAAATCTGATAGGCTCACAAGCTGGGCTTATACCCAATCAAACTTAGTGCATAAATATTCAGGATATTTCGTGAATGCCTGGATAAGAAGTACGTAGTTAAAGCGAGATCAAGCCTTCTATTGAAGATGCAGAGGCATCGGCTTTGTCGAGATCCAATAGGTGTTGTGTATTACTGTAAGCACACACTGTTCGCTCGTAGTTCCAAATATCTATTAATCAAAATTTGTATAACTTTTACTTATTCCTCACTCATCAGAAAAAAATGCCCCAAAGCCCTAATCCACGGAAACATACTCTAATGGAAATACAGAAAGAAGAAAAAGAGAATATATCGCCAGTCTAGTCTGAAATTGACAAGCGGTAGATTAGTATACGGATATAAGATTTGCATGGGATATCATTATATTGGATGTGAAATAAATGTAATAATAAGACGGATGTACAAGTTCGATTGTGCTTTGTAATGTGCTGTTTAACAAATCCTGTAGAATATTTTGTCACATTCATATATATGTACGTTAGACATATTTCAAATAGCTCTGGATAAAAATAGGCCCGCACAAACAAGTTCAACTAAGTGACATTCGCAGTTCCATCCATACAAAAAACCTATCTATTTATTGTTCTATACATGTATTATCGTCTTTATTTTGATGACATTAGCCGTTTAAATGTTTTCAAATCGTCTTTAAAACGAAGATAATTTCCCAATTATCAACTAATCAATACGGAGAACTTAGGAAAATCACCGTACTTCGATTTTACATATCTGTTACGTCCCCTCTTAAAATAAAAGACCGGCTTATATTGATGACTGTGATCTCCAACTTTTGCATAGACCTGGAATTTTTATGTGATGGAGCGACAAAACAAACATTTAACTTTCTAAATCACTGTGCGTCACCAATACTGGATGCTTGTAGAAGTGGGAGTGTAAATAAAACCTTAACTGGGTTGGTGGTAAAATAATTGTGTCTAACAGATTACCACAGTCACACAGGAAAAGTGAAAGAAAACGAATATCGAACGCTCTAGCAATGGATTGAGGTGGGCCTCGGGCTTGAAGAACAATGTACAAGCCTAGACGACCACTAATAAAGCAAAGGGATTTGGACAAAATGGCTACATTGCGTTAACATTTGATTACACATGTTCAACCAAACTCAAATCTATTGGAAAAGTCTAAAGGTTTTCTTACGCATTGAGGAATTGGCCCAAGTAATCGGAAAGTTGTTAGCTTGACAATCAAGAGGAGTGGATAAAATGTTATCAAATACGTCCAAAGAATATCATTTTCGATCAATGACTTTATGGTCATACAAAATAGCTTATAACCTTTCCCAAATTCTACTCCATTAAGCCAATTTCACGGATGTTATAAATTGTATCAACCTTACAGCTCATTAATTTACACACACGCAAATAATTAAACCTGCACTAGCCGAGAGAAGAAATCGTTGAAAGTTCTTCGTTGGTAAACACATTTTTGTTTGTGTAGGGCCCTAAGCTGCAGTTGCAACATTAAAGTCAATTTAAATAGAGTATAAATATGATTTTTACCCCCACAAAAAGTTATTACAGAATGGTTAAGTTTCTAAAACTTTGGACCCCCGAAGGCTTGTGATAAAAGTCGTATTTGATTTCTGGTTTTCTGCCTCCTACGAGACCGTCTGTCGAACAACGGGTAGTTGATTATGATGAATATTATTCATCGAAACATAAATTTTAGTTAAAAATGATATCGGACTTTGATCGAACCCATAAAATATTTTTATGTTTTCATCCCTGACAACAACCTCCAGCTTATACAAAAAGAACCTAAGTTGGTGGTGTAAAATGTCAATTTATTATATTATAGACCAGAGGGGAAAAGGGGTCATTGTCACCCGAGTGAGGGAAAAATCTGAGTTTACTTTACAGGCAGCATTTTATCTCAAAAACATCCTCAAATATCTATATACATAGGTTTCAGAGGCGGGAAAGAAGGAAAAACAACATTTCAGAAAAAAAATTCATCGGAACTGTTCCGAAATGTTATTATCTTGCTTTCCTCCCTCTTAACCCTATATGTAGAGGGATTAGACCGTATGTTTAGTATATATTTGACCGCCATTTTGAATATATTGTAATTTACAGGGTCAAAGGTCATCCTAGGTCAAAAGTTCTGATTAATTTTATTCTGAATGTTGTTTTCCTTTCTTTCCCGCCTCTGAAACCTATGTATAGAGATATTTGAGGATGTTTTTGAGATAAAATGCTTCAATTTAAGGATAATTCAATTTATTTAAATGGCGGCTAAACTTCGTGGTTTTGGACAAATATATCTCAAAAACATCCTCAAATATCTCTATACATAGGTTTCAGAGGCGCGAAAGAACGAAAAACAACATTTCAGAATAAAATTCATCGGAACTGTTCTTGCTTTCCTCCCTATTAAACCTAGATGTAGGGGGATTAGACTGTATGTTTAGTATATATTTGACCAAAAACATGAAAAAAGCATGAAATTTGGCCGCCATTTTGAATAAATTTATTTCAGAATATATGTCACCAGTGCCTTACTATCTTACATACATGCACTCAACCCGGGAGCCTAAATTACTAATCTTAATATTGCGATTTAATTAAACAGTTTACCCGTTAATCCAAATTAAATTTTAAGATACCCTATTATAATATTTTAAAGGATTAACCAAGACGTTGTGACCCTATACAGATCACATAATATGATTTTTTGTTAAATCATTAAATTCAGTGCATGACTAAACTTCATTCTGACTCGTACATACACTAAAACCATGGTGACATATTTATAATTTGAGTACAATCCGGGTGCTTAATGCTTAAAAAAATGCAAGATCTACAAGATACATGCAAATTTAATTGGTTTGGAATAAAAGGTCTTTTAAAGAAAGAGTCCCTAATTTGACAAGTATTTATTTATGTAATTGTTAAAATGGGCAAACCAAGCACCCAAATTATGTTAATAAACAATCAGTTTTACTTACTAACATAGTTCTGATACTGTTCCCTTAAACCCCGTTCACACCAACGCAGGCCCGAAGCCAGAAACCAAAATTTAGCCGACATAGGGGGGTGAGGAAGATAAATTTCCGACAACAAAAAATCAATGAACGAAGGTCATCGCCGACTGCCGTAAGCAGGAGGAGGAGAGAGCACGAAAATTAGAAGCTGTGAGAGTGAATTTAGGCCTCTATGACATGCAGGTGGCGAATGTGTCCCGAAATTAGGAGTTTCCAGCCGACATTAACTATATCTCGGCCGAATTTGAGAGGATATGTCGTACTAAAACTCTCTCCCGGACAAAATGCGAGCATAAATAACCAGCGATTTTTTTTCCGACGCAGACAGAAAAATTCCGACAGGAACGGCCACGGGGGGGGGGGGCGGCTCGCCCCCCGGCCCCCCCACTAGCGTCGGGCCTGCACCAACGGCGCTTTGATGGCGGTTTAAAGCGTAACCAAGCTCGACTAAAGCGTCAGAGCGTAATAGATCATTGGAAAGCTTTGATCAAAGCGGGACATTCGGCGAGAGCGCAAACAAATTTTAAGACAGTTACAAACTTTTGGGAGCTCTGTCACGAATTGTTTAAGCACTGAGAGCGTGTCAAAGCTTAACAAAGCGTAACAAAGTATGACTTGTAGAAAAACTTAACATAGCTTTGTTCAAAGCGGGGGCCCCAGTCTTCACGGCCTGTCACCACTTGACACGCTTTGTTAAGATGTCTAAAGATTTGCTACGATCTGGTATGAAGATTTGACACGCTTTGTTATGCTTTCCCACGAATTGAGACGCTTTGGTCAAGGATTGACACGCTTTGCTAGGCTTTGTTACGCTTGGCAAGCTTTCTCACGCTCTCCTACGACACCCAAGCTCTGTCTCCAGCGCTGCGACTTGAGTACCACTCATTGCATTGTTTCAGAAAAAGTATCCTGAACCTAAAAAACATCACAAAGATGGGTCTCTCTTTCTCCCTCTCTCTCTCTCTGTCTTCATCTTCACCAGTCGAAAACAGGCCTCAGCAATCTACTTCCCTGAGTCAGCCGCGGGGCCGGACTGGGGCCAAAGACCGTCCATTATCTTCAAATTTTTTTACAGGTAAGCCCCGCCCATTCTGACCTCTGATTGGTCAATCTTTTTGGGGTCTTTTTCTCGAAAACAAGATGTCGGATCGTCGTTTTGTTTGTTGTGAAATGATACTTGAGTCAAAGTCAACTCGCTGACATAACAAAAGTGGATCCTAAATGTAAAAATTTAAGTTTTCGTAAAGATCTATTTTTCTACGCGTGTGTATATTTTTAAGTGATTCGGTCATCCAGACACTTAAAATAAATACATGTCACGTGACAGTCGTGTGATTCGTCCCTTACGGGAAAATGGCTACCCAGTGTCACCAGAGGAATTTCTTTCTCCAAAATTTTTCTGGTTCGAGATTGAGGCCTCGGGCCTAATTTGCTACCCTTGTAAAATAACGAGATTATTATTATTATTATTATAATTAGCCTCCGACCCATTCCTCTCTTTAACTGCACTAGGAAGTACAACACCAGTCATTTTTTGCTGCCAGTCAACAGTTCCCACTGGAGAGAGACAGTAGTCTGGCATCCACAGTTGCGCGATCCCTTGCGGGTGGCTGTGGAATATCTTCCCAGTGAGATTCATGTTCCCAGCAGGCACCTGAACCCGTTTGCCAGTATGCCAAAGGCAGATTCTCTGCCCATCTTTCGTCGCTCTTCTACTGTATGGCATCATCATGTAGCTCTTCAGGGCAAAAACATCATCAGCCAGGATGAAGTATGGAATATCTGGCTCAGTTTCCACGGGGAGAGGGCATGATGGGGGCAGCCTTGTGGACATTCAAAGAGCTCAGAGTCTATGAATATCTGGAAGTCAGACATGTGACCTTTACCCCGCAGCTCAATCCAGATTGTACTGTGCATGCATCTACTAAGGCCAGCATTGGTATGGAGAAGAACACCTTGCAGTTGCGGTAGAGACTGCCCGACAGCCTGTCTGTGTTTGCTGGCTTCTTGTTTTCCATCCAAGGTACCAACTGTATAGGGGACATGCTACTTTTGTTCAAACTTCTGGGCAAGGTTTCTCCATGCTTCAGGGGAGGTAGGTTGGTTGAAGACCTCATCTTTATACGCATGTACACTTTCGGAATCAGTTCTTATACGGTTGGTGGAGATACCACATGGGAATCCATATGTCAGTGACCTGTAGTTGTCCCCAGTGGCCAGATGTATCAGGGTGATTGCCACCTTGGGGTCAGCGGACAGGGGGTGCCTGTAGTTAGTCTGCTGATTTTGGATGACTGATGCCACTCTCTCCAGGATATCATCGAACACCTCAGGGGTAAATCTGGTGAAGTTTCTGGAGGCAGCAGGGTCTTCTAATCTGAGTATCCAGGAGTCTAGTGTATTAATCATACTGTCTTCTTCGAATAGATTATGCTCTGGTACAACTGGAACATCTGGATCTTGTAGTTCTGCCATCGTGTTGCGGGGTCAAAGATGCAATGATTTTGTGGATCTGCTCTGGATCAAACGCGGCATGAAATCGGTGATCTCGAAATTTTCCAATGCGTAACACAGCTTAACAATGCATAACATAGCTTTACAATGCACAACAGAGCTTGATAATCGTATCCGAGCGTGATTTAAATCGTCATAATCGCATCAAAACGTAATAAAAGTTATCAAAGCCTCATTTAAAGCGTAACAAAGCCTGGTCAAATCAGAAAATAATTCGTCCTCTAAAGCGTACCAAATTCGTATCGGAGCTTATCAGAGCGTAACATTACTTAGGAGATCGTGATATATTTGGAAAATGGTGGCGCTTTGCTCGCCGATTTAAAGCGCGACATTCACCGTTGGAGTGAACTAGACTTTAAAGGGACTATGCAGATTTGAACGGTCTCAAAAATACAAGTCTGTGTACGTATAATATATGAAAGTTAAGCGCGAAAAATATAGGAATGATGCATTTACCTTGTCTCAAAATTTCAGCTCAAAATATCGAGTCGTTTTGACGTGAACGTCGAAGCCGCTTATCCGGATACGTAACTCTTTCAAGATTTCGGGCAATTCGTCCGTTGGGTAACCTGATAATTGATTTCCATCCTTATATTATAGAGGTCTATACTGTGCCTGCCTAACGAGCTGTACTTGATATCGAGAGGTAAATTTCATCTAGACGTTATTTTTATAAAATAAAAGCCTGAAAACTAGTATAATAGTACAGCTTGGGACACCGGTCTCCATTTCCTGACGAAGACTGGTGGGTTTAAGTGTTTGAAAACGTATCACATATATTGAGTTATAAAACAATATAAAATGCAACAAGCCTAAGTTACCGTGATGTCGGAATATTTATACCAAGGGCTTACGATCAACTTATACATTGGTTCTAATACTGTATCTATTTCAGCGCTTATCCGGTTTTTAGTCTAATAACACATCGTACATATCTTGACTTTCAGCACGTATCCAATTTTACAGTCTGAGGATATATTCCCCATTTAGGGCCACCCATAAAGTACGTACGCTTGATTCACGCAAAAAAACGTACAGGTGCGTAAATTCATTGGCAAAACGTACGTACAGGAGCGTACCGTTCTGAATTTTACCCATTTTGAGCGTACGTACTTTATGGATGGCCCCTATATTGGTTTCAGTTTATTGGAGGAATATGTTTACGGTTTCCCTTGTCCAGATTTAAGTCTAATAATAGCTTTCTTCTCGCATATTTTTTTAGCTTTCAGAATTAATACATTTCAGTGCTTATCCAGTTTCACAGTCTAGTTATATACTTTACATATCTTGGTTTGCAGTACTTATCCAGTTTCACAGTCGGAGAATACAGTTCACAATTATTGACCTTTAATACATAAAAATAAGATATTTACGGTTTCTTTCTTCCGTGTTTATACTCTAATAATAGGTTTTATCCTTCAGGGCTTTCAGCCAATTGATTCCAATACTTTTGTTTCTTTTTCAGTGCTTATCCAGTTTTTCAGTCTAAATATACATTTTACATATCTTCGTTTTAAGTACTTAACCAGTTTGTTTTACATCCTGGAGATATGTTTCATAACCCTCATTTTACAGTTTATTGAATTAATATACCCCCCCCCCTATTTTACAGTCAAATATAAAGCTTTTTATATATATCTTTCATTATTTTCGGTTCATTGAATTAATATATTTTATATTTTTTTTATTTTTTTTTATTTACTCCTGCATCAGCGATCACTCTTGTTCACTTATACATACACACTTCTCTTTAAGTTATTGTTTATCTATAGCTCTATGGCGGTATATTAGTGCCAAAATTCTAACATGCCACCGTCTAACTTCTAACGTGCTATCGTCTAACTTTTAACGTCTATTCGTGAAACTTCTTATCTAAGACAATGTATATTCTAATTTCTTCATTTGTTCCTCGTAAATTGGGCCTTCTAATCTTGCAATTTTTATTTTATTTCAGGTTATTTCTATTATTGTAAGGACAAATTTTCATTTCAACAACGCTTAACATGTTTAGAATGAACATTGAACAAATTAAGAATTTGATACGACCACCTTAGCCGTCATTATGACGTCGTTTGGTGTCGCCACTGTATGCATTGCTATCCGTAGGGAAGACCGGGGTTGGTTGTAGGGCCTAACAATATTTAGTTTTTACATATTTTTGAACCATTTTTGTTGGATAATTGTAACTACAATACTCAAAGTAGGACTGTCACTATTGGCATTTACAAATATATATCCTACATACTGACATCTCCTTTCGAGCCCTAGTGGGTTTTCTCCGGGCACTCCGGTTTCCTCACACTGCTCAAGACCCCTACGCGCAAGCGAATTATTGAAATAAATTTAAGCCATATGATAGTTCCGAAATGACCTAGTTGGGTTGAGTGGACGTTATACCCCATCTCTCTCTATATATATATCTCTCTTTCTCTCTCTCTTTACTGACATCTCCATTCATATCTGAGAGAGAAGGCAATAATCCAACCATTTTGTTGTAACAACCTACCCCACTGTCGGGGAAGGTTGTTACAACGTCTGGGGCTGATAGTAACAAACGTAGAAGTGACACTGTTTTAGAAAAGGCAAATTTATTAAACATGAAATTAAAATGAAAAATATGTCACATAAATTTTTTACTTCAAATCATATCTTAGATCTGACTCCTGTGCCAAGTAATGTTTCTGTGAAAAGCGGGAGTGGAGATGGGATGGCCTAGTGGTCTAGAGTGCCGCGCTTCGACCTCAAGTTGGCCGGCCACATCTGGCTTGCGGCTGTGGTTTCGAGCCCTGGCGTATGTTGCATGGAGATAGTGGCGCCTTCTGAACCTCGTGGGTTTCCTCCGGGCACTCCGGTTTCCCCCACTGCTAAAGACCCCTACGCGAATTATTGAAATAAAAAATTAAACCATATGTTAGTCCCGAAATTACCTAGTTGTGTTGTGTTAAACCCCATTTATCTCTCTTTCTCTCTGTGAAAAACGCGTGAATCAAGTAATTCATAAATGTAAATCCATGATAGGGGACAGATAGGCCGATAAACCCATAACTATATTCAGTCAAAGGCAGAGTGTCAGTATACATGGTCAGTCACCAGAGTCACTATTCTTACACAGAAAATTATTTGCTTTTGGTGTGCATTCGTCATTGACCATTTTTTACAGTCAATACACTGTACCCATTAGCGTGTTACAACCTACCCCAACCAAGTTGACCATACCCTAACGCCCGCCGTTAGATCAGTGAAGGTCAGAGGACAAGAACGCTGAATATAAACGCGAGGGATATTGGTGTTGTTATGTACAGATATCTCACCGTGACTAAAGCGCCCCATACACGATCAATTATATTGCGCAATTTAATTGTCAATACCCTGAATTGACAATTAAATTGACTGTGTATGGGTGATATTGATGACTTGTGCAATTGTATTGAGTGAATCAAACTCTGCTTGATATTTTATTGTGCAAGTCTATTTGATTGCACAATTAATTGATCGTGTGTGGTGTTCGTCAATTAAATTGTGCAAAAAAATCATTTGTCTGTCTTGGAACATCGGTTTCCTCTTCTACAGCAAGAGCAATTGCCACGGCGATTGCTGGGTCAAAATCCCCCCATCCTTTCTCAACTGATAGCAAGACCAAACTGACTCTTGTTTGCGCAATTAAAGTGTCAATTATATTGAGCTGTGTGTGGGCAGCAAAAATTGTCAATTATATTGTGCAACTAGGCTTGCGCAATACAACTGATCGTGTACGGGGCGCTTAACATCATGAATCATGAATACGATGAGTTTATTCGACGTTATTCAACATTACTAAACAGTGGGGTAGGTTGTTACAACAAAATGTTTGGATTATTGCCTTCTCTCTCAGATATGACTGGAGATGTCAGTAAGTTGGATGGGCCTATATTTGTAAATGGCAATAGTGACAGTCCTACTTTGAGTATTGTAGTTACAATTATCCAACAAAAATGGTTCATATATATGTAAAAACTAAATATTGTTACAACCAACCCCGGTCTCCCCTATGGATAGCTGCGCATACAGTGGCGACACCAAACGACGCCATAATAACGGTTGCTAAGGTGGACGTATCAATTCTAAATTTGTTCAATGTTCGTTCTACTAAACATGTTAAGCGTTGTTGAAATGAAAATTTGTCCTTACAATAATAGAAATAACATGAAATAGAATAAAAATTGCAAGATTAGAAGGCCCCATTTACGAGGAACAAATGAAGAAATTAGAATATACATTGTCTTAGATAAGAAGTTACACGAATAGACGTTAGAAGTTAGACGATCGCACGTTAGAAGTTAGACGGTAGCATGTCAGAATTTTGGCACTGATATACCGCCATATAGCTCTGGTTAATTGGTTTTCCATTAATATTGTTAATACACTGATCTTTGTTAATAATAGTATTCATCCTCTTTTAAGCCCTGTAAGAGATTTCCGTTGTGAAGATTTAGTTCATAATGACCCCCTGTTTAATGTTGCATATCCTGTATATATTATTTGCCCACAATTCATATACCACTTAGGTGAAGTGGACGTTAAACCCCAGTAACGAACGAAAGATATACTTGTATCATTTGCTTGATAAAGATGAGAGTATCCTCGTCGTAACGTCGCTTAGTATTAAACTCAGTAATTGTGTTGTATACATAAAATTGTGCCTTGTGTTAATATGTTCAATTACAAAAACAACATTAAAGAAGATATATTGAGTTAGGTGTTCGGTACGCGGGAAAGGACTTTTAACACAAAATTAAGCAGTTGTATTCACTAAAATATTATCGAGACGTGCCCCTTTAAGCTTGCTTGCTATGTTGATTCTGATACGGACGCAGTAAGACACAAATGAAACTAAATTTTAAATTTAGTTCACAACCCGATTTACCTTTTATCTTTCAAAAATAAAATTAAAAAGTATATGAAGCTTGTGCTTGTCCTCCTAGCAAGCAGTAATCAAAATTCTACAACAAATTGAACACAATGCTTTATTTTGGCCTAGTGGAAAGAGATTTAGTTCCTTCGCGCTTATATTTGAGAAAATAAATGAAAACAGTTAAAGCTACTGAAGGACCTACATTTATTTGCCTGTTAACTAGCGTTCAAATAGTTCAAATGTTCTAGTAATTGAGAAAACAAAGTAACCTAATTGTTTTTATAACTTACATATAAAATACGATATAATATCAATATTTAGAACGGACTTTTTGACATTTTTTACCACCAAAAATCTGAATAATTAATAAATCAAACATTCCAAACGCAGCCTGACAATAAAGCGATTTCAAACAGATCGGGCCATATTCCATCAAGGCCATACTCAAGCATCCCTCGAGATCACCAATAACAGTAATTGCTTTTAATTTAGGCAGACACACGCAACCGCACTTGAAGTAATGCTATCGAAATGGACATCAATCAACGCTATGTCGAATTCGGGTGCGATTTTTCACAACTTTGAAATCTAAAAAAAAAAGAGTTCGGTTCAAAAGCACTAACATAGTAAAGTGATATGAAAATATCAATTTGTGAATGCAAAATTATTCGTTCCTAAACTGGGTAATATATAAATCTACTCTCTCGCCCTAATAAAAAGTTATAAGGATTTCGTGATGGCGAGTGTAGAAATTACATTACGGAACATCATCGTTACATTCATTCTCTGACCGATAATCGAGTATGGTATGTTTTTTCATGAAAAGAGATTGATGTACTGTCGTATATTACCATATTGTTCCTGTTTGCCAATCTCTGTTATCCTTAACTAACATTTGTTTGTTTGTATTTACCATAAAGATTTAATATACCTTATTGAGTTATAACCAAAAACATATTGGTCTGTTAATACACTTTAAATGTAATATCTAAAAAATATTTCTCCGATGTTCCGGAATTCCGTATTATGATCTTATATTAACAAAGAGCTATAAAACAGAGCCTGGTATTGTCTTTATGTTATTCAATGCCAGAGTGGCACCCGACAACCCAAACTGTTTACTCTTAGCCAACACGTTAAGTCCTGGTTAAGTCTATTATTTTACTTGCCAAACGTCTAGGTAATAAGAACGCAACATTTGAAGAAATGTCATTCAGATTGAAAAAAAAGCCCGGTAAGCATCCTTTTAAAGGATGATACAACAGTTTTATTTGTTTTTTTAAAAACAACAAACTTTTTGCGATTTTTGACAAGTTTTTAGTTTCGTCAGTCAATGGGTGTTTATATTGTTGGCCTATAGAAGGCTCGGCTTACAGTTGCTGTCGATGTGCGCGCTCGAAAAACTGACTGCAACTAGTTGCTGTTATTTAGTGTTGCGGTAGTTGCTTATTTTCGGAAGTACGCTTAGCGCTCACAGCTTCAGATGATCATATATACTTAATAGCAAGATAGCAGCTGGTGCAACCCCTTCTGCCCATTACAACAGCTAGACTACCAAGACAATAGTTCATGTCCCTGTAATTAAAGTCCTTATTCGCTATTTGCATTTTCGCTTAAATATCAATTTCCCACGGCTTCATACACACTGAATGCACCCAGATTGTTTATTTAACTTTTCATTAAAGATGCATTATGTAAGAGCTAAATCTGCCTATTGTGCAGGTTTTTCTATTGGCTTCAAATGTTATGTAAATTATTATTTAGATTTTTATTCACATGACAAGCCTTAATCAAAGCTCTAGAACATCGGATGGCACACCAGATGTAAAATTGAATACAAATTGGGACTTCTAGCGGGTCCACAGCCTTGGTATTAAATCATTTTCGTACAATCAGAGGTCATAATTCAGGAAGTTATAAACATATATACATGTTGAGTCATGACATGCATTTCAAATTTCACCAAAATCAGATGAACATTGGAACATCTAGAGTGTCAACAAGCTAAAAACGTGAGTCCACGTGGAAATGTAGGGTTATAAAAACGTGACTTTATTAACAATCGGGAGCCACAATTCATTAGGTTATGGTCCAATAATGCCAATATCGAAAGGAACCGAGATCTTTGGGAAATAAACCTTTATTTCAAGTTTCATAAATATCGAATGAAAATTGTGACTTTGAGGTGTAACGGTGATAAGCGGTTTTAATAATTGAAACCGAATTGTGACTTCTAGAGGTCCCACAAGCATTTTCTCCCCGACCAATCAGGAAGTTACAGTCCAATGTGCGTGATTATCGAATATAACCGAGATCTTTGTGATATAAACATAAATCTAAAGTTTCGCCAAAATTAAAACAAAATTGTGACATCTAGCGTGTCTACAACCCCTATATGCTGTACTTTTCCACTATTTGCGTTCGAGGAGCGGCCATTTTGTCCGACAGTTTCGGTTCGATTTTCACAAAATACGAAATCAATCATCACCAGGCCCGTAGCCAGGAAGTTGTTTTTGGAGGGGCAAAGATGTTTTCGGGGGGGCCAACTAGCATGGGCATCTGTATGAATTTTGCGGTAAAGGCCAATTTTCTTATGATATTGGGGGGGCAAGACTCAGTATTGGGAGGGCAGTTGCCCCCCCGTGCCACCCCCTGGCTACGGGCCTGATCATCACTATGGTTTAACGGTGATATGTTGGAAAGTTTGTTTTAAATTGTGTAATAATTGTGACCTCTAGAGGGACCACAAACTAAAAACGCGATTTTTGGTACAATCAGGGGCCATAATCCAAGGAGTTACGATCCGATATGCGCGTATATCGAAAGGAACCAAGATCTTTGGGTTATAAACATATATTTCTAATTTCATCAAAGTCGGATACAAATTTTGACCTCTAGAGTGAAAGCTAAACACGTGATCTACGAATTTATGGAATATGGCCCGATAATGCCAATTTCGAAAGGAACCGAGATCTTTGGGAGATACATCTATATTTCAAGTTTCGTTGAAGTTAGATAGTTGAAAACTGTGACAGATAGACAGGCGGACATACCCATTTTAATAGTCCCCTGCTTTCTTTGAAAGGCGAGGGACATCAAAGTTTTATCATGGCGAGATCGCAGAAGGCAAAGAACCGTTACCTCCTGCGTGTGCCAACGAGAAATAATAATTGTTTCTTATATAAGGCATTATTAATTAGTGATAATGGGTTTTCGCTGATTACTTATTTATTTATTACTGCGGTTAACTGTTTTCGTGGATATTAGATTAGTTAGGGAAAGGGCGAGGGGTGAGGGTCTTCTTCCTAGTAACCTTATCAGAAGAATCAGTCGTGTTTGAGCAGGACGGGAGTATGAGGAAGAAAATGGTACTTTTCACATCCCCCATTTCTGCGATACAATATGTAATGGAACCTTTCATAACCATTCTCGCTACCATTCAACGCATATCTCCTGGGAGTGGATTTGCAATTTTGATCTCGTTATTTTCACTTTCACGGTTTTTAACACCGTCCACCATCACGATAATCGTCTTGGCCATCATCCTTTTATCTTTTAAAACGCTAACGCGTTAAGGTGCTCGTGCATTTGTGTTATCCCCCCCCCCCCCCCTGTCCAAAGGCCTGTCCGTCCGTCTACATTATAAATAGTTAGTATTAAGGGAAAGATGATCCTTATCTTTTTTTACCGCTTTCACCAAAGAATCATCCTTTACTCATGGCATATAGCCTGCAACAAAATAACAAAACAACAAGATAAAGTGTGTACATCGTGGAAGAAGAATCTGTTTCTAGACCCCAGCCGCTCTTAAACTCCATCCGTATGCGCCATTTTAAGCAAACTACATTATTTTGAAAGATGGACTTATAATAGCAATATCAGTCCAAATATGAGTCAATTCCGTTTACTTTTTACAATATAATACACGTAGAATTTGAATTTCATCAATCTGTGATGCTTAAGCTTTACTTGGGACCACCATCCTGTATCGGTAGCGGAGAAAACTGATTGGTCGAGATTTTGAAACAATCGATGAGAATTTTCTAAGACTAAGCAGCGATAAGCAATTTGATTGAACAAAAAGTTACATGTGCAATTAATCAATATGTATCAACTATTTATTTTGGGATTTCGACAGTAGGCAACAACCTCACTGTTGTGTTGGTATTGATACGAATTAAATTATGAAATGAATCGAGTGGATGTATAAATTAAACCATGTTCATAAGCATGATACACAATTTTTGTTTATTTAAGTGTGTTACCGGTATTTAAATTGTAATATAAAAGTGATGAAGTTCAATCTAGCCTGTTAAAAAAATCTTTTAGTTACTAATCAAGCCATAATTTTATAATCTTCTCTCTAACGCCCTAAATAGTCTAGTTTTTAATTAGCATGGACATATTGCATGATGCTAGTCTGATCTATCGCTTGCATGTTGAGACAGATGAGAATCCGATAATGATAAATTAATTTATATTGATAAATACCCGCCAAATGATTAAACTTGGGTGTTGACGTAAGAATAAATCGCACATCCACGCTAATTAATTTCTACACACGTGATAGTTACATGTATAGACATTAACAAATGCATTTGTATATAACACTTGTCTCTTAGTAATTAAATATAAAAAAAATCAACAACTTTTACTACTTTATTACTACATCATACACCACCTCCCCCCCCCCTTAATATCTATATATATTATGTGCGTGGAAGGGCTTTGACGTTTTCACCTTTCATTTCTATTTAAGAGCATTACTTTGAGCCCTGTCGGGGAGGCATGATCATCTACATTTATATTAATCAAGCACAGAATACAATCAAAATAACTTGCCAAAGGCAGGCATTAAGTCTATCACTGAATGTAATAAGTTAGCGTTTTGTATGGCAGCTTACTTCTGCAAAAACTGGTATCATTTATGGACATATTTATATTCCGATCAGTCAAATTGCGCACACATACATGGTTAATCTTAAACAGTAAAAAGCGTATTCGTAATAAAGTAAAATAATCTTATATCTTTTAATCGTCAAATATTTAAACATGAAGATTAATTACTTGTTTGTTTACATTTCTTGACTATGTTGAAATAATTTAAATCCAAGAAGTCAATGGAATTATTCAAGATGTGTTAGAAACGTAGATCTACGAGACAAAAGAATATTGTTATAATCTGATTGGTTACTGTAACCAGACGTTAACGTTATTGGTTCACCTGGTGTAACTTTAACCGGTACCGGACTTGGCCATGACTTCTGAAATAGTTTCATCATATGATTACAAGGACTATTTCGGGGTGTTATTTTCAGCAAAGTTTCAGTGAGGAGCCGGGTAACCATTTATTTCCCAACTGGTTTTAATGTTAATTCTCGTTTCTTTGACCGGCTCCAACTTTTTTCCAAACTTTTCGTTTGGTTGAAAGCTTTCTATCACAGATGGAGCACGGACGAGGTTCACCAAGGAAATCTAAGTATAGGTATTCTACTCTTATGTTTAAACTGACAGAAAATGTAAATTCAAACCCCTGTTTTCGATTCTACACCAAAAAGAAAATCACTATGCAAAAGAGAGAACAGGGGCCATGGAAAGCAAGACTAAGGAATAAAGTGAGGGAAATTAATGCACAACTAATAATCTTTAAACAATCTTTTTAAGTAGTACTTCGTGTTCATATTGGTTTATGTTCGATAATCAATATATTTAGAAGCCATGCTTTACATAAATATATTGTGCTACTTTTATAAGCGGTGTGACGTGTTATACATGGTTTCGGTATTTATTAGAGACAGCATGACGATAATTAAAAGGCTATCAGTTTAAAATAAAATTAAACTTACGTCACTTTGTCTTTTATGTTGCCTGTTTGGACAATTAGTTAGTTTTGGTTTGTATTTGAGACACTCGAACAGGCCAGAATCTTGTAGCAAAGGATTATACAAGGGACTCATGTCAATCTGCAAGAAAAATCAAATAGAAACTAAAATATGACATGCGGCCCTATACTGTTTAGCTAAATCGCTATTCGTTGCTACATAGAATTGAACACACAAAATGCGTTACAACGCATCATAATTAATATGAATGTATATAAACCTTTTGTTTTTACTGTAATTTATAATCAGTTATGTTCAGCGAAATACGTGATGGAATGAGTCCATATTGAGCGACAGTCTTTGGCGTTTGGATACTTCAGTCTATACCGGTAGTATTCTCCGGAGGGATACGTTAAGCCTCGTTTATCGAGTGGCTTCATTACAAATGGCACCCTAAAGCATTTTGGCAACCTAAAAAAGTCGTGCACGGCTAACATGACGTCATCATTACTAGGAAGATGATGACCGGCTAGTTCCTTTTATATATTTGGAAACCGGTGGAAGTCTGACTGGGCCAAAGCAGGCCAAAAATGATCAGACTCTGCTCCAAAACGGCGCAGATTTGTAGTGGGATATAATTTCTTATACATAAAAGTAAATTTTATAAATAGTTATTTAGATAAAGTGTTAAAACTATCAACAAAATTGTATTTAAAATCACCGAACAATGCAGTTACAGTATTCAGGGGGTGGGGGCGTAACATAGGCTTGTGAGGGCCCAGGTTAAAGTCTTGCCTGTTTTAAATTCCTCAACCCACTTCTTTATTTTGGTTAAGGGAGGGGCATCATCTGTTATGGTGTACCCCATGTCGACATGTAGCCCTTTCAGTTGTGGGTATTTGTTGACTGCTCTATAGCCAGTTTTGCCCATTTCTTGGGATTTCAATTGGCGGGTTTACAAGATGGTCTGATACGAAGACAATAATTACACTACAGTTACAGTTCTGGGGACTATAGATTTAATCAATGATTGTTTTTGTTGGTGGGAAAGGTTTGTTTTAACCAAATTTTTCTATCCTTTTTAGGGCCCTGTTACTCGAAATTTTAACCGAATATACAATCCAAATTTTAGTAGATATTATTCAATCAAATTACTAAAATTTGGATTTTATCTTTGTTAAAATTTCATGAAATAGGACCCAGGCTTAGAACTTTCCAGCCATGCCTCGTAGAATCATTGCCATATTAAATGCATTAAACTATACATGTGATAATATGGCGAACGTCAGTGAAAGGGTTTTCCTATCATGGTAAGAAATTTTACAGTGACAAAAGAGATTGAGAGAGAACCGTGGTTTAACGTATTCGATAGAAACAAGATGACACAAGGTTAGTCAGGTGACTCTACTTATCGCATGGATCGAAACCACTTCACTTGATTCGATGAAAGATCGTATGATCAGACGGGCCCGGACAAGACCGATCTTACCCCAATAATTCCAGTCCCATTGATGAACAAAAGTAAGACGTTAAACCCAATCTCAAATTTTACACCATTCCCTTTGATTATCGTCCTAGTTTGCCCTTGAATACCTTATTTATCCTGCCCAATAAAAAGGGAAAATGCAATCAACCAAAAAACAAAATCCAAACATGCACAAAATGACAAAAATACTATATTATTATTACATGAGGATAAAGTTTGACAGTCAATATGGCACAGTTATAAAAAATACTCAGATATTTTATGGATAACAGTAACACATATATATTATCCATGAATATCGGTCCCCATAGAATAACTAATTAACCATTGAAATACAAACAAGATGACTAGTCATCAACATGCCGCGCCCTTGCACATGTTTCGAAAAAATAAGGAAATATGTTTATGCTATTGGTAATCAATATAAAAATGTATCAGATTTCGCAAACATTGTTACTGGTCTTACACGTTTTGTAGAGCATGTCGGGGTTGCACTATCAGTTGTGGCCAGAGTCTAAACCTTTAGACAAATCTCATATTCCGACACATGGAATATTATTCGCAGAATTTTATACTCTGATCATAGTAGTTCGGCAAGGCAGGGTCGCTACTCCCTGTAAGGTTTACACAACAACCTTTTCCTACCTCAATCAGCTGCTGTATGTTAAACAATTAACTTATAAATCAGAAAATAGAATACTATATATAATATAAATAGGTTAATGTTTGTACAAAGTTTCAAAAAGATTTTTTTGAACAGATAATAAAATATGCTGGATTTCAGAAAATAAAATGATGGGTTGATGAATGAAAATGGTAAAATCTGAGAAATTCAAAATAAGTGCCAAAAAGATAAATCAGAAAATAGAATACTATATATAATATAAATAGGTTAATGTTTGTACAAAGTTTCAAAAAGATTTTTTTGAACAGATAATAAAATATGCTGGATTTCAGAAAATAAAATGATGGGTTGATGAATGAAAATGATAAAATCTGAGAAATTCAAAATAAGTGCCAAAAAGATATCTTATCTTGAAAGATTTATGAGATATGACCCGGAAACAAAATTGTACACCAAAAACTAAGTAAAATTCGTTTCCATGGAAACACAAAAAATATAAAACCCAGAAATTCCTATATAGCAAAAGGCACAACTACTGTAATTCAATAGGTTGATGTGTGTGCAAAGTTTCAGAAAGATATCATGAACTGTTTCTGAGATATGCTCCGGAAACAAAATTGTAATAGGTTGATGTGTATGCAAAGTTTCCAAAAGATATCTTGAACGGTTTATAAGATATGCTCCGGAAACAAAATTGTACACCAAAAACTAAGTCATGGAAACACAAAAGATATAAATCCCAGCAATTCCTCAGTCGCAAAAACACACGTCTGAATTTTGTCTGTGTCATACTATGCCCAACTTAAAGGAACCCTTGGATGTTTAGCAAATCTGTTAATAATCTGAATGAGATCTTATCTCCAGGGTTCTTACTCTTATGATCCCATGGCTTTCAACCAAATCTCTAGGGAGTTTACAATGTTTTCAGCAAAGGGGAGATAACTCAGGAACAGGAGGTTGTCGATTATGAATACCGTTTTGATCGATGGAATGACAGCAATGCTTCATGCCAAATATGAAAAAAAGAACCATTAAAAAATATAACCCTTATCGCGTCCACAAGGTGTTTCGGAAAATGGGTCATAACTCCGGGACGAAAAGTCGCAGAACGTTGAATGACGAAAGGTTCCGTCTTCTCATGACTCCAATGCTTCACATTAAATCTATTAAATACAATAGTCTATGTCGTGTTCACAAGAGTAGGGTTATGCCCTCATGACGACCCCAATGCCTTTTCCCAAATTTTAAAGAAATCCGCTAAAAACTATAACCTCTATCGCATTCAAAACGTTTTCGGAAAGAGGGGATAACAATGTAACGCGGAATTCTTCACATGAGTCTGTTAAAAACGATGGCCTCTATCTTATTCCCAATGCTATCGTTAAATACTGATAACCTAGTAACGCGGATGAGGGTATATAATCATAGTATTGGGAGGAATATGGCCGATAACTCGACATCACGACATATTTTTAGGGTGTTTTCCGGTATTTATTGTGTTTTCCGGTGTTTTCCGGTATTCAGTATAAAATGGTGTTTTCCTGTGTTTTCCGGTTGTTTTCCTGTGTTTTCCGGTTGTTTTCCTGTGTTTTCCGGTATATAGTATTGTCGCTTCAATGCTTACTAAATTTAGCCTCTGTCGCGTTCACAAGCCAGTTGTTGACGAACGGACGGGCCGACGGACAGGGTGACGACATAATACACCCACACTGAAATAGGTATGTCCTAATTTTCTGGTTAAATGATACTTCATCACATTTAATTTTGTTGACAAGGTAACTTCCTGTCATTCTCCTAACTAAAACTGAGACTATCTTTCGCACATAGCGGCTGATCAAGGTTCTTCATGTTTTTACAGCTTGCCAAACACACCAGATAACACGTCAAATGTAAACCAACCTTACAATTCAGTAAAGACAATCAAATTTATTTTATTTACACAATAAAACAGGTATATAGCTTTTCAATATTAGTAACAATGATTTTTAGAAGGGAATCTAATTATTTTATGTCTATTTCAAGGCACATATGATACGTATAAAACTACCAATTATTACTGAACACAACAATGAAGATATTTTCGCGGTTTTTCTCCCTAGTGACACTGTAATAACATAGCGTTAATTATTTGCTGTTGGCAGATTAAAGTGAAATGTTTGACAAGAATCCCCTTCTGATCGCCACACGGAGGAGTAGAATTGATGTGGATTGGGTAGCACATAGGAATTTGTTATAATATCAAAGTATTCTGGTGAGAATTGAACGAACAATCATACAGTGCTTTTCTTTTAAGAATGCCATCTCTTGACACCACTTGATTAAATGCCATGGACAGAGAGAGATCGATTTTGTCAATGGCTCCCAGATCACAGATCATAAAAAGGTTGAACATTGACTATAAATAAACTTTTCTTTTTCTCGAATAATAACCAAGGAAAGCAAAATGAAATATGGCTATGTTTCTGGAAAGGATAGCAGAAACTGGCTAGTGACGACAAAACAATTATTCACAAACAGTAGCCAGCTATTTACATTGTCAGAAAAACGCCAATATTGCATGTGATGAAATCACAGTAATTAACAAAACACATTTGTTCGACAGCTTAATTACTCCACAAACAGTAGGACGTCGATTCAATTTGAATACAGTCTACTTAAATTAATGGTAATCTCCAGTGATAATCTGTGAAAACCTACTCGCATAAAATGGTAAAAATCATGTAATCGCAATTCCACCGTCTGAAAAACTCTAAAGACAACCTTCGGAACCACTCCAAATACAATTTCTTCCTTATTGCATTCTTCGATACAAACAAGTTAAACCAAGAACGGTATCACTTGGGATTGCTACCTACCCTAGTATCGCCTCGTGGTCCATTAAAAGCCACGAAAGATATAAGTGGTTAAACGCCCATTCCACACAACCAAAATTAATGTCAATAGCCAATAACTTGTTTAGGCCCGGGTTGTTTGGCAGTGGTGGGAATTATACCGCCTGACTAAATGACCACTTGGCCACCTACAGTCATGGGCGTCACACACGGGGGGTCCGATCCTCCCCCATTTTTTTTCCAAGGGGGGGGGGGCTGAATATACTTGTATAAAACCTGTACATATCCCAATATGTTGGTTTGATGTTTGAGTTTAATCCCGTAAAATATGCCAAAACAATGTTTACAAACACGTCCACTCTCCCTATCGCATTAAGCGGACTACACACGCTCAAACTTTCTGACAAAAAAGTTGACGTCAAATTTATTGACACTATTCTGTCGCCAAACTTTCGCCATGGACGGGACCTACAACCTTGACCCTTGCACTAGCTTTGAAGTCGGAAAAAGCAAAATCGCACTGAAAAAATTGTCTAAGGAAATGAGGGACTTGATCCAAAATTCCGTATGTCTATACTGCAAAGTAAAGTTAATCCTCTCTTAAAATGTATTTATTATATTTTTGGTGGAATACATAATTATATACTTTTGTAAATTGAAATTGATACAAGTTTGGTAGACTTGACTGGCTGAATGAAAGAGAATAATAATAATAATAGTAATGTACATTTATATAGCGCTTAATCCATCCATGAGCATGCTCTAAGCGCTGTAAGTTAATAGCTCCTGTGACCAGGCCCGTATCTAGCCCAAAAATGTTAGGGGGGCAAGGGCTGCTGCGGGCGCCGATGGGGCTTCTGGGGGCGCCGGTGTACCTACGTGCAGTTGACGGTCCACGGAGAAGGGTCTAGCCCCCCCCCCCCCAGGCGCCCGAAAAGTTTAGAAAATATGGTTTGCACCTGAGGAACTATAAAAATGTCAGAAATTTTAATTTGCGATATTGGCGCATTATGAAAATTATAAAAATTTGAAGGAAGGAATACGACTTCAGCGTACCTATATTAATTAATGAGAAAAACGAAAAGTTTTGAATAGGGTTAAAGTGCGACTTGTTTGAATTTTGAAGATTATCACTCCTGGCGCGGGATTGAATCAATCTCATCACCATCGGGAATTTAACCTGAACATTTCCTACAATCTCCAGTTGGCTTTCTTAGTGTGGATTTCTTCGGGCGTCGGTATGTGGTCGTTTAGTCGCGTTTCCGTCATTGTAGATATCTGCCGCCACACTGCCCGAATTCTTATCGGGGGCATGTCTTCACACTGTTTAGTATCACACGTTATAAGTTATACAATATCGATGCTGTATGTATCGGGAACCGTTATATACTTGACAGTAATATTCCTGCTACTTTACACTTAACGACAGATTCTGGGCAGAAAAAAAACGCGAATTCTAAAAATCCTTAAAATGCCGCGGAGAACGGGTAAGGACTCATTGGGTTCTAGTCTAAAGTAAGTTTTATAATATCTGAAATACAAATACGAAAGGAACGCTTCAAATCAGGAAAAGGGGGCGCGCTGAATCTATACTTGAAACAAGGCGCCCAGGTTTGCGGCAGTATCTGACACCTTTGAAAAAGATCGAGCGCAACCCTGCCAGATCTATTGTCTAATGCGCTATAAGCGGCAACAAGTACGGTGTGTACCTTTGCACGAGTTCAATATCTAGAATAATGTTTGTAATGAATTCACTAATATACGAAGGATGCCAGTGAAATATTAATAACTGGTGAGATTCGCTAATAATTCGAGGGGCAGACCATAAACAACCCCTGCTGACCTATGATACTAGCTGAGCAAAACAAAGCGACTGTAAGTCTATAAACACAAGATAAAATGAATTTTTTCCCCATTATAATGCGGGGGGTGCGCTGTATAACGGGCGCATATAACAAAAGCCCTTCAAGGGGCGCCCAATCATGCTGTATTGGGCGCCCCATTGACCAAGTCGTGAGCGCCCAACCTTTCTAGCTCGACATTATTTATTATGTGCGAACCGACAAACATACATTGTCATTATAATGCGCCCCACCAATCATGTCATTATTGGCGCCTTCCGGGATAAGTAACACCACAGCTCACACATTTTTGGACGCCCCCTCAAGTTAGGTGTTAATCGTGTGATTCATTATGAGGCGCCTCATCATTTGGGTGGTGTGGCGCCTCATATAATAACGACATGAATAGAAGTGACATTGGTAAGGGGTCCCATCAATCTAGTAGTAGGCGCCTAACCAAAGTCACTCGGTTTCAAAGGGCGCCCATACTGAATATGGACTCATTAGTCGCTGGCTTCGTATTGCGTCCAATAGAAAGGGCGCCCATTACATTTTTCTCGCAGTGGATAAAGGCATTATGCATTATGTGCGGCCAAACAATCATATATTGTCATAATAAGTCGCCCCACCAATCATGTCATTATGGAAGGTTTTTGAGGCCCCATCAAGTTGTGATGTTTATCGTGTGACTCATTGTGAGGCGCTCCACCATTTGAGGGGCGCCTCATATATAACGACATGATTGATGACGCCCCCATAAAACCAAGTGACATTGGTTGGGCGCCCTGTCACTCGGCTTTATTGGGCGCCCGTACTGATATGGGCATGTAAATCGATGGCCTCGTATTGTGTTCAATGGAAAGGGCGCCTTCGGCGCCCAACAGGGGCGCCCGCTTTTTCGAGATGGGGCGCCGATTTTTCCCAGGGGGGGGCAGCTGCCCCCCTTGCCCCCCCCCCCCGCTAAATACGGGCCTGGTGACATCGTGAACATGTGTCTTAAGTCTAGATCGAAATTGAACACCTGTTTCTGAACACTTTAAGCCCCGCTTACGTCGCCCTACGACGCGATAAAACTGTCGGCGACTAGCGGTAACTGCCAGCTTATGTCGCTACGACTGAATATATCCACGACTGGCAGCAACCCCGAGAAACCAGTTGATCGCAGTCGTAAGAGCGCTTATGTCGCCCGAAACAGTTGAAGATTTGGAGTCACAACTGACCTCATGACTGGCGCGTGATGACCTTCAAAATGGCCTCATTACATGGTTGTTATCACCCCCTAGGTATCACGTGACTAAATAATCGAATCCTGTTGGCTACGTCGGCTTGGCACCAGTCGTGCGCTTATATCGTTTGCGACTAGAGACAACTAGTTGTATCCAGTCGTAGGAGTAGAACATGTGCGACTAGGAGAAACTGGAGACAACTCGACTGCGACTGGCTTGCGTCCGACTCACATCAGTCGTAAGAGCGCTTATGTCGCCAAAGTAGTTACGACTGATTGTATCCACTTGATCGTAGACCAGTCGCCGATAGTTTTATCGCGTCGTAAGAGCGACATAAGCTGGGCTTTATATTGTCAGGTAATTCATTCCATAGTCGTGGACCATATACACTGAAGGCCTCATCCTCAAAAGATTTTAATTTAGTTGAAGGTACAACAAGTGTTAAGTTATTATGTGAACGGGGTGGTCGGTTTGGTACATAAGGCTACATAAAGGCGGCTACAGATCGACCTTACGACGCGACTCAACTGGTCGCCGACTGGTTTTCCGGCGACTGCCGCCGATCGTCGCACGATTTCAGTCGCCGATTCTAGTCGATCTGAGTCTAGCTACGACCGCCGTGCGACAGTTTTTCACGATCGGCGACTGAGTCGCAGGAGTTGAACATGTTCTACTTCTACGACGCGACGGAACCAGTCGCCGGATCGTCATCGTCGATGCGTGCGTTTCTACGATCGGTTGCCGACTGCGCTATAAATTTTAGCCAATCAGAGCGGCGAATGAAAAATCAAAATGGCGACCTCGTGGACGACCGAAGAAGAAGAAAGCCTGATTGCCAATCCTTCTTCCAAATTCGTTTCTTTTTTGCTTCTCCTGTAAGCCTAGATGAATGGCTAACGCGACTGCTGTAGCTGCCTGTCTACGACGTTTTTGTAATATGTTGCCATAAAGCCTTTGTTGATAAATCTAAAATTTAGGAATATAAACCATATCAAATAGAATCATAAACAAAATTTGAATCCCTCGAGTTAATTTAAATTACTTTCTCAAAATAGTTTCGCTAATTAGATGGAGAGATTTTGGAATAATTAGGCATATTTTGTGTGGCGCCATTTTGAACGAGTCACATCAATGACGTATATTGAGTCACATGATCTATTCGTGAGGACGCCACAAGTCGGTGTATCGGTGTCGATGTGAGCGCGCTCGCGTTCAATCGTACGACCGAAAGCAACTGGTCGGCGATCATTGCTGAATTCGATCTGAGTGCAATCTACGATAGTCGCCGAAAGTTGAGTCGCGTCGCAAGGTCGATCTGTAGCCGCCTTTAGATCTGTGTTAGGATTTTAAATTTTATACGAGCCTCTATTGGTAACCACTGAAGCGGGTGGGACGGGAGTCTAATGTCAAAATACGCTACGCTTGTGATTTCTTATTTCTGTTGCTGTAATCATCGCTTTTGATTTTCCAGTGCGGGGAGCCGTTTGTAGCGATCAATGACCTCCAGTATGAACTTGTTTTCCTCTTTTGTTGGGACCATGTTGATGTGCACGCGAAGTCGTCCGGACGGAGAATGAAAAGTTGCGCAAAATTTTGACGCGTCGCCACACACGACTCAAAACAGGTTGGGCAACCCACAGTTTGCACAAAAAAAAATCTACTGATTTTGTTTTCATCAATATTTGATGTCAATCTTTTTTGGCCGTCAATATCGCCCACAGACATCAAAAGATAGTAAGCTGGCACTGCCAGGCAGGGTACGCCCACATTTTCGAGAGATGGATAGAGAACAAGTGATACCGAAAGTGATTCCTCCATCCATCAAAGGTAATAATTCATTAAGTTACAATTTGATATGCGCAAATATCCAAAAGAATCAAGATCTTTAGGTTATAAACATGCATTTCAAGTTTCATCAAAATTGAAATTAAAATTGTGACCTCTACAGGGTCCACAACTTTGATATACCATATTTTTACACTATTCGCGTACAAACGGCGGCCATTTTATCTGGCAACTATGGTCCGATTTTCTCAAAAATCGAACTCAACTTTCAGTAGGTTGTAACGGTGATAGAGCAAAAGGTTTTTCTTTTAAATCGGATAATAATCGTGACCTCCAGGGGGACCATAGGGGATTTTTCGGACAATCAGGGGCCATAATTCGGGAAGTTATGATCGAATATGTGCAAATAACGAAAGGAACCAAGATCTTTAGGTTATAACCATACATTTCAAGTTTCATCAAAATCGAATCAAAATTGTGACCACTACGGGGTCCACCACTTTTTAACAGCATTCGCGTACAAACGGCGGCCATTTGGTATGACAATTGTGTTCCTATTTTCCCGAAATATGAACTCAACCTTCCTTAGCTTGTAACGGTGATATAATCAAACGATTTTTTAAATCGGGTAATAATTGTGACCTCCAGAGAGACAACAAGCTAACCAAAGGCGATTTTGCGTATAATCAGGGGCCATAATTCAGGAAGTTACGATCCGATATGCGCAAATATCGTAAGGAACCAAGATCTTTGGGTTATAACCATGCATTTTAAGTTTCATCAAAATCGAATTAAATGGTGACCTCTACCTTGATATACCATTTTTTAACAGTATTCGCGTACAAACGGCGGCCATTTTGTATGGCAATTTTGATCCGATTTTTCCGAAATTCGAACTCAACCTCCCTTAGGGTGTAACGGTGATATAATCAAACGGTTTTTCAAATCGGATAATAATTGTGACCTCAAAAATGACCACAAGCTAAAATAGGCGATTTTTCGGACAATCAGGGGCCATATTTCAGGAAATTACGTTCCGATAGGCGCAAATATCGAGAGGAGCCAATATCTTTGGGTTATAAACACCGTTTTTAGGACTTCGAATTTTGTCTAATGGTTTGGATTGTTCGTACTTGGTTTTATTTTATTTATTATTATTTATTTTATGTCAAGTTTCATCAAAATCGGTTCAAAATTGTGACCTCTATAGGGTCCACAAGCTAAGAAAGTGATTTTTCGTACAATCAGGGGCCATAATCCATGAAGTTTCGATCCGATACATGCCATTATCGAAAGCAGCCGAGATCTTTTGGGGATAAACCTATATTTCGTCAAAATCGGGTAATAACTGTGACCTGTAGAGAGAGAGTCCACAAACAATTGTGGACGGACGGACAGGGGCGACGACATAATACGTCCACATGAAAATGTGGGCGTATAAAAACATGTCAAAATTTTTGAGCGTGTGTAGGTCGCTTTAGGTGCATAACAGTAGGACGTTAAACCCCATTTCATTTCAAACGCATTAGCCAGCATATCAGTACCCTCTATTCCCAATACTCAAAATAAAAATATTAAAACATCACAAAAATCACTTTATTCCATGGTTAATAAATCGAGAATAATCAAATAAGTATAACCTAAACCTAACTGAAATATTCTTCACGTAGGACTCGTTCAGCTGTCAGGTGATGAGGGAAAACTGTCCCCAGTGTAATCCACTGTGGTTTAGTTCGGACCGAAATCAATGTAGTACCGAAAGTACGATTTATCTCCCATTCTGGTACTGTAATACTTTCTCTGAAGTGGTAATAAATTTTATTCTATAAAACATTTTAAAATATTAGAACTAACCCAGATCAAATCACACAAGGAGACATGATTCTTACACCCCTATGGTGGCCCATTTTTGTATTTCATTTAAAATAATAAAAAGTTTTATTAAAAAAAAAAATTCTTTTAAAATTTAAAAAAAAAAAATTTAAAAAAAAAAGGTTTTTTTTAAAATTTAAAAAAAAAAAGTTTTTAAAACTAAAAAAAAAACTTTTTAAAATGAAAAAAAGAGTTTTTAAAATTAAAAAAAGAGTTTTTAAAATTAAAAAAAGAGTTTTTAAAATTAAAAAAAAAAATTTATATTTAGAAAAAAAAAATTTAAAATAAAAAAAAAAAAATTTAAAATGAAAAAAGTTTTTTTAAAAAATAAAAAAAAATTATAAAATAATATTAAAATAAAAAAATTTTAAAAAAAAATGAAAAAGAAAAGATACAAAAATAATTCTTGACGTGGCCCATCGTCGCAATAGTGTCTTGACTATCCAGACCCAGTATACAGCTATCATTAGACTAGAGCGACCAGAAACATTTTGTGGCCCATCGTTGCAGTAGTATCTCGATTATCATGTGTGGGATCTATGAAGAACGTATATACATAGATTTTAACGACAAGAAACGAGTCTGTAGTAATCTCACATCAACATGTGAGTGGCGGAACTTTGTCATGTTTATGTTCCCCCGAGAGCGACCAAAAACATTTTGTGGCTCGTTGTTGATGTACGTATAGCAGGCCTACGTGTGAGATCTATGAAGAACGTAGCCTATATAGACTCGAACGACAAGAAACGAGTCTGTAGCTATCTCACATCAACACGTGAGTGACGGATTTTGACATGTTTATGTCCCCCCGAGCCCTGTTCTTCGAAATAATTTAATTGTAACTAAAGATAAAATCCAATTTTAGTTGATAGGCCTACTTCAGTTTTTTGGGCTAATCAGTAATCACTAAAATCCAATCTAATAAATATTATCTATTATCAAATTTGGATTTTATCTTTAAAAATAAGGCCCAAGCCAAACGAAGTCCGCGTAGGCTATCAATATCATTTTCTATTTTGTCTTTGAAATTGATGTTGTGCGCTATCACACCTCCGGGTTTCAATGGTTCGCTTACTCGTCTTACTCTTTAGCGAAGGACCCGAAGAAAATCCACGAGGTAGTTGACTCAATGATGTTGTTCAATCTATTTCAGTTTATGAATAAAATATTGTTTAAACTAATGACGGTCTTTATAATATTTATATACTTTACGATACAGCGCCCACGTGCTAACCATTCGCCCCCCCCCCCGCAACTACTTCGAGGATAAGTTTCAAAATTATTAACTACTTTTGAATTATGTTTTGTAAACACCCACAAATTTCAAGTGTGACAATTCTCAATAGTTTCGGTTAGGCCTAAGATACAACATACTGCAATTTAGCACCGTCTCTGGCCGTAGGAGATGTTTAGAGGTGAATAGTGGGGATCTAGACCTCGGGGAGACACACACACACACACATATATCAATATATATATATAAGGGTTTTAAAAACATAAGCCTTTTGAGTGGAGAATAGACCTTAGTGCACTAGCCGGCTGAATGGCGTCATTATAATGTCGAGGTGTTTAAATAAACGTCAATGTGGGCCTAGTTCTAGTTAGACTGGATAACTCTGAAAGACGCCAGGCTATATCTATTAATTATACACTTCTCTGGACTTGCATGTATAAATACATATATCTAAGTCTACAGAAATGTATAATTGATAGCTAGTCTATGGATATATTTATATGTGCAAGTTATAGACGAAGGACGTAGGACTAGGAGCGAGCCTGAACTGACGCCCATGCCATCTATAATCCAGTCCAAGTCCTAGGCTCGGCTAGAGTTACAAATAGAACCATAATAATAATAATCGTTTCTTGTCTCATAGAAATATAGCTACGGGAACGTAGCAAAAAAGATATACTGATGGTTGAGAGATGATTTGTTATCTAATAGAAATATAGACCTATGCTATGGGTCCTATCTCTATAAATAATTAATAGAGATCAGTGGTTGGATGGCTGAATGTTGACGTGCGCGCTGTTTGATAAATCCTGTCATTGAGTCAACTGGCGTGGTTTCGAATCCCCGGTTTGTACGTTGAAAGGAGTAGTGTCGGCTGTCCAGCCTTGTGTGTTTTCTCCGGGTCCTCCAGTTTCCTTCCACTGCTAAAGATCCATACGCGCAAGCGAAATGTTGAAATTAAAGGATACCATGTTAGTCCCGAAATGACCTAGTTTGTTTCGAGTAGGCGTTAAACCCCATTCTCTCTCTCTCTCTCTCCCTCTCTCTCTCTCTCTCTCTCTCTCTCTCTCTCTCTCTCTCGAAATTTTTTTTCTAATTTTAAAAAGATTTCTTTTTTTTCTAATTTTAAAAAGATTTATTAATTTTTTTTTTTTTTTTACTAATTTTTTTTATAATTTTCAATGAAATACGAAAAAAACGCTATTGCGACCATGGGCCACCATACACCCCTGACCCACGTGGATAAGAAATCCACTTAATGCATCAGTGTCCCACGGGTCAGTGGAAAGAAAGATCCCATCTAGAAACAAACAAATCGTTACACCTATCAACAAAACAGAAATACGAAAAATGGGACTGATGACACTCACTACAATTCAATACAAACCCTCTTCAATTAGCCCAGGTTAGGTGCATCATAGTAGGACGTTAAACCCCATTTCATTCATTCATTCAATACAAACACGTGGGTTGGCCTATTTATCCACAATCATAGCATGTAAACAACCTAATAGTCTTTTGTGTATTCAATTTCTCTCAATTAATCAATTGCGTCGATCTAAGATAAATTGCTACAAAAAACAATCACTAATGAATTTATCCACTGATAATTAATAATTTTGCCGCACAAATAATTTCACGCGACTATGGCTTTCGAATTTCCATCAGGACCCCTAAGCCACCAAGGCTATTGGCTACCTTAGCCAAAATCAATATGCCACCAAGGCTATTGGCTACCTATGCCAAAAGCAATAAGCCACCAAGGCTATAGGCTACCTAAGCCAAAATCAATATACCACCATGGTATTTTCACAAAAAAATAAAATCTATTACCGTTCAATGAAACAAGCACACGTCTGTCCACCTCGCTTTCTTAATGAAGAATGAATTGAATACATCATACTACATCATCATCGGAAATGTCACGTGAGGATCATCCGATATCAGATGCATGCCAATTTCGAAAGAGACTATGATCGTTCTTGGGAGATAAACCTATATATTCAAGTTACGTCAAACTCTATTTCTTTCTCTCGTCTCTCTCTCCCAACAATGTTACCAGGCCTGGATGTCGATCAGGAAGAACCTTTCTTCAACAATCTGATTAAAACACAGATCCTATTTTGTTCATATTTTATACTTAAAAATTTGGTTTTGCTTGTCTTTACTACACTAGGACCTGGAAGAGTTGTTATCATTGACGTGTTATGTAAGGAATTAGCCAACAATATGGTACGGTGAGATTTTGGCGTAAGGTGCACGTAACTGTGGGCAATCTTTCAGAAACATCAATGCTGATTGGTTAATCAAATGTCTGACGTCATAGGTCAAAAGTCGCCCGTATAACCTCTGACGCGATCTCCCAAAACAACTGGTCAGATCTTTATGTAGTGTAGGCTATCGAGATTTAAAAAAAAAAGAAACGAAATATAGATCTGTATTTTAATCAGTTTAAACGTTCACAGCTGACATGACGACATCATTACTATTAAAATGAAAACCAGCTAGTCCCTAATTACATTTTTGGAAAATGGCGGAAGTCTGGCTGGGCCAAATCGGGCCACAAATTAGCATGATCTGCTTCAAAGAGGCGTAGATTGGTTATCTGACACGTTTCTGATCCACAGTTCGGCGCTTTATCACCTGTGGTCGTAGAGTGTCCATAAGCAAATTGTGAGCGAACAGGGGCGACGACAATATACATTCACATAAAAATGTGAGCTTATAAAAACTACTTTTATTAACAAACTTTTTAAATTTATCTTTGAAGTCCGGAAATGATGACAAAATGTGACATGAAAGGAATTTAAATGGGACTTTGTATTCTGTTAATTACCGTTAAACACGCGGGGAGCAATGTTTACGTTACGTTTAAATGTTTTTGTCGCGGCCTTCCCTGGAGATCTCTGGCAATGACTGCCTATATATTTCTAATCAAGTACAGACAGGGAATATTCTTTTGTAAACAATAAACACAATGTATATGTATTATAGACATGGAAAACAGTAGGAGACGTGTTATGTATAATTTAAAGAGATCGGAATATGATTGATAATGGGTATATAATTAAACTAGGTAAGGTACATGTCACGAAACTGAGAATCTCAAATAATTGTTTTTAATTCTATACGTAATGCTAATCTTTATGGTTATGTCACATGTATACACATCGATGTGTGAGCTCGTGATAGTTTAATCAAAAGAAAGTTTATTTAATTAATAGGCGTATTATATCGTCTTATCGCATGATGATGTTTGGCGATGAGCGTGACCAGTGCATTTTTATCCCACTAATGTTCAGGAATTCAATTTAAATTTAGATGTTATGGGATATTCGGATTCTATTCGTAGATTAATTAATGAAATAAATGGGCTTATAAATGAAAAAACTTAAGAAGGAATCAAATAGCAGAAAACCAAAGCCAGGTATTTATTTTATTGAAAATGAGTCAAGTCACGCATTAGAATCGTTCACTCTTTTCACGATGTCGAACAATCAAATAGAATTTTAGATCAGTGCAAGTGTATCTGGGGATATAAGGATATTTGTTAAAATGTTCAAATGACATTGTAGTCCATAGGCAGGAGCAGGTCAAGTAAGCGCCCCCGGGTGAAAAAGTCACCTAGGGCCCAGACCACAAAAAAATAAAAGCTCAGTTACATATCTGAAAGGTTTTCGCGCCTACGCCCCTCGATTCCATTACGACATCCCTCTTCCACTCATATACTATCTCATCTCTATCATATTCACGATTACAGTGAATCGCCCAGTTAGTATACAAACTCAGCACTATCATATACAAAATATAGTGAACCGCTCAGTTAGTTAGTATACTATCTCAGCATTATCATATTCATGGTTTTAGTTGACCGCCCAGTTAGTAGTACCACTAGTGCAACCTGTTTTACAGAAATAATGCGACAGCAGTCTTTTATCTCTGTCCGGGATGGTTTAGTTCAAAGCCGTATTCTACGGGTGACGTCACATCATAATGTTTACCAACAAATCAAGATGGTCGAAAACCCCGTTAATTAATTTTTAAAACACGATATGAAGAATTCTTAATCAATAATAAACGGTGTTCAGTACAGCAGGAAATAATCCACATGTTCCAAAAGCAAACAAACTGAGAAAAAAAACCCGTCAAATTGATGGTCACGTGCGTTGTTTACATCGAACGTAGTAATATGAACCGGTACGGGCAGAATTATCTTTCTTTACCATTAACGCCTAAGCGTGCTATTTTCTGTATTCATTTACGCTGAATATGGAATATTTTTATCCAGAAATGCCCACATTTTCGACAGATGGATAGAGAACAAGCAATACCGAAAGTGATTTTTCCTACAATCAAGGGCCATAATTCGTTCAGTTACAATTTGATATGCGCTAATATCGAAAAGTATCAATATCTTTAGGTTATAAACATGCATTTCAAGTTTCATCAAAATCGAAATTAAAATTGTGACCTCTACAGGGTCCACAACCTTGATATACCATTTTTTAACAGTATTTGCGTTCAAACGGCGGCCATTTTGTATGGCAATTTTGGTGCGATTTTCCCGAAATTCGAACTCAACCTCCCTTAGGGTGTAACGGTGATATAATCAAACGGGTTTTAAATCGAATAATAATTGTGACCTTCAGAGGGACCCAAGCTGAATAAGGTGAATTTTCGGACAATCAGGGGCCATAATTCAGGAAATTACGTTCCGATAGGCGCAAATATCGAGAGGAGCCAATATCTTTGGGTTATAAACATGTCAAGTTTCATCAAAATCGGTTAAAAATTGTGACCTCTATAGGGTCCACAAGCTAAGAAAGTGATTTTTCGTACAATCAGGGTCCATAATCCATGAAGTTTCGATCCGATACATGTCAATGTCGAAAGCAGGAAAGATCTTCCAAGTATAAATATATATTTCAAGTTTCATCAAAATCGGATAAGAATTGTGACTTGTAGAGAGTCCATATTGTGGATGTACGGACGGGCGGACGGGCGGACGGGCGACAATAATATACGTCCACATGAAATTATTAACAGCCCGAATTACTATATAGTATATTGTAACGTTCATAATACCAGCTTATTCTTCTTTTCTTTTTTGTTTATCTTATTATGTATTTATGTCAGCTAATTCTGGAAGTATTATGAATAATTCAATATACTTCCCCTTTTTTCTTATGCGTGAGTGATTTTTTTATAATGAATTTTGCAACAATTTTGTTTATATAATTTCTCGGGTAATGAACCAATAACCGTTTGCTTTGTTCTGACAGGCTATTGTGGTTCAAGCACTAGAACAGATTTTTATTAGTACATGGAACAAATCATTTGCAATCTTTGGAGTAAAAAAAAATGTAACTCCGTGAACAGCTAATTATATCCTAATACAAATTCACAAAAAAATCGAACTCCGGTTGTTTACATTAATCGACCTAATGGCTTATACGTAGAATGACGGAGTTTGCGACGATGAGATTTCTATGTTTATATTATAACAACTCGTAGATTAAAGGCTGCTTGGTTGCTTCAATAGGCTAGGGTAGGGTCATCAAGGATTTAAAAGTATTTACGTGTAATCTGTATCCAGAAACATTGTGGTAATAAATAACCTGGTCCATACTAATAATGCACTTAATATAAAGAACCACTCCGGTTCGAGGTCCGTATTGGTTACTTTAGTTTAAAATGTTTAACTGTTTCAGTGGCCTTTTTGGTGGCTTATTTGATGATTGACGACCAGAGAGCGCTATATATATTAGCGATAACGCTTTGTTTCTTGCTATTTTCAGTCGCTACATTATGCATTGAACACAAATCCAACCATATATCTTTTCGGGGATGTCTTTCTGGTATTTCTAGAACTTGTATTTAAATCAAAAACTATCGATCAAAATTTCCAAAAAAGTTGAAAACATCGATTGGCGGTAGGCTTGTTGAACATACCCTTCAACCTTACAGAGGACGAAACGAATATATTTTTAAATATAGCGATAAAAGTTTCATCGTGAGGGCTACTTATGTTTTTAATATTTCTTGCTTTAGTTCAATTAATAATTTCCTTTTACAATAAATAATAGGGTAAAGGTCGTAGAATAATAATAAACCGGTTGATATATGCACGAGTATCCTATTAATTTCATAGTCACTTAGCTTTGACATATGGCGATTGTTCAAGCGAAAAATAGGATACTGTAAGATATGGAGTTGACCAAAAAAGCAAACAATTTGATGATAAAGTCGTTTGCATGCGAGTTTGGGATAATATATTTCAACAAGCGATCGCCATGCAAGATACGCCCATATTTCGCTACAGATGGGCAGCGAACAGGCTAAAAACACAATATTTCGTACAAACAGGGGCCACAATCCAGATTATAAGGCATGTCATTGAGTTTCGAGTCCAGGGTCCAGGTATATACGTGGTGAGGAGTATCAGTCTGACCAACCGCGTGGGTGCTCACAGGGTCCCCGGTTTCCTCCCCCCCGCTGAAGACCCATCCAAATATGTGTGAGAAAATGATACTTCGGAGGTCGTATTATGTGAAATTACTACGCGGGTTGCACAAAGTGACACGCAAATATAGTAAGAATGTGGATGGAAATGAACATGTCGTGTTGTGCCAAGCTATAATAGGGAGATTTACAACATTGCATTTCAAAATAAATTCCTTTTCCATTTGGTATATACTAAAATACTACCTTGCACATGTAAAAAATATATAACCTCCTTAATAACATTGTCAACCGATGAATTTAAATGTCATTTACCTGACTGAGATATTTCTGCACAGTGTTTAAACTTTTTTCTGGTATTTCTTCATCGGATTGTCTTTCACGAAAAGGGAGGATCAATTCTCTCACAGCGATACTTTTCACAAGTAGGGTACCGTTGGGTGCTGGGAGGATTAAGAAGGTGCCTTTAGGTAACAAGAGACTGTCTTGTTGCTTACCACCTTTTTGTTTACTATTGGTCTCTGGCTGTAGTTTACCTAGCATTACCAGATCCTAAAATATACACAGTAAGTCCATGTGTCGAAGGTTACTGATCCAAGAGTTCAGTCTGGGGATTCATTGATCCGATAGGGGTATCATTTATTTTAAGAATTGTGATTTGGGTTGTAAAGAGCAATACATGTTTTAAATAGGCTAATTTAAGCGACAATATCGCCTTATATGTTTTGAAACATGACGTACATTCCTCTTTTATCCCGCCATTCACGAAAAGGTCCATTGTACGTAAATCATATGTATAGGTGTGTTCTAACGGTTAAGATTTTTCCTGTAAGGTGCGCATATATAAATATGCCAGACAAAATTTAAATCAAAAAAAAAAATAGTAAAATATATGTTATTATTAATTATTGAACGTTTGAACACGTGTACTGAAGCATCATTTCGAAACCAATATTTGAGATATCAATATTAATGATTGCCTTGAAACTGCAGGTTACGCCAATAAATCATAAATGACCTGTTTAAGCTGTCAATCAATATGGAAAACCTACAAAAGGTTTGATTCACTCTATGATAAAAAACTAATAAGTAAAGTATCATTAATTAACTTGTATTTCCAGACGGGAGGTTAGTCTAGTCTACGAATGTGCAAACCTTTAAATATTGGAATTCAACAGATTGATAGTGAATTAAAAACTCAGAATTTCAAAATAAATTTTACCCGAGGTTTTTGGACCGACGACGGTAAAAAAATAGTGAATCTGTATGGAATGATTCTCCGGACAATCAATGATTGTAACTAGCAACAAGGAATTAAATATACCAGGTTTTTTACTTAAATCGGCTTACTTCGCACGTGAGAGAGAATATTAATAGCTAATAATAAAACATGTCGGGTTGGCTGACACAATGGCAGTTAGTTCAATATAATATATTATGCTCTTTTAACCCAATCATCTTGTCTATGACAGTCGACCAAATGCCTTTTACATTGAACTCAATTCTAGTTCAGAATTCAAGTATGTGATATATTACGACCTAGATAGATGTTGCAGCCAGAGGAAACTTAATTTCGCTTCCAAACATGTCGAACGTATTGGCGATCACGTTTACACGAAATCAAATAAATTACAATATCTGTAATTGATTTATAACTATGGTAGTGGAATAAGTATAAGATGAGGAAAATATAATTTAAGTCCCTTTGGTAGTTTATGTAGCATAGTGCATTACCTTTGTCAATAATAAATGACACAATGCTTTAAAGTTATTCTGGTTTTTATCCAGTTCATCCCAATCTACTTTCCAACAAGTTGTAGCTTGTACTATCATTGGCTGTGAAAGAGAAACAGGTTATTCAAATAAATCACCCAGGTTATAAATCAGTGTAAATAAAGATAAGTAATTCATCAAATCATGTTGAATTTATTTTAGACAAGAGGAATTCATTCAATCAGTTTAACAATGTCATTGTTTAGCTATGTGCAATTCGTCCCCCTTTACCGGGTATATTATTTTAGTCACCAGTAGCCTATTATTTTATTTGGTTCTTTGGGCTCGATTAATTCAAATATAAAAATTCCTTGAATAACTCTTGGTTAAATTAGTTGAAAATGTCATTGAAATTTATAGGCGTAGACGTTAATTAGTTGTTTTTCAGTTGGACATTTAATGTATTTATGATTAAAGGGAAATAACCCTGTTTTTCTTCGAGAATTTCTTTGCGGGAGACAAGAGACGAGACCCCTGACGGCACACACCATGCAGTGGGCTATATTACGGAAATCTGGGCATATAAAAGGTGTTTTGCTCCTTCGTTTCTTTTTGTGACCATTTGAAGGAATAGGGCTACGATAGAAATATATAAGATAAAACAAATCAGAAGAAAGTATGCATTACTTTTGTGTAGGATTAAGCACGAGACTGAGCTTATACTGACGAAGAACATCTTCAATTGAATGAATGAATGAAATGGGTTTTTTCAACGTCCTACGCTTCTACACCTAACCCGGGCTAATTGAAGACGGGCATACGCCATACAGATACAGTGTGCAATGAGGGAAATTTTTGCCCGGGCAGCAACTGAATTCCAAATGCCAAGGGATTTTTTACGCGCACGCCAATGTGTACACGGGACCTCGGTTTTTCGTCCCATCCGAACGACTAGGCAACTGTCCTTGTCAGGCCCTCCGTCTGCATCACTGACAAGGGGAAACCACACCGAAAATCGTGATGAACTTTCTCAGCCAATGCAGGGATCACCTTCTATGTATAACTCACAGTCGTTGCTTCAGGATCCATGGGGAAAGAAAGACTGAAGAACACCCAGAAAGCAAAAAACCGAGGGTGGACCCGCCAATCGATCTTGCTTGTTTTCACCAGAGCTTTCTTTAGCAACAATTATTTCAGTATAAGAAGTGATGTATGAATAACATAATAATTATACATACCATACCAAATACTAGTGATTCGCATACACTGCTAGTTGGTAATAAATTAGTTATCTTTATTTTATGTATAGGTACAGTCATTCCTGTAGCTTTACTGGTACTAGGAAATACTGATTTGCAACTAGCACTATCGGGGTGCAGAGTCTATAAAAAAAATCACATACGTAAGACAGTTTTTCTTGTGTATGAAAACTTGTAGTCACACAAATAATGACACGAAATAGACATTAGTCAAGGAACATTTGGAGTATTGATTTGGGGACATCTTATTGGTTATGCTCTGATATATATCTGTCATATATTTGTACTGACTCGCCCAATGGTCCACTAACGTGTTGACCCCAGTCTTGTCACTATATCCATTGTTCAGAGTACGTAAGTGAAAGATTTTCTGGTTTGCGGTACTCAATTTTCAAAATTTTACGTGGGAAAACACGGGTAGTCACCTTCGTCTGGGGGATACCCCCACCCCCACCCCCGCTAAAGAGTTTACTGCACCTCCGCAGTCAGGCTGGCTACGGGCCTGCCGTTGGACTACATTTAAAATCATATGCTGTGCTAGTTGTATTTACGGTACTACTATAAGAGTTTCCCCATTTGAAACGGATTTCAATGTTTAATCCCATTATTTCCATGGGCAAACTCGATTGAACGTTTGGGGGTAGAAAATATGATTTAATCTTAATTCGGGCATATTCTTCAAATCGAAAACTCGTAAATACAAGATTCGAATACGACATTTCTTGGACAGTATCAGGTCGTATTATATAGAGATGAAGTAACAGTGTGTATACTTACATATGATTCAATGAACGGTAACTGTGCAGGGCTTAATAATCTTTCATACAAATCACATTTTATAGTTAAAGGTTCATCTATATCGCCTATATCAAATGATAAATAATGATTATTTAGATACTGAAAGACGAGGCGCTCATCGGTAATGTCTTTAGATTATTAAAATACAAATCTTAATGTAGTCTACACGTATATGAACTATACATAGCTACGTTTAATATTCCGTCTCAAATGTCAATGTTCCACAAATTAATGGATTAAATTCTATGCTCGTAATCTATACCTTGTGCTGATGAAAATATTATATGTAAATGTTCACTGTCACTGCTATCGTTTGTAAGCCACCAATAAAATAGATTATGGAATCCCAGTGGATCTAGAACAAAAAAAAATCAAAAACACCAACGAAGATAAGTTAAGAATGTTTTGAACAATGTCAACACAGTAGATTGAAGCCTGAAGGTGTAGTCCTATCTCTCTTGGAATGGAGTAAAATGAAATGGGGTTTAACGTTCTAGTGCTGTGAACCGACTGTGCTAATGAAGACGAGAATACGACATTCGGTTTGCTGTCTAGAGGTGGTTTAGGTGCACACCAATGCCCTTCTATACGCTGCCCTCAGCCAGGCCCCCCGTCCTGTACAACTGACAGGGGAGGGATCACGCACACGAGCCCTCTAGGTTAACGAGAAAATGTCTTACTCACAGAGCCACCGTGGCTCCCCACTAATATAAAAAAAATTATGATAAAGTAGGCATTTCTGGAAGTTTCGATTAGAAATCGTTCAAAGAGGTTCATAAATCTTACAACTAATATACATATAAAGCATAGAAAATTGAAAAAGAATGAGTGATGAATGTAGTTTCTAAAGTGCGTTTAGACGTGAACATGAATATAATATGGATATTAATATAACGTATCTTGTAATTCATAGTGCGCTTGGTACAAACTTCTACTGAACGTAGGTTTTACTCTTAGTTATATATTTACTTGCTATAGTATAAGATTGTTATCATGATGATGTTATCGTTTAAGTCATTAGCGCGAAACTATAACTCTGTAAAGTTTACATCTTATAATATTTGCTTGGCAAACAATGATAATACGCGTAACAATAACATATAAGAAACTAATCGGATATCTATTGAGATGAAGAATAAGAGGGAGAAAGGGACGCGTGGAAAAACTCTGGTTCATTGGATATCAAATGTACTAAAACAATATTCAATGGTATTCAACCCAGGCCCGTAGCCAGGAAGTTGTTTTTAGGGGGGCAAAGGTGATTTCGGGAGGGCCAACTAGCATGGGGATCTGCATGAATTTTGCGGTAAAGGCCAATTTTCTTGAGATATTGGGGGGGGGGCAAGACTCAGTATTGGGAGGGCAGTTGCCCCCCCCCCGTGCCACCCCCTGGCTACGGGCCTGATTCAACCCACGGGTACTTTGTATTCGGGTTGTGGACAACTCTCTACTCCATTTTCCCCATAATATTTGGTATTTTTATTTTATTTCTCGAGTTATCATAAGCCATGTTTGTTCATATGTAACGCCTGCATGCCACTGCAAATTACGTTCGTGGGGACCCTATTTTTGTACTTGTGTAATTAAATCATTGTTGTATACAATGCAATGTTTTAGAATTGCATGTGTAGACTGTGTAGTACTGCAACAGATGAACAACACCCTGTAATCATTTACAGGAAGGTTACGTTTATACTTGTTTGCTGAGGTGACCGAGCGAACTTTGAAGATTTTATTATGTAGTTGCATGCCTTCCAGATCCGAGTTCGGAATAACGCAGAAAAGTGATTTGGGACGTATGCTCGACTGAAATAAATTGAAGTTTCAACTAATCATGTCTAGTACTATATATAGTCAAGATTACCCAAACGTATTAGGGAAGCTAAATTCTGTATGCTGAAAATACCTATGACGGACGTCGGCCAATCCTGAGTCGAGACGAGTTAAGATTTCTTTTATAATACAACATGCATGTACCTTAAAATGTTACGAATAATTAAAAAAACAGGCTATGTAAACTACAGACACTGTAGGCCTAATAATATTATTTAGCAAGCAGTGTGGGCCACAAGTAATACAACATTCGTTGACCTGTCCCAGTACCCAGTGTCATTTTGACTCCAGTCTATGAATTTAATCACAGTCATATTCTTGTTCAACTAGTTTAGTTTATAACTTGAAATTTATACTCTAAAGTTATCATAATCATGACAATATTGTACAAATTTAATCCGTTCAATTAAAGACGTATGAGTACTAAGTACAAAAAAATAAAAATTATGGTCATGTAGCTCTGCAAATAAATAAAATTCCGTAACATTAATTACTATCATCGTGCCTAAGGTGTATATCGATCGTAAGAGGGTGGGGGGGGCTGAACGGAAAGTCGCTAAAAACTGACAAGGTTCGTCCTCTAATGATCCGATTGCTTTCCACCAAATTTGAAAAAAAACGTCCTTTTAAAACTGCAACCTTTACCTCAATCACCGTCTTCAATTAGCCCAGGTTAGGTGCAGAAGAGTTGGACATTAAATCCTATTTCATTTCATTTCATTTTAATTCGATCACAAGGTTTAGGCAAAGGGGGTGGGGGATAACTCCGTAACGAAAAGTCGGGTAATGCTGAAAATCGATGAGTTCCATTCTTTTATTACCCCAATACTTTCCACCAAATTTTTAAAAAAGCACCTTTTATAAACTAGCCTCTATCGCGTTAACAAAGTTTTCCGAAAAGGGGCATAATTCTGTGCGAAAAGTTGCTGAACGCTGAATATTGATAGTGTTTGTCCTGTCATGACCTCAATGCTTCAATCAGCGTGTAATTTATCGAGTCTTACGTGTGTTTTTTGGAACATGACCCTTTATTAAATCTATGCTGAGATCAGTTGACACATACTTATAAAGGCTCTCGCAAATGAATATATTCTAAGGAAATCGCAAATTTATATATTCCCAAACATAATACACGCGTTGATATTCTGATCACATTGAATCCATATCTATTTCTCAATAACGTGGTTTTATACATTCAAATTTTAATTGAATGCTCTAACATGAGTGTACGTCTGTACGTGCGCATTTACTGAACACATTACACATGTAACTTTATCTGGTTTTGTAATAAAAAAAATCTCTATAAAAACAAAGATAGATTGATAATACTAGTGTTGCATAGTATTTTACAACGAGTGTAGCAGACGTCAGGTAAATAAATCAATGACATTCTATTTCTATACCTTCAACAGAAGACTAAACAAATTACTGTACAAAAGAAACATATCTATATGATTGACAGTGACAAGAACGTATGTCTTGATAACACAAAATCTGGTAATATATCATGAATAACTGTTAGCTTTATTTTTACCTCTTAATTCTTTATGCGATAATTTAAAGGAGCGGGTATAATACATAATATAATATAGTGTATGGTCCCATTCTTTAATCATTCGCAATTTCAAAATTAACCCTATATTTTAATTGTTCTGTTGGACCCCGTTTATTATTGTATCATCTTATCAAATAGAATAGTTCTGGGATAATATTGTTGCCATTTACCTAAAGGAACTTTTAAGGAAACTTCATCACAATGTCAGGAATGAGAACACAGCGAGAACGACTAGGAAATTCAGTGGAAGATTGCTGTCTTACTAAATTCCATTTAGTCAAACAAAAAATACATGTAATTATCATTTGTTGATCATCAAATTATAAATTAGAGTCCATTGTCATGCTTTGTGAAACATTAATTTTTGTAACATTAGTCTCAAAACGTCACAAAGAGCAGGTATAATAAGATATTACCATTATCTAAAATCTGTGCATCTATTAAACCTGTAATAGGTAGAGGATCAGAAGAAATAGTTGGTGATGTAGAACTAGTTTGACTTGTATTAACACTGTTGTAGTTCTCATTATTACCATCATTCACACTTACTACCATTATTCTCTGCAATAAAACATAACCATTTCAAATTGCTACACAAATCCCACTTTCAAGTGTTACAATGTTACCCCAGTAAAAATTATCATATTTATTGAAATTCCAGAATTCCACAATACATAAGCCACTGATATAGACCTTTGTATACATGTATTAGGAACCTTCGTTGGTTTTTTTTATTTTCACGAACGCTAGCTAACAATATTCGGACATTTACATCAAGTAAAGATTTTTTAAATAATTCCTTTGAAATGACAAAGCTTTATACAATCAGCTTAGTTGTTTCCGCGTGTTGGGCCGTTAAATGATACAACTATCAAACTAATGGACCTTTAAATTGCGAACTCGACAGATATCAGTAAAGTAACGCATAAAACTCATTCAAGTTCTAAGATTATAAACTATTAGATTAGTTTGCTATGTCAGCAAGTACTATATCATAACATTACAACCCATATGCCAAGTACTGCATATCTTATACTTATGATAAATTTAAAGTAATTTTATATCTTAACCATGCTCAGATAAACTAGAACGTGTTTCGGGTAAACTGAATCAGAAGTTAAATTAATTAGACAGGAAAGACCAAATCTTCGTTCGTCTACAGATACTATACTTTATTATTTGTGCCTGCTTATTAGGCGAAAACTATTTCCCCCTAATGTGACTATAAATGGTGCCCACATGTGGAATAAGCTACCAAGAACAATCAGAAAGTTCAATTTTAAATCGTAGTTGAAACACACTTGTTTAAATATTACTACAAACTGTGACATGTGTGTGCACTTGGAAATATCACCGGATATAATTCAGGGGTGCTCTAGAAGATGAATAATAATCAAATAATAATGTCCTCTCTCCCTTTGATAAATTTTTCAGACCCCACTGAAAACACTAACTTTTATATGTTGAATATCAATGAGTGAATTAACAGCTTCAATCTGTTTAATAATATGATCTGTAGTATGACAGGATATTATTATTATCTCTAACTGGTGGAAAGAATTGCTGGGCTGAAAATTTAAAAACATGTATTTGCATTTGTGATACCAGAATGTAAAGATATCAGTTTTTGTATAATCATAATCTTACTTTCAGAATATTGTCCATGGGTTTAAGAATACATTGACAAGCTATGACTATGTTATGGGGCTGTCACACATTGACGTATAGCATCAGCGTATGCCGACGTATGAGAAATTTAGCAAACACGCTGATGTACGTTGAATACGTTATGTGTACGCTTTTAACAAGTTACGAGCATACTGAAATACGGTGGTATAAGTTGTTGTACGTCGAACGCGGTCCATAATTTTGTGCATGCGAAGTTTGGTTGCAATATCAACAGCGGTTTGGAAGAAGTCAAAAATGTAAATTGTTTACGTCAGGTGTATGGACCGAAAAGACTGTATCACACCTCTGCCGTCTTCATTAGCCCAGGTAGTGGTAGGAATGGTTGGTTTGATGACCGAATGGTTAGCGCGTGTACGTTGTATCACAAGGCCTGTCATTGAGTTAACTGGAGTGGATTTGATTTTCCGGTTGTACGTGACAAATGTGGGGTCGTCAATCCAACCTCGTGGGTTTTCTCCGGGTCCTTCGGTTTCCTCCCACTGTCTACGATCCCCACGCGCATGCGAATTATTGAAACAATTTTTGAACCATGTTAGTCCCCAAATGACCTGGTTTGTTTCGAGTGGACGTTAAACCCCATATCTCTCTCGAATTTTGTACAAGATATTTACGGTTTTATCAGTTTACTCTATTTTAGAGAATGGGTTATTGAAAATCTGAATGCATCTAACTGGCCGATGAAGACAGGCATATGCCATATATACATTGTGTGATGAGAGACGGTGGCATCCAACCTACTTTTTCCATTGTTTAATGTTGTTTTACATGCTCGACTGAAAGGTCGAACCTTGGACTACTTAGCCGGACAGCCCTATTAAATTTACATAGTATGTAAATAGAATGGTAAATTTATTTGAAGAAATATTGTCATTTGTAAAGAGGTATAATTACATAAACTCTGGCAAATTACACACTATGTTTTTATTTGCCAATTTATGTAAATTAACTTTATGGTAATTTTACATGAACTCCTCTTACACATATATATATTTACCTGAGGCGTTTAATAGTATAAGGTATTATAAAGTTACATAACAGTTTTTACATTAGAGTCTGAACAGTGCAGAACGTTAAAATCCATTTCATTTTATTTCATATCACCATACCTGTGCCATTGTGTTTAATTGAGAAACATATGATCTAAGAGCATCTAATACACCTTTACCAACACAACCGGCGTCTTTGTTATCAACAGAATTCTCACGTAATCTCATCTTTAGATCACTTGTAGCTCCTTGAATACGAGCCATGTTTCCTTTAATATATGATAGCGGCATCAATATCTGTAATATAATTATATATTAAATATTTAATTAACCAGCGACATTGCACTTTTAATTCAATAAGTGCCCCTACATGTACTTCGTTTGAACCTTAATATAATGATTAACAGCTGAAATCTGTATAAACCCGGTCGGATTCTTACTCCAAAAACTAGCGATAACATTTAAATTGCAAACTCCTTGAATTTTCTTTTCGTATGGACACGGAATATTACTCTTGGTTGCTTATCATCATTATATTTTCTACAATATAGATTTATTCGAACAAAGGAATTAATGCATTTGAAACCGTACATGGGCGCCTTAAAGTAGCTTCCTCCCCGAAAAGAATGCTTGGTCGCATTATTTGATTATTTTAAAGTAACGAATTCTAAGATCCGTTACTAAAGTACCTACATTTGATGCAAAAAATAGATGCAACCAGGATGGTTACAAATGGGTAACAGTTGGACACATAACGCTATCCTGTGGTAAAGAAGTTTTAAATAATAGGCGTGTTTATTATACGATTATTATTGTCACCTCTGGGTATGTAGAAAGTATAAGAATGCTGGCTAGAGGTATCCTGGTGGGACCAGCTGTAGTACAGGCCACGGCAAACAAATTATCCAAAGCATCACACATAATCGTGGCAACATCGCTCTCAAACGGACGGCTGACGTCTATCAATAAGGCTCGAGCTGAAAAAATAACATGTCCATATGACGTGTTTTAAGTTGATATTTTAATATTCAGAAGTGACTTTTGTTTGATGACTTAATCTTATCCCATAGCCAGTTTATGAACGAAATGCATTATCATATAAAAATAATATCCGCGTCTGCAGAGAGAGAGAGAGAGAGAGAGAGAGAGAGAGAGAGAGAGATAGAGAGGGGGGACAACGTCCACTCGACACAAACTGCGCGTAGGGATCTTTTTTAGCAGTGGGAGGAAACCTGAGAACCCGGAGAAATCCCACAAGGTTGCACAGGTGACTCTACTCCTGGTCACGTACAACCGGGAATCGTACCCACGCCAGGCGGCCATACTCTTTGTAACGTAGAACCGGGGATTCGAAACCCCGCCATTTGACTCAATGACAGACCTTATGATATATCGTGAAAGTGCTAACCATTCGCCCCCCCCCCATCCCTTCTGCACATCGAGACGTAATGATTTTAGTTTTGCCTTAAGGTCCAAATAATAGAACTATGTGTTATCCAAACTATTAATCGATTATGTTAATGGCAGAAGACGTGTACGGGCCAGTACAGCCTTACAGTGCATCCTTACTCTTTCGAACACATCTGATATCGCTTCATATTTACGAAATTCATTTGGCTAAATTATCATTAAACAAAATCGCAATTCAATAATACTCTTAATATGTTATATATTGCTGAAAACATATTAAGACAACGGTAAAATTGTGCAATCAAAAATTATCATAATCAAACTCTTTAGTCTTAATCAGAATTTAAAAAGAAACATACTTTGTATAATAATACAAACGTATCTACAACAAATTTATTTCTGTTAACATACTTACTTCTCTGGTATATATCCCCACTTTAAAGTGAAAATGAATACAGCATTGTTATTATTATATGTGTTAAATTCTTCTCGTGTTATTACAGGAAGTTCGCATTCAAGGGAAAATGTCATTTATTTCATTCCTCGGGTTAGACAAACTCTCATTGATAACGGACTAGTAAATATCTTTTATAAACAAATATAATTATAACCTGGGGTGAGGAAGGTTTATCATGTAAATCAGAATATAAAACACGTGTCACTCAATACAATTATAATGCTTAACTTTTGGGATGCAGGGATTACTATCAAATATGTTAGATGCGCGTATATGGGTTATTGTGAGCTCTATCACGAAGTTTAGGTTTTTAGCACTATCCGAACCACAGGTATTGTATTCGTTACTTTTCGCGTTGGGAGCACATCATATACATTACCAAACTAACCCAACTAGATAAGTTGTTACACATACATTATACAAATCTGCATATTGTGGGCCTTTCTTTGGGCCTTAAATTTTATATAAACTTTTAATGAGACATTTATTAACTTTACAATACCATAATTAACTCTTAGATTCCATCTCATGGGTCCGATTTTTAACGAATTTGAATCCAACCTCTGGTTCAACGGCTGTTGATGATTAACCGTAAAAATGTATAATCGAAACTTTGTTTATTATTGTAACAACGGCAACAATAACAATTGAGGCTTCGATGTTATTGAAATTATAGTTTCTCGGCTTAGAGTGAAGTAATTTGACTGAAATTTTCAACATATTCCCTTTATACTATCTATTTTTTGTTTTAAGTGATAACTGTCAGTTTTTATCTTATCTTCCAGGATGTCGTTTTAGAATGCGTCATATACCTAAACAGAAAATAAGAGGAGACCAAAATCAACTTGAACTTTCTAATACAGAATGTACACGAAATCAGTTAATGCGGACAGATGGGAGACAATTATTTAACGTGGGCCTATAAAGCTATGACTGGATTTGCAGATTGTTTTGATGCTGACAAGAAGGAAAACGTCTACTCCAGGTAAATTAGACGTCGCGAAAAGCACATCCAACGTATATAATATCAAATCTAACCTGGTTGCTTGGCAAGTAAAGGTCGTCTTTTCACTTTTTCTTTATTATCTGATGTCTGCATCTTTATTTTTCGCTTGACTGGACGAATTGTATGATTATTTTACAACCTGAAATATTTGTTGTTGCATCTTAAAAAATCTAGTTACATATCCCGATGGCGTATCAATAACAAGTTTACTAATATAGACAGTTAGACACCTATAACCAATTTAAATCATAGATCGCCCATGGAGCTTAGGACTGAAAAACGATTTTCAATCCAACTAATTTCTGTATATGAACATATGCATATAATGATGTTTTTTATTGATTTCCATAATAACAATAAAATAACAATAATTCTAAATTATCTAGTTTGTGATACCCTCATCACTCCCATGTCATTAATGTCATGTTCTAATTCTATAAAGGCAACTAAGTCCAGAAATGTTTCCAATCAATTGTATTTTAGGTAGTTTTAGTTTAAAATAGAACGGTTTCTCGAAAGTCACTTTCAGACAAAATTTTCTAGGAGTCAATTTTTATTTGCCATGGTTAAAAGTGAACGAACTTTGAAATGTTACCTGGTTATGCGTAAAAATATAGGTCTGAGATTGGAATGTTTCACGATTAAAGAAAAGTTTTTGCCCCTGTTTTTTTCTCTGATGGATCTATAACAGACGTGAAATTTGACGATCATCAGGTATAGTCTGGCATTAAATTGACGTACATCTCTGGTAAATCGTTCATACTAAACAAAGAAAGATTACTTTCTTACTTTTGATGTGAGCGTGTAACAATATACGACCTACAGTCGGGCGATAAGTACTTTGACAGGCCATCATTCCTCAGACTATATCATGCACCCATCTTATTTCGGCTCATTTGATATCGTCTCGATTATAAATTAACACAAGATACCAAAATAGAAGGTCGGGTCATTGTTTCTTTCATAAAAGTATCATATCTACTTAGAATTCGAGAAGGGGATAAACATCGAGGTATTCATAGCTCGGGGGGCTCCCTTTGTTCTGTTTGATATTAAATTTAATAATGCAACTGGAAGATATAAAGGATCGCCTTTCAGTATACTTCCTTGTCATAATTCCACAATACACCATCATTGTATATTATTTCTAGCGGTTCGTCTAAACAAAGCCACATGCCTCCCCTTCACCAATATACTTCTATGTCAATGTGATGATATTCTTATTTTGAACATAAAATAGATATCTAAATCGATGCGGACTGTTTAGAAATTAAACTTGGTCAGTGAGGCATTGCACATGCCACTCATCTCGGATATCAAGATGATACAGCACAAAAAGGCCATTAAATCCTACACATTCTTTCATTTAGTATCTTGACACAACTCGAAATTAACTCTTTATCTTGTCTCTGCGTGAGAGCTATGCCCGCCATCTCATAAAACGACCATACATGTACTCGTAAATAATTTATAACAGTGTTAAAGATGTCCTGCTTTAAGTTAACGCATGTGGTTTTACCCATTTAATTTTAATTCAACCTAAATTTATGCATATATCATAAGAGGATATGAATGTGGTTTAGCGTGCGTCTGTTCTACCCCGACTGGGATAATGAAGACAGACATACGCTTTCGGTGTTCTATGGGGGAAATGTTTGCCCGGATAGTGGCGCTACGGCCTACTCTTTTATTGAATTCTTACTGCCAAGTGATCTTTTATGAGCACGCCAAAGTGAACACAGGAAAGTTCCCAAGGCTGACGATCAATTCCAAACCCTGAAAATCTTTAAATGGGTGACGGTTAATCGGTTCGGGCTATTCTATTTAAATATGAAAACTGCCACAAACCAGTAGACAAGGAATAATGGGACAACATCTGGCGATGATCGTCATTTCGTCGGTAGGTAGACGAAGTGACGTATCGTCAACAGAGAACCTGTTGACGATACGTCACTTTAGGGTTTTTTTGTGTTGTGAAAGTTGAATCTATAAAAGGGATTTCCGTCAAATATATGCTCGATGCCGCTCAATATTCCAAACGACCGAAGACTAAAACGCCTAGGGGGCATGGGATGGCCTAGAGTGCCGTATGTGGCATTGTGATAGGGGCGCCTTCTCAACCTCGTGGGTTTTCTCCGGGCACCCCGGTTTCCTCCCACTGCTAAATAAAATTAAACCATATGTTGGTCCCGAAATGACCTAGTTCACTTTCATCAAAACGGCCCAAAATTTGGTACAAATAATATGTAAATATCTGCCATTTAAATAACAAATATTCAATTTGTTCTTTTTGAGAGTTATAATTTATAACCAATCTACGGCCGTTTTGACTAAACTTTATGGCTGTTTTGACCAAATGTTGGGATCGTTTTAGTTCGAGACTGGTTCATGCGACAAGTCAGCACCTCCCATTAATAGAGCTAAATCTTTTGCTGGACCTCTGTTTTGATCCGATTTAATCCGACATGGGTATTCTCTCCGTGCATCAGATGGGGAAATTTCTAAATATCAAAATGTACATACTTCAAGTAGACAATTGTTTTCACATCGGACTATAAATAGAAGCCCAAACGAATTTATTTTAAAAAAGAATAAAAAATATTTATTATGCTTTAAAATACATCTACCACATGCAATATTCATTGCTTGACTAGTTTGTACATGGCATACATTGCACATTTAACACAGTTGATTGCATCTAACATAAATCTATATACATAATTATTTAAAATAACGAAAATCATTTTGTTTTTTTAAAGATTTTACCGTACACGATAAATGCTATCGTTGTGAATTGTCATTAAAAGTAAAAGGGTTTTTGGTAAGTAATGCCAAATGGTACGGTTTAGTAATTGTCTGTATAAACAATTGGTTAACTTCTACGATTGCTCACTATTTCATTACATCGTCTTGGGTCAACATCATCTGGACAAACACATTTACGCCCCCCGTTGGACGTTGGTAAACATAAGAAACGACATCCACCATTATTTAATGAGCAGGCATTTGTAACTCGCGGACACTGATTGTGTACAGCTGTGATACCATAAAGTTTACCATTTCCGCCTGGAACAAGATCAACTGTACCAACCTCCCCATTGTCACGATTAATACTTTCAATTCGTTTTGTTTCCCAATCAGTCCAATATAAAACACCGTCAAAGAAAGTCATGTCAAATGGATAAGCCACTTGTTCATTAATAATTCTTCTCCCCACGCCATCAGATCTTACACACTCAATTCGATGCGTTCCTGCGTCAGCCCAGCACAATTGTTGTGTTCCAATATCTAAAGTGAGTCCATTTGGAAGACCGAGATCTTCCCGTACGATAACTTTTCTCTGTGAACCGTCCATACTACCACGTTCTATTTTAGGTCCATTCCTGTCCCAATCTGTCCAATACAATTGACCTCGACTTGGATCAACAGCAATAGCCCGGGGATTTTCTAAATTATTTTTGAAAAGAGACGTTCTTTCTGATCCATCAAGTTTAGTCACGCCAATTATATCGAGACCCGAATCGGTAAAATATAAATTTCTAGACACAAAATCAATAGCAATTCCTTCTGGTGAGCTGAGATTTGTCAGCAGAACTTCGTCATTTGATCCGTCTAAATTAGATCGTCTGATCTGTCCTCGGTAAACATCGGTCCAATAAAGATAACCACTTTTACAGTCAGTTTCAACAGCAATGGCCAATTGACTGGGGTCAGATATTAACTGTTGACCATATGTGTCAGCGGACGATTGGTGTGGTGATTTCATTAACTTATAACCCTGGGCATAAATCAAATAATTACCCTCACCAACGATTGGAATGCACGAGCTACCATCCCCTCTGAAATAAGCATTACACACACATATACTATGGTCATATACAAACTGGCAAGACGCGTTCGGGTCGCACATTGTTGCATCGCTTGAGCAATCCTTAACGTCAGTTCTTCTCCGACATTGATATCCATCACCTTCATAACCCGGACCACAACGACACCTATAAGATAGAGAGTCTGGATTGTATATACATTCTGCAGTTGGAGCGCAATTATTAATTTGGTTACATGGTACAATTCTCTGTATACAAACTCTACCATCACCTTCGTATCCAGTGTTACATCTACACATATAACGACGATTATCTCTGGGATCGGCAAGACATTGAGCATTGGCGTCGCAGTCATTCAAAATATTACAACCTTCAGCTGCACATCTTCTGCCATCTCCACGATAACCACTATTACATTCGCAGATCTTGAATTCGGTATTTTCTTCCTGAATACACCTGGCATTAGCGTCGCATACCTGTTGGCGTTCACAATCGTATCTTTGGCATCTGATACCGTCGCCATAAAATCCTCGTCGGCAATAACAACGGTGACTGGACGTGGATGGATCTTGAACACATTCGGCATCTGGGTCGCATGTAGCACATCCGTCTAATGCAGAGCAGCTATAACCTGTGCCAGTATACCCAGTTTTACATTGACACCTAAAGGCGAACCTTTCTACATCATATTCACACTCAGCATTTGAATCACAGTTTCTACAGTCAATACGATCAGTTGTTGGTTGACAGGTTATGCCGTCGCCACTAAAGTCTTCAATACATTCACATCTATATTTCTTCAGGTCGTGGTCATATATACAATCAGCGTTTTCGCCACATGTGTCCACCTCATTACACCCAAACTCCACGGGATAGCACTCCAGTCCATTTCCAGCGAAGCCAGTGTTACATTCACATAAGGGTTGTTGGTTGCTATTGAAAACACATTTGGCATTGAGGTCACAGTAATTGTCTCCACACTGAATTCGCTCCCGTTTGCATATTCTACCGTCACCTGAATATCCTGGTGCACACTGACATTGGAAAGATCCAGGGACATTGAAACAACGAGCATTTTCATCGCAAGTATTCAAACCAAAGCTACATTCATCGACATCTTGACAGGATACCCCGTCTCCATCATAACCATCACGACACTTACAACGAAACGTTTCGGCGGAAGGAATACAATCTGCATTAACATCGCAGTCTTGAGCGGCGTTGCGACAAGGGTCTTCACCAACTAATATGCCAATTCTATTAGAACCAGCGTATCTAACAACTTGATCTTGGTTGTTGTACACCACAAAACTTCTTGTGATAGCTAACTGCATAGTGTTACCCACGTCCGAATGGGGGTCATTTTGACATTCTTTAAAAGAAATTATTTGATCCCAGGTATAACGATATGCGATATCGTTAACTCTGTATGTTCTGGTGGAATATGATTTAATTAATCCCGAGGAAACATGTTTAAAGTTTTCTTTATAATCGTCAACCGTCACTTTTGCATCTATAGGTATACGTGGTAGACTGCCATCGACTCGGCTTTCCATTCGCATGTTGTTAAGCGCATCGTGGCCAAAGAACTGTTGCCTTATAGATAAAACTGTCGTTGTGTTTTGGTCGTAGAAAGTGACAGTAACTGTTCTGTTAAATTCGCCTCCTGTATAAGCGTAACCGTTTTTAGCACGTGGGTGAGAGGGGATTGCAAATAACCAACCAATTATTCCACCGATTGTATTAAGTGTTTGTAAACCAACTCCAAGTTCCGGTGGTACCCGACTAATCGCTGTATAGGCTCGTCCATCAGAGGTGACAACGTACGTGTGTTGGTCTAAATCTTGCAGACGAAAACCGTTTACAACTCCAAACACTTTACCATTTAATCGCTGTGGGATTCCTGGCTCAAGACATTGTAGACCATTTCCGTAATATGGAGTAAGACATTCGCAACAGAAACCAGAATCATAGTCAACACATTTAGCATTTATGTGACACCTTCTCGCGCCTTCTAAACAGGAACCTCCTTCGCTGTCGACATTAAAGAAAACTACTTCCCCGGTATTCAGATCGGCTGATGCTATGTTTGATCCACCAGTGTTTCCAATATGGAACATCCAGGCTCCAGGAATATTTACATTTGTATCGTTTACGTATGAAGTAGTCGTTCCTGAATTGGGTAGCTTTACAAACCGCTGTCGTTCTCCGGAGTCAAATCCCGCCTGGGCTGGTACATCGGGCAAACTGGGGCTAGTTTTACCGTCACCTGTAAGCCATTCCATGCCATTATCTAAATACTGAAAGATGGCAAAGGAATCGCGTCCATCTGATGCGATTACTACTTGAAAAGAGTTGAGTTTGTCTGATGTTTGTTTGTAAGCCCCAACTTTATGCCATGTGACAATGAAGAGGGATTTTGGTTCGAACGCTTCCTGTCCGGTAAAGTGAGCTTGGACATCTAGAGCTGCTCTCTGTAAAAGAGGCAGTTCGTTCGTTTCTCTGTAAAACACGGATCCTGCACTTCTGGTATCAACATCCGACAAATACACTGCTATAATTTTAAATCCTATAGGCAAAACTAAGGTCGCCCTATAATCAGGTAAGTCTGTTTCAAATGACAGATGTCCATTAACATTGACATAAACAGTTCTGTAATAGTTTTCATAAAATGCTATAGGTGTGTTCAGTGAAAATTCGTCAGAACTCAGATCATCACCGACTGGTAAAACTTCATCCGAAACTGTTTGACCATAAGGATAAAACAGTTTTAATGGTACTCCATGTACCAAATGTAATACACACAGAAAAACGCACAATGGCGAATATGCCATTTTTACGCTATTAAGTCTAGAAAGAAGTCACATAGAAACGTGAGTTGACTGCACCCAGGTTAAATATAAGCGGTGTACTACTAAGACGGTTCACTCGTACATATATATTGTTCCTACCTCTGATAAAGAAGACAGGTCCAACCTACCATTCAAAGACATCTGATTGGTTAAAGATAAACGTTGCAGCGGGGTTTATGCAGATTAGAACAGTAAGACCCCATACTAAATCGCCGTATCAACTAATACTGGGTTATCGAGATAAAAGAGGCGTGATAAGATTGCTAACACCTTGTTTCTATCTTGGCATTACTCACATATGGGTTTAATTTATCACCGCTGTGTATTGGTTTCTTAACTAAAATATGATAGGCAATACCGTTGTGAGTAGATTTTCCCCGTATACCTGACACCGTATTTACCTTAAAATATTGCACAATAGGTACACTGGTTAGCGTCATACAGGTGCGATATGGTTAAGTCAACCCAGACAATTGTTGTCATATTTCTGGGACTGCCCGTGAAAAAGAAAAACAAATATTCGTAATACAAAACGTTTGATAAAAATATCACAAATATATGAATATAATAATATTGTTAAAATAGAAGTCATCGAGTCTGGGGACATCTGAGTAAAACTTTTTTTCTCAACTGAATTATTCCTCACATTTTAATCACTTATATCTGGCACGAAAACGTAAAAATATGTAACTCAAAGCATATAATGTTGTTTCTCTTTGAACACTTACAATAAAACCAATAACAGCAAGCATGCAAGCAGCCTATGAATGAAAGAAACCGGGTTTAGATAACGTCTTACTTTTCTGAAAAGACCGATATAATGAAGACAGCCATTACGCCATGCCTCGTGCGCCGCTACGGCGACATTTACTCTTATTTCGATAAACAACCGTCGAGGGGTCTTTAACATGCTACCAATGGTAAGTATGGAACTTAGTTTGACGACCGAAAAACCAGATGTAAAAGATCTAATACCCCCCCCCCCCCCCCAACAAATAAGCCCAAAAAAATCAAATTCATCGAATCTTTATTACCACTACTTTCATTTGCTTTTTTTTATTTACTTTTAATAATTTTCTATGCAAGCTTAGTTAACGAACACTGCTACTTACTGATTAATATAAAAACTAATTTTAAAAAACCCCGAGAAGGTTCCAAAAGATTCTCCTTGAATTATCAAGAGGGGTATAGTAAACTAGTGCCACTTGAGGTGGCGAAAGTATACCACAAATTAAAATCAAATTAGTAATAAATGTATCTGAAAAGAAATATCTATTAAAGGTCCTTATAGATGAAAATGGTTTAATAGTTCTAGAACAGGAAATACGGTAAAATAATAAACAAGAGTACAATATTCCTTATGTTTCTACAATTAAAATACACCAAGTACATGTTGTAGCACTTGACATTCCAAGAACGCATTGACCTATGAGCATATAATTTTTTTATAGCGAGAAACTATTAAGAACTAACGCTTAATATTATTTTATGACTTGTAGAAAAAAAAACTAAATGTCTTTGATAGATCTATCAGAAGTAAACTTCAGAATATTAGCTTTTTATCTTGGTTAATACATGTACCAAAATACTTACCAGATAAATCTATAAATAACCAATTATTAATCGCAAACGTACACAGGTCCCAAAAAGCAAATAGCTTCTTACTGCATTTTCAGATTCTTAGTTCTATAACAAAAAAAGAGTTGTTAACGAAAGAAGATTTGTTGATAAAACGAAAGGTGTTTTTGTGCTTATTTAAAAACCCAGGAAGTATATTTTGGATGTGCCGATATATATATTATGTCTTACTTGTTAAATAAAACATAATTAAAAAGATAACTTAAAATTACTTGTATACACATTATTATATCTTGTTTTTGATTCAATTAAATATAACAGAATTGCACTAAAATTGATAAGTCATCGAACACAGCATTTATTAAGCTATTGGTTATTTTTACTTGAAACCTTTTTTAAATACACGTTAATTTTATTTATATTTTACAAAGTTGGTAGCTAAAATGAACTAAATGGTATGGAAACAATATCAACGGTTCCCAACAGATGATTGTTCCTTTGAAATACTGATCTACATTCGCCTTGTTTATCTTTATAACAGATTGGTCAATTGGTCTTGGGAAACATATGGCTACTGGTCTGATAGTTTAATGCGGAAATGGACATAAAAGTCTCAGTTTATACAAACAAATTCAGCAATATCAAATTACCGGTAGTAGACTGAGGATTATTCTGTAAATACAGACCGACACAGTTCATAGTTTTTGAAACTCAAATACATGTATACGTTTCATCTACCAATTACTTCTTAAAAGAAATAAGAAAAACATTCAATTTGATTTTTGATGTTTTCTAATAAATTCTGAATGAATATAATTCTATCATTAATTGTATTTAAAAATATTTTACAGTGAGGGATGATAGTCTAGTTGTGTATTTCAAAGAACTAGGTTTAGTGAAAAGTGTACACACTTATATTATGGATATAAACAGTGTGTATAATGTCTAGTCGGCAGATCTAGTAATTATTAGAAGTCATTAAAAAAACAGTTGGCTATTATCTTCAATACGGTATGGATAATATTTTTCATGGTTATCATAGGCAAGGACTTCTTCGTCTAACCAATATAAGCTTTAAGATCGGCTGCCCATGGAGCATTTTGGTCCAACGAACAAGGTACGAGGACAGAAACAGTTATTGGGTAATAGCATAATCAGATACGGTATGGATATCCGACAGGGTCCCACATTGAGTGTTTCCCCTAAAGCCCTAAAACAAGCCCCCCCCCCCAAAAAAAAAAACCCAACAAAAAACAAAAACAACTGGGTTTGAACAAACAGTGTGTATAAATGTCTCGTCAATTGGTATGATAACTGTAACTACAGTCGGCAGATCAAGAAATTTGGCTTTTTATCTGATTGACAGAAATACGGTATGTATAATATTTTTCAGGATGATCATGGACAATAGCACTGCATGTCATTATCGAAAATTTTGAACATTTATAGACTTCTTCGTCTAGTTATCAGCTTATAGACCGGCAGCCCATGGAGCATTTTGAGTCATCGAACAAGGGACCAATATCCGAGGACAGAAACATCTGATATTGTGTAACCTAGAATATTCATATTGTATATCTAACAGGGACCCCTATTTTGTGTCGCCAGTAAAGCTCCAAAACAACATATACCCCAAAAGAAGGGGTAAAAAATAAACATTAAGAGATACCACGAGTAACTATATCCAAATGAACAATTTTCAGTCTGATTCCCAAGAAGGCCAGAACAATTGTGTATTCTGCTTCCATTTCGAAGCTGTAGCTCAGTGTGTAAGGCGGTCGGGTGTTGGCTGAGAAAGTCTCCAAATATTCCTCTTGCATTACCTATTAAACTTGTCTAGCATGAACGACCACCTTTCATCTAAATCGAGGAAGGGGGGTGCGCGCTGTATCATAAAGCCTGTCATTGAGTCACTTATTGCGTGATTTAAAATCTCGATTGTAAGTGGCAAGGAGTAAGGTCGCCTGTCCAACCTCGTGGGTTTTCTCCGGGTCATCCGGTTTCCTCCAAATGCTAAAGACCCCTACGCGCAATCGAGTTATTGAAATAAAATTAACCATGTTAGTCCCAAAATGACCTAGTTTGTGTCGAGTGGATGTTGAACCCCTCTCTTTTTTATTTTAGGTCACTTGCCAGTTGCCATTCTCAGTCCAAACTTCCTCCTGGTTAGTAAGGGTTTCGTTCGTCCGATACCGGTGTGGGCCGAGAAAGTTCTTCCGGATTTTTTTGCGTGGTTCCCGGGTATAAAAGGGTACAATGTCTAGTCGTACGAATGATAAGAAAAGTCGAAGTCTCGCCATTTGGCAGTTAGAGCTGGAATTAGATGAGGCAGAAACACCGCTTACTCGGCGTTAGATACAGTGACGTAACTCGTGGACGAGTCTGAGAATGTTTTGTGAAACCGGGGCCTGGTTTTAACATAGATGAAGCGAGACTTCTATCAATTGAATGTGGGCTTTCAGAAGAAAAACCCCTACTCTGCACTATACTGATCCCTGCGTTAGTTTTCAGGAAATTCGGTGTTAGTTGGGGTGTAACGGTTATATATTTGAACGGTTTTTACAATTATTATTTAAAATTGTGACCTCAGGGAAGGGAGTCCAGGTCTTTGGGTTATAAACATACATTGTAAGTTTCATCAAAATTGGATAAAATTGTGACCACTAGAGCGTCCACAACCTTAGTATTATTCGTCCACTCCCCGTGACTCGGCAGATAAGCATCACGGGGAAGCACCATCGACGACTAGGCTACACGCTTGTTTTAAAGTTTAATAGGGATTCAATAATATAGTTACTAGCCCGAAATCTTGAACGACTCCGGTGACCTAGACTCCCGGGAGCTTCCGGGGCTGTAGGTGGCCCTTGTTCCCTCGCCTAAGTCACGTAAGTGTAAGATCCTAGGGATGTTACCCCCCCCCCCTCCCCACGATCCAGAATTTCTTCCACGTGTTTTTTACTTCATGGTACTGTCCATACACTTTATAGCGTACGCCATTCGTCAATAGCTAAGTTGGTGCAGAAAAGTAGGACGTTTAAACCCCATTCTATGTCGACTGTCGCTAAAGACACACAGAGAGGGTGAAGGGCATGCAGCGCCAACATAATTGTTTCTGTTGACGTCTTGTTACAACTTGTTATTTATGTTAAGTTAGTTTGTACTGGTGCAGTAGGGCCTACCGTAGAGTCAATACTATATGCGGGTCAAGTTTAAGTTCCCGAGAGTTAAAAAGGCCATACTGACTACCTTTCCTTGGCTTTTGGACTTACGTTATTGCCAGTCTGGAAACTTGCAACTTTGCCATTGGTGTTTCTCTGAACTATGTCTAGGCCACTAACAGACGCTCGTGCTCGCGTGAACTGTAAAAAAGGGACATAACTCTAACAAACAGGCGCTTGTTAATGTTTCTCCGCATAATAAATTTCATTAAAACATAGAAATATGTATATATGATTAAAGATACAGTCATTAGATAAACAGCTGCCAGTTCTCACTAAAAACATGACAATGTAAAGGGGATATCCTGAACACTCAAACGTCAAACTGCTCTGAACCGATACAATATTAGCGTTTTAATTTTAGGGAGAACGCTCGATTGAAGACGGTCCCTAGAGCATTTTATGGCGTCAATCAATAGAGTAAGGGCTAGTACTAGTAGGGGCCCAGCGGCGGCGCCAGCCGGTGCCGAGTGGGGGGTTAAAATTATATGGGGGTCTGGGGGGGCTTTGCCCCCCAAATTTTTTTTTAGCCACGCCCTTTTTGCTTAGGGAAACGCCCTTCTCCAGCTATTGGACACACCCGTTTTAGGTCTAGAAAAGCCTTTTTTAACATGTGATGTTGCACTTTAATATAATATAATGCACAAAAAAGGATCCCCCCCCCCCATAAATTTTATGTCATTTTTAGCAAAATTGGGATGGCCATGATTTTCAAAAGGGGGGGGGGGGGGGAAACTACCCCCCCCCATACCCTCCCGTGGCTCCGCCACTGAGTAGGGCCTACAGATTTCGTCAGTCTCGAAATGTAGATAGGGCTAGCCCTAACCCTGGGCCAAGCCTAACCCTTAGCCTAACCCATAATCCATATATTTGACGTCATAAAATGTTAAGTACCGTCTTCGGTCTGGCGTTCTCTGAATTTTAGGTCTAGCCTCGATAATTATACTAAAGTCGGTGCGATAAAAACATAGTCTCGATTATCCACTTTTTGATTAAATCATCAATGACTGGGAGTTGAGCAGTAAATCTGATTTAAATCCAGTTAACATCTGACACATAAGATGACATTGCGAGTTGATGAGGGTCTTTTCGTGTTAATAAATGTCTAATTAATAGCTTATCACCCAATAATACATTACAGTAGATATCGCTTGTGTGATAAATTTCATAGTCTACTGCGATATCGCCTAAAGAGATATCGCTTAACGTGAATTTGATTGGTCAGTTTATTTTATCGACTTGTGTTGATATTTTTCGATATCAAAAAAGACTCGTAGGGGATCTCTAGCCTTTATAACATTGCAGGCAATAAGATAGGCCCTCAGTAGGCAGATTTATCTCTTGCATAATGCATGTTTAATATTTTCTCCAAGAAATTAAATAATGAAAATTAGATAAAAAAATTTTAGCAGAGCAACATGATCAAGAGAGAGAGAGATAGAGAGAGGGGGGTACGTTCCATCGACATATACTATGTCATTTCTGGACTAACATATAGTATATGGTTCTATTTTAAGTCAATAATTCGCTTGCGCGTAGGGGTCTTTAGCAGGGGGGGGGGGGGGCAGGCGACAACGTACAACTGGGGAATCGAAATCACGTCAGTTGGCTCAATGACAGACATTATGATACCACGCACAAGTGTTAACCATTCGCCCCCCCCCCCTCTATGTGATTAAGAAAAATTATGAAAATGATTAATTCTGGCATCGCTCTGCTCGGCGGTATTAACTTTACAGCCTTCGACAGTTAGCGTATTTCCTCTAATAAGCGCCGGGTCTCCAAAAAGCGCCGGGCCTCTAATAAGCGCTGGGGGGTCAAGGGGTGCTGAAAAAATAAGCGCCGGGCCTCCAATAAGCGCCGGGTCTCTAATAAGCGCCGGGTCTCTAATAAGACATTAGATTGATTTTGATCAAATGCCGTAATTCAAAAGATTCTCCGGCCAAATTTCCATGGTAAATGACGGCTTTACCCTAAATTCAATTTGCTATTAAAGAAATAAGCGCCGGGCCTCCAAAGAGCGCCGGGCCTCTAATAAGCGCCGGGGGTCAAGGGGTGCTGAAAAAATAAGCGCCCGGGCGCTTATTAGAGGAAATACGGTATATCAATAAAGCCTATCGCGTTATTATAAAAATGAAAAGAAATGAAATACGGTTTAACATCCTACTGTTTTGCTCCTAAACTGAGCTGATGAAGACGGGCATACGTCATACAGTGTTCTATGAGCGAAATTTTGCCCGGGCAGCGGCGCTACGGCCTACTCTTAGGCTATATCGAATTCCAACTGCCAAGGGGTCTTTTACGTGTACACCAATATGTACACGGTACCTCGGTTTTTCGTACTATCCGAACTACTAGACAGTTGCCCTTACCAGGCCCTTCGTCCTGCATCAATGGCACGGGGAAATCACGCCGGAAAATCTGGATGAACTTTCTATGCCAATGCAGGGATCGAACACCCGACCTCAAGGCTAGCGAGCCAGCGTCTTGGGTTTTTATAAGCTTACGGCATACGTTCATAATCGTATCTACAGTAAAATTAACACTTTCCAAAAAATGACCCTAGTCGGACCACGTACTTCGTTTAACGTATTACATTCAACTGAGATTTTATATCCGTGCTTAAATTATCCGTACTTGAAATAGTGTGTATGTGCATGTGCGCGGGATGCGGCTTAAAATGGGGGGTCTACCAAAAATATAAAATAAGTGACAAGACACGACGAATCCGATGTTTTCTTTGTACATGTATAAAAGACACTTTGGAGCTACCTAAAATATGACGTCTACTTCACATTTATCATTTCATTTTATATTGACCAGTTACTATAATTCAGGTACTATAATTTATCAATTATTTATTACCGTTGTACCACACAATTTTATAATCACATTTTAACACATGTATGATGGGTAAATGTTTTACGACACCAATTAAACATTAACTACCAAAAATACTATTTTTAAAAGGACATCTCTTTGGCATGTACATGTATGTAGAGTTTTGAACTCGGGATCAGTTTGATGTATAAGCCCCTGGCTCAGGTTTTGGAATTTTGGTTGGATCTACATTACTTTGTTTCATCTGAACAGCAATATCAAACAAATAATCATAACACTCACACCTGAAATATACAAGAAATATTTTTTATTTGAAGCTAAATCTGAGAGAATATATTCAATAAAGGTTATGATTCTAGATATTTGATTTAAATATTCAGAATTACGTGTAATGTGTTGAAATTAAAGAGTAATGTATAGCTCGTCCACAACATAGAATTCTAGGTAGCCATTTTTAAATTTCGTCCAATTAAAATTGAACGCAGCTGGGGCCGGTTGCTCAAAGCTCCGTTATCTTTAACGATCCGTTAACTTTAACGGACACATCTTGGTGACTGTTGTTTGTTAACTTTCCGTTAAATTTACTACAGAAAACACTATAGAATACTTTATTCTTTGTATTAGCATAAATCTGTAGAAAAAAATTGCACCACAGAATGTTCGGGGCCTGTTGTCAGCAACATTCTTTCTGTCCGTTAAAGTTAACGGATCTTTAAAGATAACGAGGCTTTGAACAACCGGCCCCTGTTCAATTAATCACTGTGATTTTTTGCGAGTATTATCGTTCATACTGAACAGAGCGATACGCGCCAGGGCAATACGCTCAGATTGCCAAATATTACCAAAAATTCTCTTTTGGGGCAATCACCTCTGGTTTTTTTTAGCGAGAACAAAAATTCGGCATCACTTCGGGATATTTTTTTTAAAACGACTCTGTTCAAACAGTACTTCATCATGTGATCGCCGCGTTGGCATTTGCCGTCGCGCTCAGTATAAACGGTCCTTAATTGTAAACAAGATAAGAGTAGACATAATGTCTACACTAATTGCTTCTACATGAAGTAACATTAACAAAAATAAGTAGCATTATCTATTAATTATAATTCTTAACTTAAACTTCATGACACAGCATTTATGGTTAATGCCTTTTTTATAGTCTAGACATGAAATATATCTATTTTATTGATTCTGGGACTCAGCTCTAAGTATGTGTTTTTGGAACTATCTGTACTAGTTTTACCTATGCCAGTTATCTTCAATAATTATTTTTATAGATGCCTAATATTTAAATCAACAACCCGACATTCATTATATGTATTGAAATTGTCGCCTGTTGAAATCTGGATGAAATAATATACAGGTCTTGAAAAGTTGATAACATAGACTGGGTGCCTAATCATTTACAGCATTACAACACAGGTGCTTTAGTTTAATACCTGTACAGCCAGCCCTCACCTTGGTACCCCACTTCGCCTACAATATTTTTCTGCAAATTTACTTGTTATTATTCAAACTGGACAAACATTGGGTGTTTTATTTATCCCCTGATTTTTGAACAACCTAATGTGCAGGTATGTGTATGGAAATAAGTATTTTAAAAAGCTAATATTTAATGATAATTTAATGTGTTTGACACACACATAATGTTCAATTAAACAAATCATTTTAAAACAGTATGACATCTCTTTATTATAAGTAAAAAAAACATGTTTCCAACAATGTGATTTATAGAATAGGAATATTCATAGGCCTATTCCAACATTTCTGTCCTAAAATTTGAAAGGTCTACTCTTATCTAATTTTAAGAGCAGTCAAGACCATGCAATGAATAATGATAAGGCACACTATTTAATCTGCATTCAGCCTATAAGCCAAGTATAGTGACATGTAACATACAAAATTATGAACTCAATGGTATCATGCTGATATAATTTCTAAATAATGACACTGTGTGATGCATGTATACATTGAACAGAACTGTTGGTATTTGTTTTGAATTCCCCTTCAATACTGTCAGGCGTTATGATTTGGGGGAGGGGGGTCTAAACAGGTACATGCAGTCGCTTGGTACTAGTCTGGCTCTTTTCCGAGCATATTTATGGCTATTCTGAAGATATTCGAGGGTTCAACATTTTCTAAGAATTTTCAAAGGTTTGTTTGATGACACAATTCTACATAGATCAATAGCTTTATTATTTATCTTTCCAATGATGTATCACAGATCATTTTATGACTAAATGTTGGAAGTTATGTTCAAATAATATCATTCAATTTAATGCTTATTTTAACTGATTTTGGATAGCAGTTTGTTTTACCCCTTAAGCAAGTAATGATAACCATAAGCCAGATAACAAAGATGATAAAATTGAGTCCAGGTGGAATTACAATTTGCAAATCCCTAAAATGGCCTAGTTGTTGTAAGAGGATCTCAACCTTCATTTTCACACCTGTACTCCTTATCTAATCCTAATTTGAAATTTACAACACTATGTATTCAACAATTACAAAATAATATCTTCTTACATAGTTTTAGCTTTCTGCCATGTCTCACCCCAAACATAGACACCATGTCTACGGACTAAAATAGCACAGGTTTCTGGATAATCTCCCATAGCTGCAGCCATAGCTTCCTAAAATACAAAAGGAAAATGTAACCCCCATTATTATAATTATTAGGTCATTTTATTCATGGGAAATATACTCAGATTATACAATTAGCTTATGACATATTTCAGCTAATTTCATACATTAGCTACCCTCGTGTTATATATAGCTAATATAATATTTTAGCAATTCATCACATTTCGCAGTACTTAACATTATTTTGAATAATATCATATTCCAAAAAGGTTAACCTCATCTAATTACATGTATTGAAAATCTAAGGTATCTGTAACAAGCATTTCCTAAACACCTTAAAACACTCAAAATATCTGGCTTATTGATATTCTTAGGATAGGTGGCAGAATTATCTTATATTTTGAACAAAACATATTTGAAACATTCATTTAAATGTATAAAAAATCATGTCAAATCAAAATTGAATCCTTCTCAAACCATGACAATCTTTATACTAATAATAGAATTACAGTATCTGACATTCAGTTATTCTCTTTGCTTCTCAACTTGATATTTGTTTCTAATTTCTAATATTTAAATAAAGTATGATTTTAACTGAAGTAACAACCGTCTGTAAAATGCTGTGAAAAGAGGGTGAAAAATGATCAAAGGGAAGTAAATCTTGCAGGATTAAAGCAAGTATGCCTATCTGATTTTATTTTTGTAAATGTCTGTTTGATCTTCTCCTGAACAAAGTGTTATTTCAAATGTTACTAATTAAAATTGATAAAATATCTTATTCTTTCAGTTTAATTATACTAAGAGATCAAGTGTTTTCCATATAAATTGTGTTGTGTTTTTTAGTGATGCCCCCCGCCGAAATCCCAAATAAATAGATGACACATATTTTCCCCATCACAAACCCCCACCCGACGAATCAACACTTCAACAACTATTTCTACAGATTTGATACACACATACACATACTTTTAAATCTTTTTCATGTGGTGTGTTTTCTATTATTGGAACAACAAGCATATCATCATATCGTAAATTACCACCTGTAAAATAGAAAAAAAATATTAATTAGGACTAATTTTTATGTCTTTCTCCAAAATATGCATGACATCTACATTGCATTGACCTTGTTTATACAAAATTCTAGTCCTTTTATTTCTGACTTCGGAGATGAGGAGGCTTAGTGAAGGCACTGTGTACACCTTTGACAATTGAAAGTCAGAATAAGAGTACATCATAGTGCTGCAATCCGGAGAAAATGTCCCTCCTAGCACACTGCATGACGTATACATAACTCCAGTATCCTGGTTGGTGCAGAAATGTAGAATATTAACCTCCATTCCATTTTCACTATTTCTGATTTTCTTTTGTCGTCCAATTTTCCTACATAGTCTATTTTTGTCTAACATATCATTATTTATAAATATATATTATTATCTTAAATTATAAATTGAGTATAATTTCATACCAGACAAATCTTTACGTATTCCTTTTATCATTTCCATATGAGTTATTTTAAATTCTTTACCAGGGTATAATAAGGTTGCCATTACAGCAGCTTTGGAATGTGTGTGAATAACGGCTCCAGCATCTATAATGAATCAAGAAAATTGGTTTAATTCATCAAATGTTCTCTTTTATCAGAAATTCTAGGCTCCAAACAGTTCAAACCAATTTTAATCTTACACAATTATTCAATAAAATAATATTTCCCAAACAGAAATTAGCTGTTTTTAAATATACCATACATAAATTTAAGAATATAATGAGGTACAAATGTAATTACTTCTCATTGTGTAAGCATTCATAAACAATGGTGTACACTGACTCTTCTTTAACTTTTTAGCTGGAGGTGGAGTACATATATCCTCTTCTTCCATAGTTTGAACAAAAAGGTCATCTGGCTGAAAATTAAAACTTATCGTTGTGATTTCAGTCATTTTTCCTTATTCTTTAACTTCCCAAAACTACAACAGGGAGATGATAGACTTTGGGTATGGTCGTCTATCTATGGACTTCAATTGAGCCACAGATTGTCTTCCGAGTAAAGAAATATCAAACCAAAAGTTGCTTTAATTCCATTTAGTATTTACAAAGATATGATGAATTGAAAAACAAGTCAACATCAACTAAGTTTGAGATTTTTTGATGGGCCTCTTAATAAGCTGATGGAATCCATCAATAACACAAAATTATCTATCAAATAATCAATATGATTACATTTTAGCATGGATCAAGACATGAAAAATTGGTCATTGTCCAAAGAAAATCAAATGACAAGCTAGACTTGACGATATATATATTGACTGTGCAGTATATGTTTTTGGGGGTAATGTAACTAATGTCCCTGATTTGTAATTGAATAAGGGAACCACCGTGGCTAAGTGAGTAAGATGCTGGCTCATTAGCCTGGAGGTCGCGGGTTGGCCTAGGAAGTTCATTAGGATATCCATGTTCTTTACCCTTGTCAGTTTTGCAGGACAGAGGGCCTGACCACGAAAACTGTCTAGTCATTCAGATGGGACAAAAACTGAGGTCTCACGTGTTAAAGATCCCTTAGCAATTGGAATTTGATATAAGAGTAGGTCATAGCACCACTGTCTGGGCAAAATTTCCCTCATAGCACACAGGATGGCTAACCTTCTTCTTTAGCCAAACTGGGTCAGAACAGTAGGACGTTAAATCCCAATTCATTTCATTTGTGATTGAATCAGCACAGTACTGAATTTTCTCCAAAGTATCCTGACTTTACTAATACGTCCATATGTAGACTATCATTTGGTACTCAACCTGTATTCTTTCTTTTTGTACACCAGAAGGAGCTATGTAAATTCTATCCCTAAAATAGGAAAATATACAGACACCTGTCAAACATTTAATATTACAAAGATATATTCTAGCTCTGATATAAACTTTGCAATCAACATGAATGTCATACCTTGAACTTCAAACAATCAATCATGACACTTTGTAAAATATATTTGTTTTATTAGTTATGATTCCAGCATGAATCCCCCTTTGTCCTTCATGGTTCCATCTTGTCAGTGATGCAGGATGAAGAGCCTGACAAGGAAAGCTGTTTAGTCATTTGTATGGACAAAAAAACGAGGTCTCATGTACACATCGGTGTGTAGGTAAAAGATCTCTTGACAGTTGGAATTCGATATATGAGTAGGCGTAGTGTCACTGTCCGGCAAAATTTCCCTCATAGCACACTGTATGGTGTATGCCCGTCTTCATTAGCCCAGTTCGGAAAAGAGCAGTAGCAAGATAAACCCCAATTTCATTGCATTATTATGATTAAAGGAGCTATCAATTCAACCTCTTTGATTTAGGTGTGTTATTGCAAAAGTCAGACAATAAATATGCCCAATCACACATCAAGATATGGTGAATGAAACTAAAAATAAACAAAAAATTGGAAAAATATTGACCACACTAAGGTCTTTTACTAATCTTGATTATCTTTGATAATGGCAGGATTAATAAAGTCATCAACCCAATTACAAAATCACATACTTACTTATCTTTAATACTTATCCCTCCTCCTGTTCCTGTTACCCAACCAAGATCATAAAATGAACGACATAACGCTGGAATTAAATTCCTTGGATGTTCCTGAAATTATATTCAAAGGGTAGAAATTGTTTGACCGCTTACTCTGGTTTCAACAGCTAGGGTATTTATAAATTAAAGCAGTATCAACACAATATATCTAACATCTACTGACTCTATCCCTAGCCTGATTGATGAATCTTGTGGTGCGGAGCAGTCAGTGGAAGTTAAAGGTAAGGCCCTCTTTTTTGATGTTTCCATCTCTGCTCTGGCATACTTTATGAAGTTTATAATACCTCCTACATTAATAATATAGCCTACCATGTTCAAAAGTTTATTCGTATTATCTTTTCAAAAATGCATTGTACAATTAAGAGATCTGCCAAGCATGTTTATTATTATTTGCTGACATGCAGCTAAGGGATTTAAACCACGATTGCTTATAGTAAACTATGGTTTTAATTCCCTTAACTTAGAACTCAAACAACTGTGCCTGGACTGGAGTGGGGTTGTTTAATTCTGGTCTACCTTATCACTGGTATTTTCCATCACTATCAAATATTTTTTTTTTAAAGTTTTCTTGGAAAGATTTGTCACAAATTCACGATCAAAGGTTTTGGGGAAAAGATAAATATGTAAACGTGTTCCTGTTGGCAAGTTATAGATCGAGCTCATAAGACAAAAAAGGCATCAAGAAAGCATCAACGTGTTTATTATAACATGCTCGTCTGGATTATCGAGACTTGTTATTAACCACCAATCAAAACATTACTGGTTATTCCTGACTTTTAAGGGTCAAGGACGGTTGTTACCAAAATTATTGTGGGCTAAATTAATGAAACATGCATTTTGCACATATTAATGAACAGTTCTATTCTAAATTAGAAAAAGGAGAAGTAAATAATGTTGGGTAACCCGATACATAATATTTTATACCAAAAACTGAATACGATTACATATGCCAAATAATATTTTTTTTGATTTCCGTATATTTTTTGTTATCAAAAGTTAAAAGTTAGACAGCCATCATGGCTTCCCCAATTTTCAAGGTCGGGCAAGCTTGTCGGCTTCTTTTTAAATCAAAGGCGACACAAGCACCCAATTTATGGAAGATAGTCACACTTTCGGAAAGGCAATTTCAAACATCTTCAAAATGGATGGGTAAGTTAGCTATCTTCTGTTCAGGCTGCTACGTACCAAAACCTGACACTCTCTCAGATTTCTGACTGACAGTTAATTGAGTTACTGTTTGATTTATCCTAAGTTTTAAACGGATTTTGTCGATTATGAACAAACTACTGAATAATTGTTTTTAGAATCTTACCTGTGTGTTTGTAATGAACTCCCGTTACATCGCACAACTAATTATCACAACTATGAACACAAGTTCTCTCGTGAAAAATTGAAATAAAAACTTAGCAAAGACAAACACCAATCCAATATGGAAGTTGGTTACGTCACTTTGTGGTATATTTCATTTCGTATGTAGGGGTGTCAGCATAGAAAATCAAAACGCCTCTGGGTACTCTTACGACAATAAGTACATTTACGACAATTGGCTTTGAGTTTGAGCGTTCGCAAATAACTCCCCGTATTCCTGTATTTTGTTACCGTCTTTTACTTTTACATCTTCTACTCTAGTAAAATCTCTACAAATTTTAAAGCTTTACCTTTTGAAATATTTTGTTTTAATTATTTGATTATAGCGGCTCGGATGGGATATGTTTCTTTGAATACGCAGGCGACAAAAACAACTATGGATAGTTTCCCTGATCACACTTCGGTCGAAACTGTCGAATCGGGAATTAGTATTCCGCTTCTTACGGGGTCTTACGGGCTTAGTGGCATTATATACCCAGCTAATAGGCACTTTGAGTGCAGCGGCAACACGCTTAAAGATATTACGGAAGCGGTTACTATTCGATCGAGAGAATGCGATCAAATTGAAAATACACCCAGAGACGTCGGAGGTTAGCCTCATGTTCCTTGTTAATTTATTTATAACATAAAGAAAATAGTATATATTTGTAGTTTATATATGACCATATTTTTAAGAATATCCGTCCAATCAATGATAATTGATCATTGCGAATAAAATTTGATAGACTGACGATCAATGGTTTCCATATAAATCTCCTATGTATTTGCCTTCAATTGATATTTTTCGTCGCTCAAACGCACCTGATCAGAATGATCGCAGTATGTTTTGATTACAGCACGTGGCTGTCAAACTACCTGTCAATGTTAACCAGGTAGTTTGGATTCGTCCAACACGTGACGAGACATTGTTGACATTTCTACTCTGTCGAAATTACAAGTAAATAGTCTACTTTTTCACGAGAGAACTTGTGTTCATTGTTGTGATAATTAGTTGTGCGATGAATTTTATTTAACGGGAGTTCATTACAAACACACAGGTAAGGTTTAAATAACAATTATTCAGTAGTATGTTCATAATCGACAAAATCCGTTTAAAATTTAGGATGAATCAAACAGTAAGTTAGTTTTATTAGCTCTCTCTGCCGACTCGTTATTCATTCACATTCGTTCAGTTTAATCATTATTTATTGTTTAATAAATCCAGACTTAACAGCAAGCTTTGTACACCTCTATAGCGATGCCACTACCATACTTATACCCTTGAATATCCTTGTTTTGGTTAGCTCCATTTAAAATTAATCTGACATGTTCCGACAATGAAACCCAGATTCCAGGTATTCATGACTTTAGTCACTTTAGACTTAGATCTTTTACTTAGGCTTCCGCTTAGGGCCGCATTTCATTGGAGAATAAGAAAGTTTCTGCTGTGTAAGTTGATCTGTGTTACTTGTTATGAATTGAGCCATAGTAAGTATTTTCTAAACATAGGTACCCGGTATTGTTGAAAGAACGTAGCTTAAAACATGAAATTAAAGCTATAACTTTTTGCATTCAAATTAAATACCATCATCTATCTTACCGAAACAATAAAACCAACCATAATAAAACAAATCCATACATACAACCATTGGATGCAACATATTGTCACCTTTTTACACGATACAATGGTTCTTTTACATGGAAACATTTGTTCATTCTTAATAACTGAATAAAATTTAAATGGTAGCAGTAGACCTGAACAAGGCTATACATTTGATGCTGTGGGATCCACAAAGTTCATGCTCCCTCCCTATACAGGGTTAAATCAGATAAGCTTACTCTTAATTCAGTTGTAGATAGGGTTAAATCCATTTTAGAAAATTTGGAAGTACTCAAAGCAACAGAATCATCTTTAATAAATATTAGCAGGAATTCTGGTTGCCAATAGACAATACAGATATGATATCATACACCGTACAGCTATGGAATCAGTCTGTCAGATGAGAATAGAACTGGTCCTATCCACACGAAAGCTGTCACCATCCATGTATTGTTTGATGAGTTGGTCGGATGTGTCTGTTGCATCCGAAAGTAGTATGAATTGTTTGTATCGTAATTGTGTCAATCACCTATCTACTTCTTTTTTACAGGAGTAACTCAACTACTGATGCCATCACTGTCTCCGACAATGGAAGAGGGCAACATCATTGCATGGCACAAGAAAGAGGGTAATTGGTGCATTTTCCTATTATAGAATTGTAGTCAGAATTTGAAAACCGTGAGATAAGCTTTACTCATAACAAATCAAGCCTCAAATTAGCTTGGAATATCCAACCATCAACCTATCCATTGATCAAATTTGACGTCCTTTTAAATTTGAAATAAAAGACCTCCCCCACCACTAAAAAGACAACAACAACAAAACCAGATGTCTTTTTACTTCTCTTTATCTTTTATGTGATATAGAAACTGATAACAAGGTTTAGATAAGTGTAATTAATACTTGTAGGTGATGTTTTATGTGATTTACAAATTGATAATGCTGTTTAATATAATTGTATATTTGTAGATGATAAGATCTCTGATCCTGATATGTTTTATGTGATTTACAAACCGATAATTAATGCTATTTATTTTAATATAATTGTTTATTTGTAGGTGATAAGATTAATCCTGGTGATGTGTTATGTGATATACAAACTGATAAAGCTGTTGTTAGTATGGATACAGAAGAAGAGGGTATTCTTGCTAAAATATTGGTGGGTATTAATAATGACCATACATGTATGTACTGCTCTTACGTTGGATAAATTCATGATTTATCAAAAGAAAACGAGAGTCATAGTTTAGTATTCCATTTATAAGTAGGTTAAAGGAGCTAAATCACTAATATTTGGTACCTGGAAATTGACCCTAATGGGTCGCAGGGCATATAATAATATAATCTGATTGTATATAAACTGATTTACATTAAATTGTTTCCGTTTTGACTGTAATTTCAAATCAGTTATGTCCAGCGAAATACGGCATGAGTCCAAACCGTATTAAGTATTTGTAGTGTCTGGTTATTCTAGTCTACGGCGCATGCCCACCAGATAAAAAATGGCCTCATCGTTTGACAGATGACAGGAGTTGCGGTATGAGTTTAGCCTCGTTCTTTCTGGTCACTTGTTAAAAGGGACACTGAAACGCTCTATGGTACACGATTCGTGTACCAATGTTAAAATGTTTATTTTGTTTTAAATATTGGATATCAGAGGCCTACCGTTTCCAGGTAAGATCACAACATCAATGTTGAATTGAATTGACCAATAATTCGTGTTTTCTATGTCGAAGATTTTGGAGGATTTTGAGTTACGGACTTAGGTCCTTTAAAAGGAATTATTGTAATTAGATGTTAAATTGCCATCACCATCAAATTATCTTTTCCCTTAGACAGGAAAAATGTGAATATTTAAAGTAATATCAGAGTAGTGTTGTACAAATGAGAAAAACAGTTTTAATTGCAAATAATGAGGATTTATTATAATTACACAAAGGGTACTCTTTAGAGTCTTTAGCCGTATCTAAGGGATTATTTTCACATGTACACGGTATGCATTTTTATACGGCCACATAGAAATGTGGTAGTACTCGTATATTGCCTTCCTCCCTGTCCGTCCGTTCATCGTCCACAATTTCTTTTGAACACTCAACAGACTACATTTATCATCTGATTGTTATGAAATGGATGTATGTCATTTGCATTAGTGAGATGAAGAAGCTTATTTAATTTCAATAACTTCCGTTTATTTTTTCTTGAGTTATGGCCCTTGTTTCACTTTATTGCATGTTGTGAACCCTCTAATGTCAAAAGTTGTCATCCAATCTGTATGAAATTTATATGCATCATTTGAATTAGTAAAACAAAGAAGCCTATTGAATTTCAGCAATTTTCGTCAATTACGTCTAGAGTTATGGCCCTTGTTTCACTTTATCGAATCTTTTGAATGCTCTAATGACAGCAGTTATCATTAGTATGAAATTTATGTGTCATTTAAATTAGTGAACCGAAAAAGCCTTTTGAATTTCAGTAATACCTGGAGTTATGGCCCTTGATTCACTTGGTTGCACCTTGTAAACGCTCTTAAAGACAAAAGTTATCATCCGATCTGTATGAAATTAATATGTATCACTTAAATTAGTAAACCAAAGAAGCCTTTTGAATTTCAGCAATTTCTGTTAATTACATCTAGAAGTATGGTCCTTGTTTCACTTTGTTGAATCTTGTGAACGCTCGAAAGTCAAAAGTTATCGTCCAATCTGTATGAAATTCATATGCATCATTTATATTAGTGAAATGAAGAATCCTATTGAATTTCAGAAATTTCCGTCAATTACTTCTAGAGTTATGGCACTTGTTTTACAAAGGTTATCATCTGATAGGTATCAAATTTATATGCATTATTTGAATTAGTAAAACAGAAAAGCCTGTCAAATTTCAGCAATTTCTATAGATTACATCCAGAGTTAAGGCCCTTGTGAACCCTCAAACTACAAAAATTATAATGTCATCTGTATGAAATTGTCAATAAAATGTCCCTAATTACCTACAAAAGAATAAATATCCGACAACCCTTGTCAACCACTGCCTGACAACCTATCTTTACTAATCTTCATTAAACGTTTGTATTGATAAATTTATGATTCATCTAATTGCATGTAATGTTTTGAAATTTTAGGTTCCTGATAATGCTAAAGAAATAAAAATTGGTGTATTAATTGGATTGATGGTAGATGAAGGTGATGATTGGCAGAATGTAGAAATACCTGCAGATGCACCATCATCATCGTCACCAGAAAAAACATCCTCTCAGTCTTCTTCAGCAGCACAACCGGATAGTATTTCTTCAACAACTACTCCTCAAAAAAGGTAATAAACCATTACATTGAAGAGTTGTTTTCTTGCTTTATAGAAACAGGATTTCTGGACTGGGCACCAGGATTAGAAACTCATGGCTACCAATTTATTTTGTCATAACTAATTAATCAATAGTGAAGTGACCATACTTGATAGAGATGTCTGAAGTTATTCTGTCTTATTATAGTAATTTTATGGGACCCTCAGTAAAGAAGTTATTAGAAGAATATGGTGTAAAAGCTGCAGAAGTTCCTCATACAGGACCACATGGTGCTCTTGTTAAAGGGTAAGTTTAGTGTTTTTTTGTAAAAATTAATGCAACAGAGGATTACTTTAAAATGTCTTAAATTAAAGGTATTTATTCACAACTTCTCTGTTTCAGTGATGTTATTACCTATGTAGAATCAAAAAAAATACCAAGAGTTCAGTTTGATGCAACAGCTCCCTCGGTCGATACTTCAAGCTCAATTTCTAGCCAACCTGTTGTATCAGAATTGCCTGCCTTGGATGATGAACCTTATATTGATATACCACACACAAGTATGAGAAAAACTATAGCTAAACGGCTAACCGAATCAAAGGTGAGGGATATATTTTTGGTAGAAAATTACTACAGTACTTGTCTTAAAAAATAATATAACTAATGTTGTATAGCCTATTTGACAGTATTTTGAAAACTACATCAGATTCAATGTTGTTTTCAAATTTAGCACTCCATCTAACCAATCAACCAGACGAAGAGCGATTCGTTTTATATCAACATAATAATTCAACCTGGCCCTGAGTTCACAAAACATTCTCAGACTTAAGTTAAGAATTTACTCAAAATTGTTCTCCTTATGTTAACTAAAATAGAGCAGTTTATAAAGCTTTTGATGTTTTAATGTATCAAAGTTGTGAGTTCCTGGATCAAAGATACTTCTCATCAATAGTGAGTGAATAGAAGTTGAGTAAATTCTTAACTTAAGTCGGAGAATGCTGTAATCAATCGCCAAATTGAGCATGCAGTGGTGACACCACTAATAATAAGATATTGAAATAAAATTAAAGTTTACCCTGAACAAATAAAGAAATTGGATTATACATTGTTTTAATTTAGAAATGACAGGAACAGAAGTTAGAAATTAGACCAAAGCACGACATCAACAAATTTAGAATTTTGAATCAAATTTACTGCCAGAACTGCTCACGAATAGGGGGTGTATTGAATTATATACAGCATGGAATTTCTAAAATGGTATATCAATTTGTCTAATTTGATTGTGTAGATAATTGAATTATGTTATTTATTTCAGTCAACTGTTCCCCATTCATATGCTTCTATCAACTGTAGAGTCAGTTCTGTTAATCAATTGAGAACAAGATTAGTTGGTGAGTCATGTATTTATTTGAATAATTTTATCAAATATCATTTCCAGTGAGCTGAAAGTGTGACCGGTTTTTGTTTGTATTAGGTATCCCTAGAAATAAACATATTTACTCATTTCTATCTGTTAAGTACCTGTAATTTAAAGTAGGAAATATTTGGTATGGCTATTTTCCTCATAACTATTATGTCTATCCAAAATCCTACGATTATTTTGGTCAGACTGTATATGATATCCCTAAAATATGTTGTAGCCGTAGCCCAAATTAGTTACATTATTATAATATGGTTAATTAATGTAAACTTGTTAAAAGATACATTAGTTAAGAGTTTAATACCAAGTTAACCATTCTTCTCCGATTTTAAATAGATTATTAATTTAATTACCAATCTATTTAAAATCAGAGAAATCCAATGCCATCAAGAGTTGATTATGGCCTGGATCAGTTAATTAATGTTTAATTAATATATTAAGATAACATTTTATGCCTTAATAAGACCAACAATAGGCAGATTTAGCGCCTGCATAATGTATATTTAAGTCTGTTGTTATATTCAGATCTTCAGTTTGTGTAATGGTTGTCTTTTTTGAAATCCATGTGTTCTTTAACTTTAATCTTTTTTTTTTAATAGAACAAGGTATTAAAGTTTCAATGAATGATTTTATAATTAAAGCCGTAGGATTATCTTTACAAGTAAGTTACTTCACACTACTCCATAATATCTTTATTTATTTTATTTGTGGGTGGGGGGGGACTACCATTTTGAAGATCTTTGTCAGTAGGTGAAAGCAAAATTTAGAAATATACTGTTTTAATTAGATTATTCGCAAAATTAGAACAAATTTTCGAAGTCCTCTCCAAAATACAAGATGCTGTATGTTTCATTTTACATACCATACACATTGGGTGGCCGAATGGTTGTATCATAAGCACTCTCCTTGATTCAACTGGCATGGTTTCGGTTCCCCGGTTGTGCATGATGAAGATTAAGGTCGCCTGTCCAACCCCATTGGTTTTCTCTGGGTGCTAAAGACCCCTAAATGCAAGCATATTATTGGGAGAAAGAGAACCATATGTTAGTCCCAAAATGACCTAGTTTGTGTTGAGTGGAGGTTAAACCCCATCTCTCTCTCTCTCTCTCTCTCTTTGATGGGTCCATACTTTAAACAATGCTTGTGGTTAGATTATTTAATTATTTTATTGGAAAAGTAATAAGCTGAAGATATATGAATAGTATGCTACTTCATTTATTTTCACAATGTAAGAAATTGGTACTTTTTTTCCACAGGTCATAGAAAGTAATATTTTTAACATTTCTTTCATTAACAGAGAGTACCCCGATTAAATTCAATATGGAAAGATGGTAGTGCCCATATATCACAGACTGTTGACGTATCAGTAGCCGTGGCAACAGATAACGGCCTTATTACACCCATAGTCAAAAATGCAGCAAGCTTAGAGGTTGATGAAATATCCAGCACTGTCAAGGTAAAACATTTTATTTGTTATAAAGATTGAAGATTACCTTGTCTTGTTGGTTGAGGTTCCTTTTATCAAAGTTCAGAGATTTCTCATTATTACATGTTTAATTTTCACAGGAATTAGCAGGAAGAGCAAGATTGGGAAAATTACAGCTTCATGAATTTCAAGGTGGTTCTTTTAGGTAAGATTTTAAATAGTTTTAACCATTTGTATAAAAGTGTAATCAGGAAATGTATCTAAATGCAATATAATTGCTAGTCATAAAAAAGCAAGGAACTTTAAAACTCCATATAGTTACCTTTGTAATGAAGTAAGAGAGGTTGGATGGCCGAATGGTTAGCATGTGCGTGCTGTATCATAAAGTATGTCATTGAGTCAACTGGCGTGGTTTCGAATGTATGTGACAAGGAGAAGGGTCTCCTGCTAAACCCTGTGGGTTTTCTCCAGGTCCTCGGGTTTCCTACCACTGCTAAAGACCCCTACGCGCAAGCGAATTACTGAAATAAAATTAAACCTTATGTTAGTCCCGAAATGACCTAGTTTGTGTCGAGCCGACGGTCACCCCATTTCTCTCTGTCTCTCTCTGTCATGAAGCTAGTTACAAAATAGATTTTCAGGTATAGGTATACTATTTATTATATACCTTTTTTTTGGGGGGGGGGGTGGAATGAGGTAAATATTTGTCATATAATATAAACGATTTTCATCATTCCATTTACATTTCAGTATATCTAATCTTGGTATGTTTGGGATAAAAGAATTTACTGCTGTTATAAACCCACCACAGACAGCTATTATGGCTGTAGGTACATCTAGAATTATAATAGGACCAGATGGCAGTCCAACACCTGAAATGACAGTAACTTTATCATACGATAGTCGAGTAGTGGATGAAATGGATGCTTCTGAGTTTCTAGAAATGTTTGCTAGTATTATAGAAAGTCCGGAAATGATGGTACAAAAGTCTTTATCACAAGCTAGAGGATTCTTTTAGAAGTTTATTTATTTGTATTCTTCAGCCAGTTTGAGGGTAAATAACCCTAATACCTGACCCAATACAGAGCCAATATAACAAAAATCTTCATGATGGGTGGCTTTATTTTATTGTCATTGAAAAAAGGTTGTAAATTACAAATTTCATATGCTGTCAGTAAACTATGAGTTAAACCATGGATGTTCCTGCCATCATCCAAATAAACAGTTACCATACACAGAATGATTTATGTAACGAAATGATTTATGGTGGTTTTTTTATCAATTGAATTTTAACTTTTATTAGCAGCAGGCTCAAGCAAAAGTGACATTTTTTAAATTTATTGCCTTTTGTATATATTGGCTAGTAATATTGTAGAGACGAATAGTGATACTCAATAAGATAAAATAATTGGTACAGGAGTCCAGAAATGTAATTTACAATAGAAACTGAATAGTGTCAAAATAGGAATGAAAGTGAAGTGTACACAGTGCTAAAAGATCTTATTTAAATCTAATTTAATTAATATATATTACATAAGAATGAGTGCTATATGAGAATTATAATTACAGTACCGGTACTATCATACTATTGTGTTTTAGAAATTGTACCGTGATTTTGTTATGTATAAAAGATACAAATAAATTTCTGTCTTTTCTTGTTCTTATTTTTTCTAGTTTCGCAAAGTTACAATTTTCCTCTCAATGAATGCTAATCTTTAGTAGAAATTATTGGCATACATAATTACAGCAATGCCACATTAATTGGGTACCTAAATCTGCATGAATAATATTCATTGTTGAATCAGATTTTTAGGATAGACTGACCAACTATAGTAATCTTTCCAAGTTCTGCACATTTCAAGAGGTTACTTAGACATGACTATTATTCTTTTAGTGACATTTAGTAACTGAGTAGATAAATAACTGTAACATGTGTTATAGTTTATAGACATCAATAGTTATATATTAAAGGTCAAATTCTTATTCTGTACAAATGGGTATTCCTAATTTTATCATTAGGTGGATTTAGATGTTCTAGTGATGTAACTTGTGCGCATGAAATCTCAAGGTGTGGAATTGAGTCACGTGGCGTGGCTGCTGGAGTTATCTCTGAAATAATTTCAAACCATGTTAGTCCAGAAATGACCTAGTTTGTGTTGAGTGGACGTAAAACCCCATTTCTCTCTCTCCTTTTTATCACAAGATCGTCACCCATCTTGATTTGTACAAGACATCCTGACCCTGTCAAGCAAGGATAGTTAAAACAAATTTAAATTCCTACAATATTTTGTCAGCCAATCTGGTAGCTTCAACTAATTTGTAGGGTTAAATGCCAGTTAGTGATAATCAATATATAACAAAAACAACAAAAACTGTATCACAAGATTCCTGATCTAGCCACATTCAAATTAGGAAGGAAATCCAGCAGTATTGTTTTTATATATTTTTAGGATTGTCTCCCCTTAGACCACAAGCTTGAAATTATGTGGTCTAAGAAAAATAACTTGAAACTAAGAAGTATTACAAAATATTTAATTTTAAAAATCTATAACAAATCTATGACGTATTGAATATAATTATTTAATATAATTAAATATTTCTGCCATCTCTCTCCTGTGATATTTCCTGTAATTGATAAGCTGGTTTATAACGTACTATACCTCTATCATCTATATATTGTAATGATGGATTAGGATGGGTATTGTTCATACTACCTAATGAAGTATACCTGAAAGGAAAATGCATCCAATTTTTATTATGCAGTGAGGTTTTGACTCAATACCAAAATCTATCACTGAACTTATCACTATCAGGTTCAGTTTTTGAAAACTGAAGTGAAATCACTCTATGATCGGAAATAAGATTACAACAGATGTAGAGCAAGATATTAATAAGATAATGTTTTGTATCAATGTCTTTTCATCTTAACTTGAAACTTCAAGTCACATTTATTATGCTTGGTATGTCTCATATAAAATATATTTTCCTTATAGTAGATGAATTCACATGACAAGTTAAATTCAAGTATTTTAACCCCATTAAATCATTAATTTTAGATGGCCATATAGGTTGTTGAACTATTTCAGCAATACACTACAAAAGTTGCTTGCATGCAGTAATGAAAAGATCTATGGCAAAAAGAGAGATAGAAATAAAGTTTAACTTCCACTCAGCACAAACTAGGTCATTTCGGGACTAACATGGTTTCTTCTTTTTTATTTCAATAATTTGCTTGCTTGTAGGGGTCTTTTTGGAGGAAACCAGAGAAAACACATGAGGTTGAACAGGCGACCCTACTCAAAACCACCCCAGTTGACTCAATGACAGGCCTTATGATAAAGCACGCACATGCTAATCATTCGGCCATCCACCCCCCCCCCCTCTATGACAAAAAGACTTCTATTGTAATGAGATAGCATTTAAGAGATTTCTGCCGGACACCATTCTATAATTAAACCATTATTAAGGCATCATAATTTTATGAGTACTTTTCGAATCTACAGGTAAATATGTAGGATGTAATCTGAAGAATACTGATTGATTTTTCTGTGACTTTTAACATTAACTTACTTTCTTTTTTAAAAATAATAAAAATATGGATCAAAAGTACTTACCCTCTATCATATAAACTACAATATGGCACACAGAGACAACGTAAAAATTTCCACACATCATAATATGTCCATTCTAACAATGGATTAACTCGCATAAATTGGGGCCAATCAGGATCTGTCATGCTAAAGGCTTCAAGATGACCTGAAATAGTTGAGAAATACATGTCACAAATTCAGCTCTAAATCCTTTCCCAAATAATCTGCTTGAAATCAGAGTTAATCTCATAATATATTCAATACAGTAGTTCCAAGGGCCACAGTCACTCAGTGAGGAAGATGTTGACTCACTAACCAGGAGATGCACTATTTGATCCCTTAAATTTTTAAGCGTGGTTTTCCCTTGTCGGTGGTGCAGTTTGGAGGGCTTGGCAAGGAACAGTGTCTAGTTTCTCAGATGGAAGTAAAAAAACTGAAGTCCTGTGGACGCATTGGTTCACACATAAAAGAACCCTTGAAAGCAGCACTACAGACTACTCTTATTTTAAATTCTAGCTATCTGGGCAAAATTTCTCTCAGCACAGTGCATGCTGTGTACCCATGTTCCTTAGTCTGTTTGGTGCAGAAAAAGTAAGGACGTTAAACAAAATTTTAATTCACTTTATGTCCACACAGAGCAAGAGGAGACAATTTTTGAAGAGTGCAAGTCAGAAACAAAACTTCAAAAAAGGAGACAAATTGTGAAGAGTCCCTGGAGAAAACAACTCTTAAAAAAAAAAACCTACTTGAATAAGGATCTGTACATCTTGTTCCCATTAATACAGCTTTTACTTCTCCTCTTTGACTCTTTAGTTCACCCAAACAATCTTTTATTCTACCATCAAATTTTAATTCTTCTAAATTATATCTTGTAATATAAGAATTCACAGTTAATATTTCAGTGATGAAATTACCACTAAAGACACTGCTATAAACCTATAAATTAAAAGTTATTATTAAACTTACCTGTCTCTTGAGATCTGTATAAACTTTTCAACTTCAGGGAATGGTAATTTGCTACGGATATACAGGGACTTAAGTTTGTTCACGTTTTCTGGAAATTTCCTGAAGATAATTGTAACAAAAAAATTACAGTTTTTACAATAAACTAATGTATCGACTGTCATTTTTACTGGTTACATAAAATTAGTTTCATCATTTTACTTTTTTTTAAAAAATACTTTGGGCATTGCTTTGCTGTGAGGCAGTCGGTTAAGAAATAGTACAATTAAACGCTGACTGTGTTGATGCATATGTGCACAATCAAAACCATTAAAACCAGAACTTGCAGGGATTAAACACAAGAACTTAGTCATCTATCAACTTGATCTTGATTTTTGGAGAGGGGGGCATAAGTACTCTTGTATGCTACATGTACATTAGATTATAGACTGTGTACAATAACAGATCAACTCTTCATTGATGGTTTGACATAATATGGTAGGATTCTAAAGAGTTTACAGTTTTTGCTATAAAAGCTAAAAAAAATAGATAATGAAAAGGAAATATGTTGAAACTTTCAGACAAATTACTTTATTCTGAGCGGAGTATTTTCAATCGCAGAACACTGTAGTCACGATTGTCATTGCTACCATTGTTGCAATATTAACAAAGTCTTGATTATCCATTTTTAAATTAAATCATTAACTGCCAATCATATTTAAATCTGTTGGAAATCTAGAGCATCCCGATTGAATTTAAGATAAGCTTTTAAGGGCAGAAATAAATCCAAAAATTTACAGAAATGATTCATGGGGTTTTGCACATCATTTATTCAAAAATTAAATCAAGTTCTGAGCTTCTCAAAGAGTGGTTGTATTATAGCCCAAAGGTTGTAGCCTACTTTTTCAACCCAAAAGACTGAGATTTTCGCTTTTTGTTAGTTAATTATTTGATGACATATAAAAAATAGAGAACTGCCATGGGAATACATGAGTCGCAATAAACCGCAAAAAAAAAGATATAACTGAAATCCTGTACTTCATTGTCAACATACATTCTTAGAATGAATGTTTTGTATAAATTTTAATTTATAAGATACCTTTTCACAACAGCATACACTAAATGAAGAAGAACTGTACAATCTTTTCCTCCATTAAACCCAACACAAATTTCATCTAATCTGTTAAATAAAGGATAGGTTGCCAGGCCACAAAACATACACCCGCAGCTGCTTAGTCATCAAACAGTTCACAAGGGTTTCGGTTTAAGTAATTTGTAGGTCTTTGGAGCTTTTTAAAAAGCACACCAAAAACTGATCAAGAGTAACAACCCATTAAGTAATCATAAAGTAATTAGATTCTAGACAGTCTAAAAAAAATTTCAAAGTGATCAATAGGATTCCTTGTCTCATGTCCATACACACTGTGTGTATATCTAAAGTGATCAAGGGCTAAAAATTGTAAAGTAATATTCAGAAACTGCTTAAAATCAATAAGGATTCTTCATCTCATGCACGTTGTGTATAAATTTCAAGTCAACCGGATGATAACTTTAGCCTCTAGTACGTCCACAAGATTTTCAGAAACAATGTGTAAAAGTTTTAGAGCATCTACAAGCAATTCTGGACAAAAGGGAGGACAGGGTGACAACAATATACAACCACATTAGACTGTAATATATAGTCAAAGAGCAGTAAGAAGTTTTATTTTAATCCCTTCAAGTGCCTCTGTTCAATATCAATCTCAAGAACTCAAACTCTCTTGAATATTTTACTAATAATATTGGTGGCAATTGACAAGTAACAATAGACTGAAATAAAGCCTCAGATTATTTCCAATATGAATTTATATTAATCACATCCTAATTTAATGAAGAATTAATTTTTGGTCTTACAGTAGCCTATAGCACAGATTTTCTGTGTTCATAAAGCTTACAGATTTGTAATGAAATATTCATGCTTTAAACAGCCAAAATAACTACCTATATCTGTCTAATGCTGTTTCTATTGTGTTTAATGCTTTTTGTAGATTATGTGTAAATTTTGATTCTGTTTCTATCTGTGATAGCTTGTAAACTTTTTCAGCTGTCTTATTTAAAGGGTATTCATCATAATCTACTATACAACCTGTAATATATAGAAGATGAAATTATAGAACCAAATAAAATAGAGAGAGAGAAATGGGGTTTTAATGTCCAGTCAACACAAACTAGGTCATTTCGGGGCTAACATATGGTTTAATTTTATTTCAATAATTCGCTTGCACGTAGGGGTCTTTATCAGTGGGAGGAAACCGGAGGACCCAGAAAAAACCCAAGAGGTTGGACGGGCTACCCTACACAGACAACGGGGATTCGAGCCATGCCAGTTGACTCAATGACAGGCTTCATGATACAGCACGCACGTGCTAGCCATCCAACCCCCCAATAAAATATAAAGAGAGGGGATTCAATGTAGCATACTAGGTTGTTCTGGGATTAAGATATCAATTACACAAAACATTTAGTAGTGGGAATAAAATGGAGATGACCCAATTCCTTATGTAGATGCAGGTACAACCCTTAAATTTAACACAAAAATGACACGCCTATGATATATGATTTACACACTGTAAGCTAATTTTAATGACAGTGTCCGGTAAAATCTAGAAATAGTTACCAACATCAAATATGACATGTTTCAAATAAATATCAGGATATATAAACCATACAGGAAATAACAACAACAATTAATAATATCCTGTTTCAATAGATCTACCTATATCTATAATTTACAATATATAATATCATAATTATAAACTAATATACTACATTACCTGATAACCCAGACATTTTATACTCTGTTCATTAATCATTAACATTCATGTACTAATATACAACAAAATACTGTTGCTATAATGACATGTAGATCAGTTGTGTCCATGTGATGTGATTACACTAGTTAATTTAACATATTTTATCTGTCTGAATAGGAATTAAATATGTATTCAAGCCAATTTCAAGGGACATTACTTAAACATTAATAGTGAATTGAATTGGACATTTAAATATTCATTGTTGAGGCCTTTTAATATAACATATAAGTCATGTTAACTTACAGCTTTAACACATTATTAAAGAGATAAGAATGATAAGCTGGGTCTATTGTATCTTTTTCATGTCTCTTTAATGATGTAACACTTTCTACTTTCTAGTATAAGATCAAGTAGGTGGGACATGATGATACATATCACAGACAAATACAAACAAACATATATTTACTCCCTCAGTATTTACATTTTTAATCTAAATTCTTATACATGACTGTCTTTACATATCTTTAACTACCTTTTTTTTCAGTTCGCTAAGTATAATTTTAATTTAATCACGTAATATTTTAAAAAGGAGAGCTGTGACATTAAATTTCATAAAGAAACATTAGTAGAAATTGACCCAAATAACCCAATATAAGAAAACAATTATACTTTTGTCTAACAACATAGAAGTTGGTAATAACTGACCCTACGAGACAGTCGGATACAAAAATCAACCGGAAATTACCCCATGGCTTTGTATACCAAAGTTCAAATTTGTTTCCATGGAAACATACAAATTATAAACCCAAGAAATTACTTGTTAACAAAAGACACAACTACTTTACATGCAATTTTTATTAAAAAAAACACACTGAACTCAACAGTTAATATGGGATGTGCTCTCGAATAATAACTACACAAGACAAATTTGTTTCCATGGAAATACAAAAATCAATAAATCCGATACATATCTAATGAGTAAATTAGACACAACAGCTTCAATTATAATTTGATAATCATTGATGGGTGCACAACGTTTCAGAAAGATATCATGAACTATTTATGAGATGTATTCTTAAAATGATAGTTGAACAAAGACCATTTCAATGTTGCACCAATAACTTTGTTCACCATGTTTTTAATTAGGGAAAAGTCCAATTGAAGATTTTTTATATTTATGTACTTCCTAAAACATGTATTATGCAAGAGCTAAATCAGCCTTTTGCAGGTCTTTCTTTAGACCTGAAATTTATCTAAATAATCAATTAGACATTAATTAACTTATCCAGACCATAATCAACTCTCGATGTCAAGGCTAGACTCCATATCGACTAATGCTCATTGATAATTAAATCAAAACAGTGGATAATCGAGACAATGCTTTTTAACGTACTAATTTTAGTAATAATGAACGAGGCTAGACGGAAATGCAAAAAGCTGATATCTCAGTTCGTAGTGGACCAATTTGACTGAAATTTTCAACAATTACCTTTACATCATCTAGTTTTTAACTTTTATAGTGAGAACTGTCAGCTATTTATCTAAATCTTACATAATGTGTCTTTAATGGGAATTCATTAAAATGTTCAATACCCAAATAACAAAGTAGTATCAGGTGTTTAAAAAAAGGTTAGGACATGCTGCATTATGTAAGAGAGAAATAGAAAACTAGGCCAATTCAGGACTAACATGTACTTAAAATTTTTTTCAATAATTCGCTTGTGCAAAGGAGTCTTCAGTTGCAGAAGGAAACCAGAGGGCCCGGGAAAAAACCCACACCGTTGGACAGGTGACCCTACTCCTTGTCACATACACGTGGGGAATCAAAACCAAGCTACTGACTCAATGACAGACCTTATGATCTAATGCACTTGGCCACCTAATCCTCTCACAAGTAATAACACAAATATAATATCATCTGCAAAGAACCAGAAAATAAATACTAATGACAAAGACAGCTGTAACCAAGATCATTTCACTTATTAGTGATGAAACTATTCACAACAAAATAGTTTTTTGGTTATATTTTTTCAGTTTAATTGAAATGTTAATAAATAATGAGAGAGATTTAAATGGGAGACAACAAACACATTATATTCAGAATTCTCTATCATTAGTCCATAAAAAGTTTGTTATGTAACGTAAATGCATTAAATGGAATTTAATATGGCACTGATGTATGAATTATATGTCTGTATATTATAGATGATAAATCTGTGTAGCAATAAATATTATCACAGGTCTTCAATCAATATACTTTTATAATTGATGTCCCTTTAACCAGTCAAAATGTCAGGCCAGATATACTGTACTTATGTATTTAGGCCACACCTAAATAAATATTTGCCAGTATTTGCTGAAATTCCAGCTTCACATATTCTTAAAAAAAGTCAACCACATTGACAAATGTTTCGCAAAAATTCAAATGGTACCCCCTCTATGATTGTTTATTTGAACTTAAAAGTAAAAGGCAAAAAGATATCTTTTCTTATTTATTTGAACTTTTTCCGAAATTGATTTGCTTTTATGCCTAAGTGGCGGGGGCGGGGGCATAACAATTCTTGAGATGCTGAGGCCTTCAAAAAGGTTGAAACCCAATTACACACTCAGTACATACAACTTAGAGACATTTATAAAATCAATTCAATAAATAAAACAATATATCAATAATGCACATTATCAAAGGTTGCAGATAAGTTCCCCTTTCCTTCAAATTGTCCAAAATACTGGAATCTTATCCAGATGTTCAGCTATCATTTCAAAATGTTTACAGTTTGAACCAAAAGCGAAACAAAAATTTAACAAAACACAACACAATTTATATGGAAAATAACAATCACTGGTTTATATACATATACCGGTAGCACAACGTAGGCCTATATACTTGTAAACTACCCTACTAAAACTCTTAACAAAATGTTTTTTTTAAAATGGCTCCCCATGGGCAGTTTTGAAATGTAAGTCCAGTAATAAAACAAGTACTAGTATTTATGTGGCCTTACAAAGATTAAGTATTGCTGTAGGCAAGGATAAAATGTTTCTATGTTTAGATCACATCTTATCTATATTTTACTCCTGTTTGTCCTACCTACAGTATTCAATGAGAGTAAATATATCATGACAATACAATCATAATATGACCCAGGACGATATCACCTTCTATAGGTCCAGATATAAACTTATACCATGTTTGAAATAGATCTCTTATTTATTTAGTATATGTTATGTCAATGTATGTATGTATAAAATATATCTGAATCAGGTTTAATTGAGCAAGAAAAAGACTGCAAACTCTCATTTAGAATTTGAAACTGTATAAGGTTATTTTATGTGCACGCTAATGTGTGGGCCTGCACAGGGCCTCGGTTTTCCATCCCATCAGAATGACTAGACTCTGTTCCTTCTCAGGCCCTCTTTCCTGCACCACTGACAAAGGGGAAACCATGCAGAAAAATCTTGAGGAACTTTCTTAGCCAACACACCGAGTGAACCCAAGAGACCTCCTGGTTAAAATCCAATGTCTTACTTATTGAGCCACTGTGGCTCCTAGTTTCCATTGTAGGGGAGGAGGTGGTGGAGTGATCCAACAGACGCCATTCAGATGATAAAAGTTAGACCAACAGATGGGTTATACAACTATAAACCTTGGGGGCATACATAGTATTAACAAATCTCTTGTATCTTATACAATTGTTTATTCCATGTTTTCTGCTCTATTGTTATCAGGTGTACATACAATTGGGGAGATGCAGGACACTTACAGGTGTCTCAAGTTCACTTATTACACAATAGCTTATAATCAGTTACATGTGGTCAACCATTCAAATTGCTCATTTATTTCAATTGTTATTTAAGACTGTTTGGAGATTGGATATAACAAACCCAAAACAATTACAATTTAATACAATATCAAAATAGATACAGGTACATAATAACAATAGATTAAAACAGCTGCATTTTCTTTTTCAAAAAAAAGAGGAGTAATTCCATGTTGAAGTTTTACTTGGGTTCTTTTCACAATTTTTTTATTGAAGAAAGCCTTAGAAACAAATCCTGCTAAATTCGTCCCAAAGAGATCATACTACCTGCATATGAAAATAGGCTTCTATAATTAGGAAGGGGTATATATCTAAACATTGTGTTTTTCTTAATAATAAAGGAAATGAAATGAAATGGGGTTTAACGTCCTACTGTTATGCACCCAACCTGGACTAATGGAAGATGGACATACGCCATGCAGTGTGCTATGTGGGAAATTTTGCCCGAGCAGCGGCGCTATGGCCTACTCTTATATCGAATTCCAACTTCCAAGGGATCTTTTTTGTTCACATCAATGTGTACACGGGACCTCAGTTTTCCGTCCCATCCAAATGACTAGACAGCTGTCCTTGTCAGACCCTCCGTTCTGCATCATTGACAAGTAGAAACAACGCCGGAAGTCGAGATAAACTTTTTCGGCCAATGCAGGGATCGAACACTCAACCTCCGGGCTAGCAAGCCAGCGCCTTACCCACTTAGTCAAATTTATATTCTAATATACATGAGCAAGTTTCTGCTCTCTTAGATCTGGTCTGCATTATCACTATTGTATAAGAAGAATTTAAATGATTAAGGTACAACTAGGAGGCACAAAACACACTAACGATGCATCTATCTAGATACTCAACTAATGAATCAGATTACATATATACTCAAATATATTATATAATAGGTATACTTACTTTGTGGTAAAACAGAGCTTAATTCTTGACATGCTTCTTCTAATTTATCTAACATTTGTGATTCAAGAATAAGTTTCACTTTATAATAACTGTAAAAATAGAAGAAAATAATATATCAATTGTCTGTGCCTCTAGCAGGGCTCTCACATTAAATTTTGTCCGTCGGTCAATGTCTCAAATACTTTGTTTATTTCAGATTGTTCAAACATTTTTTAGCATATACAAACTAAAGATTTAATTATAATAATTGTGTTTTAGGGTTAAATTTTTTGAATTATTTAATATTATTACTCAAGCTGTTGTCGGTTCTTGCCTTCGATTACTAGGATCGAGTTATTGGCATGTACAATTTCAGGTAAGAAAGTAAGTGTTTACCTATTATGTAGATCTGGATATGAACCTAAAGCTACTGTTTCTTTATATTTATCATCTACTTGTTGTAATATACTGGTAATAGATATTTCATCTTGATTTACATATAGTCTTCTTGTATGAAACTCTACACTTGGATCTCGAAATAAATCCTACATAAAAAAAATTTATACTCTCTTAGAACATGAAAATTAAAACATATCGATGTAGATTATAAATGTGGATTTATTCAAGAACTAAATCATTTAAATGTTTTACACTAAAGGATAATTTGCATGAATCAGATTGTGGAGACATTATTTTTCTTACCTCTAATAAAACAAAAGCATTTTCTAATAAAGACGGTATACCAGGAAACATATATACATTATGCGTAGATACCATCGGATACTTAGTCTTTTCTCCAGTTATTTTATTTATTCCATATTGTAGTACAGCAGATTTCGGAACCTACAATCAGAATAAAATCAAATTATACAATACAAATGTATAACAAACTCGATCTGTAACAGTTGGACAAAATTCTGTAATTAAAATAAGGTGATAATTTTTTCTTTTGATTGTAATAATCTTATCTGTTTGTTCATTTCATTCATGTTGGTAGACTTTCTTCTCATTATATATCATACAAGATGTAATACAGAAATTTAAAATTAATCCATAAATCCACATACATGTATTTAGAAAGGAGGCAAACTCATTGTCCCAAGCTTAAAGACAGAAGCTTTGAATCTATTAGATAACATACCTTATTATCTGCAGAGAACATTAGATGACATGAAAATGAAATGAAATGGGTTTTAATGTCCAACTGTTCTGTACCGCCTGGGATAATAAAGAAGGGCATACACCATACAGTGTGCCTGTGCGATGAGGTCAATTTTGCTGGGATACACCCTGCACCACTGACACCACAAATTGAGCATGGGACCTGATCCACCACAGGTCCCAGACTTAGTCCCCCAAACTGCCGATTAATGTGCTGGTTCAGGAATACTTTACTGCATATCCCTAACTTATTGGAACTATAGCAAGTACTCATAAAATGTAAAGGCCTGCTAACAAACATACTTACATAGGCCATTTTCATCTTTGGAGATTTGAGGTCATCTGCTCCAAAATATTGTTTGATTAATTGAACTAAATCTGGATGAGGATGAGTAGATTCATTAAATGCCATAGCCACACCTTTATTAATTAAAATAAATACACAACTATATTCTAGGTAGCATATTGACAAACCATATTAATTTGAGATTTTGGCTAATACAGATAGACCCAAATTGGTGCAATTGCAAACTCCAGGCAACCCTACAGTTGGGAAAAATAATGATGTAAGAAATAGCCTATCTACAAAGTGAAATCTTAAATTAGTACCAATAACTTTTCAGATGGATGAGTAATTTACCAAATACCAGGCATGCAAAATATCTGAGTTCAAACTGAGTACTACCGTCAGACTTGTTTTTGGGACATCAACAACAACAAAGTAGATGCATCACGCTCTTAGAGTCCTGAAAATAGCTCTATAATAAGATGATTCAATCGTTCAACCCAATTTATCCAGCAGCTACACAAATTTACCAGCCTGTCCAGACTTGGTTACTTTCGTAAGGGGGTTTTGTCACACTACCCCCCCCCCCTCCCTGCTGAATCACTACTTTTGTGTATCTGCTAATTCTCAAACGATTGAGCTCAATGACTGCCTGACATTGAAAATAAACATAAAAATCAAAAGATGACATTGAAAATGACAAACATGACCCGGCTGTTGTTGAACAACTTGTATACCTGATTATTGTTGATTATCACCAAGAATCTAGGGAAAAAAATCACAGGTTAAAAAAGTCACAGTAAAAAAAACCATATTGTATTGTAGAGTGGGTATATCTTTGATCTATTGAGTTAATTAGGTTTGGTTAATAGAGTGCGAGGGATGGAACAACAAGTTCTACAATCTAGTCTGCCAACTCCATCCATCCATTTGGATAGTGGTGGAGTGGTTCCAGAAGGAATCAGCCACAGTCAAGACTGTCGTTGACCAGGATGCCATCGGAAATCCACCTGTCAAGAAGAAGTTTGTAAAGATGCAGACACAACTACGAAATCTTTGCAGAGATCGTGTCAGCGGTGCCAAATCCATCCCAGAATTCTTACATGGAGTTGGATGGAACATTAGAATTAACAAAGAGTATTGATGTGCTATGATGTATTAAAATATCAGATGTGCTGATATGCTATGCCATATGTGCTAATACTTCAAATGTGCTATGATATTAAAATGTGCTGATTTCTAAAGACTAAAACAGTCTGGTTACATCTGTGTAATGATCATATGTGTAATGAAAGGTTAAATATGTATGTTATTGTTTAAATTGTTATTTAATTTGAGATGTAATAAAAAACTGTGACTTGTTTACCTGTGATTTTTTTACCTTAACAAATTTGTGACTTTTTTTCAGTGCACCATCACCAATAGCCATTAAAACATCCTGTTTACATTATAGATGTTAATTTTGTTTTAATGTTTACATTTTAAAGTGTTAAATGCTAAAAGGTTTTATCACTTTTATAACGACAAAAGCATTATTTTTCAGGGTCAGTCATGAGACACAGATGAAACATGTATAAATGCCAGTTACTGGTAAAATTATATAAACCAACAGAATTCTTGATTTTAATCATCATAACATTTATATTTATTTCAGGATTTAATAAGGTACTTTAATAATAAGGCCATACTATATTATTATATTGACAAAAAAAATCTGTAATACAACAGACATTATATTTCATATAAATATGTATTTTTTTACTTCAGATCTTAAAACTTTGTTAATCTTAGTCTTAAATATTTGATCTCCTCCTATCCTGTGTCTTATTCCTTTCATCATTTCACAAATTGGAGAAAATTAACGTACACTGACTGTGTAATATAGAACTATCCTGAGTAAACTGAGCCTAACATATCTGCTTTAAGCAACTATTTCAATTGCTTGTAGTACTAACTGAACTCAATATATATACAATTCTATGGGATACAGTGCTCATTAATAGGCTCAACAGTAATTATATCATGTTTATTAGAATCAAGGTACGGTAATGCTAGTTTAACCAGGTTTTACAGTACCTTCAAATGATTTATCATCATGTGTTGGACCAATTCCACCCGATGTTATTACATGGGTATATCTCTTGGAGAATTCTGACACTTCGTTTGCAATTTCTTCCAATTCATCTCCTATTACTGAAATCTAGAATGTAAAAATGAACTGTTTAATTAACTAAAAACATATGATACATGTTATAGATATCAAATACATATCTGTTCTTGAATTTAGAATATAAATTTAAATTTGATTCTTAACCCTTTCATGAATTTTTGAAATCTTAATGCCAAGCAGTATCCATGGATTTTCTTTGCCTGATGTAAGTTAATGAAAAAAGACTGGATTCTCTTATGTTTATTAATTAAAAGTATTTGAACTGCACATTTCCTTGATTGCAAATGTCTTCATAATAATATTATTGATGTTCAATGATTACCTCTGAAGAAATGTCTTTAAAAGAACAAATTATATCAAGATTATGTTTTTGAAGTTCTATAATAAAAAATCTAAGATGTTGAAAATAATTTTCACCTTTTTAACTTTTACCCCAAGGGCGAACAAATGTTGACACAAAAACCTAGAATTGGTATCTAGAGTTTGTCCTTTCAATATTTCATCTCCAATAACTGAAATCATACAAATTAAACCATTCTATAATTAAACAATCTATCAGGTTGTGATGTACATTACAGTGTAAATACCAATCTACAACTCTATGTGTATTACAATTTACAAGATAAATAACAATCTACTAGTCTATGTGTATTACAATTTACAGGGTAAAATCATAATCTACAAGTCTATGTGTATTACAATTCACAAGGTAAATCACAATCTATAAGTCTATGTGTGTATTACAATTTACAAGTTAAATCACAATCTGCAAGTCTATGTGTATTACAATTTACAAGATAAATCACAATCTACAAGTCTATGTGTATGACAATTTGGTAAGATAAATCACAATCTACAAGCAGGCCCGTCGGAACGATATTGATATTGGGGGGGGGGGTGCGAGCAAAGGTAGCGAAATCCAGGGGGTCCGAATTTTTTTGACACCACGCCTACCCAATAAACGGGATATATACGAGCAAATTATTGGTTGGCCCCAGCCCCCCCCCCCGCTTATGGCAGGCGTGACAAGTCTATGTGTATTACATTTTAAGAAGGTAAATCACAATCAACAAGTCTATGTGTATTACAATTTACAGGGTAAATCCCAATCTCAGGGTGAATCCCAGGGTAAATTCCAGTCTATGTGTATTTCAATTTACAAGAGAAATCACAATCTAAAAGTCCATGCGTATTACAATTTACAAGATAAATCATACATCTACAGGTCTATGTGTATTACGCTTTACAGAGTAAATCACAACCTACGGGTCTATGTGTATTACAATTCACAATTTCTGTATCAACCATTAGTGAATCTTGAAATAGCAAAAAGATCTTTCTCGTTCTCTGCTCCTCTCTTATCGAATTCGCGGCCTTACAATATTAGAACCATTGAGTCCCTAGATGCATTTAAATCTCAGCTGAAGACTATCCTGTTTACAGAAGCATTTCCATAGTTCAATTGAGAAAACTTGAAAAGCGCAATAGAAACTTTAGTTTTAGTATTATTGCGCTATCGAGCCACGATTATTATTATTATTATCATATTACCCAGGTGAAAACAGTAAACATTTGTTATTACATTAATCGCCTCTGATTTAGTATCACATTCACCTCTGGAACCTCAAGTGCATGTATATATATGGATATCACATGCTACATAACATAAAATCATATATATGTCAACTTCTGTTAACTTGACAGTTAATAGCAATGATATTGGTTATATTTATATAATAAGTAATTTATATAGTGCCAACAATTCAACTCAGCGACCTGCCCTCAGGCACTTTACATAAGTACAACTAATATAAAATTACAACAATCACAACACATTGATGCATAAAACAAAAACCATAAACAAAAAAGAGAGAACATTATTTAGAACACACAGTAAATGTCTGACACAAACACAGCTAGAACCATATTCAACCAGTTGCATATTTGATTAATAAAAAGTTTGGTTCAGGGATACTTTTTAAAACCTTTAATAGAATTTTCGCTTTTGCTTTTGTTCAATATTGAATTCCATAACTTCAGAGAACCGACTGCAAAAGATCTATCACCAGAGCTGTTTTTTTTTTTAAAACAAGGCTTAATTAAAGGTTGTCTAATTGTGATCTAAGTGTTCTGCAAGGTTTTTTGGTGTTGAGAAGGTCCAGAAGGTTTTGAGGTGAAGAATCGTCATTTAGAGCAGAATTGCTGAATTGTTAGCAAGAGCGCACTGTACCATAAGGCCTGTCATTGAGTCAACTGGCGTGGTTTTGAATCAATATTTGTACGTGACAAGGAGTAGGGTTGCCTGTCCATCCTTGTGGGTTTTCTCCGGGTGCTCCCACTGCTAAAGACCCCTATGCGCAGGTGAATTATTGAAATAAAACTCAACCATATGTTAGTCCCAAAATGACTTAGTTTGTGTGTGTCGAGTCCTTAAACCCCATTTCTCTCTCTCTCTAATAGCTAGATCTTTCTTTCAGAATTGGTGTCATATGTTCAATTGCTTTAGTCTAGGTTATGATCCGGAGTGCTTCTTTTTGAAGTTTCCGAAATCGTTTAATTTTATTTTCTGGTAGGTTGTACAAAAGTGAATTACAGTAGTCGTGTCTTGATAGTGTTTACCAGCATTTTAGTGATGTCACTATCAAGGAAAGATCTAACATACCACTGGTTAATCAAGATTGAATCTGATCAAGATTCATTAGGAACACTTGTAGGGTGAGTGTGTACTGTGTAGTTATTCAAGATTACAAATTTATTACACAGCTAATAGTAATTTTATACAGTACCATCTCTGTCTGTATGGTTTACCAATTGGGTGTTTTTTAACTCTCATATTGTTCAAAAACATTTGTGTGGATTAATCTTTGCTGTACAGTTTAATTTTCAATATTAAAACACTGTTTCTGTTGAGAGTACCAATAGAATAAATATATGTTTTTTAATTTTATTGACGTTTTAAATTTTCATTCTAGTGAGTTGTTGTGTAGGTAAGGGACCCAGTAATGCACTGCTTTGCCAAGATACCAATAATGCTGTTAATTAAGACAGCCCAGGCTATAATACATATCTCAAATCTGTGTATTACAGTATAAAGTACAAGTTGAAAGCTTATGTATATTACAATAAATTGCATACTTCCTGTTTATGTGTATATACAGAATAAAATATAGCATAAAAAAATGCTATTACAATAAATCAATTGTGTATTATAATTTAATAATTCAATACATTTATAAAAAGTACACACATTTCAGCTAGTATAGCTGCGCAGTGGCGCTGGTTTTACATCAAGATAATACTTTAAAAATAAATTCCTGTTAGTCTGGACACCATTCGGACAGCTTTATTTTGAATTAGCTTTAACAGTTGGATATATGAAGAAGGAAGGCCAGAAAGCAACAAATTACAGTAGTCTAATTTTGAGGTGATAAAGGCAATTAAAAGTACAAGTGTAGTTTAGTTGAGTCATAATCAATGGAGGAAATACGAAAACGGGTGGCTACGGTTTAATTTTGGTTTAATTTTGTTGATTTTATCAATTTATTTTCTTCAGTACAGAAAATGTTGTATATTTGTCTGTTTATTTCAGTTTTACAATTTCTCAATATTTTTTCTGCTGATTGCTTTTTATCTTTATGTCCTTGTAAACCACTGATTGTTGTTCTTTAGAACAAATAATCACATTACGGTATGTTTAAATGGATATGCATACAAGTGTAAAAACACAATCTACAATAAATCAATGGGCTTCTTCGTTTCATGATCTTAAACACTGGGTATAATTTAAAAGTCAATCGAAAATTAACTTTAGTTCCTAGAGCGTCCACAAAATATTTTGAAGTGATCAAGGGCCATAACTCTGTCAGTACTTATCGAAAATCGCTGAAAATCAACAGGCTTCTTCGTTTCATGATTTTAAACACTGTGTATAAATTTAAAGTCAATCGAAAATTAACTTTAGTCTCTAGAGCGTGCACAAAATATTTTGAAGTGATTAAAGGCCATACCTCTGTCAGTACTTATCGGAAATCTCTGAAAATCAACACACTTCTTCGTTTCATGAATTTAAACACTGTGTATAAATTTAAAGTCAACTGATTAACTTAAGCCTCTAGAGCGTCCACAAGCAATTGTGGCGCCAGACAGACGGGGGCAGTGACAATATACAACCACATTTCAATGTGGGCGTATAATAAAAGGGGGTTGGATGGCCGAATGGTTAGCACGTGTGCGCTGTATCATAAGGTCAAATAAAAAAATCCTACATTACATACATAGCCTATGTTAAATAGAAACAGTCTGAAATGTCTGCAAATGCTTCTATGAGTTTTATAATAAATACCAATTCCCCAATGCCATACAGTTCAGTAATTTAAAGAATAAAATATAATTTGTAGTCAATATTACCTATAATACCAGCCGTATAAGGTCTACGATGACTTGAGTTGGACATGATTGTTTTAGATGATGGCTGTGCAGTTGATGAAAGATGTTTGAGAATGGTCGACAACCTTTTACATGTTATGACACGCTGCATTGGGCACTTGGATATTCAGAGCCTGATATTTGTCATATTTATCTTTAAATATAAGCACGATTATGTTCTTTATATCATTAAAAACGACAGAATAAAATAGTTGACATCATGTTGTATTATGTAAACAGGAAGTAGGGGATTCCCATGACCTTTGACCCTTCACGATTACTTCTATTTTTAGTAGGTAGGCAAAAATAAGACAATTGAGGAATTTATTGCTACATTTTTGCAAGATGTTGACTTTTCCCTTTTTACCTTATTTTTGTGTTTGCATATATGGTGGTTTCTTTTAATAAAGTGTAATTTTAAAATGATTAAACCAAGATTATTTTACCACACAATTATGAATATTTTCAAAATTATACATTTTTTAGATATATAGAGTGTCATATTTATTTTTAAAATTATAATTATATGATATGCAGTTTGCTTTTAAAAAATAAATATTTACTTTTTTAAAAATGAGTATTTATTTTTTTTAAAATAAATATTTATTTTAATAAATGAATGTTTACTTTTATGGATAAATATAATATTTACTTTTATAGATAAATATAATATTTACTTTTATGGATAAATATAATATTTACTTTTATGGATAAATATAATATTTACTTTTATGGATAAATATAATATTTACTTTTATATATGAATATTATATATTTTTTAATATATGAATATTCATTTTTATATATGGATATTTATTTTTAGATATGAATATTTTGTGAATATATGTTTTTTTTTAAAAAAAATGAATAATCATTTTCAAAAATAAATACCTGTATTCATTTTCAAAAATTATTTATATTTCTTTAAATCATATTTATTTATTTTTAAAATTACATTTATTTAGTTTTGAAAATATATTCATTTTTTAAAAAATATGTAGCCTATTATTTTTATTTTTAAAAATATATTAATTTTATTTCTAAAACTATATTAATTTAATTTCTAAAAATATATTTATATTTATTTTTATTTCTAGAAATATAGATTTATTCGTTAAGATATTCATTTATTGGTTAAGATATGTATGAGTATTTATTTAATTTGACATTCATGAAATTTTTGCAAGAGAATATTTGCATATATATTTGACCTGTTTTACCTATCCTGTCCGCCACATTCTTATACATTGTTAATAAAAGTTTTTTGATGAACTGTCATTGTTGACTTTCAGCAGCCAATCAGATTTTTAGTTTACGAAACGGGCACCTGTAAGCCACACCCATCCGCCATATTGGAATCAGAGGAAGATAGGCTGCGAACTTTAGATACAAGGTGAGATGTTTCGATGAATTATTTCATACAACTAATATGTGATATATTTATATATTTATGAAATTAACTTTTTACCGCACAGACAATATTAATGAATCGTCAAATATGTGAGAGTTTTTTAAGTTCAGCGTAAAATGGCCTATCTTTGACATATGGGGTGTGACACGGTTGACTAATTTTAGTTGGAATGGAAGAGGGCATATAGTTAATTTTATTTTATAGTATACATGTATAGAATGGGATATTAAAATGTTTGCAGTTTTGCCTATGAAAGAAATTTGGGATACTAGTAATCTGATATTGTCAGAGTTGTACTTGTCTGTAACTTTGTGTATGTCGTGTGAGGAGGATGAAAATTGACAAACTGAACTTTTGACAGTTTGTGAGTTTGAGTTGTAAACTCTTGAGTTAGGCCTACCAGTACCTTCCAATGTACTTTGTAAATGTACTACTGTTTGGTTTGAACCATCTTCTTTATAAATCAGAAATGGCAGTTTACCGGTACTCCAAAACTAAACAATAAACAAATCTGTGGCTATTGTAATATGCATAATTTCTTCGTAAATTCATTGAAGTGGATGTTATGCAAACCATGCATGCAATGTCATTGAATTGATGATGCCATCGTGGTAGCACGATATTTCCGTCCCGGCATTTAGGACTCAACAAAGACGACGCTTCGAAAGCTTCAGACTCAGTAGGACGACTTTTCAGACATAAGTTATATGACAACTTTTCGAACTCAGTCTGACGAAGTTTCGGACTCTGATGAATAACTAAAAGACTGTTGAAAATTTATGAGATATATAGTAACAGCTGTTTGGTTTTTTGGTTTTATGTGAGACTGATAGTTGTCTTACGATTTTTTTAATTGATCAGTGTTTGTTGAGGCCGCGATTAACACTGCTTGTTCTCCAATATGGTTGAAGATTTGTGTATATTTACGAATACTTTGTTGTTTTTCTTTTATCAAATAGTGAACGAGTTTGATTGACCAATCACTGCTACTGTTTTTAAGTGAAACGCAACAATTGCAACCATGTTTTTAATTGGCCTATTTTTAATAAATTCACCAGCAACTATTTTTATATACCGTAGTACAGATAATAATAAAACGTTCTTTTCATAAACATTCAACATTTGCAGACCCGAAGCCAGAAACCAAAATTTAGCCAACATAGGGGGACGAGGAATATAAATTTCCGACAACAAAAAATCAATGAACGAAAGTTATCGCCGACTGTCATAAGCAGGAGGAGGGGAGAGCACGAAAATTAGAAGCTGTGAGAGTGAATTTAAGCCTCTATGACATGCAAGTGGCGAATGTGTTGGAAAATTAAGAGTTTCCAGTCGACATTAAATATCTCGGTCAAATTTGAGAGGATATGTCGTACTAAAACTCTCTCCCGGCGAAAATGCGACCATGGCTAACCAGCGATTTCCGACGCAGCCTCGGGCCTGAACATTTGAAATTTTAACAGAACACAGTTTTTATGGGATACAATCAATAGTTTATTCTAAAAGCAAGGCGTTTCAGAAATTTTGCCGGAGGTGCTTGATGCACGGCTCTACATGCTGTAATAGATGGTGAGCAGAACATTTTACCTGTATGTTATTTTTTTTTAAATCGTTTTGGCTAATAAATTAAATTTACAGTTGTGTCAACCTTTCCTTTTAACTAATGTCACCTACCCAAATCTGAAACGTCAAGGTCATATCAGAAATGTTGTAAGTCCGAAATGACATGTAATAAGCATCGCCGATGAAGCCTATTCAATTTTTGTATTGTTTCCGTATTTGGAATTCATAGTTATTACTGATGCTCCTCTAAATAAAACAGCTAGACATAATGTCTGAGAACTAAATTAGCCTCTCAGATTAAAACTTCTTCATTGATTGTGGATCATCTGAAATATTATATTAATGGATATTTGACCGTATCACTGTTTCATTTTATTTTTGCTGAAGTATTTAGCCAGACCTTCCGTTTGACATTAGCATTTCATGATTTTTGAACTTGAAGTGATATTTTGGATTTCTAATGTTTCTGCTGGCAATGGCTGTACGGCAATCATAATACTAACCCTAACCCTAGAATTTCATTGATGCATTTTCTGTCAGGTTTTTTTTAATTTTCTGTGAAGCAGCAATATTTCTTGTGTCACACTAGAATGTAGCATTGTCACTGTCATTAATGCTCAAGTTTATGCATAAACTAAACATAAATATTCACAAATCTTTTTATATTCAGAATTAAGAAAAGAAAAAAAAAGATTTGTTATAGATTAGATTTCTTGAAAGACCCAACTGTACAAAAGAGATAAATGTAACCTTGTAATGTGATTGTAAACTTTAAAAGTTTTCATTTAAATTTGCAATGTATTTACAATCTCTTCTTTAATGTACATGTATAGTCACCCACAGTGGTTTTGAAATGCCCTTAGCCTTTTGTTATAGTTCACATTATTGTTGTGCTTTTCGTTGCATTGATATCATTACAGAACCAGAGGTGAGACAAAGAGTGAAATTGTTAATAATGGAAATATATTATTGAATTTATTGTGCAAAGTTTTTAAGCAACTGTAGCTAACACTAGATTTAGTGGCTGTGCCTTTGGAATTGTTTATTGCTCAGTTTTAGAGTTAATCTAAATCTCTGATTTATTAATCAGCTGTCTCATTCATTAGAAACATCTTTAAAGCATCAGTATCTAGACAATTTAGTCATGTGACTTGGATTTCTATAAAATCAAAGCCAGTTGAAAACAAAATTGTGAATGTACCAAGAATGAAAACGACTTGTTTATAATCTGAGATCTGTGTACCGGTAATGGACACAGGTAAAATTAGCTTGACCTTTTAATTTGATACCTTAGGTCATTCATTCTTTGTCATTGAAGACACCCGATTTGATGGTTGATTGATAGGACAAGTTTTATCTGATCAGTTTTATATTTATTAGTCTGTAAAATATTTAAATTATTGAAATTACTAGACCATTGCTGACTTGTTATAAACTGGTTGGTTTTTAAATCAGCCAAATAATAGTTATATTGAATAGGCTAAAATTGTTGTTAGGTAAGTTTATTACAGAAGTATGTTGTCTTTTAGTTACATTTATTCTTTTCTGAACAAACATACATGTACATATTGATATATTAGGAGGAAATGGATTATTCATATGTTAAAAAGGTTAGATATTCATATTATACATGGATCATCTAGAAACAGTATTGCGACTTGTTACTACTCTTCCCTTCATTCTATTACCCCCCCTATACGTCTAACTTTCAACCTGTGCTTGATTTGAGGTGATTGGCAACAGTACATATTGAAAGAAAACTACTGGTTTTTAACTAATAATTGACACTACTACTGGTTGGTTTTTAAATCAGCCAAATAATAGTTATATTGAATAGGCTAAAATTGTTGTTAGGTAAGTTTATTACAGAAGTATGTTGTCTTTTAGTTACATTTATTCTTTTCTGAACAAACATACATGTACATATTGATATATTAGGAGGACATGGATTATTCATATGTTAAAAAGGTTAGATATTCATATTATACATGGATCATCTAGAAACAGTATTGCGACTTGTTACTACTCTTCCCTTCATTCTATTACCCCCCCCTATACGTCTAACTTTCAACCTGTGCTTGATTTGAGGTGATTCGCAACAGTACATATTGAAAGAAAACTACTGGTTTTTAACTAATAATTGACACTACTAATAATTTTATAATGTAAAACTAAGAGAGACCAATCGAGCTAAACATTCACTTAGAATATACAAATGTTTTAGATGCTTTCTTGTATCAATATAAACTCAACAACGGTGTGCTATGTAAATCTTTGTTATTGACATGCCCCAGAAGCCCGTCACCCCTCACTATACTTGTTCATTTTACATCACTGACCCTCATTCGTATCTTAATGTGCTAAACTTGTGTAGATGCAGAAGTTAATTTAACTATATTAGTATAGGAAAATAATATAATAGTATGGTATTTTAATAATTTATGAATAACATACATACAGGTGTATTCTTTTGAATAATAATTATATGATATGGTATTGTTTTCCCTTAAAGGGTAGGTGTAATCTTTCGAATAATATATGATATGGTATTGTTTTCCATTAGAGTGAAGAGTTTACTTATAAACTCTCAACTATTTTTATCAGTTTTCATATTTACAAAGAATTGACCCACTTTTATTTTGAAATAGCATAGTTTTTGTAAATGAAACTTCACAGTCCCCTGTTCAAATTTACATAAGAGATTTATGCTATAGTCAAGTTTTATTTTACTGTGGCATATATATCTGTTACTTATTATTATTCATGATAACAATTACTACAAATTAAAGGTCTATGAATATGACTGTTTATCATTTCACGTGTAGTGTATGAAATTGTGTGGTATCAATTTTACTTTAATATCTAAATGTGATCATTGTTTAATAGGACTGCAATGCTCTGACAAATTTGGTTCTAGGGGTTGGGGTTAGTGTCTTATGTTTTCATCATTATAGTAAGTAAAGTACATACTTTTAATAGTTTAATTAATTTATGAATGTGGATTTATTAGTTAAAATGAACTACATCTACATGTTTGTTTACTTATCACTTTGACTGGATATATGTTTTGTTTGATCTTACAAACTGTCAGCTACATGATGTATACACAGGCAAATAAGCCTATTTCCAACACAGTTATCACAAACCTGTCTAGATTTATAAAGTCAACGCGAACACTTGGATGGCCTAATTAAGTAGCATAAATTCTGATCTGACATGAAGTGGTTAGACCTGATTGATCAACTTACTAACCAAATTTTTACTGAAAATCTCAAAATATGTGGTTCACTCAGTTTGACTTCCTACTGTATTGCTCTGAACTGGCTAATGAAGACGGGCATACGTCATACAGTGCGCTATAAAAAAATTTTTGTCTGGACAGCGACACTACGGCCTACTCTTATATTAAATGACAATCTTTTACATGCACGCCAATGTATACACAGGAACTCGTTTTTTCGTCACAATAAATGACTATACAGCTGTACTTGTCAGACCCTCCCACTTCATCACTGACAAGCTAGAACCATGCTGTAAAATCTGGATGAACTTTCTCTGTCAATGCAAAGATCGAACATCTGACCTTCAGATTAGCGAGCCAGCATCCTACCCACTTAGCCACCATAACCCCACATTGGACTATTAGATTATGGCTGTGTAATGTGTACTGATTCATTGTATTTGATGACAATCATGAGTATATCAGAAAGATAACCTGGTTCTTTTCCAAACCATCAAAGATTCATGTTTTTACACTGATATTGCATGTCAGCATGTAAATTAATAATATTGATAGTTAGTCGTATTCTCAACTTAATTGCATTTTGGATTAAGTCATGAGAAATTAGATGCTACCCGAAAAATGCGAATGACAATCAAATGATTTTGTATGAACGTATGATTTGCCTTGCTTAAGTTCAGTCTTGAACATGGTGCTAGAAGATATGAGAACTTAATGAAAGAAGGTTATAAGTTATTGATTTAGCTTCAGCGGAGTTCCTTTATCCTGTCTAATACCACAGAATATTGAAAAAAAAATCAGTGTCTCAATCAATAAAAATCAAGTTAGGACTGACAGTTTTACAGATTTAGCGAGAGCATTATCAATAGATTATCATCATGATCAGTCATATTTTACAGAAGGAAGTTAGAAAAATGTTCTGGCATGTAACTATTCTTGAATCTATCTTAGGACTTTGAATTTTGTCTTATGGCTTGGATTGTTCGTACTGAGTTTAATTTTATTTTTATAAATTTATATAATTCTTTTTTCAATGAATAGTGAGTTTTAGAGGTACTAACAGTACACCAAATATGTATATTTTGGGTACAAGAGGTCATACATGTAATTTGAGTGTATAAATTTTACAGAAGGAAGTTAGAAAAATGTTCTGGCATGTAACTATTCTTGAATCTATCTTAGGACTTTGAATTTTGTCTTATGGCTTGGATTGTTCGTACTGAGTTTTATTTTATTTTTATAAATTTATATAATTCTTTTTTAAATGAATAGTGAGTTTTAGAGGTACTAACAGTACACCAAATATGTATATTTTGGGTACAAGAGGTCATACATGTAATTTGAGTGTATAAATTAAGTCAGTCATGACCGCCAGTGGAATAATTCTTAAAACTATTTTTTTTTTTAAATATTGAATCTTGTGTATATATTAGCACCCAGTTTAAATATACTGGTATGAAAACATTGGCTACATTGATGTGGTGAAGATGGCATTTAGCCTAATGATTGTTTTGTCCTAGATGTAATGAATTTGTGACATATTTGACTAATGAGGTATAAGTCATAGAATAAACATGTTGATGAGCATATATTAGCTTATATACAGTGTGCTTAAAAACATTGGTACTGGTGAATATATTGAAAAACATATTCTACATCATGGATTTAAAATGTTAATGTGACATGGTTTGAATATATTGGGCAGACTGTTTATTCTACTAGTAGTATGTCTATATGTCCTGTTAAATCTACCATTATTTACTTTATTTACCCAAAATTGGCCAAAATACAATTGTGTTTAAGAAAAGATCAAATTAAAGACAATTCCACAGAAAATGGTCCAATCATGCTTACAACATGAGACATGTCAAATATAGTCATAAGATATGTTTATACTGGATCACCATGCTGTTGTTGTAAGGAAACTGGATTCACAGGTTGAAATCCCAGTGTAGGCTACAAAAAAGCTTTGAGATTTATTAACCATGATTACTTGTAGGAGGTAGCACGGAAAGTGGGCCTAGGTTCTGGGATGTGATGTCCAAGATTAACCAATGTACACTTTGGTAAACACATTAAAGAACTCTCAACAGTTAGAAATGGTAGAGTGAAATGCTACTGTCATAGCAATATTCTCCTAATGCACATGTGACAATACAAATATTGTTTATTTTAGGTACAATAGCTGTGTCGCCTGATATCCACAATGTCTATCAACGAAGATCTTGGTCAACCGACCAGTGACAGCTTCTGGGAAATAGGCAAATATATGCGAACAGTAAAACGATGTGACAATGGTTTTAAACTTTGTGATCAGTTAAAATCCTTAGTAGAATCGAGAAGTGAAATAGAAAAATCTTACGCAGGTCGATTATCTCAGTGGTCAAAAAAGTGGAATGATTTTCTTGACAAGGGTAAATAGATATTTTATTTTAAGTTCACAGAGAAAATTAATTTCACCAAGAAATTAAACTTCTATTATTCCATATTGTTTTCTATTAAACTCAAAATGATTTAGGTACACTTACATCCATTTTAATTTATCAAAGCCCCTGATCAACTTTGTTGACGTAGAAACATAAAAAACAAAATGGTGTCTAACATTTCTATAAAATCTGAATAAACTAACCAGATATTGTATGCTGTGTATATAATATTTCAGACATGAATGTTATATAATTGTTTTTATTGAAATTATATGTGATTTGGAGATATCCTGAAAGTAAACCGGTAGTGGCTGACATCATACATGTATATCTGAGCCTGAATAAGATGGAAGGACGCACCAAAAACTATCAATCAAGGCAATTTTTGAATTGTGGAAAGTTTTTTATCCAAAATTTAAATCTTAATTCAATAGCAACATGCCCTTGAAAAGCTCTCATAAATTCCAATCTTATTCTCTTAATGGTTTTTCTCCATGCAAGTACTCTTTAAATTATATGTAAATAATGCAGTTCAAGATTACTTGACATTTATGAACAAAAATTTTAACAGGTCCAGAATATGGAACTACTCAAGGTGCATGGAGAAGTGTTTTATCAGAAGCAGACAGTGTCAGTGACCTTCATAATGAAATATCAGAACGTTTAATGTCAGATGTGTATCAATCAATTAAACATTGGCAAAAAGAAAGCTATCACAAATCTATGATGCATTATAAAGAAACAAAAGAATTTGAAGACGGTTTTAGAAAAGTAAGTTTGGTCATTTTAATGCTTGAACGATTTTTAATCTGCCTATACATGTACATGTAGCTACAGACATTTTCCAAACCGTCCTGTGAAAACAAAACAATAAGCAAAGTAATGTATCATTCAATCTTTTTGATTGACATGCAAGAGCTCTGATTTTGACCATATTTGTCAGCCAATTTCCTTTGGAAAAAAGACTTTTTGATTAAAACCAGTTTTAAGACCTGGATAAAAGAACCAGACGTGAATTGATTTTTGGATCTGAATGTAGTAATTGTAACAATCAGAATATATCAGACTGGCAAACACCTCGTTTGTATTGTCTGCGTAGGAAGAACATGATCTATAATTAATTAAATGTTTTCTAATGTAGGCCTACTTATTTCATGTATATTGAGATCCTTTCTAAATGCAAAATATCTTTTCCTAATCTAATTAGGCACAGAAACCATGGGGAAAAAGATTAGCTAAAGTTGTAACTGCCCGTAAAGATTATCACACTGCCTGTAGAACAGAGAAAAGTACTGCCAATCAAGAAAATAACGCTCGGGGAGATTCTACAGTATCACCAGACCAGGTAATATTTATTGAACAAATTGATCACAATTATCCCTCGGGACATTAAGAAATACATTTTGTTTCATCAAACCCAACACATGTTCTGGACCATTGGTAATTAGTTTACATGTAGAATGATTTGTTATTTATGTACATCTTGAGTTAACTTAAATGAACCAAACGTGATTGAATATTCAATATGAAACACACAGGTCATTAGTTATATTGTTCTCAAAATGTTTTAAATTCCAATCCTTCCATTTGAATTTTCACACTAGAATTTTTTTACTAATGCCACTATCCATACGGTATTGTATTATCAATTTTGCTTCATTTCTCTACAGCTAAAGAAACTTCAGGAAAAATTAAGAAAACTACAGACTGAAGTTGAAGCAAACCGAGAAAAATACCAAGCTGCATTAAATGATTTAAATGGTTATAATGCTAAATATATAGAAGATTCTACAGAGGTATATTTTAGTAATTTATCTGTCATGTGTTCAACAGCAACATAGCAAAAACATTTGATTTTCTCTCTTTATCAATTGATTTTAAAGATTATTTTGCAATTGTTCAGAAAAAAAGATATGTGGAGATAGAATATTCATCTGACATAGCACTATTTTTACTTTTCAATAATTTTGTGTTTCCTGTTATGTGTGGTGCAGTTCTCCTCCACTTACTATTCAAAATGTAAAAAATCACTCAAAAGGTAAAAGTGTCAAACTTAAAAATTCATTAGGTTAAGATAGTCGTAGCATAAATCTCTTGTTTCTATGGGAAGGTACATAATGACCAGTATTCTGATATAAGATACCTGTACATGACATATTATTCAGAAGTAGATTTATTGAACTTTGAGCACCATATTGTCATTAGTTTACACCACAGTTTTATTTTTATAAAACATACAATTAAAGTTGTTTTTATACACCCACATTTAATAGTTTTCATAAAAGATTTTCTCATATGCTATAATTTTTATTTGTGTTAAAGAATTATCATGATGTTTGGTTTATTTTTCTTAAGGGCGTTGCCATGTCTAAGATTCGCACTAACTTTTCAAACTATTTCTCGGTGATACTTTAGTACCTGTCTCCTTTTCCCCTAAAAACATAAATTATCAAAAGAAAGTAGCTATTACTTCGCCGGATAGGTCAGGATTGTCAGTCAAAGGGAGGGAATCCCTCGGGAATCCCTGACCTTGGTGGATCTAAAAATAGCACCCGAATTTGATTTGATCGTTACGATGAGTAAAGTAGCTCGTCTTTCTTGTTTCTGCATAGAAATATGCTTCTGTAGCCTGGTTTTGGTCATTTCTGACACACAGAATCTTAACTGAGGGGAATTTATTCTATCTCGAATAACTAGTCTTTTTGACAGCTGCCAATAACGAGAAAATGTCTCCATTCGTTTTCTTTTATTTGTCGGTCGAAGATATCGTATCATTTTTCATAAACTACACAGACAAGAGCGGCAAAGTCTACTCATTGCTAATTCACGATAATGTGTCCATGTTTTTACAAATAGCATTAATTATTACACAATGACGTCACGATTTCACAGAAACCTTTTTGTAATCAGGGAAAACGACGACAAAATACAAGTTATACTCATTCGATTTTAACGAACTTGGCATCAACTTGAAGCTTACGTTCGGGGGAACATTTCTATGGGACCAATTTTGATTATATGAAATATAGTTTATTTCAGAACAGTTTACGTTACGACCTATGGATTTTTTTGATTTTCTGGAATTTTGGCATTATTATTGGCACCATAAAAAAAACTCCCGTAATTTTATTAAACACTAGCTTAGCTAGTTACATGCCAAAAATTATTTCTTTCGGATCAGGCAAGACGGAGAACGGTTTAGATTTATGCCGAAAATGTATCATTTTTAAGCCGATTTCAAAATTTAATATCTTTAAAACCACAAGAGATATGTGCCCAAACTATGACTTAAATTACAGCTTCATATGTCTATTTAGTGATCATATCAAATTTATGTGGTACAGACTTTGAAAAATAATATAAAATTAATTGCGAAAATACCGTAGGTTAGACATGGCAACGCCCTTAATGGAGAAATATTCAACAGGTAGTTACAGCTTTTTTGTAAAGATTCCATAACCCAAAGGAGTGTTTGTGAGAAATTATGTTCCGAGACAGTTTAATGTATTTGATATGTAATGTTAAATGGGATATTTGTGTCGATTACAGATTTTCGAAAAAGCACAAGACTTTGAAAGAAAAAGAATAGAATTCTTCAAGAAAACTTTATTTGAAACGCAACGCTGTTTAGATTTAAGTGTAGATCAAAGGTAAATGTAATGTTCTATTGTTGTGATTAGACTAAATCTAGGTTTAAGGCCAATGTAAACAACAACCATTTTCTTGATTTATTTAGCTTAGTATTAAGTATTTGAAATATTTTGTTAAAAATTGCTGAAATGCTGGCACAGTCTAGTTCCTAAATAATTAAACATTTAGAATAATTTGAGTCACAATATTTCAATAAATCAACTGGCACAGAGCTGTTTATTTACTTGTTTATATGCCATTGAGAGTAATTGCTTTTAATCAAGGTTATTTGTTTTTAAACTCCAGGTTCAGTAAAATCTATACTGATCTACAGTCATCTATAGGTAGAACGGATGCAGATAAAGATTTAAAATGGTGGTCTTGTAACCATGGGACCGATATGTCTATGTCATGGCCCGCATTTGAAGTAAGTATACATTAACATGAAATAACAACTGATTTCACTTTTGGAACTATGGCAACAACATCCACTTGGAATACAAGAATGTGGTTAAAAATGCGTCATTTTATACCAAACTATATGTTTTTGTCATACCTGTTTTCTCAACGAAGTCCTAAAATATCTAAGAGATCCAGTATATGTTGTCTATGGGTGGTGATAGGAGATTATTGAGACATATGATTTGTTCCTCCTTGTAATTTGTTGTCCCCCTGGGGGTCTTTCGAAGAAAGCAGGGGACTATTTAAATGGGTTCATCTATTTGTCTGTCTGCCTTGATCAAGTTTGATGATAAACATTGTTTGCTTATGGTCAGAGATGAGCAATCTGATTGGTTGATACTTTGGAGCGTAACAACTTTGCTTTAAATTGATGTGAGTTCAACGATTAACATTTCGAACTAAAATAAAACAGAGCTAAGCAATTTCATTGGTCGATGCATTAGGGCAAGATAACTTAAACTTAGCATTTTACAATTTTACTGTTTGTCTTTACAACTGTATATATTTGTCTCATATCTGTATTTCTGAATTAGCTTGATAATGTTGAGAGAGTGCTCTTCGAAACTAAACCTTAAAATAAACTAGTAGCTGTTTTCCATAAGAATGTTTTTGTTTTTACTCATCCAGTTAATAATGCCATTTGAAGATTACTATTGAAATTAAGATACAAAGTGTTAATCTCAAATAAATTGGTGTTGGTGGAGGTAATTCTCTCTTTCCCTTAAATCTTTATATTAGGTTTATTTTATAGTTATAGCTATGACTATTATTTTTGCCAGGAATATTCTCCAGATCTACAATCTATATCAAAACGAGCTAAATCTCAGATATCAACAGGAGATGGTATAACAATTACAAGTATTAAACATCAGCGTGACAGTAGTTATGATAGTACAGGTGGTGGTAGAAATGGACAAGAGTCCCCTCAGCCTCAAGCTTATCAACAACAATCTAGCAATGATACAGATTATGGTGCTGCCTCATCCAACACCCAAATAAACCAGTAAGTACAATTCTTTAATAACAACGTAATTCTTCATAGAAGTCTTTACATCTCTAATTTTTGTTATATTGAGTAAAACACAATCTGATTAAAACCCAGATCCAATTTCATTACGTCTTTATAGTTCCAAATTTTGTTTTACTAATCCTTACTACACTAGGATCTTGAAGAGTTGTTATCCTTAATGTGTTCTGAACGTTGTGCGAGATTAGCCAATCAAACGGTCTGTTACGGCGAGCTGTAGGCTTGTTTTGCAAGGAACTGTGGGTAATCCATTATATAGTAACGTCAATGCTGATTGGTTAATCAAATGTCTGACATCATAGGATCAAAAGTCGCTCTTATGACCTCTGACGTCTCCTATCACTACAACCCACCAGATCTTATCGAAAGTATAAAAAAAAGTAACGAAATGTAGATCTGTATTTTAATCTGATTGATAAAACATGTCATGGATTGATCCACTTGATCATATGTTTCATTTGATCACCTCCTTGATATTTGTTGAACTCGTTATAAAATGCTAAGAGAATTGCTCATATTTCAGATTCTTATTGAAGTAATTTGGTATCTTTGTTCAAATTTAATTTTAAGAGAGGTTTATTTATGAATGTCTATTAATTCATTTAGTTTACTTCCTGATTACGTTTGATAGTATTAAATACTTTGGAAATTTAAACAGGAAGACAACATAAAAAAAAGTAAAACATAAAAACAGATATTATTTTAAAAAGTTGTAGTTAGCACAGTGTTTATTATAAGTTGAAGTGAACCTAGTTGTGTATCGTTTAAAGAATAAATAAACTAGGAGAGATCAGATGATTGTTGTTGTTAAAGGAAGGGCCTATTGTTCTCTGTATAGCACACAGCGTCTGTTGACTCTTTAAAGTAACACATGGAAGTTGAACGTTATTGCAGTGACATTGCATTGAATGTCATCCAGTTGCACTACAATTTCTTTTCATACTCCCATATTGAAATGTTATCATTTTCTTTTACTAAAGATTCACAATACAACAGTCTTTCTTGACTGCTCGCAGTTCATAGCTGCAGTCTGTGTTTTGTTGCCTGGCAACCTTTCATTTGTTATAAAAATCACCAGTTTAAAAACTAAAAGGATAAAGTAGATTTTATCATGGATGACGATGTCATGACTTCTATTTGTTTAATGATATAGTTAGGGTTGATTATATTAAAGATACATTATGTAATTAGCCACCTGCCTAGCTATTGCAGGACTTTATTTTGGCTTCAAATGTTATTTAAACATTTACTAATTTGACAAGCCTATAATCTATCTTTGAGTTCATGGGAGGGTTCCAATTTTAAGTTAATTATATAGCTTTGACAATTTAATGTAATTTGAATGAAATTTTCAATATATTCATTTTGCATTATCTATTTTTGAATTGTCATATCAAGATTGGCTAGCTTTGTATTTAAATCTTACATTATGCATCTTTAATCAATATTTTCTGTGTGGATTATAACATACATAAAATAATGTTTCATATAGTCACTATTCTTGTAGTTCTTGAAATACTTGATAATGTACTTGAGCTATGTAAGTGTTCTATTTGAAGAAACTATGTAAAGCGCTGCCTGGGGCAAATCTGAGAATTTGTGTTAAAAGAATTAATTGCTTATAAAAGTTGGGGGCAATTTAGTAGGAGGGAGTAAAAAAAAATTTCAAATCTACAGAATGACCAATGCAGTTTATACTGTTTACTCTTAGCGATATCTGGAAGGGCATACCAACTTATATATATGTATGACATCAGACTCAAACTATATTTTGTTTCTATGTACATGTACAGTTACATCAATTGAGCAGAATTGAGAAAAGTGCATTTGTTTCATTATTGTGTAATTATTATGTTTCTATGTAGCATTTTTGAAATATTTCTAAATAGATATTTATTTCTCCTGTCTATTATTACGTTCCTTTTTTTATAGTATTTTTATTTATATGGAATTGAAATGTTTCAATTTATGTTTAATTATATTATATTACACTTAATAGCTTCGTTTATGATCACAAAGGGGTTTAGTGGCTGTCTGGTACAAAGAATTTTCAATCAGAGCAGAGCAGAACAGTAGGATGTTAAAACCCCATTTCATTTTATTTAGTCCAAAGGTTTGAGCTACCAAATGAGTCACTCTTCAGTAGGCAGTAACTGATGATTCTAAGACAATAATGATGGCAGCATGAAATGAGTAGAAAAAACTGTGAGCTTTAGATGGTATAATTGGAATCATTATTGCATCAATATTTTTTTGGAATATTTTGACTTTAAAGCAAAATAATGTCACATAGCACTTTGACATCCTATTGAATAATAAAACAATATACAATTACATACATACAGGAATAGAACTTGAACATATCACGGATGTGTTATGAGAAGTTTTGCATGGAAGGAAATGAATGATTGTTTCCAAAATATTTTAGAGGATCTGAATATGATGAAGCGCTAAATCCATTTGGTGATGATGAGGAGGAGGAAGATGAAGATGACAATACAAAAACTATTGTAGCTCCTTCCAAAATAACTCGAGTGTCAAAAGCTCCGGAACCTAACCTTACAAAGTATTTTATCTATTACATGCATCATGATTTTATGTTGATGCTTTTTTTGCCTTTTTTTATTCTGAATTGTTATAATATTTACCTATCTTTTGTCTATATGAACAATACACACACTATATAAAAACTTCGATAAACTCAGTCAACTTTTTTATTTTGTTCTAATTTCAAACTTGCTGTTGACATATATATGTGAATTGTTACAACAAGTGCAAGACATTGATCCAATGAACTATTTATTTATATGGCTGAGTTCCAAACAAAATTCAATATCGTTTGTTTCTTTTTTTTCTTGAGAATAACACCAAAGCTGTTAGCCAACTGAGCTAATTTAGAACAGTAAACATGCCACACTTCAAAACGCATTTCAGGTCATTAACTTTAATAGAAAAGTGTGTTTAAACTTTGATAGACATTGAGTGATATATTTTGATATTTTAAATCAATTTCATAAAGGTAATGCATGGATTCAGATTTTATTTTCCCATCCCCTTTGGCTTGTGGAATGCCTGTTATTTATATGAATTAAGAGACCAATTTCTGTTGTTACTAACCCATTTTGATATACACAGTTTCTGCGATCATATTTATAAATATTGATTTTATGGTAGTGAATTTATAGGGGTTTTTTTTAACTTTAACTTAATATTTTATTTTATCAGCAATATGATTGCTGAAACTGGTTGCAGTTTATTAATAGACTAGTTTTACTAAATACATTACATGTGTTAAATATATGCAGTCTCTTCTGTTTATATACCAGTATTCATAATCATGTTTTGTTCAATGACTCACAAACGGGTCTAGTTATTATCATATGACATTGTACACCCAACATTTAAATTGACCTTAAAGGGGGCCTTCACAAGGGCGTTATGTTAAGTTAGATACAGAGCTGGCAGTTCTTGCTATAATAGTTAAAAATTAATAATCAAAAGAGAATATAGTGCAAATTTCAGTTAATTTAATTCACTCTGAGCCAGGTTTTTAATAACACTGTAGCCTTAATAGTCATTGCAAAACGTATTTAAATCTACTTAATATCACAGCGTCCCGATTGCATTAAGAGTTGATGAAATATATTTTGTGTTGAATTGAATTCAACTCCCACTGCTTAAGACCCCTATGGCAAGCGAATTATTGAAATAAAATTAATGCATAAATGTTAGTCCCAAAATGACCTAGTTTATGTCGAGTGGACGTTAAACCCCATTTATCTTTCTATATTATATATATATATATATATAATAATAGTGTGTCTGTGTAATTTTGCAAGGCAGTTGCATTGGAATGTTACCTTAAACAAACAAGATTGTGTAATTTGAAGTTTGCATATCATCTATAAGATAGGTGGAGTTTGCTTGAACACTGTTAAATGAATATCCTGATTATGATCAATATAACATGATATTCAATGACATTTGTTATTCACGAATAGTCATTCTACAGTATTAATTCATTATATGTTTCATCTAGTTTAATGTCAGATATCATAATTTGTACATGCTCTTTTGCTGGTCTGAAAAAAAATCAAACTTCTCCTCCTGGATTGTCATTGTTATAAATAACTTCTCACACTGCCATTCCCACACACATTATTTTGAGCCTTTAGCATAGTTCACATGTAAGTGCCATCTAGAGAGAATGACATGCAGATCTGATATAGAATCACAGGCACTTGAAGGGATTAAAATAAAACTTCTTACTACTGCTTGACTATATATTACAGTACGGTATATAAAATGTTTCTCAACTGCCATTATGTTTTCGTGCGTTCAAGATATTTCGTCTGCTATCATCTCACAATACTTACTAGTTCTAACACTGCCATATCGTTTAATTGCCAACAAGACTTTATTTGATCATTATACATATACACCTTCCAATGTAATTAAATTTTACAGCGTTATTAATTATAAATCAAACTTGAAGCGTGATCACTTGGCTATTCGTATCTTTGAGGGACAGGATGTGAGACAATAAGAGATCAAGGGAATCCCCTTTTGCTTTTGTTTGTACCAACTGTATTACCCAGTCATTCAAGTGCCTGTGCATAGCATTATCTAGTATAGAGTGTTATTAATATATTGGTACTGATTGCATATCTACAAATACTTGTTTGTCCATATCTTAGGGGCATATTTAAATATTTTCCCCAATTCAGTATTTATTAAATTTATACACTGATGGTTAAATTTAGCTAGCTTGGATTTGTTTCTCCATTTCGCTAAAAATATAATAAGATATTTCTTTGTGATATTTATATAAGATTGAAGTAATGACACTGATTAACTAATAGATTGCATGATTACATCTAACTACTCAATCTAAATCATTATAATAACTCTTATTGGCAATTTGATATATATATGCTGGTGATTATTTATTTACCACAGCGAGACATGTATCTTACATCTATCGGAAAATAACCTTTTCATTAACTTTGTACACTGCTGCATCTGTACATTTGTAAGCTAGAAAACATGTATAATATTTTATTCTTATCTTTATATACTCCTTTTTAAAAAAATTTATTCAGGATATGGATTTATTTATTTTACTATTATTACACTAAATTATTCTTTTGTTTTATATTTTTTATGAACATATTCCTGATGTATTGTATTGGGGCATTCAACATTATTGTTCAAAAAGGTTTTAATGTTATGATGTGCTTTTAAGGATTACTTAAAAGTTTAACTATAATTACTGCAATTTCTCTCTCTTTATGTTAAGTTATCGTCTGTTGGAAGAAAATGTTGATGTTTAAAATTTAAGTGAAATGTAGAGTAGACACATGCTTTTAAACAATTGCAATTACATTCTATACATGTATAGAAATATTTCTACAAAATAATAGATGGTGAAGCTAATATTAAATCAGAAATCTGTCTGAATCCAGAGGAAAACATTTTTGTGACAATGTGTCTGTGGTTGTCATCCAACCTGGAAAAAATTTATTAGTTATACCCTACCTGTCAAAATGACTGCCACTAATGCCCTGATACCTTTATTTGGTGTCTTATATGGTTTAAAGAGATCAATTGAAACTGGCATAAGAGAGGGTTGCATATGACAATTGAGCTTGAATTTGTCTCTGACATGTCTGTTATACTTGCCTTATTTCCTTGCTTGATCGTCATTATTCATTCAATATTTTCTTTCAACTTTTCATCAAATTTATTTAGCATGTTGTGTTCTGCTGTATGTTTGCTGTTTATATGTTAATTATTGTAAATATATAGATAAAAATACTTATAAATCATTTTATTTTCACAGTGGTGAGAGGAGTGTTGAACCGCCAAGTGAAAAGAATCCCTTTGGTGACGACTTTGATGAGAATTCAGCTGATGAAGACCCCCCATCGTCTGGTTGGACTGTAGAAGCTATGTATGCTTATGATGCTACAGAAGATGATGAACTAAGTTTTAAAGTTGGTAAGTAATGGGAATTAAGGGTATTTGTTGATAACAAATAATAGGGATTTTTCTGCATAATGCAATGCTGCTGGAATGTCACACCAAGCTGTCATAGTGTTATCTCCCTTGAGGTATTTCACTGTTTGAGACACAATAACTCTCCTTCTTATTGAGCTAGAATGTTCAAACTTGGTGTAGGCATTCATTAGGTGAATGCCTTGATGGAGTTTGATGATAAACATTGTCTGCTTAAAGTAAGCAGATATCAGCAATCTGATTGATTGATGCTTTGGGACACAATAACATTGTGGTTTCTGCATTCATGTCTTTATATTTATGAGGTATTTGTCTATTTTTAGGTGAAGTATTCTTGCAAATTGAGGCGAAAGATGAAATGGGATGGTGTAAAGGAAGATTAAATAATGGACAAGAAGGTTTCTTCCCTGCAAATTATGTTCAGCGCAAGTGATTCCATTGTCAGTGGTTATAGCCATAAAACTTACTGCATTACCTTTAAAAGGATCCAGCACCTATATGAATAAAGTACATAATAAGTACTATGATGCTAGAACAAAAAAAAATCTTTACTGTAAAAATTAAGATAGCCAAAATACATGGAAAGCATTTATAACAATTTTATTGTGATTAAACACATTGTTTATTTCTGTTGTTTACCAGCTGTAACCTTGTTAGGTAAATAAAAACTAAAGATAAGATAGTAACACAGATTTTGAATTTCACACTACCGTATGGTTTTGTTCATCTATTCAGTATTAATAATGAACTCTTGATCAGCCAGTACTCGATAATATATTCCTACTTTAATCATTGTTTATAACTGTATAATGCTTCATTCTGTTCATCTTGTGAATTCAAAATTACAAAATTGATGGCCTTATTGAGTATTTTTAAGATAAAATTTGCAATGAAAAATAATTGCGTGTTGGTGAAAACAACCCCGTTTGTATGCAAATAGACCAGAGCTGACCCACTTCTCCGGACTGGAGTGATGATTTCCAATTCACAATGTGATGTTGAATGTAGCATTATATTAAATAATATATAAAGATAAGTAGTCTTCGTACAGTTGTATAGCTCAATCATACCACAAGCATTCCATCTATATAATATATTATAGTAGTATATTCTCTTCTTATAATCACGTTTTGTCTTTCTTATAATACGGTACATTACAGAACATCACATAATAGTTCTTGAAAAACTAAAATATTACAATTTCCTTATGAATTGTTTGTAGTGGTTGGTACCTAGACATTTTATTTCAAAGTTGTGTCCTGATGTCATGATTCTTTTATACTGACTCTAAATTATGCCGCTTGATAATTATAATTGGCTGAAAGCAGTTTTGTTTCCTTATGTTTGATATAAATCACTGACATGTTTTCTGCACAGCCATGTTGGTGAACTTATTAAAAAATTTGTTTATGTGTTGAAAAAAGTAAAATTATCATGCATGCTAAAGTTTAGACATCACCTTTTCATGTCTTCTACATGTAGTTCTACTTGTGACAAAAATACTTTGAGGGTATTTTAAGGATAAAGATCATTTGTTTCAAATTTGATTTATTTTGTCATTATTTAATCTTCAGGACAAAATATTGAAGAGCAGGTTTTTAAAGATAAGATTGAACATGGCATTGGTTATTAGAGATCATTTAATCAACATGTATATGTCATGCTAAATAAAAAAAACATTACAATTTTTTTCAGATTTTACACTATTGTCATGAAACTTACATTCTATTACAAATGTTGTCTGCCACTCAAACTTAAATTTGTATCAGTCATTTTTTACCTTAAAGCCCCAATACCACTCTTGTTGTAACTGAATAATATGTCCCAATCTTTATTCTGGTCAACAATTTGTACTATTCTACAATATTTCAATTATTAAATGATACAAATTTCATCTTAGCACACTTAATTTTAAAATTTGGAAAAATTCAACTACATGCCGTAACATGGTTTTAAAAGCCTTACGTAAGCACTTTCAAATGTAACTTGGATTTAAACATATTTTCGAACCCTCTGGACAAGTAAGATAGGTTGTAATGGATAATTTACACAACAGGTAGGACACTTAAACAGTTAGAATAAGGCTAATTTTTTTTCTGGACCTGTCAAGCCAGCAAGAGTGTTATTGTCCCTTTAAAACATCAATTTAACACCACATAAAGCTTCACTTTACTTTAATACAGGAGAAATAATTGGTCATGTGATCTGTGCATGTAGAACATCAAAAATAAATGAAATTAATTTACACATTGTGAATTCCATCTACACAAACAAATTACTATATAATCTTTTACAAAATGTTATCTTCATATATAGAAAGAATCTCTTTAACAGTGTTATCAGTAATATATGAGAAGCATTGGCCTAATTCTGATTTGTTTATGTCTTGTCTGAGGCCTTGACTATTAAAGTTCTTTGGTTCTGATTTAATTGTTTTCTTTAGAAAATTCCAGTATAAGGTGATTGCTAAGGCTTTTCTTGAGGTACCTTATGATGCTAGAAATAAAAACAGTTTAAATTGATAACAAGCTTTCTATGACAAATGGCAAGTGAGCTTTATGAAAGAAGATTAATATTCATCAGGTTTGAAACAACAAGCTCATAAGAAAGACATGACATGAAAGGTTAGTTTTATAAGTCTATACTTATTGAATCGCATTATAGATACTGCTATTAAAAGTCTTTATAATTAAAAAAAGCAAAATTTTAAAGGTGTACATCTACCTCTTCTTCAAAGCTTTGTGGAAACAAAGAAACCCGTTATTAGAATCATGGACCTTATAATAAGGTCCATGGTAGAATTTTCTGTCTTTGTAAATATGTACAAATGTGAAATATATATATATATATTGTTATCTACATTTTTACTGTTATTAATCTGTAGATCATATAGAGTTAATAATTGTTTGTTTTGTTTAGTCTATTTCACATATTTTTCAGGAGGAATTGTTTGCCATCTAATTTGTACTATTTAAGTTACTGTTTTTTGAACATCACTTATGTCTTCCAAAACGCAAAATGACATTTCTTATCTTAGTGCGACGGTGCATTATATTGTGCTAAATAAAAATTGATTCACATGTTTCCTTGTTTTATGAATTCTGAGCAGTATTGTGTCCAAATTTCAAATACCCTAGCATCTGAAGTAATGTAACCTTCAATCATTCAAAAACGAAAAAGTTTTATTGTTATGTTTACTTATTTGACTTTTATAATTTCATTTTACTTTTTGTTATTACATGTACATTGTTACTTATTTTGAGGGCGTTATGTGTAATTTTGAGTCTAACTATTTGTTGTAATTACAAATATCTTTTGTAATATAATGTGTGAATATCTGAGTGCAATTTAGATTCTTAGCTTATACTAGTAGCTTTGTATAATAATGCATGTATTAACTTTAGCATATCAACATCATTATAAATAGTACAAGGTGAAGGACTATTTGATGTATATTTAATGTTCACTTAATCTTATGACCAGGGTTTCTTTATGGAATATGTAAAATGAACCCTACATCAAAATGTGGATTTTTGGAGAGATTATTAATTTTATTCTCCAAGAAATCTTAATTTAATGTTTTCCATAAGATGAATATTAGTTTCTTCATAAACTCAATAAAAAAGAAATAACAGATTTTTTATTTATATGAAAACAATTACATGTTAAGAAATGCTTAGAAAATATACTAGAGTACTAAAATTTCTGGATGTTTTACGTTAGGGGGAGATTATTGTGAATACATCATGGTGGACTCAAATATAACAATAATCATTGATACCTAACATTAGAAATCTATGAGTGGCAAGTAGCCATCCCAGATTTCTCTCAATGAGCAACTAGTTTGTGAGATGTCACGTTGGATAATATTTGAACCATTTTAAATTGAAATGGATTCACACTTTATAACTTTTGCCACAACCGGCTATACAATTTCAAAAGATTTAGTGTTGAAGGGTCCCCACATTCTTTATATTTATAGCTTAAAGTAGCCAAGTCAATTTAAGTCAACGATGATATTGTGATCAAACCGGGAAAAGATGGGCTGCTGATGAAGACAAAATAATCATTTTACAAATCGTGTACCATATTGCATTTTATCGTCATTTGTAACAAGTGACTCTGAGAACGATGCTAGATATATTCCACAAGTCATGTCAAACAGTGACGACATATTCTTATCTGGGGAGCATGCACAATAAATACTAACGATGTAGACTGGAATAACCAGACGCTAGATATTGCCATTCAATTGAGACTTCTGGGATATTTCGCCAAACATAACTGATTTGAAATTAGAGTAAAAATGGAAATGATTAAATGTAAATCAGTTTATATACATTCATATTACATTATTATATGTATTGCGACCCAGTTGTGTCATTTTTAGGACCCAGCCAGATATTAGCGATTAAGCTCCTTTAAACCAGAACCTGTCTATTGTAAAAAAAAAAAAAAGTGATATATTCTTTTAATATCCTTTTAGAATTGATGGAGAACAGTTGATGTGTTTATTCTTTAGAGTACATAGATAACATAGCTTTTATATAACAAAGGTCTAGATAGTTTAAAATAACAGTATCTACACATTAATGATATATTATAACCAATAATTAATACTACCCATATTAGATAGGAATATTGTATATCTAGAATTATATTTATATAGTGTGTTATTATAGATTAAAGGTTTAGATATATATAATGTTAATACCATGCAAAGGTCTAACATGGCAATAAATAAAATCTACAAATAAAACCATGATGTTATCATATTAATCCATTTCCAGATACCAAGATATTCATGTTTGTAATAGACTAATTGACTTGGCAATGCTATACTTTGAGACCAGTGCTTAGGATGCTCAGTACTCCTACATTTATCTTTATTGCAGGACCCTAGTGTTCAACTGGTTTTTATCATTATAACATCATCCTTTACCCCCCCACCCCCCTATCTCTCTCGCAATTGGAATTTGTGTGCCAGTGATCATGTAAAGTCAATGCAATAACTTATGTTATAGAATTAAATGATATATTTCCTAAATACATACCCATCAGTTGGGAAATATATTTATAGCTAATATACATGTAATCTTATGTTCATGAGGTAAAGGGTGTGACATTTCAAGTAATTTCCAGACATATGCTTAGATCACCCCCAGGGGCGTGCATATGGATTTTGTTTGGAGGGTGTTTAGACCCCTGCACAGGCTCCTATTACAAGTGACACAGCCACAAGCCGAGCAACACACATGCAAACTTACTAGAGGGTTTAGGGGCATCCTGGATTTTGAAGATTTCGGAATGATTAGAAAAGACTTATAACCTGAGCAGAATAGAGTACTACCCAAGGGAATACATATTATTTTCCCTCGCCTTTCAAAGAAAGCAGGGGACTATTAAGTAATAGTTATATACCTTGTTTTCAAGGTGTATGGGTTGATACACAGTCTCTTTTTTGAGTGAGGCTCCGAGGCGATTTCGAGGAGATCTGCTCTCAAAAAAGAGACGGTGTATCAATCCATACACCGAGAAAACAAGGTATATAACTGACTTATACTAAATACGTTTGCGAGAAATAGAGATTTTTTCTATTTTTCCTAATTTCAAAAGAACTTTAATAGTCAAGGCCTCAGACAAGACATAAACAAATCAGAATTAGGCCAATTTGCTAATTTCCGCACTGATCAATTCATTAACTCTGGTCGGATAGCCGTGGCGATAGAGATGCGGCTTCTCACCAATGCAACGAGGGTTCAATCCCAGCTCAGGGCATGAAATTTTTCGTTGTAAGTGAGAGGGATATTCGGTCTCCCGTCCGATCAGGCAGGTTTCCCCCCCGAGTTCTTCGGTTTCTTCCTGCAGTAATGATCGAAATCATTCGCACGATCTGTGCCAAGGGCCAAATTGGAAACAGGCCTCAGGCCTAATTTGCCAACCTTGTAAAATGACGCGATTATTATTATAATGGATTAATTTATACTAGTAATATATATGGAGTACGTGCTGTGGATGAGCATAAACCGCGACAAAATGTGAAAGTTTTTAGTGTTGAAAATGCCCAGAGATTAATTTATAATAGTAATATAGTTGGATTACCTGCTGCTGATGAACATACCCTGCGATCAAATGTGAATGTGCGACAAAATGTGAAAGTGCGACTAATCGAAATGTAAAGAAATGCGAGACAAAATGTAAGAATATGACTGAGAGTGACGCACATTCGAAAAATGCTGAGAAAGTTGGAAATGATGACTATTTTACCATAACATGTTCAAAACTGGTTGAAATAAATATGTAAATCATGATATTGTTTTTTTGTCCCTTTTTAACTGATACACGGCCATTTTTCAACTGATACACGGCCACTTTCGACTTTTGAAAAGTGGTCGTGTATCAGTTCAAAAGTGGCCGTGTATCGGTGTATACCCTCCCATTTTCATCAAAGAGTCGAGAAAAGTATGGGTATAAGTTTGTATATATCTCTTCTATGGTGATTGATCGCTGTATTCGTGTATATCTTGCCATCCAGTCGGAATCTGTATCAAGTTAAACGTGCTTTAGTTCCCAAAATGAATTGACCTATTTTTTAACCATACTGACTACTGTGGATTTCCGTGGCGCTGTATGCTATGGCGCGGGGTGGTGCCGTGTCCTCGAGACCTTCGTTGTCAAGTCGGTCTACCTCCTCGTTTCCTCTGATGTCCACATGTGATGGAATCCATACGAACTCTAGTTTGCTTCCCATTTGTTGAACCCTCATTGTATAGCTGAGTGATTTCCAAAATGACTTTATGTCTTTAGTCCGAGTTGTCATTTTGTACTGAAATCCGACTATTCAGAGAGTCGCTTGGAATGACGAACTTACTATTCTTTTAGTGGGAGATCCATAATATAGCATCACGGATGGCCACAATCTCTATAGTGTACACCGAACATTTTCCTTCTTATTCCCTGGTCTCCTAGTGGCAGTCATTAGACGGTCAGTTCTCTTCAAGGTGTTCTAGTGAGAAAGCACGTGTAGCAATAGGATTGTTTCTCTCGGTTGTATGTAGCAGATCTGATTGACTGGGTGGATTTGGAGTGTCCAAGGGGCGATCGTGGGTGGGTTGCGTTTATTTATCACTAGCTCCCCCAGTCTTTAACTGTTCCCTGGTATCCTGGCCGAAGCTTTTCTTTCTAGGATCTCTCATATATCTTGTCTTGTAGTAATGCCTTTCCCCTAGTCCCAAACCCTACGTCAGTCGGAATACACAGAGCTTTGTATTGGATGGTGTCAGACTGACTTAAGAGTGTTGACGTAGAGTTCATGAAGGTCGGCGAGTCATAGTCTAATACAGAGCACGATATATCATCTCATCATTAATGTAACTATATTGGCTCCCCACCAACTGCCCGTTATTTTTCTCATTAAGTTTAGTATTTTAGAGTATCTATCTACAGCCCAGTATATTGTCGCTAGTTCCTTTCTACTTGGGGATAGGGGCCACTCCCCGGCTTGAAGTAATGCTTCTCCCCTATAGTCCCAAGCCCTACGCCAGTCGCAATACACAGACTTTTGTATTGGATGGTGTCAGTCTGACTTAAGAGTGTTGATGCAGAGTTCATGAAGGTCGGCGAGCCGTAGTCTAATACAGCGCACGATATATCATCTTATCATTAATATAACTATATTGGCTCCCCACCAACTGCCCATTATTTTTCTCATTAAGTTTAGGATTTTGGAGCATCTGTCTACAGTCCAGTCGATGTGGTGCGGTTTCCAGATCATTCTGCTCATCCCACTATTCATACTCAGCTTTTGAACCCCCCAGTCGCTTGCCCATGTCGTGAATTTGTCTAAGGCCCTTTGCACATTTTTTGTAGTTCACTTTATTTTGTCCCTCTCCTTCAGATTGTACTGTCGTCAGCCAATTTTGCTAAATCAGTCCCGTGGTCGAGATAGGACGATTTCTTTGCGCCGTTAATCATGATATTAAAGAGAGTGGGACTGATGACCGACCCCTGAGGCGTGCCATTTTCTAATGTTTGCTCGGCACTCAGGAATCTACCATCATTCACCTGTATCCTTCTATCGCCCAGAAAGCTTTTGATGCACCGAAATATTAGGCCCGTTATACTGATACGTCCTAGTCCGTCCAACCAAACTAAATCGAAATCCTTGGTTAAATATACGAACACGGCACTTTAAAGGTGCCTCCGAGAGGAGTGCCTGAGACATTGTTGATCGTCTCTTCCTAGACCCGCTTTGATTTTCGTCGATCAGTCGGTTCTTCTCCAGATAAAACTGTATTCGAATATTAACCATCGTCTCAGTATGGATGTCAAGCTTACTGATCGATAGGACTCTACCCTTGTCCTCTCTTTCCCCGGCTTTAGTAGAGAGGTGACGTTGGTTTTCCGCCATTCTTTAAGTACCTCACCTGTCGTTTTGACATTGCTAGGTAGATGTTGGGTTTGAGCATTGAGTAGGCCTACTTTACTTTGCCTTTACCAGCCGCACTATCCTTCAATATTTAACTCTTCCTCGGAGAAGGGTATAGGTTGATTGATTCAGACACTTCATTAGATCCAATTACTAATGAAGGGTGCTGCGAGTAAAATATTTCCTTCCTCTTCAAGAAATCTGGTGATTGGTTTACATCTCTGCTTGCGTCTGCAAACGTTTTAGCAAGTTGGTAACGTACTTATCTCCATCTTCAAGGTTTAGTATGTTGAATGATCTGCGCTCTTCTGGACGAGACCCGTGCATAATGTAAGATCCAGGAGTGAAAGTAGGACATTTCCCACATAGTAGGACTATCATCATTCAGTACACATATGCGTTCCCTTCTATTACTGAGCATAGGCTAGTACCCCTGCAGTCATTCCTCGGGGACCCCCACAGAGCGTGCTTTGCGTTGAAATCCCCGCAAAGCACAGATTCGCCCCGTGGAAGCTGATTGAGAAGTGACTGGAAGTCATCTGGTTGTATTGTGACCTCTGGGGGTTCATTTACCTTCACTATTGTCAATTACTTATTATTGCTCAGTGAGATGGCTAATGCTATGCCCATTGTTTCTAAGGGGCTGGCTACATTCAGTGGAACAGAAATATAATTTATGTTGTCACTGACGTAGATGGCAAGACCGCCACTATGTGTTATGGTGCCCGGTCTGTCCCTTCGCTGACAAGTGTATCCAGATACGTACATGTTGTTCTTTTTTGGTGTTGACGCGTCTCCTGGAAGCATAACACATCTTTGAGGTGATCATGGTTGGGAAATTTCTCTGCTCAGGACATATGGAGGACATTCCTTTAAAGGGACAATAACGCTCTTGCTGGCTTGACAGGTCCAAAATTTTTTTTAGCCTTATTCTAACTACAAGATGTTTAAGTGTCCTACCTGTTGTGTAAATTATCCATTACAACCTATCTTACTTGTCCAGAGGGTTCGAAAATATGTTTAAATCCAAGTTGCATTTGAAAGTGCTTACGTAAGGCTTTTCAAACCATGTTACAGCATGTAGTTGAATTTTTCCAATTTTTAAAATTAGGTGTGTTAAGATGAAATTTTATCATTTTTTAATTGAAATATTGTAAAATAGTACAAATTGTTGACCAGAATAAAGATTGGAACATATTATTCAGTTACAACAAGAGTGGTATTGGGGCTTTAACGCTAGGTTGTAGAGCTTTAACCTGCCCCGTCATGACGACTGTCTGGAGAGATGCGCGTAGATATTTCGGATCTATCGTTTTGGAATAAGATACATCGGGGAATCCAAAACCATGCCAGCGCGCGCGGGCTAGCAAGTCGCTCCCGTACGGTTAAGGGTGTTTCGAGTTGGTCTAGACGGCGACGGAGTATTTCAATAGATTCAGATCTGGGAACATTAGGTCCACTGAATCATATGACACAATTTTCGCTCGGTTTTCAGGCCCGTATTTAGCGGGGGGGGGGGGGCAGCTGTCCCCCCTGGAAAAAATCGGCGCCCCACCTCGAAAAAGCGGGCGCCCCTTATGGGCGCCTTCGGCGCCCTTTTCATTGAACACAATACGAGGCAATCGATTTACATCCCCATATCAGTATGGGCGCCCCATAAAGCCGAGTGACAGGGCGCCCAACCAATGTCACTTGGTTTTATGGGAGCGTCATCAATCATGTCGTTATATATGAGGCGCCCCTCAAATGGTGGGGAGCCTCACAATGAGTCACACGATGAACATCACAACTTGATGGGGCGTCAAAACGGTGTGATCTGTGTGCACCTTATCCCAGAGGACCTTCCATTATGACATGATTGGTTGGGCGCCTTATTATGACAATATATGATTGTTTGGCCGCACATAATGCATAATGCCTTTATCCATTGCGAGAAAAATGTAATGGGCGCCCTTTCCATTGGACGCAATACGAAGCCAGCGACTAACGAGTCCATATTCAGTATGGGCGCCCTTTAAAGCCGAGTGACTTTGCTTAGGCGCCTACTACTAGATTGATGGGGCCCCTAACCAATGTCACTTCTTTTCATGTCGTTATATTATGAGGCGCCCCACCACACGAGTAACACCTGATTTGAGGGGGCGTCTAAAACTGCGAGCTGTGGTGTTACTTATCCCGGAGGGGCGCCAAAAATGACATGATTGGTGGGGCGCATTATAATGACAATGTATGTTTGTCGGTTCGCACATAATAAATAATGTCGAGCGAGAATGGTTGGGCGCTCACGACTTGGTCAATGGGGCGCCCAATACAAGCCTTGAAGGGCTTGTGTTATATGGAGAAACAATTCATTTTATCTTGTGTTTATAGACTTGAAGTCGCTTTGTATTGCTCAGCTAGTATCATAGGTCAGCAGGGGCTGTTTATGGTCTGCCACTCGAATTATTAGCGAATCTCACCAGTTATTAATATTTCACTGGCATTCTTCGTATATTAGTGAATTCATTACAAAAATTATTCTAGAAATTGAACTCGTTCAAGGTACACACCGTACTTGATGCCGTTTATAGCGCATTAGACAAAAGATCTGGCAGGGTTGCGCTCGATCTTTTTCAAAGGTGTCAGATACTGCCGCAAACCTGGGCGCATTGTTTCAATACAGATTCAGCGCGCCCCCTTTTCCGGATTTGAAGCGTCCCTTTCGTATTAGTATTTCAGATATTATAAAACTTACTTTAGACTAGAACCCAAGGAGTCATTACCCGTTCTCCGCAGTATTTTAGAGAATTTTTAGAATTCGCGTTTATTTTTCTGCCCAGAATCTGTCGTTAAGTGTAAAGTAGCAGGAATTAAACTTTTTATTACTTTTCGGGCGCCTGGGGGAGGGGGGGGGTCTAGACCCTTCTCCGTGAACCGTCAACTGTAGGTACACCGGCGCCCCCAGAAGCCCCATCGGCGCCCCCAGCAGCCCTTGCCCCCCTAACATTTTTGGGCTAGATACGGGCCTGGTTTTGTAATATTTTTAATTTCGTCGAAAAATTCTGGATGAAGGATTGAGATGCAGGTCCGTAACTAGAGGCCGGTCACTGTGAAAAAAAGTCGACCAATAAAACAATAGATATACATTTCACAGCACCCCTGAGAGAACCCCCCCCCTCTCTCTCCCTCCCTCCCTTTCTCTCTCTCTCTCTCTCTCTCTCTCTCTCTCTCTCTCTCTCTCTCTCTTTCTCTCTTATATCTGAAACGTATGTTCTTGTTTCAGTGATTAGTTAAAAAAATATTTCAGATTGAAATGGTGGATAAACTACATGTATATATGATAAAACCTAGCCGATGACATTGACAGATGATAAATTAAACAAAATTTTGTTGAATAAAAAAAGAATTTTATTGCATCGAAACGTCCTTTGAGGATATCATACAATATACATTCGAAAAGTAGATTTGCGATGCTTTCCCCTGTCGCGGATGATATGAGTTAATGATTGTATCCGTAGGTTTGTCTTATGACGTGGGTTTTTTGTGTGTGTGGTGAGTGGTGCGCCACTGCACTTACTAGGAAGTCCAGTATATATATGCAAACAAACAGGGGAAAACCCCAATATTTTGTACTATTTTTGGAAACAGTGGTAATATTGTAGGCGTATATCACAGTTCCTTGAAGGACGTGAATACCTGGGTGTGTAATGTCCGGTTCACGGCGACCAGTTGCAAGAACCTAGAATAAGTCACACTTCCTAATCCGTGGCCGTGCTATAAAATCATCATACATGGCCATGGGTGAACTTCGGCGTCTCCTAGTTCGAAAGTACCCAGCTTTTTAAAGTTCAATTTTAACTTCAAAGCACCACGGGTTGCTTTGTATTGATGTCGATAATAATAATAATAGTAATTGTCAAACGAAAGAATAGATGGCCTCGTGGTTAGTCTCGGTTCGTTTTATTGCACACAACGATTAGTATTATCAATTAACTTCAACATTACCGGGGTTATAAAAAATTATCAGTATATTGAAAGCGTACATTTAACATTTTGTAGGAGGCTCCGAGCCAATCTGTTTTACAGAGTATTCACTGCAGGATCAGTTTGGCTCTGAGCAATGCACAAATTTTGTATAACAGGGTAGACTAATCACCGGAAATCATCGGAATATAGTTATAAATACCGAAATTCACCGGAACCAGCCTACTTTGAAGAAATCGGAATTCGCCCGATGTTTTAAAGTAATTTATTATTAATTCAAACTATTATACTTATAGGAAGATCGTAAGTGCCAATTCCGATAATTTGAAAGTGAATTTCGGTGTTTTAAACTTAAATTTATTTTAGTAAATAGGAATAGAAGGTCTTGAGTGCGAATTCCGATAATTTGAAAGTGAATTCCGGTGTTTTTAACTATGTAATTTATTATTAATGTTAAAGTTTGGTAAATAGGAATAGAATTCCGGTGTTTATATGTTTTCAAAGAGAGTTCCGGTGATTTTTGGTGTTTTTAATTAATTCATTATTAATAATGATTTAATGCAAAATATATGTAAATTCTGATATTTTGAAAGGGAATTCGGGAGTTTATGTTTTTAAAGTGAATTTTCGGCGTTTTTAAGTAGGCTAATTCATTATTAATTTTAATTCAAAATATATGTATATAGGTAGGCCATGCGGGCAAATTCCGGTATTTATTTTATAAGTGGATTCCGGTGGTTCCGTTAATTAGTCTAACCGCAGATACTTGTATAAAATACTAGCTAAAAGTTATTATGATGCCACCCAACAGCTAGTAGTGAAATGCGTTTTACACATTTAAGGTAGACTGGCCTAAATGGGTTAAAGATACAATAAGTTTTAATAGCTGACATGATAGGTTTTTGGGTTGCTCAGTAGGGCGTTGGCTCGGTAACCCGGGTGTCCCGTGGTCGATCCCTATGCGTTGGCCTAAGGTCAAAAGAGTAGAAAGTGCTGCCACAAGGTGGGCTTGACAAGGGTCAATGTATAGTCCTACGGATGGTACTAAAATGGAGGTCCCGTATAGGCTAGGCCTACAGTTGGAATTTTAAAAAAAAGAGTAAATCGATGCCGCTGTCCGGGCAAAATATCCCTCATTATAGCTCACTGTATTCTTCTGTGGTGTATGCTCATCTTCGATTATCCTAGTCGGAGCAGAACAGTAGGATGTAAATAAAACCCAATTTCATATCATCAATTAATGTTTGTAATGGGTATTTGAAATCTATATAAACTATTGTATGTGTAGGCCTATTATAGGTCTCATTACACAGGAGAGGCCGCGTTGTTATTATATATACGTGGGCTGTTTTCTAAATTAAAAAAATAAACCCCGACAAGGTTATAATTATTTTTTTTACAAATTTGCAGCCTATTGGCAGAGCGAGCGAAAATTCTATGCTGTTCAGTTTGGGGTTTAATGGGTCAAACACGTGAACAAGGCGGAGTTGCGGAGTTGAATAGATTGTGACAGTCAAGGTCGAACACGCGGGATCTCATATGAATAATAACGAAAATGACAGATTCTGCCAGGACGTGAAAGCGGTCACAGCACTAGGAATAGCCTACGACATGGAAGTGATTCAGCCGTAATGGATTTATAAACTGGTATGTTATCTTCTGCATTTAGTTAAATGTGTATTGTGTGTTAATATGTATGTTGGACAGTTATATATATAATTATATATGTACGGTAACCGTACTGCTGATGTGCTGATTAAGTATTCTGACGTATCCGAATACGGTAACGCGTGCCAATATTGATAGACCGTAGGGCTACGTCACGCGACCGCAGGGTAAAATCCCCTGCTTTTATACGCCCCTTAATTCACGTGAACAGTGAACACTATTCCGGTAGTAGTTATACTTGTAACTTAGGTTATACCATGGACCTTATACACGGACTACATTTATCGTCACATTCTTTTTAAAAATAACGGGCGGTGGGGGATCTATGCTATGCTATAATAATTAAATAGTTAAAATAGGGCTGTGTTGTTTACATTAGTTTGACAAGAAAAATAGGCCTGTGAATTTCAGTGATACCTGATAACCTCAAAGGTTATTTCCCTTGGACACTTTTAGGTTGCGCCAGGCAGGGTAAGCTTACTCTTCCGGACACCAGACACCAGTGTTACCACTGTTTGTCGTATATTTTGTACACGACGAGCAGTCCATTTGCTGATTACAAGCTATTTGGCTTGAATCACAGGAATATGACCTTCTATCCGTAAATCAAAGCGACTGGATTGAAGAAAAAACATAATCTGAGTGAATCGACAGAGGTTTGATTGCCTGACATTACGAATTTTTGAAAAAAACAGGGTCGAAGCTAGAGCAGGTAAAGTCAGGTCTTGAAAAGGCATTGCATTCCTGTTCTTTTTTTATTATATATTGTCTGGTAAGACATGGTGTAGGCCTATGCATATGGATAGGAGGTCAGATTCCTGTGCTTGAATAGACTTTTTTCCCTACGTTTTTTAGGACTTCGAATTCTGTTTTATGGCTTGGATTTGTTTGTACTTATTTTTTTTATACTAGCCTACTGTGTGAACCATCGTAAGTTTTAAACGGATTTCTTTAATGATGAACAAACTAATTAAAAAGGAGATATTGCTAACATTTGGGACCTAAAAATGGACACAAATGGGTCACAAAGCATATAAATAATGTAATATGAATGTATATAAACTGATTTACATTCAATCATTTCCATCTTATATACTCTAATTTCAAATCAGTTATGTTCGGCGAAGTATGCCTGAAGTCTCAAAAGATTATCAATCTCAAGGGTCTGATTATTCCAGTCTACATAGGATTTAATGCGTATGCTCTCTAGGTAAGAACATGTGTGACCGTCTAGCCTTGTTTTTAAACTGTCCCAGGTTAAAAATGGGCCTGAAATGCATTATGGTACACGAGATTAGATATCAGAAGCCCATCTTTTTCCGGTAAGAACACAAGATCAATGTTGATTTAAATTGACAAATAATTTGGATATTATAAACTTACCTGTGTGTTTGAAATCAACTCCCGTTAAATAAAATTCATTGCAGAATTTAATAACCCATCGAATAAATCAGACAATTTTTTGGTAATTTTCTCTGAATGATTTTTACTACACATTTGAATTAATTTTTGATTTTTACCGGTAATTATTATTCTAGAGGCTAGAGCATATGTCAGAAACTGTTCAAGATACCTTTATAACTTATATTATTTTTTTTGATGACCTTCCTTCTGTCCTGATTTCATTTCTAGAGCATATTTTATTATCTGTTCAAAGAAATCTTTTAAAAACTTTATACAAACATCAAACAATTAATAAGATTAATGTATTTAATCATACAGCAGCTGATTGAGGTAGGCAAAGGTTGTTGTGCGAACCTTACAGGGAGAAGCGACTGTGAATGCCGAGCTACTATGATCAGAGTATGAATTTTCTGACTAATCCCATTAATATTCCAAGAAGTTGTTTTTCCTTATGCCTTCCAAACCAGTTCAAGGGCGCTGGATGGTGATGACTTGTCATCTTGTTTTGTTTGAACCATCCTTAACTTCCTAGTAAAATCCCTCTTACAATTTTTATAGACGGGAGGAAGCACTGTCACTTTTATGCAGTCAGATTATTTGGGCAGACGGGTAAATTGAAGATACAAAATTGTGTATATTTTGCTTTCTAGTCACCAAAATAAAGTGTGCAAAATCTGATGACTTTTATATGATAATAAGAAACTAATTTTACTTTCTTTTAATTGATTACTATGAATTTGTATTGAATTAACTATGGATTACAACAATTTGGCTGGAGCCACTCTGCTTTATGCAACATTTTTCACGCATCAATCATTATTTGCTTCAGCAAATTTTCATCAAGATTTTTCGGTAAGACAGGTCAAGTGAAAAAAAGAAAAATTAAAGTGTTGCGGAATATAACCGTCTTGGACTTCTGGTCAGCAAATAGAATTGCCAAAAATATTGGTTTTACAAAGCATTGAGGCAGATTAATTTTCAAAGTTTTCTCAGAGAGTCTACCATGCCCCTTGTCATTAGGTACTTGTTGGCTTTACAGACTGCGACTCTATGAACTCTTTTATGTCCCCCTCCTTCAAAATCTGGAATTATGACAGGCAGAGAGTGTGTGTGATTTCAATTGAAAACCACATAAATTATTAAATTGGACTACTTTCACATTGTTGTTCACACCATGGGCAGCCGCTGGTGACTCAAACTGTGATAATGATGCGATAAACATTGACAAAAAAGAAGAATATATTGACAAGTACACATGTAATCAGTGATATACCTGGGCTGACTGGGCTGCAGACCGCCTGTCATGGACAAAGAGGTAAATTTGACATTTGGGGGGGGGGGGGATAAATAAAATTCATGTTTTCATCTACTCAGAAATATAGTGACCTAAACCAAGAAGACCCCTGATCTATGATGAGTGTTATGTGAGCGTGTGTGAAATGTGAATCAAGTTTTTTTCTTTTTCTCTTTCTACAAAAATTCTTCATAGCAATGTGGGCCCAAGTAAACAAGTTGCTCCAAGGGTCCAAAGCTACCCAGTGCACTACTGATGATATTATATAGTGTGAATAAAATTTGGTAGACTGACAATTCAATTGTTTCAATATAAAAATCTGCCTTGAGATTTTTCGTTACCCAAACTCAACCAAATCGCTTTTTGTTTTGATTGCAATGTGTGACTGTCAAAATTTGCCCAACTTTACCCATTTTCAACATCATACGTTGGTTTCACTCACAATGTGACATCTGCCATGTGTTGATGAACTGTCGATACATTTAATATCATTTAAATATGTAATGGGTCATCTTATTCCCTCCCATCGCAGTGCTCGGGCTAAATTCAGATCTGTAGTAGCCCCTGGGCGATATGAGGGAATCCCTTTTGGCCTTTGTTTTTATTGTACCGATCAGGTCGAAAATGAAGAACATTGTCTTTTAGAATGCGAGCTATATAGCCATTTTAAGAATGTTTTATTCATGCTGATACAAGTTGTGTGTCCAAGCTTTGCGTCTTTTAATAACTCTGATAAAATGTCTTTTATTCTATCCAGTAACGAAGTAGTTATGTTTAGTGCCAAGACCTGCTGTGATATTTCAAAAAGACAGAGGCAAACTTTCTATCCATGTTCATGAATTGGTTATTATTTTTAACCTATTGTAGATATGAATTTTAAAATTTTTGTCGCAGGTGTGTTTTTTCTGTTGTTTGTATTTTACTATGCTGCTTTTTTTTTGTGTCTATATAATGTACATCTCGTCTCTCATAATTCTTAATGAATGGCAATTTTTAGTGAGATGTTAATAAACAGCTGGTACTACTAGGCCTACTATAAAAACAGGTCAAGTGTAATTAACTGTAATTAGCAGATACACATGTAATTGATGATCCAGGTGCTAAATTTATCATTCAAAACAAATACCCGTTATCAGATAACACAAACTGTTAAAGATTTCATGGATATAATTATAGAAGTATATAACTAACATTCTTAATTTTTACTTGGAAATCCGAAAATTAGAAGTTACGACAAAATATGAGGCGACAGCACGCTATACAAGCCAAAATAAAAACAATACACTGCGATAATAATGCCCCTCATTTTTTCCTAATTTCTTATTTTCTACTTGCACTTTGGCTTGTGTTTTTTATACTGGATATAAGCTTCACTGTATATTTCTGTTAAGAAACATTATTGTTAAATTCTTTCTAAATGATAATAATTGTTTTCTATAGCGCTGAACATTCAGTCAGACTGACTGCTCTGTGGCGCTTTACAATGTAGATATGATTAAAAATAACATACATCTATATACAAATAAACAAAAGAATACAAAGGAATAGTCAAGTTACAATATACAAATGGAAAGTGAAGCATTTAAATTATTGTTCAAAAGTTTGGTTAAAAAACAAGGGTTTTAGACATCATTTAAATATAGCCAAGTTTGGACTATTTTGGACTTCCAGGGGCAATTTGTTCCACTCTTTTGTGCTGCGTACGCAAAAGCTCTCTCACCAAATTCTGTACTGAGTATACAAGTTGTTTTTTATGAGGAATGAGAAGGTACATATTGTTTAATCAAATCGGATAAATAGGATGGTGCCAAAGGATTGTTTTAACAGTTGAAAGTGATAGTGTTAATTTTGAAAATGATGTGTTGATTAACCTCTAGCCAATGTAAATGTTTCAGAACAGGTGTAATATGATCAGATGGTTTGGTGAAAGATACAATTTGAGCTGCTTTATTCTGGATTTTTTGTAGCTGACTTACAAGAGTTTTAGGAAGAGAATACAATAATGAATTACAATAATCTAGAGATGACATAACAAAAGCGTTTATTAACATTTTAGTGGCATCAAGGTCAATATTGACTTTAAATTTATACAGAGTTTAAGGTCTTGAGAAGAAGAAGCCTATTGATTTTCAGTGATTTCCGATACTTACTGCCAGAGTTATGGCCCTTGATCACTTCAAAAAATCTTGTGGAAGCTCTAGAGGCTTAATACCGTTAGGTAGGTTGAGTTCGAATTTCGGGAAAATTGGACCAAAATTGCCCTACAAAATGGCCACCACCTGGTGCGAATAATGTTAAAAAATGGTATATCATGAGACTTGAAATGCATGGTTATAACCAAAGGGTCTTGGTTCCTTTCGATATTTACCCATATCAGATCGTAACTTCCTGAATTATGGCCCCTGATTGAATGCAAAATCGCCTTTATTTAGCTTGTGGTCCCTTTGGAGGTCACAATTATTTGATTATATCACCGTTACACCTTAAGGAAGATTTAGTTCGAATTTCGTGAAAATTGAACCAAAATTGACAAACAAAATGGCCGCCGTTTGTACACGAATATTGTTAAAAAATGGTATATCATGGTTGTGGACCGGACCCTGAAAAGGTCACAATTTTGATTCGATTTTGATGAAACTTGAAATGCATGGTTATAACCCAAAGATCTTTGTTCCTTTCGGATCATTACTTCTTGAATTATGGTCCCTGATTGTCAGAAAAATCCCCTATGGTCTCTCTGGAGGTCACGATTGTTATCCAATTTAAAAGAAATTGGTGACTCTATCACTGTTACACCCTACGGAAGGTTGAGTTCGAATTTCTAGAAAATCGGACCATAATCGCCAGACAAAATGGCCGCCATTTCTATGTGAGTAGTGTAAAAATATGGTGTATCAAAGTTGTGGACTCTGTAGAGGTCACAATTTTAATTCGATTTTGATGAAACTGGAAATGCATGTTTATAACCTAAACATCTTGATTCTTTTCGATATTTGCGCATATCAAATTGTAACTTAATGAAGTATGGCCTTTGATTGTAGAAAAAATCACTTTCGGTATTGCTTGTTCTCTATCCATCTCTTGAAAATGTGAGCGTATCCTGCCTGGCGGTGCCAGCTTATTATCTTTTCTGTTAGTTTTCATAAAGTATTCTCTCTGACACGAAACCTCTTATGAGAATTGTAAGCCCCACTTTAGTCAAACTGATAAAATGAATGAAATGGGGTTTAACATCCTACACTTCTGCACCTAACCTGGGCTAATTGAAGACGGGCTGATAAAATGATTAAATGATATAAAACTCAATATTTCAGGCTATATGTAGGCTAAGTCTGTTCTCCAATTCACCATTTAGAAAAATTTTCTTTGAATAAAAGAATTTAAAAAATCTTATTTTTCTTAGTTTTGAGTTGAAGCTCTGCAATGCTGTCGTCTTCATTAGCCCAGTTGGTGCATAAAAGTGCAGGGCTAGAAATTCGTCATTTTTTGCAAGAATCTAAGAGGATTCTCATATATGCAATCTGCGCGAATCCTCCGAATGTTAATTTATAATAATGCCTAAAAAACAAAATTGTGTTTTTTGTGTTAATCTAAAACATCAAAATACAACAACAATGATAAAAATAAAACAATCAGATAGAATTTTTGGTAAACACTTAAATAGTGTAAAAAGTAATATCCAGATATTTTAGTAGCCAAAATAAACTGATACGACACCATGCTATTTCTTTATAACACAATTTGTAGTCTTTTGTCCATCACGTAACGTCACATTCTGATTGTGAATTAAATAACAATATTACAACTGGATTTAAAATTAATTTATACATGAGGAATTTTATCGCTCGTAAAAAGGCATCGCCAACTTCCCCGTCTCGTGCGGCATGCATTTAGTCCATGTATTATAAGGTCCGTGATATGTCTGTTATTGGTGTAGGCTACGTGGCTGTTGACAGCTATTTCGCGCCAAAAGCAACCATTTTACACATTCGTAGTAAGCCATGCCTAATATGGAAGGTGAAGAATTCCATGCCACATCTAGTTCGTGGCCGACCTTGACAGTGACAAAATAGAATTGGAATGACCCAATTTAACAACTAACGGAATCAAATCGCCGTTTGAAAGGATAAAATCATGGAACCAAAAACTATTTCATTTCAAGGTTCACATGCTAAAGTACTTTCTTTTATTTTTTTTAAAAAGGATTAAAATAAATAATTAGGAAACCGATAATTTTGTAACGTAACTGAAATATGCATAAATACTCTACTTCTAAAAGTCGTCGCCGTGTCGTGATCGTGGAAATTTCCACACAATTTATTACATAACAAAGACAATTAACGGCCAGCCAGAAACTCTTCCAAATAATAAGTTAGAAGTAAAAAGTAAAACAAAAACACAACAATAATTTTATGTTATAAAGACAACTTTGATTCAAAACATCCTAACTGACATTCAATAGTCGGACCCGACAATTCTCCGCGATTTTTTTTTTTTTTTTTTTACAAAAGTTTTACGCGAAACCTTATAGATTCGCACCGTAAGCTCTTGCGAGTATCCTTGCGCGAATTAGATTCAGAGATTCGCGTGAATTTCTAGCCCTAAAGTGGGATATTAAACCCCATTTTATTTCTACAATGCTGTGAAGAGACTATTGTGTCTGTTGAAGTTGTAGCTATAATGTGACTACAGTTTAACAGTTGTTGATTAAACCTCCCCAATATATCAGGGAAGATTAATAGTCGTTATTTTAGTACGAGTAAAAAACAAATGTGTAAATCTGTTTTATTTTTATATAAACCGGATTAATGAGATCAAGTTGTCACATAAAGTAAGAAAATTAAGATAATAATACCCGTGTTTATATCCACCTACTTCCTATTTATACACTCACATGTGGGAGAATATTATTGTCATTATATCCATCCATCATTCCTGTAAATATTTTATAGAGAGAGAAAATGGGGTTTAACATCCACTCAACACAAACTAGGTCATTTAGGGACAAGCATATGGTTTTAATTCTATTTCAATAATTCGCCTGTGTGTAGAACTCCTTAGCAGTGGGAGGAAACCGGACGACCCAGAGAAAACCCAAGAGGTGGGACAGGCGACCCAACTCCTTGCCATTATTGGGATTCGAAACCATGCCAGTTGACTCAATGACAGGTTTTATGATACAGCGCGCGCATCCTAACCATTCAATTATCCAACCCCCCAATATTTTATAGATCAGTGTTTAAAAAGTGCTTAAAACTTATTTGGATTGTTCATAATGAAGACATGAGCTGTGTTTCGACCTAAACCGTAATTGTTACCAGTCACTAAAACCAGAAATTCATAGAGAAAATTACACCGGAGTACAAATAAAAGTTTTATTAAAATGACTTCGCAATTGAACAACAAATTTATACCGTTATACCAGAGTCAAAATGCTCCGGAATTTAAATAGCAAATTAAGACGATTTTGATTCCATGTGGATCACCATAATCGTATAGACCAAAAATTTATTCTGGTCCTTATACGCCATGTAAAAAAAAATAGCGCACAAAGAGAGTGAAAATTATTTTTACCTCATCAAAACGAAATTTAATCGTTTATACAACGGTTACCATTGTTGAATTCAGTAAACCCTCCCAAGAGAAATGGCCTCTATTATCGTACTCGGAAATAGCCCTTGTCGTAGCGTACATCCTCTGAAAAGCCCAATCAAATTATTTAGAAGGCTGATATGTAGGTAATGTTACGATACAAATAATTGGGTTTTCAGTGACTGATCTGGACTTAGACATAAATCATATGTCACATGGCAGGATGTTCTTGAACCATTTTTAATCGAAATGGATTCACATTTAAGAACGTTTGCATCGGACGGCTATACAATTTTATAAGATATAGTCCGGAAGGGTCCCCTAATACTTTATATTAATATCTAGAGAAAATTACAGCCCGCCTGGATTCTTGTCGTTTGGGGCTTGATGTCCTGATGTTTCTAGCTTCTGCAAAAATTCGTCAGAATCAACAACAATTGAAGACTAATGAAGACTAAAACGAAACCTCTAACCCCAAGTAATTAAATGAGAATGGAAAGTAGAACGACTTGACAGACAATTAGGAAAAATAAAAACAAATATGTCAAAAAACATAGTGAAATCTGACCTTGAATTTCAACATTAAAAAAGCAAGTTATATAACATTATGTCTATTACACTGCTGGAAATACTCATAATTTGTGAAATGCTCTTTATCATCTCTGCATGATCCAAGCTTAATATTGTAGTCCAGGTTAATTAGTTTGCTGTGTATTTTTGTCTTACATTATTCATGTTTTATTGTTATAGATTGACCTCCCCTGCCCACCCTTTACCACCTTACCAACCATTAATTCATCACATGTCCCCAGTTTGACAACTTCTACCATTACAAGAATCCTACCCACCCACAAATTATGGAAAGGAAGCGAAAATCTGCTACAAATGAGTAAGTATACCTATATTTTTATACACCTGCTTTTGAATATGGGAACGACAAAAATATCCAGCCCCTTGCAAATCGTTCCACAACATCAATAATTATTCTATCTTTATAAGAACAATATAATGTTGTAATATAGGCTAGTCTAATCATAATATTGTTAAAGGGTCAGTCCCGATAATGTTTTTGAGAATAAAACTCTTTAATTTTGTGTTAAAATCCATTAAGATCCCCTACCTTAGGGCCGAGCAACTAACTCATATATGTGATACGTTTTCAAACAACTAAACCCACAGTCTTCATCTTGAAATGGAGTCCCGTGCCCCAAACTGTATTATGCGGTGATTTGATAAAACCAGAGTTTTATTTTTTTAAAATAATGTGTCGGTGAAATTGACCTTATTAACAGCACATGGACCATTCACCGTGTAGACCTCTAAAGGAACGGGAATCGATTATCGGGTCACCCAACGAAAAAATTGACTCGAAATATTAAAAGGGTTACGTGTCCGGATAAGCTGTTTTAACGCTCACGTCCAGACGACTCAATATTTTGAGCTGAAATTTTGAGTCAGAGTATATACACCAGTCTTCTATATTTTGGCCTATAAATTTCATACGTACTCAGACTTTTATTTTTTAGGCTCTGTTCTATTCGGGACAGTCCCTTTAATCTTTATCAATTCAAAAGGATACTGAAAACCCACAAGACAACAAATTTAGGGTTTTGTTGTTCTTCCTTTTATTAGATGCTGGTTATTTTGCCTTCCTACATGTGACATATTGGTTCAAACTACCAATTGTTATGTATTTTGTTTTGAGGTATTCAGCATGTGGTTTTTATTACTTTACTTTTGAATACTGATTTTTCAGTAGTTGTAATCATAATTCTTTGTGATATAATTTTCTTAAATTTATTTGGGGAAATATTGCGGCCGTCTTGGATTTTAGTTACCATTTTCAATCAAAAAGAAATTGTCCTCTGATTTTCGAAGAAAGCAGGGGACTATTAAAATGGATATGTCCGCCTGTCTGTCCATCACACTACTTGGTTCACAATAACTCTGCTTCTAATTGAGCTAGAATGCTCAAACTTGGGGTAGGTGTTTTGTAGGTTAATACCGAGGGTAAACAGAGATAAGCAATTCGATTGGTTGATGGTTTGGGACAGGATAACTTTTTAACTTAAAAGTTCTAATTAAGTGAGAGTGGTGAAACTATGGATATAACTCCATTACATCAATACATGTACCTTAGCTTAGTTTGATGAACATTTTCTGTTTGATTGGCAGAGACTTTGGAACTCAATAACTCTCATTCTTATTGAGGTACAGTGTTTAAACTTGGTGTAAGTGTTCATTAGCTGATTGCCTTGATGGAGTTTGAAGACACGATACTTTGAGAGTGACTTAACTTGGTGTATAACTCCATTACACCAATACCTTGACTACGTTTGATAATGAGCATATTCTGCTTAAGCTAAGTGGCGATAAGCAATTTGATTGGTCAAGACTTTGAACGTAACACCTCTGTATTTAATTGAGATAGTATGTAGATGTTCATTAGGTGAATGTCTTGACTGAGTTCAATGATTAACATTTCCTACTACAGCTAATCAGAACTAATCAGAGCTAAGCAATTTCATTGGTCGATGCTTTGGGACAAGATAACTTTGATTCTAACTGGTGGAGAGTTTTGAAATTGATATTTGTTTGCATTAGTGAGATGATAAGGCCTATTTGATTTCAATAACTCTGTTAATTTCTTCTGGAGTCATGGCCCTTGTTTCACTTTGTTTCACCTTGTTTCACCTTGTGAACACTCTAACAACAAAAGGGATCATCCAAGCTGTATGAAATTTATATGCATCATTTCAATTAGTAAAACGAAGAATCATATTGAATTTCAGCAATTTCCGTTAATTACATCTAGAGTTATGTCCCTTGTTTTACTTTGTTGAACCTTGTGAATGTTTTAACGACAAAACTTATCATTGGATCTGTATGAATTTTTATGCATTATTTGAAATGAAAGTTTCAACAATATCTGTGCATTACTTCTAGAGTTAAGGCCCTTGTTTTAGTTTTAAGAACCTTGTGAACCCTCAAAGGACAAAAATTATAATGTTATCTGTATGAAATTGTCTAATAAATGCCCCTAATTACCTATAAAAGAATAAATATGCGACAACCCTTGTCAACTAGGACGATAAAGCAAATGTGGGCATATGTTTCGTTGCCTGACAACATATCTTTTCTTTGTGAATTGTGTTGATAAATAAACTGATATCCCAGCTTAGGAAAAATCAAACAATCTATGTAAATTCAATTTTGAACAACCAAAGCAAACTTGATTATGAACATTAGTTGAATCCTCCCATTTGGATTCAACTCAACATCCAGAATATGGAACACCATATTTATTACGGGTCTTGTATATAAACCACCTTCATCATATATAATCTGGTTTAATAATTTTGAAAGTGATTTAAATTCCATACATTCATACTGGTAGATATATTTATGTAATAGGTTTTATTTTTCGCTCACATTTTCAACTGGATGTATATTGTCCTCGCCCCTGTCCGTCCACAATTGTTGGTGGACTCTTTACAGTTCACAATTCTTATCGAATTTTGACGAAACTTTAAATATAGGTTTATCTCAAAGATCTCGGCTGCTTTTGATATTGGCATGTATCAGATCGAAACTTGTTGCGTTTAGCTTGTGGACCGTTAAGAAGTCACAATTTTGAACCGATTTTGATGAAACTTGACATGCATGTTTAAAATCCAAAGATCTTAGTTTCTTTCGATATTTGCGCCCATCGGATCGTAACTTCCTGAATTATGGCCCCCAATTGTGCGAAAAATTGTCTTTTTATACTCCCATATTGAAATGTGGTTGTATATTGTCGTCGCCCAGACGGCCGCCCGGACAGACAATGCCCTAGATGCTAAAGTGAATATCTGATCGACTTTAAATTTATACAATGTGAAAGGATACAATTATATGGACAGACATAAATTCAGAGCAGTGATGAATAGACAGTATAACACCTGCATATGAAACAAAATGTACAAAGTATAAAGTCACATAAGCACATAACCCAGAATAAAACCCACATAAATATAAAACAAAGATAATAAATGTTTAAACAGTTCAGATGTTATGATATGGTCTAAAACCCATCACTTGTAATTATCAGAATAGTATTAAAGATTTTAATCTACAGCTAATTTAATGTGATGAATGATTAAGTCACTAATTTAAAAGATGATATTAAGCTCCACTATAAACCTCTTTCTCCAGATTATAAACAGTATACCTGATTTCGTATTTAATAAACTGCCTGTTAATAACCCTAATAAAATTTGTCCATTAACAACTGTACCACAGAGGTATTGAAACATTTAATGAGTGATAACAATGGCTCTGGGTGTGATGGTATAATTTTGAAATTATAGAATTTGTAGTACATGATGTAGTATTTCTAAAACATGTTCCTGGTGCACTTGAAGATACATTATGGGAGATAATATAAAGAGCTGGCAGTTCTCACTATAATAGTTAAAAACTGGATAATGTAAAGGGAATTTGCTGAAAATAGAAGTCAAAATGACCCAATCTGAACCGAGAATTTAGCAATTAAATTAATGATTTAATCATAAATGACTGTTTAGCAGCAAATCTGATCCTAATCCAGGCTAGCGATGACATCGAGAGTTGATTATTGTCAAGATAAGTTAATTAATAATTTAGATAACATTTCAAGCCTACAGAAAGACCTGCAATAGGCAGATGTAGCTCTTGCATGATGTATGTTTAAGCTTGCTAAAGTTATTCCTATTATACATAAGATAGAAACTGAAGATGATGCAAATAATTACAGATCCATCTCTATTCACCCCATGATATTCGAAAAACACATATAAGCCCTCCAATTCAATCTTATTTGGACAAATTCAATATTCTATAATATACATGTATCCATCTGGATTCATTATTTGCTTCTGCACTAATAAGAATCACAGATAATTGGCTTGAAGTGAATAATAGGGTGGTGAAATGATAAGATCATAATTTGACTTATATAACTTGATTACGATGGTTATCAACTTATCATTAAGCTCCAAGATCTTAATCTGAAATTTAAATCGTACACTATATGGGCATTTACAATTCAAATCAGGGTTTATCCACCTCTACAGAAGTTACAATCTCTGAATTTAGCAACAGTTTTCTCATCTCTTTTCTCTTGTACTAAAAGATAACATAAATTTGATACCTGTACATTTTACTCTTTTTTCCTGACCAATTATGTAGCCTAATTGTTAAAGATGCATTATGTAACAGCTAAATCTACCTATTGTAAGTCTTTATTTCATCTTCAAATGTTGCATAAACTATTATTTAGATATTTATTCACATGAAAAACTCTCTAGACAAAGTATGGCAGCGATTTAAATGGAGTAAAGGACATTTAATAATTTAATTTTAAAATGGCAAAGTCTCGAATAACAAGTACTGTTGTTACGATAATAAACAATCTGTGCTATCAAAACTTTAAACATTGATAACTTTGCTCAGAATACAGTAATTTTAATTAAAATACTGAATTTTTCAGTGTATTAATTTTCATTATTAATTTTTGAACTATTATTGCAAGAACAAACAGACTTTTATCTAAATCTTACTCGATGCATCCTTGTTCAAACATTGTCTAATTGTTTTTTATCAGGACAAGCAGAATACCAAAATTAGGCTACCTGTCTACAGTTAGCTCCGCTTGAGAACAGACACTAAGTTACTTGACCGAATTTTAAATCCTAAATCAAAGATTTTAGTCGAAAACACTAAGTAAACTTTGAGAATTTTAAGAAATATTTATTCCTTTTCCATTTAATGGAATTGGATAGATTTATTTAGTCTTCGTGTGTGTGCCAGATGTGAAACCAAGTAGAAGCGCAGTAGAAAACAATATATTTAATTTTTTGATGTGGCGGCCATGGAGGACAGAGATTTATTCTCGAAGTATGAAGTAGATGGATCTATGTGTGCAGAATGGACAAGCAGAGGACATGTATAGCCATAGCTCTCAGAATGTGTATCAAACTTTGTGTGGAGCCAAGGTGACTTTGTGGGTGTATGCTTGCTCAATATCCCGGAGGTCGCGTGTTCAATCCCTGCGTTTGCCAAGAAAGTTCAACAGGATTTTATGGTATAGTTTATCCTTGTCAGTGGTGCAGAATGGAGGGTCTGACAAGGTCAGCTGTCTTGTTGTTTGGATGGGGTGAAAAAGCGAGGACACGTTGGCAGTTGGAATTTCATTTCATTTTGTCAAACCTTGCAGTAAGCTAGTAACATTAAAGGCAGTACAACACTGATGAGGTGACAACAAGTTCATAATGCTAAATTTAAATCGTTTAGAAATAGTATTTTTAGAATTAAATGAAGTAAAGTCAGCAATGCCAATGGGGTCATACTTTGGGATGAATACAAAGGAAGTACCTGCTTTTTTTCAGAATTGACTTCAGCTCTGAAGATGATGAATCTAGAACAGATTGTAATTCTGATGATTCTAGAAAATATCAGAAGTAAGTTATTATCATATTTTTGTTGATAATCTGGAAGTAGGGTTGCAAAATTCCCAGGAATTTTCAAACAGGGTAAATTGCCTGGGAATCAGGGAAATTTTTTAGGAATTTTGGGAATTTTCAATTTGGTGTCATAAATTCAAACCTGTGTCACTCACTATTAATGAGTTGCAAGTGACAGTAATATTTTAATAACTAAGAGATACAAAACATATTATCTGATATGTCATATATACTAAAATCTAATACTTAATAATGAGGTAGTTCTGATAAATTGTCCATACACAGGTTACACATTCTATGATTAATGCTCAAAGTTAGGTAACTCTGCTATTTCAGCATTTTCTTCAAAATCATTATCTACATCAACATTGGTGGATAAAAGGGAGATTTAAGGTTCAGATGAATCCTCAGAATATCTGAAATTTCTGTGCTTGATGGTTCCTTCTCAGTTTCGAGGAATTTTACTTTAAATCTTACACAGACCAACTTTTCAACACGTTCATTTGTTAATCTGTTTCTAACTTTTGTATGAGTTGTAACAAACAGAGACTAAATGCGTTCTGATGCTGCTGATGAAGGTGGTATTGCATGAATTAATGAAGCTATAGTCGAAACAGCTTCTGATGCACACAATCCAGTTACATAAATTAATCTCTTAAGTTTTACCATTTGGAACACAACTAACATGATTAAAGAAGTTTTATTAGTTTATATAGATGAAAGTAAAAAGGGAAAGGGAATTCCAGTAAATAATTATAATTTTGGTTTTGAAAATTCCCGAAAATTCCCAACACTGAAAATTCCCAGAAAGTTTCCCACCCATTTGCAACCCTATCTGGAAGGTTTAATTTTTATTTTTGTTTTGTTGCCTCAAGAACTTTTTAGTTTTAGGTTCTTAAACTTACTACATGACTAAGGGTATGAAGAAAACTCACAATGGCACTGGGGCCTGTTTCACGAAACTTTAACTGAGGTTAATTCCAAACTGTAGTAATTTGATTGGATAATAGAAGATTGATTTTAGTGATTAGCCAATCAAAACTGAAATATCTACTAAAATTTGGATATTATCCTGAGTTAAGATTTTGTGAAACAGGGCCCAGGACTCATTGATAAAATTCAGCACATTGCACATTAATGATTTCATCAGTACTGGTAATTTCCACTTCTATAGCTTGTTTAAAAGAAGGAAGTCTAGCCGTTCTCATTAGTTTATGATTTTATACACCCATATTTTTATGTGGACGTATATTGTTGTCAACCCTGTATGTCCGTCCACACTCTCTCTACAGGTCACAATTTTCATCCGATTTTGACGAAACTTAAAACATAGGTTTATATCCTAAAGATCTTGGTTCCTTTCGAAATTGACCATAACTTCAGACCGTAACTTTATGGATTATGGCCCCTGATTGTACAAAAAAAATCACATTTTTAGCTTGTGGACACTCTAAGAGGTCACCCCATCTTGATTAGCCCAGTAAGCGCAGAACAGTAGGACGTTAAACCCAATATAATTTATCTAGAAGACACAATTTTTATACACCCACATTTTCATGTGGTTTTATTATGATGTTGCCCCTGAGGTCGGGCGATAAATTTTTTGTCTGAAATCTCCAACATTTCTTAATGACAATAATTTAAAAGATATCGCGTTATGTACATTTTTGATCATAATTCACGCTTTAACATAATCCATTCAAAATACTCCATAAACAAAGAAGAAATCAAATTGTAACAAGTACAAATAATGCTAGATTTATTCTGTTTACCAAATTCTACAACAGACTTGAAGACATTTGTTTTAAAGGGTCAATCCCGATAATGTTTTTGAGAATAAAACTGCTTAATTTCGTTTTAAAATCCATTAAGATCCCCTACCTTAGGGCCGAGCAGCTAACCTAATATATGTGATACGGTTTCAAACAACTTAAACCCACCAGTCTTTATCTTGAAATGGAGTCCGGTGTCCCAAACTGTATTATGTGGTGATTTGATAAAACCAGACTTATGTTTTATAAATATAATGTGTCGGTGAAATTTACCTTTTGTTATCAAGTACAGACCATGGACCATTCACCGTGTAGACCTATAAAGGAACGGGAATCGATTATCGGTCACCAAACGAAAGAATTGACCCGAAATCGTGAAAGGGTTACGTGTCCGGATAAGCTGTTTTAACGTTCACGACCAAACGACTCAATATTTTGAGCTGAAATTTTAAGTCAGGGTATATACATCATTCTTCTATATTTTGGCGTTTAAATTTCAAACGTACTCAGACTTTTATTTTTGAGGCCCTGTTCTATTCGGGACTGTCCCTTTAAACACCAATTACCAATTTACCGACATTAATCTCGTGTATCAAGTAAATTTCACTGAATGATATTAATCGTTATCATACATGTGTTGGTTACGTTTTGACATACCCCCAGGAAGAAAGCATCCACAATACTCATGATTATGATAAATATTATAATAGTAAGGATACCCCTACTCAGAATGATACAGTAAAACTGCATGTGACAAAATACATCGCCATAGTAACGAAGAGGTGGTTTATCATTGAAAATTACATTAATATTTTTTGCTTATGGTTCCTCTAGAGGTCACAATATATCACCGTTACACTGTTACGTCGGCTGCGGCTGCGTTCAGGTTTCTTGTACGCAAGTAGTGTATTAATGGTATATCAGGGACAAGGATGTGGACCCGCTAGAGGTCACAATATCGATCTGATTTTGATGAAACTTTAAATACATATTTATAACCCAAAGATCTTGGTTCCATTCGTTATTTGCGCATATCAGATTATAACTTCCTTCATAATGGCACCTGATTGTAGGATAAATCATACTTTTTAGCTTTTCTCTAGAGGTCAGAATTTTTATCCATTTTAAAGGTCGTTGAAATATATCACCATTCCACTAAAATGAACGTTGAATTTCAAATTTGTGAAAATCAAAACTAAACTGTCCAACAAAATGGCAGCTCTTTGTACGCAAATTCTGTAAAAGTATGTGATACGAATGTTTTGGACCCTCTAGAGGTCACAATTTTTATCCCATTATGATGAAACGTAAATCTTGAGTATGGCCGCTGATTATATGAAAAAACGCTTTTGTTTTTAGCTTGTTCTCTATCCATCTCTTGTAAAATGTGTTCCTTATTAGAAATGAAGAACCTAAAACAAATTGATAATTTTATACTATTAGTTTTTAAATTTCTTTTTTTTATTTCAGTTTTAGAATATTTATTTAATGTTTCTGTTTTATATTTATTCTAGACAAAATCACAGTGAAATTGAAAAACGACGGCGTGATAAAATGAATAATTTTATTGTTGAACTTTCTGCCTTGATACCGATGTGTAATGCTATGAACAGAAAATTAGATAAATTAACGGTTTTACGTATGGCTGTACAACATATGAAGTCAATCAAAGGTTAGTATATATATATAATATAAATCTCCAATGTCAACTTTCTTTGAGATTCTAGTTACGGTTGTCCTAAGCATTCTGCCAAATTTATGCATAGTCCCTGACCCTTAAAACTGAAAGCCATCAAGAAAAAGGTTTATGGTAGTGTTAGGTGTATTTCAATGCTTTGTAACACTGTATTTAAAATTCAAGATAATGAAAAGTTTTTTCGGTTTTTGTTCAAATTTGCTGAGATAGCTTGGCATATAAGTAACAATCTCATTGACATTACCATATATGATTTTGCTATATTGTTATTACGATATACACAGGACAGGATTACTGGTTATACAGTGCACTCTGTCACATCTGACCTCTGATCACTCCGGCACTCTGTCACATCAGACACCATTTTCATGTCCCGATTTATTTCCTTATTAATTCAGCCAAAAAATCTCTGGGTAATTCAACCTCTGTACGTTCCTGATTACGATATCAATCAGCCGTCCTGTCACACCATATCCATTGATTCAATACCCTATAATTCAGCCACAAAAGATTAACAAGCAAAAACCAATCAATTATCTATGAGATTAAAACTCGCTAGCACCGGTCTGTGTTGATTAGTTTGATAATTTTAATGTCTTGTACGACAGTTGTGACAAAAACTCAAGAATATCCACAAATTTTCTCCCTAATTCAGATGTAAAAATATTCCTAGCACCTGTTCGAAACATTTGTAGAGTATGCTGATTGAACCTAAATAACCTGTAAGTTTTGTCACCCTACGGATATCTTTGAACGGTGTGACAACAACCTGGTGATGCTCGATTCACAGTCAGGAATGTCCTGAATGGACAGAATTGCAATCGAGTGACGTAGAATTCAGTCCTGTCACAGTTATGGCAGTCCTGACGATGCAGGTGGTGTGAGAAGAATTGTGACATAATTAAACACAACGAACAGGTTACAGCTGCATGGTTGGATGAGATATGTATATATCCAGTCGACGCATGCATTGTATCCTGATGTACCCATTTTCACTCGATTGTCACTATTTATGGGATTGAGAGAATACAATTCCGGAACGTTCCATCAAGTTCGCCCATTATCAATGAACACATGATAGCAATGACAAGAGTGCGATCAACTGAAGACAGCAAAGAAGATAAATTAACGACAGACTTGACCTATTCAAAATGCCTACACATTTTAAATGAAATAAAAATTAATGTAATGAAATTTTGGATGTACAGAAAGCTCTATCATTTTAAAAGGGAATAACAGTCTGAGAATCGAAACTACATTATAACAATACTTCCGGTTTTCGAAGTTACAATATTTCTGGTTTTGAGAAAACTGGGTGTTCTGACACTATGCATAATCAGAGTCCACTGTATTATGGGATAAATTACTAAGCAACGTTTCATCTACTTGTTTCTAGTATTTATCAAGCAAGTAGCCTGGAAGTCGCGTGTTCGATCTCTGCGTTGGCCGAGAAAGTTCATTCAGATTTTCCGGCGTTGTTCTCCCTAGTCGGTGATGCAGGACAGCTGTCCCGTGTACACATTGGTGTGCACGTAAATCATCACTTGGCAGTTTTGAATTTGATATAAGAGTAAGCCGTAGTGCAGCTGTCCGAGCAAAATTTCCATCATAGCACACTGTATAGCGTATGCCCGTCTTCATCAGCCCAGTTTGGAGCAGAATAGTAAGACGTTAATTCCCATTTCATTTCATTTTATTATTTATTAAGCAAGTAATACAATTATAGAAAGTGATGGGACATATGTAAATAATAAACTAATTAAGTGGTGTGTGTCTGATTTGTCATCCGAAAATTAATTGTTTTTATTGTTATTTACAATTACATGAAATGTTTATAATGTCCCGTCATTTTTATACGCCCACATTACTAAATATTAAGGAAACTATTTGGAATCAAAAAACCCACGTTTAATTTTTTTTAAGCCCTGCCATTGTTGAACTGAGTGTTTCACAACTTTTAAAAATACTAACATCAGGAAATGATTAATCTATGACAGAATCATGACCAAGAGATTTACATGGGAAAGGGAATACTCTACAAATGTGATAGCTTCTTTAGATTAATAACAGCTTATTTTAAAGATCACTTTTAATATTTCAACTGAGGCAATTTTAAGTTCACCTATATTATATGTACGGTTAATGTAGTCACATAATTACCTAGAGTCCATGTGCATTTATTGTGATTATAAGAAACAAACTCTGCATCCAGGGCTCACACTGGCTATCAAATTTTTTCCGCCAAAATACATTCTAATATGTAAAACAATGATGATATTTTTTTTCCGCCAACTTGAATATTTTATCCGCCAAAAATATATGATAAAAACAACACATATTGTAAAAATATAAAACAATTTTATTTCTTGTACATTCTTAAACAAACTATATATTTACAATTTACAAAATCCTTCTTTGCTTCACATTAGCACAATTGGAAAAGGATTTATGGAGATCCGGTTTAATTTTAATTAGAGTGATGGACATCAAATTTGATAGATGTAAAACTATTGCTGACTTTCGAATGTTCACATATTGAACAAAACATTTTCTTCGTGTAGGCCTATACGTCAAATCTCAGCCAAGGATTTCCAAATTCACAGTTTTCTTTGAATTTTCGTTTTGTGGTACAATAGGCATATTGCTGATTTCGGGTACCGTCACACTATCAGCATCTGAATCATGAATCGTAATGTCAAATTCATTTCGTCTAGAGGAGCCAACGTCAGACTCTTCGTTAACTTTAGAACACTTCGGGACGGTAAGGAAAAAAACACTGACAGTTTTCCCAGTCCAAACTTGTCGCTATTCAACTCGCTCTTTCGTTTTCGACCCATGCTCATTTGAAATGATAATCTTCAATTAGCCGTGCTGTTACATACATGTGGTATGAATCTACAGTAAACGAAATTCAACTATCAAAACGTGTAACTCTCTTTGAAAAGAGTTGTCGGGCAACAATCGGCCATTTTGATTACTTCCTTTTGTTGTAATTACGCAACATCAATAGGCTAGTCACCGCTAATCTATTTATTGAGGTTAATTAATATGACGAGTACTGCTTAGAAAAAGGCTTTATTTATCGGCAATTAACAATCAGTTGAAACCATTAATCCCTGACAATTGTTTAGTATTACTTATGACACGTTCGGGATTATCAGCAAGTTGATTGATTTATATTATGCCGCTATGGTCATTCAAGGATAAATACGATTAGAATTTTAAGGATTTTTTTTCGCCAAGTCTAAAATAGAATCGCCAGTACACCAAAACTTTATCGCCAAAGTTATCGCCAAGTAGAAAATTTAATCGCCACTCTAAAAAATTTATCGCAAATTGCGACTTTGGCGACCGACAGTGTGAGCCCTGTCTGCATCTATCAACTGTCAGATTTATGGCCCTTAAAAAGGACAAAAATTCATATAAATTATTGAAACGAAGAATCCTATTGAATTTCAGCAATTTCCATTAATTACTGCTAGAGTTATGGCTTTGTTGCATGTTGTGAACGCTTTAACATCAAAAGTTATCTGCTGATCTGTATGAAATTTATATGCGTCATTTAAACTAGTGAAATGAAGAAGTCTATTAAATTTCAGCAATATCTGTTTTTTATTCCTATAGTTATGGCCCTTGTTTCTCTTTGTTGAACATTGTTAACCTTTTATATGCATTATTTAATTTAAAGCGAGAATTTCATATTTTCTAAGAAAGTTAAAACATAACTATTTCTATGTCTTTTGCTCAATAGGTTATCAACTCACTATTATAAGAACATCGGGCATTATTTCCCACCCTTAAATATCATTGACACAGGAAATAATAACGCAATTACCTCCCATTGCTCCATGCATAAGCTTACTTCAAACGTTGGAATTTGAAGTTGAAATTATATTTTTGACAATTTCTCAGTTGGCAATAGTAAATTATAGGATTAATAGTATGATTATTCTTTAACAAGGTAGGACTGTTTATGGATACCATCTATTTTAAGGCTTTATTTTAAGAAATTTTAAAAATATAACTTAAAAATTTGAAATTGTAGCTTTAAGGAAACAAAAAAGTCTATTGAATTTCGGCAATTTTCATTTATTACGTCTAGAGTTATAGCCCTTGCTTCACTTTATTGAACGTTGTGAACATCCTCACGACAAAAGTGGTCATTCAAACTGTATGAAATTAATATGCATCATTTAGATCAGTGCAACAACGAAGTGTTGAATTTCATCAATTTCCGTTTATTGCGTCCATAGCTGTGTTCCTTGTTTCACTTTGTTCAACTTTGTCAATGCTCGACCGACAAATGTTATCCTTTGACCTGTATGAAATTTATTTGAATAATCTAGATTAGTGAAACAAAGAAGCCTTTTTAATTTCAACAATTTCCATCAATTACTATAAGATTTATGGCCCTTGTTTTACTTTGTAAATGTTGAATGACAATGATTTTTGATAACTTGAAAAGCTTAATCCATGTAATTAAATGTTTTGTCTACTAAATGTTACCATGGGGCAGAACTAGAAATCGTACAAATTCTAATGATTTCTGATAATTACTAAATGATTTGCTACTCTTGATAAGATTTTAGTGTATTATAAATGTTTCATTACTGACAAAAAGAAAAATATGTGACAACTCTTGTTGACTCCCTGGACGACTTAGCTGCTTTGGTCGTACGTTTCGTTTTCCGGCATAAAAATATTTGCTAAACATATAATTTTATACGCCCACATTGAAATATGGTCTATATTCTTTTAACCCTGTAAGTCTATTGGTCTGCAATCCATCGATCTGTTAGATATAAATAAAAGATATAAGTTTTATGAATTCTGAATATGTCAAAGGACAACTGATAATTTATATTGTCACTGAGTGATACTCAATAACTAGGGCAATTTAATATATTAATATGCATCACATGCTAAGAAAGCGTGAATATTAATTGGGTTGAAAGATGAAATCAAGGTAATATTTATGGCCATAATCGTCCCTTGGACACTAATGAATATTTTCATGGATACTTCTTGAAGAAAGTCCGTAAATAAAGAAAACTTATATTGTCGGGTGTCATGGAAACGTATGTGAATAAAGATTATCACTTCGATGACATTGTATTGAGAGTAATAAATTAATACAAAAAAAAAGATAGTTTCAGGATAATTACATTGTTAGGTTTTGTGAACAAGTCTCATTCATCTTGAAAGACATTACTACAGCTGTGGGGATAAATCATAAATGAGGTAAAACATTAACTATTTTGTTCTAGGTAAAAACAAACCTTTAGATATATGTATGTAAGAAAACTGGCCTGGATCAGGTTAATTAAAGTTTAATTATTAAATTAGATAACATTTCAGGCCCAAATAAAGACCTGCAATAGACTGATTTAGCTCTTGCATAATGTATGTTTAATTAACTTTTGCACCATGATAAATAGGAATTAAGATTTACCAGGACTAGTTTTAACTGTGTAAAGAATACAACAGATTTCTATACACCAAGCATGGTGTAAGAGTTGTCGGGTATATCTGGCCAGTTTTATAAACTTTTCCTTTATTCAATCTGACACCGGCAATGTAATCGGCTTAAAATTAATTTCCTTTTAAATTGATAGTTCTTTCGTGATTCAAGTTGGTTGCATTATAGTTTATAGGGTATGTTCATGATAGAGAATGTCTTGCCTTTGACGGAAGAGAACTGATGGCAAATTATTTCTATTTTCTTTGCTGAAATTACCACAATTCTCAACAACACAAACATAATGAATGAGGCATACTAAAATTCACTCTAATATATTCCAGTCACAAGAATGTAATCTATAACAATTCAAGACGAGAAAGGTCTGTTCTTAAAAAGCTTTGAGTTGTATAGTGATTTGTAGCTTGCATGTAGATAATTATAATGGGGTAATAATCAGATTTTTAGCAAAGTGGGAACAATTCCAAGATGAAAAGTTATGGAAGTTGAATTTTGATAGGTATTCACCACTGAACTTTGAAGGGGTCCTCTCTGCCCAAGATGGTGCACCCCCCAAGGACATGCTAGTTGTGAATCCCCTGCCCTCCCTCTTCTACCTACCACCATAGCTACTTGCATATTGCATGATAAATGAGCTGTATCCTGTGATATCCCGTCAGCCCATAATCAATTAAACAGTTTTAACTAACAAATACTGAATATGTTGGTTTTTCTACACCCAAATTTGTTCATATTCTTGTCACTCCTGTCTGCCCTTCTATCTGTCGTCCACAATTGCTTGTGGAAGCTCTAGAGGCTAAAGTTTTTTTATAACAAGCCTAGCTGAGACATAAAATTGTTAGAGATCGTATTTTTTATCACATATATTTTTGGCAGTTACAGAAAGGGATATGTGACAACCCTTGCAGACACATCTGATCTCAGCTGCTGTTTTCATATTTTGTTACCTGGCAAGTTGTTAAAGATGCATTCCTATGAAAGAATTGATAGCGTAGTCATTTTTCAATAGAGTTTGGAAAATTTTGTATAAGTAGAGATACCCAATCATTCTTTAGATTTAAAAATGGTCATCTTGGACATCCAATATATTCATTAATGTGCATACCAGATAGATTTACAATTACTGTTAATATGTGTTACTAATCTATGGATATTTCATTTCACACATGAATTTATGTGTTGAATGTATACAGGATTTGGTGAATTTTTTGTACTAAGATCAGGCAATAAGTTATTTGTATGTTCTTTCACCAAATCAATTATGTGTTGACCAGTTTTTTTCATGTAATAATTTGTATTTAATTTGATTTTCAGGAGCTAATAAATCCTATACAGAAATCAGTCTCAAACCATCTTTTATATCAGAGGAAGAATTAAAACATGTTATATTAAAGGTAAGCATCTCTGGATTAACCTATTTGTTATAAAACTTTTTAAAGCCTGTCCCACCCAGCATTGCATGAGATAATTTAGACGATCTCCGTTCTACCTCTAGGGATCACGTGGGTAAGGTGCTGGCTCGCTAGCCTGGAGGTCGGGTGTTTGATCCCTGCATTGGCCGAGAAAGTTCATCTCGATTTTCTGGCGTGGTTTCCTCTTGTTAGTGATGCAGACGGATGGCCAGACAAGAAAAAAATGGCCTTGTCGTTAAGATGGGACTTAAAACCAAAGTCCTGTGTATACATTGGCATGCACGTAAAAGATCCCTTGGCAGTTGGAATTCAGTTGCTGTCTGGGCAAAATTTCCCTAATAGCACACTGTATGGTCTTATGCCCGTCTTCAATTAGCCCAGGTTAGATGCAAAAGCGCAGGACATTAAAACTTATTTCATTCATTCCATTCTACCTCCAGCCGCGGTGGCCCAGCGAGTAACGTCTTTGGTTCACCCCTTGTCTGGTAGTTCGAATTGGACAAAACATGGTCCCATGTACACATCAGGTATTGTGACTAGCTGTTTGGGCAAAATTTCACTGTATGGCATTAGCCTGTCTTCATTAGTCCAGTTAGTGCAGAAAAGTAGGACATTAGACCCCAATTACATTTTGTTTTTACCATGGGATAGATTTTCGTTAATTAATTAATACAGTGTTGATTAGTTTTATCGCGTGACCAACCAGATTTTTGCTGACATGGCTGATATCATCAACAAGTGTGACCACTGTTATATTTATTGAATATTTTTGCAAGAAATAGAAGGCTTGATCTCACTTTGACTCTGTACATCTTATTAAGGCCTTCACGTAATACCCTGCATATTTCGGCACTAATTTTGATTGAGTGGTCGCAATTTTTATACATAAATTCCTGGATTATGGCCCCTGTTTGTACAAAAAAAAAATTTGTTACATTGTTCTCTGTTCATCTCTTGCAAAATGTCGATACCTCTTGCATGGTAACTCTTTGTTAAAGGATGATGAGGTTATGGTATTATTATTTCAGGTTTCTGATGGTTTTTTGTTTGTAGTGAGTTGTGATAGAGCTAAAATATTATACTGTTCACAGTCCGTTAGTAAAACACTGGATTTTTCTCATGTAAGTTTATCTTTTTAATACTGGATGGTTATACTTATTTATTCCCTTAAGAAATGGTAATTATTGGGCTTTGAATATTTGTGACCTTTATTCAAATTGTTACCTCTACAGCATTCACAAGACATTTCAAAGTGATCAAGGACCATTACTCTGACAGTAATTATTAGAAGTCATTGAAAATCAATAGGATCCTTCATCTCATGATCTTAAACATTGTATATTAATTTTAAAAAGTAAATTGGCCTGACGGACAGATGGGGACGACAATGTATGACCACAATTCAATGTGGGCGTATAAAAACGAAAGTCATCTGATCATCTACTTGTTTTTAATTGATGAAAACTAGCGACACTACCGTTTTACCAGAACATAATGATCCCAAGCTACTCGCTGAATCTTTTAGTCAGTTCTTCAACAATAAAATTGTAACCATACGTAGGGAACTTGATAATAGTTCTTTATCGGTATCTGATAACGATATTGAAGTTAACTTCACTGGTTCACCACTATCAACGTTTCCAATATCTGATGATGATGAAATCAAATCTATTATTTCCACATCCTCTTCCTCTTCTTGTGAGCTAGATGTATTTCCAACCCATCTTGTTAAAAGCTGTTCTACAGAACTTTGTCCTATTCTTTGTAACATTGTGAATACATCCCTATCTACTGGAAACTTTCCTGATCAGTTGAAAGTAGCTTTGGTCTTTCCACTACTCAAGAAGAGTACATTAGATTACAACGTCTTGAAATCCTACAGACCTGTTTCAAACCTGTCTTTCATCTCCAAACTTATTGAAAAGGTTGTAGCAGCACGTTTCAAAGCCCATCTCAAATTACACAATCTTAACGAACCCTTCCAATCAGCATACAGAAGCAAGCATAGTACAGAAACTGCCTTAACTCGTGTGAATAATGATATCCTTACCAGTCTTGATAATAAAAATGTGGTATTACTGGTTCTTCTTGATTTAAGTGCCGCCTTCGACACAATCGACCAATCCCTATTATTAAAACGGCTTCATGATATTTTCGGACTTGAGGGTAATGTGCTGAATTGGTTCCGGTCATATCTAACATCCCGTCATCAATCCGTTGTCATCAATAATGTCAAGTCTTCATCTGTAGAACTTAAATTCGGCGTTCCTCAAGGATCGGTGCTCGGACCATTGCTCTTTACCGCTTATACAACTCCCCTAGGGCGTATTTTGAAGTCATTCGATTAAGTTATCATATCTATGCGGATGATACGCAACTCTACATTTCAATTAAACCTGAAAATGAATATCTTCAAGTGTCTAAACTTGAATCGTGCATTGATGCTTTTAAGTGCTGGATGAAAAAGAACTTCTTAAAACTAAATGATGATAAAACAGAGTTCGTGCAAATCGGTTCTAAGCATCATTTATCCAAAATATCTGGTAGTAATATCTCAATCGGTAGTTGTGTTGTTAACCCGATTAATAGTGTTCGAAATCTAGGTGTAATTTTTGATAAGAATATGAACATGAATGCTCATATCTCTTCAATCTGTAAAGCTTCCAACTTTCAACTTTACAAAATTGGTCGGATCCGCAATTTCCTCGACGTTGACTCTACAAAACTGTTAATTAACTCTTTAGTGACCTCACGCCTCGACTACTGCAATTCGCTACTTTACAACTTACCAGCATATCAAATTAATAGACTACAGAAGATACAAAACAAAGCTGCAAGAATCGTTACAAGAACTAAATTATACACCAATATTACCCCCGTTTTGAAAGAACTCCACTGGCTACCAATTAAGACAAGGATCGATTTTAAAATTCTCATGCTGACCTTTTGTGCTTTGTCATGTGATGACTCTCCTCTCTATATTAAAGAATTAATTCAACCCTACCACCCTACCAGAAATCTTCGCTCCGAAACTAAATACCTTATTAAATCAGTAACTGCAAACTCTTCTTTCGGTAGACGCTCCTTTGCTTTTGCGGCAGCAGAATTGTGGAACTCTAAAGATTTCCCCATAGAACTCAAGCAGTGTGCATCAATTGACAGTTTTAAACAGAATCTTAAAACCCATCTTTTTAGAAACATTTTCTTTTAATTGTTGATCGTGAACTTTTAACTAGTGTTTTTCTTTTAATTGACCATAATGTTACCAAAAGAGCAGCTTCGGCTGGATTTTAGGACATTATTATTATTATTATTAATTGATTATTGCAATGAATAACAGTAACGTCAATTTCTGATAAAAATTTTTTTAGTTATTGCTCTTATATATGTCATATCTTGTTAAGCGGCAATGATATTACAGTATCGAGATTTTGTTTTTCAAATGTGTAGAAATGTGGTCATACGTTGTCATCTCCATCAGTCCGTCCATTGTCTACAATTCTATGTAGATGCTCTTGAGGCTAAAGCTATAATCGAATTGACTGAATCTATACTGTGTTGATGATCATAAGACAAAAATGCCTTTTGATGCTCTTCAATTTTTAATAATTACTGCCAGAGTTATGGGCCTTTGAGCAGCATTTAGATTGTTTAGATCAAGGATTCCAACTCAGGTCATATATGCCGGTCATGTCAGTTTGACTTAAAAATCATCTGATATTTACAAACAAGTAACTATTAACTTCTACGGTATACAGAATATTGCACAGGTATATAAAGAATTACATTTGAACAAGGTTTAAAGGACTTAACATGATCTTCAGAAATAAAATCAATGAGATAAGAATTACTGTCTGTCTAATCCAACCAATTGTCCTATATAAATCCTCATCAACATGTCAGAAGATAAATGAAGAAGAAAATGTATAAAGCGATATTACAATCTCATCGGAATTATAAAAATAAAAGCTAGAGATAAGCAAAATTACTTATTGAAAATTAAGAAAGTTCCATGTTTCAGTGCTATTTTTAGCAATATTGTCTGATAATCCATGTTAAAGTGTCTATTACTCTTATTATGTACTACTAACCATTTGCTAGGTTGCACTAGCTGACTGTATATAGTTAGACTGTTATTCGTATTAATTCTACAATGTTAGGATTTACATTATGATTCTGTTTTATGTACCGGTAATACCACAAGAGATTGTCTAAAACCGCTAAATGTGAGAAAAGAGTGGTGGATAATTATATATATTTATCTACATTTCAAAGCAAAATTATAAAGGTCGGTGTGGTTTAATAAATAATTGTTTTAGGCCCTACTAATATTTTATTTCTTAGTCCAATATATAAAAAATTTTGTGTACACTACTGGCAGATTGGTTCAGCAAAATGAATTCAAGAAATATGAATTTAATCTGCAAAGAAATATGAATTTAATCTGCAAAGAAATATGAATTTAATCTGCAAAGAAATATGAATTTAATCTGCAATGTTTCTGTGCGTTATCAATAATGACTAACAATCATAATTTTGAAGCCGAAGCACTTGTGTGAGGCTAGTGATCTGCATGCTTGGACCATCTGGATCTAAGACATTCATTTCATATAGGGGGTGACATTCAGTATTGTGAGTAATTTATCCAGATCAATCTTCCAATTAAAACCAGTTCCTTTCCAGGCCTTCCATCTTGTTATATAGAAAATTTTGTGAAATCTTTTGAAAACATTTCAATAACCGGTATCGAAATATTTGATGGTGGTCTAATCCAAGGTCAAGGTATTATTACTCTTGCCACATGCACGGAACGTGCTTTTCTTAATCCTTTGGCAAGGGATACAACATATATGTCGTCACTGACATTGAGCTTAGCGGCCAACATCGTACCTTATTTCAGATCAATTTTTCTGATTGCGTACTAAAAGAAATCCCTCAAAATATTTCCCAATGACAGAAATTTAAATTAAAGTTACTATTTTTAGCTCATAGCCTCGTTTCAATAACTATTATGATTCCGAGTATGATGAGGTCGTTCACAACAATGACAATGAATATGTAATTAATAGTTCAGGTGAAATAATTTGATTTTAATAGAAATTTATTTATTGTTATACGTGGCCGAGGAAAATTGTCAACAGCTATTGATGGCGATCACCAAACCGTGAATACTATTTTGTTAATAAGACCATTAGTTGTGAACGAAACAAACATTTTTAAAAATCATAGTTTGAGAATCATAGGTTTTTTTATTTGATCAATAACACATTTAAATGCATTATTAGCACACAAACAGTTATTCCTTTCAACTTCAAATTTCCTGATATATCTATCGATATTGCCAAAAGAGTTGCCGATATCGATATTTAAAATCAGTATCAATTGCCAGCCTCAATTTTAGTAGATGTTATTACATGTTATCAATATAAAGGTATAAAAATTGTTTTAACGTCATTTTTATGTCATTTGATTCACTCACTGGGGGCATGACGTCAAAACATATCCACTTCCCAAAGGGTTAACATGTCTTATGATGAAACATGTCTTTTAATGTTAATTAGAGGAAATAGTAGAAATGAAAATAATACCAGATGTTAATTTGATAGTTAAAATGTATCCAGATCAATTATGTTTCCAGTTCTGGAAGTAATCTGGTATATCGTGACAGATAAATGTTAGTACTTCAAATTGATTTTCTATATATTATTGTCATTACCTGATCATTGTCAACATTAGATAGATTTTTTTACGGGCAGAGAAGATATTATTTCTTTTTATAGCCTCTTTCTTTGTTCTGAAGGCAGAAAATAGGGTGTACATAATCAGATTACTTTTTGCATGTCAGAATTAGGCCTTTTTTTTCAGGAAATCCAGTATTTCACAAGTAAGATTGAATTGAGTGTCTCTACTTTCCAAATATTCCAAATAACTTCCCAATAAATACTTTTGTGGGAATGCATCGTTAAAGTTACATTCCCGGGTACAAACTGGGTGATTTAATGGTATAATGAACTAAAAACATATTCAAACTAATTAATTTGTCATAATTTTGCTTCAAATCCGTCTCAAACATCGTAATTGCCAAGGAATGTCCTTCTATAAAAATTCAATCAAACAAGGTCATGTTTATGTCATGTGACTTACCTCTCTCGTAAGTCAGAGGAGAATTCATTGCTTACATAAGACGATGTTGTCTTTAAATTGCTTACTATTTATTACAAATATGGAATCCTAATTAATTCTCAGATTATCCACATCCCACGTCTTTTTTCTGTCATTTTTGTCTCAGAAAGTGTTGTACGTCTAACTCATCATAAAGTTTATCAACTTGTACTACATCAAGCGCTCAAAGTTGGCGTGTGACTTTTGAGATCACACGTGAAGAAATCCCTAATTGTCGAGCTGTTGATGAGGGGAACTCCTAAAAAAAAATTCCTATATACGCTCCACAAGTGTTTTTCGGGGAATCCAGTATTTTTCTAGTAAGACTAGATATTTCTTCTTTCCATATACCGGTATACCAACATTGCCATACTTTTATTGTAAATAACAACCCAATAAATACTTTTCTGGGAATCCATCTTTCATCACTGGTTTATGAATTCAGTACAAAAAATTATTTGTCTTTCTCCCCTGTTTGCATGGTGATTATTGTTGACTTGTTGGTGTAGAATCAAAGAAAACAGGGTTGATGAGAATCAAGGCACCCGGTTTACTACAGTATTCAGGCCAATTGCACCAGTATCTAATTAAAATGTTCTTTGCTCTCAGACTAGGGCTTCTACTGCTTTAAAGTATTAGTTTTTAGACAGTCTTTTACATGTGTCTTCATGGTATTGCCATGGTAATTTAAAATTGGTAGAATTACAAAGGAACTTAATGATCCAAAACTGACGGGATGAATAATCCTTGAATCAGTAGGGTCTATAATCGGATGTGTTAATAAACTACAATTTATTAATGGGGTATTATGTAAGATTTGGACATTCTAGCTATGTATATTTCAAAAATAGATAATGCAAATGAATATATTGAAAATTTCATTAAAATTACTATATTTTGGGCAAAGTTATAAATAGTTTTGACAAGATGTGTGCATTGATTGGTTCAACTGTACTGGTCATTCAAGTCATAGCCTTGCATCTCCATTTTTAGATGAAATGATTGAATGGCCGAACTATTTTATTCTAATCTACTTAAAATCAGATCCATCCGATTGCATTGAGAGTTATTTATGGTCTTGTATGACAATTTATAAATAACTTATATAACAAAGAAACACCTGCAAATGTAGATTTATCTCTTACATACTTCTTGTTTAAGAGATATGCAAACAATGGAACAATGTGCAATGTTGTTCACATGGTATCCATATTTTTGGATAGTAAGACAATATAACATAATGATAAAACTAAATATAGAGGAATGAAATATACAGGACAATCTTGTAACCATGGGAACCAAATTCAAATGAAGTTATCTTTACTAAAAAGGATAAACACTTTTGATTAATGTAGCAAAGTTTAAATAACAGATGTTTTTAAATTAATCATGAAACAAATCCATTTAAATATGGAAAATAGACATAAATACCTTCATTGTTGCCATTTATATCCTATACAATAACAAATTAACGTCTTTTCTAAATAATAACACAATGTATTCAATAAATCTTACAAATTTGAAATAATAATAAGGACATTACATTTGCAGGCTATACAAAACGCCACCAAAATCAATAAAGAAATCTAGGTTTACTTTTTATACGATTTTGCCTTTCTGACTCAGTACCTGATTCGTCTTGTTTCTGTACCTAATTTGTCCTCGTTCATTGTCCATGGATGTCACATGAAAAACAATATCAGTTACATATCTAATTGATTCCCTGATTGCATATGGAATTGAGTCTTATTACAGACTTTATCGAGCAGTGATGAAATCACACTCGGTATCCCCAGTGGTTTCATTCCGTTTTAGTTCTACTCCACCATACCCTGGGTTAATTTATAGGGTTTCCACCATTTCAATATATCTGCCTTGGACATGATTGTAGATTAGGTCTACGAACCAATCAAAAAACAGTTTACAAATCAGTCGTTTTGACTTCAATTTCTTAAGGGTAGATAACCATATTCATGTCCATCTACTGAATGATTTATGTAAATAATGTATATAATTCATATATAATTGCACAGTTGTGTTATTAAAATCTGTAGTATGTTTCATTGATTTCAAATATGTATACCATCTATACGTTAAACTTTTGTTATTATTATTGCCCCCGCCTTTTGTAGAAAGCAGGGGACTATTAAAATGGGTTTGTCTGTCTGTTTGAGACGCAATAACTTCCTTCCTAATTGAGCTAAAATGTTCAAACTCGGTGTAGATGTTTATTAGGTCAATGCCCTGATGGAGTTCAAAGATGAGCATATTCTGCTCGGGGTAAACAGAGATAAGCAATTTGATGGTTGATGCTTTGGGACCCGATAACTTTAGTCCAATTAAGTGAGAGTGAGGACACTAGCTAATGGCAACATCCGATATATTACAAACTACTTTAATATGAATAAGTACCGGTAATGTCTGTAAACATTGATAATGATCATTGAGTTTGATCAGGTTTAGTAATCGTAACACCCTGAGCACCAGGGCTTCCACTTCAAAATTTTCACTGTCAGTCAACTTGGAGGAAAATTTTTCAAAGTAAATTCATATTTCCTGTTTTTTTAATTATGGTAGAATATTGTCAATTCACATGTATATACAACTTTGTCAACATCTAAGTGTACACAAAAAATTATATAATATTATTAGACTAAGAAATGGAATCTTAGTAGAGTTTATAATAATTATTTATTAATGAAATCTTCCCTTTTGGCTATTTAAATAGCTTTTATTATAGTTATAGACAAATAAAGAGCATCCGAAATGACCGATTGATCAAATCTAGTTTGAGTTATTTTCCATAGTCCTCGGTCTTGACCGGCACGTATGACTGACATGGAACTCTTGCTAAGCACTATTATGCTGTCAAAACTGGGCAATATACAGCATTTTGTTTACATAAAAAGTCATAATTCACTGCTTACTTGTTGGAATATTTATCATTCCCGTGCAACTTTATTACCTTTAATAGTTAGCTATAACAGAATATTATAATATGAATAATGGAAGTCTCGATCGACTGATTTAATTACTATTTTGCTGCCTCGCAACCTATCTTTGTATATTTTATTTAATATAATACTCAATTATTTTGCAGAAGGAATTAATAGGACAGAGTTGGTTTGATGTTCTTCATCCACAAGATATCAGTAAAATAAAAGAACAATTGTCATCTTCAGATCTCTCTCCACGCGAACGACTCATAGATGCCAAGAGTAAGTCCACATGATACCATTTTCAATTATTAACCATACAATGAATGTAACTCACCTGGCTTTATCCAATTAACAGAAACATCTTCTTAGAACTCTTTCACTTAAAATAAAAGGCCTTTTTGTGTTAAGCTGATCAAAAGTCAGTATATTAGATCTGTACGTTTCTGTGTTCAGTAATATCATATTGAGATAGTTTAGAACTGGCCGAATATGTGAGAAATAGTTCTTTGATAATTATTTATTAAATCCTATCTCAAAATTAGTAATACAACTCAAAACTGTCATGTCATGTTTTCTAAAGCACAAGGTAAGTTGTGTAGGAGTAGTCTTTCTATGTCAATTTCAGCTCCCTTTTTTTTCAGCCAAAGAACAAATTTTGACAAGAGATTTTTTGAATAGCTAACAGGAAATATTTCAGTAATCAAATATTCTACCAAATTTTATTTATTCCGATTTAAATTTTTTGCACTTTTGAGATGGAATAGATACATGTTTTCAGGGAGAGGGGTTTAATATAGGCTATGCCTGTTCCCCAAACCCTATTCAGATACAAATCTGAATAAAAATATTGCTTATAAAAAAAATGTTTTCACGATACTGTATGTACTATAATTAAAGAAATTTCCCTCATAGCACACTCTATGGTATATGTCCAGTCGAAGCAGAACAGTAGGACATTAAACTCCATTTCATTTACAAATAGTGATAATATCGTAGATTAAGTCTTGGGGTCAATATTTTTTTCATATGGTCTCATGCCTCATGCATTTGTAATACATGTATGTACTTTTCAGCAATGATGCCGGTTAAAACAGAATTACCACAAAAATCATCATCTCAACTATGTTCTGGTGCCAGACGATCCTTTTTCTGTCGTATGAGAACTGGTGGTAAATCATCTGCCTCTAGTAACCTTCCGGTACCTAAAAACAAGATAGATGCAGATATGATGTCTCCAAGGAAGAAAAAGACAGGTACCGGTATATCTACGTTAAAAATTATGGAAACTGGCTCATTTATCTGACCACTGTAATTTATAAGACATATTTTCTGTACAATTCATAGGTCCAATCTCACGCTTAAAACATGACAACCCCTGCCTTAACTCAGGGTTTAAAACTGCAGTTGAAGTCCAAATTATTGTAGGACCCCAAAACCTTGTTCAGTGCCATGAGTGTTGGCACTAGGAAGAACTAGAAGCTAATAAAATTTAAATTATATCTGATTATTGCTTCATGGATTGTTACTATTGATCAGTTTTTAGTGTCATGTAAATCCTCCCATTACCTCAAAAAAAAATGTGGATTGCTTGTTGCATATCTTATTTATTCATTGTACTGGTTATTTTATCTCAAATCTTTCTATATTTTAGATCGTAAAAACTTTAGTGTGATTCATTGTACTGGTTATTTAAAATCATGGCCTGTGTCGAAAGTGAACTTAGATGAAGATAAAGAAATCTATCCAGATCTGAACAGTTTAAGTTGTTTAGTTGTTATAGGACGACCCCAAAAAATCTATCAACCTAAAACAAACTTTAAAAAACATATCAATGTACGACCATTAGAATATACTTCACGACATAGTGTGGATGGAAAATTTCAGTATGTGGATGAAAGGTAAATAATGAAACTGTATGTATATTATATATATACGCCCAAATCTGCTTTTCATTCTGCTTCAAAACGTTAAATTTATTAAAATTTTTGATCAGTTCACAAATTGGAAACAGCATTATGAGTTGATTAAAATTTCAGCAAAGTCAAAGTTGATACAAATAAAGTCAAAGTTGATACAAATTTGTAAAAGCCTTCAAGTATAAGATCAAGATCTTTGATCATGTTAATTCTGCGCTAAAGACTCTTGAAACCTTTTTCCTTGTGCCGTGGCATGTGTTTTTGTACAAATCAAGAGTTTTTGTTTTTTTTATACGCCCACATTTTCACATGGACGTATGTATATTGTTGTCGCCCCTGTTTGTCCATCTGTCCACAATTTGTTTAAGTCTACAAGTCACAATTTTTATCCGATTTCAACAAAACTTGAAACATAGGTTTATATCCTAAGATCTTGGTTTCTTTCGATATTGGCATATATCGGACCGTAATTTCATGGATTATGCGGTTGATTGTAGGAGAAAATCATGTCTTTGGCTTGTTCTCTATATATCTCTTGAAAATGTGGGAGTATTCTGCCTGGCAGCCGCTGGTTAGATATTTTTTGTGACATGTCCCCACACTTCATGCTATCTCCATGTGCCTGGATGACCATGTGTAAATACTTGCATATGTGGTAAAGGATTGTTGCTATGACCAAGCGACTGGTACAATACCCAACAGTGGAATTAGTTAACCATGACCCTTTGCGAAACAAATTTAGCAATCGATTCCAAATAACTCTATCAGTATTTTGAACTGAAACTTTCAAATAAATGGCTTTTAATTTGTATACTTTGAAATCTGGTACTAACCCATTAATTAACCCATTTTTCTCATGCAGGGCGACGATTATATTAGGATTGTTGCCTCAAGAGCTGTTGGGTACATCAGTTTATGAGTATTATCATCAAAAAGACATTGCTCATTTAGCAGATGTTCATCGGAAAGGTATGTAATGACTAATTTTATATAGGCCTATGACTAAATTACTTTCATCCAACCTCCTAGTAAAACCCACATTATTATTATTATGGCATGATCATTGCTGCTGCTTCTGTTTTATTTACATAACGCCCCTCCATTGACATGTTCATGGGTGACTAACTATATTTTCTGTTTCTTTCAGTTTTACAAACGAAGGAAAAAGTACAAACTAATCCTTATAGGTTTAAGTCCAGTGGAGGAAGATATGTCGTTTTACAGTCCACATGTTTTGGTTTTCAAAATCCATTTACTAAAGAAGTAGAATACATTGTATCTATGAATAAAATTGTTAGGTAAGACCATATTCCTGAAGCAGTGGTTATGAGTGTAATCAGCACCTTAACTACTACTACAGCTGAGGATTTCTAACTCCAAATTCCTCTGTTATAACAACTAAGATATATTTCTGAAAAGTGCAATCAGTGTCCTTTACATGTTATGAAATGAATCAGGGTTCAACATCCTACTGTCTGCTCCTAACCTGGACTAATGAAGACGTGCATACGCTATACAGTGTGTTATGAGGGAAATTTTGCCCGAGCAGCAGTGCTATGGCCTACTCTTATATCGAATTCCAACTACCAAGGGATCTTTTAGGTGCACCCGATGGGTACAACGGACCTCGGTTTTTTGTACCATCCAAATGACAAGACAGCTATCCTTGTCATGCCCTCCATCCTGGGCATTACTGACAAGGGAAAACCACACCGGAAAATCTGAATGAACATTCTCAGGCAATGTAGGGAACACCTGACCTCCAGGCTAGCGATCCAGCGATTTACCCTTCAGCCACGTTATCCCCCTTTACATGTTATGCAAGAGATACAAGTTTAATGTATGAGGTAAAACCATCATAGAATGTTTCAGCTATTTAGAAAATTAGAATGAAAACAATCATGCAAGTAAAATACTTTTTAATATTTCTTTTGAAAATGTGAATAAAATAAACATGAGCTAAATACAAGGAAACTTCAAGGTCTCTTTGCTAAACAACCTGTAGGTAGAATGGATATGCAATCATCTGATTATTTATGTGTGCTATAATAATTAATGATAACTTACAAAGGTAGTACCAATTATACAATGTAAAATGAATAGCTCTCTTTGATCAGGGTAAATTTTGAAATAGCATCCCAGTTTTTAACTACATCAATGAAGTTGAATTGCTTTAAGAGATTATCTTTACTTGTGTCATTATTTTGACAGTGAACCAGAGGTAACCGGATGTGATACATCAGAAGAAATTCTCATCAAAATGCACCAAAACTTTCCTAATGATAAAATAATCAGTTTAGGTAAGTGTTTTATTTAACGTCCGCTTTCATCTAAGTTATATGGCAGAAAGTACATACCAATTTTATATGGTTATTTTGTGTACTCTGTAAAAATTAGTGTATAAAAAAAATTATCTCCCCTTTCAGGTAATTTCTAGTTATACACATTGACACAATCTGACTGTGAGGGTGGGGGGCTGAATGGTAATTAGCGTGAGCGTGCTGTATCATGAAGCCTCTCATTGAGTCAACTGGTTTCGAATCCCCGGTTGTATGTGGCAAGGAGTAGGGTCGCCTGTTTGTGTCAAGTGGACGTTAAACCCCATTTCTTTCAGTCTCTTTGTCTGGGGGCTAAAAACCAAACATTAATTAACAAAAGGGTGATGATAACACTTGTTGGTTTGACATAGATATGTTTGGTAGTTTCCATATTTTGATTATTATGATAAGTGAACTAACTCATTTACAAATTGAAAGCATTTTGAACTGATTTTAGGATCAACGTCAGTATCAGCATGTAATAGCAGAGATCTACCAGGGATTTCTATAAGAGAATATACTAGTGCCGGTAGAATAGGAACAAAAATAGCTGAAGAATCCATGGAGTAAGTTAAATTATTATTTTTCTCACGCCTATATGTAGGTTTTATAGATTCCAGTGTGTAAGCAGATTCCTGCAATGTTGAGGGCATCATAGCCAGATTATAAACTATAATAAAAGGGCATAATACTGTATATTCCTTGTATATTTGAATTTAATCTAGTTGTATCTAAAATGTTATAAGGATGAAGACATTTTATTGGCTAAAAGTTAAAATCTGATACAATTTAAGTTATGTTTGTATAAAGAAGATCTAGGCCTGTGATCAATTTAAAATTTAATTGAGATTTACCAAGTAAACTGCATTGTTATAAATGGACATTTCCTAATTGTTTTTATACACCGACATTCCCATGTGGATGTATATTGTCATCTCCCCTGTTGCTTAGAGGCTAAAGTTAATATCCAATTGACTTTAAATTTTGACACCGTGTTTAAGCCTATGAGAAAAGTATTGTGTTAATTTTCAACGATTTCCCATAATTACTGCTACATTTATGACCCTTGATCACTTTGGAAAATCTTGTGGATGTTCTAGAAGCTAAATTTAATATTCGGTAGACTTATTTTTATATACAGTGTTTAAGGTTATGAGACAATGAAACCTATTGATTTTCAATGATTTCCAATAATTACTGCAAGAGTTATGGCCCTTGATATTAAAGATTTGTATAATAAACTTTAGTATAGGGCCTACCCAGAAGCCAAACAAATATTAATGATTTCAGGTAACTCATAATCATATTTTAGTGCGTTGTAAATGTTTTCATTACTGACAAAAGAAAACCCTTGTTGACGGCAAGGACGACTTTGCTTATGTGGGTGTTTGTTTCTTTGCCTGACAGCCTTATATTTTCATTACAGTTCACAAGTATCAGCAGATAGTAGTAGCCTGGAAGTCACACCTATGCCTCAGGTATGTAGCATTGATAAGGTCTGGCAATGGCTCAGTTGGTGTGGTTTCGATCCCACACTTGTATTTGACAAGGAGTAAGGTCACCTGCCAAACTACCTTGGTTTCCTCCCACATATGTCTTCTATGTATGTCAATTTTTAAATATTGAATTTATAAAAATACTGTTATTACCATTTAATATTTTGAACAGAGATTTGCTGTTCCAATGAATGTTCGAGTTCCTTTGCTGAATGCAGCCTCATCATCAACATCATTATCACAAGCAGGTAAACCATTTTTACACTTTAGTGGCTCAGTTAGTAGGATGATGGCTTGCTAACCAGGAGGACCCCTGTCAGTGATGCAGGACAGAGGGCCTCACAAGGGACAATGGTACATAACCGAGGTTTCTTGCACTCATTGGCATTTGGAAATTAATATTGGTCATAAAAATTCTTTTCAAAGCACCTTAGCCCAGGTGGAGCCAAGCTCATTAATTTGTAAGTGAATAGTTAACGGTTTATCTGATGAATAATAAATGATTTTCATCGATGCATACTCCCTTCAGCTACATATTTTTATAGCCTTGCGATCATCACTCTTTAAATTTAAGTGCATGAGATATGACTTCTCTACAAAATGAAACCCAATAATTAGATATAACATGGTCCCAGGGAGCATAGTGTACTACAAATGTCCAGAGCGTTAGAATATAGAATGTTTGTATACTTATTTAGTTCTAAATGTTTGTGAAACATTAAATTCGCTAAAAATTTGTAGATCAAACAGATGTACCTCAAATTCTTTGATTTTCCTTTGCAGCATGTTCATCAAAAACTGCCCAGTGGTCATCGAGACTCAGTGATCAAAATGGCCATATTACTTTAAATAGTAAAAGTAAGTATGAATATAATATGGAATGAACTTGTTTAATCATGTATTATCATGTTTAGCTAAGAAGGGGGGGGGGGGTGACTGAATGGTCTTAGGAATGGTATTGATTCTCCGTCTGTAGGTGACCAACCTCATGGGTTTTCTCTGGGTCCTCCTGTTTCCTCCCACTGCTAAAGATCCCATTTTGACCACACAAGTCCAATGATATTTCAAACTTTCTATCTAAACTTGTGGCAGTTTGAAGAAGCCTCTTTTATACTTTTTGAACAGTTTCGGCACATCTGAATTGGCGAATAGTTGAAATGATATGACTAAATAACTATACCCTTCTATTTTTATTTTCAAATTTTTATTCCTTGATGTGTATCTTGGACCCAGTCATTGCAGAAATGGAAGGGATGTTGAACCGGATTTCATTTCACATAATTATTTTGGTAGATGTTCATCACATCTTGTGATCAATTTATTGTACATACAACTATATATAATCATTCGACTTGATGTTATTGTATATCGGTGTGGGGTGGTGGATGGCCAAATGGTAAGCATGTGCGTGCTGTATCATAAAGCCTGTCATTTAGTCAACTGGTGTGGTTTCGAATCCTCAGTTATACGTGACAAGGACTAGGGTCATCTGTCAAACCTCGTGGGTTTCTGCAGGTCCTCCGGTTTCCTCCCACGGTAAAGTCACCTACTACAAGCGAATTATTGAAATAAAATGAAACCATATGTCGAGTGAACATTAAACCCCATTATCCTTTCCCTCTCTCTCAATATCGGTGTATTTTTTATAGGTCAACCTGCAGCAGCAGTGTTAGATTCGACATTATTAAATGATGTGTTGGAGGAACAGATGGTAGAAGACATGCAGAATCCAGGGAATGATGGAAATGATGAAGCAGCATTGGCATTTTTAATGAGTTTATTAGAAGCAGATGCCGGATTAGGAGGACCAATTGACTTCAATGATTTGCCGTGGCCTTTATGAGAATGTGTGTTTTTAAGTGACAATGACATGAAAAATGTTTTAAAAAGATCATACCATATAGATTTCATTCATTCCAGAGTACAATTTAGTTGTTTGTGCGGCAGTACCGTCATTTATCTTTGTTATATTGAAGATTGTTGAATTATGAAGATATACCAAAAAATATACAGTAATAGAAATTACATCCAAATTTTTATTTGTGGGGAAACTTGACATCGAAAAACTGGAGAAAATTCTCAGCTCATTTATACACCCTGTGCCTGTGCCGAAGAGATATTTTATCTGTTATAAGAGTTTATTTTTATGATATCATTACAAACGGAGTGCTTTTGTCAAAATGAATCAAGTGCCTGTTACACTACATGACAGCCTTACACACAATGTGATGGGGCCTAGCAAGAAAACTTGGAAATATTATATTATCTTTGCTCAACTAGTTTATGTTGGTTTATACAAGATTTAATGGAAAAGTGATTAAAGATTATCTGAATGGTAATCTGGAAAATAAAAACGATGTGACTAGCTTTAACTGAAGAAGAAAAAGTGATATTGTTAATTGATCGTTTATAAATAACTTCCCCAAAATTTGCCTAATGTAAGATGTGGGATTTCCAATTTAATAATGAGTTTACAAATGGTATTATATATTCTGTCCTTTAAAGAAATCGTTGATGAAAAATAGTAACCTCATTTCATTTCACTCTAAAATGGCAACGCAACCTACTTGTGTTCGTTTTCTTGTACTGTATTTTAGTACATCTGTCAAGTTTGTGTGTGTTGAAATTAATTGTTAGTCATTATTGTACCCTTTCCAATTCATAATTGCTAGTAATAGTATCTGGAAGGTTTTTAAATGTTGATTAGCTGTCCCCTTTAACTGTGTATTGTTATTATAGAATATTGAAATATGTGGACCGTATCCTTTAAATTTTTTGCTCATAACCTGCCATTTTATCCTTGTTTCTATGGTAAAAGTTTTGATAGGACAATTTTTACTTTAAAGATGCATTATGTAAGGGCTAAATTTATGGATAATGGAGACTTAGACTCATTTGTCAAGTATCGCTGCTATGGTAACGTTCAATCTATGCTATATCTTGTCAAAACTTCAAAGAGTGATAACTCCGCTCAGAATAAAATAATTTGAATGAATTTTTCAATATCATCAATTTTCATTATCTGTTTTTGATTGAACTATTACAGCAAGAATAGCCAGCTCTTTATCTAAATCTTACATAATGCATCGTTGATTAACAAAAAATGTTTATACTTTTATATGATAACGGTGATTATATTTTTTTCCAATATTAATTTGTTTTAGTTTGAATTTTGTATCCTGTGATAATAAGTTCTATGTTTGTGACATTAATAACCATTTAGTTGACGATAATACAAAAATGCATTTTGATACAAAAATTCAGACACAGATAAAAAAATCAATCTGAAATTACATACACCTGCGTTCCAGAGTCATATACATACACCTGCGTTCCAGAGTCATATACATACACCTGCGTTCCATAGTCATATACATACGCCTGCGTTCCAGAGTCATATACATACGCCTGTGTTCCAGAGTCATATACATACACCTGCGTTCCAGTCATATACATACACCTGCATTCCAGAGTCATATACATACGCCTGCGTTCCAGAGTCATATACATACGCCTGTGTTCCAGAGTCATATACATACGCCTGTGTTCCAGAGTCATATACATACGCCTGCGTTCCAGAGTCATATACATACGCCTGCGTTCCAGAGTCATATACATACACCTGCGTTCCAGAGTCATATACATACACCTGCATTCCAGAGTCATATATACATACACCTGCATTCCAGAGTCATATATACATACACCTGCGTTCCAGAGTCATATATACATACACCTGCGTTCCAGAGTCATATATACATACACCTGCGTTCCAGGGTCATATACATACACCTGCGTTCCAGGGTCACATACATACACCTGTGTTCCAGAGTCACATACATACGCCTGCGTTCCAGAGTCATATACATGTATATTGTCACAACAATCTCCTCATTAGATTGTAAACATTTGCGACATATCTGTCTATTCATTGCGGAGATGTTTAAGGATTGTAGCTGTACACATTATAGCTGATATTGATTTATAGGAGTTCAGTTGATACTCATGTAAAATGCTTTACTAATAGGCAAGTCAAGTACTTTAATATTCAATCATTAAGTGAATGTAAGATTGTAGAGAAATCAAATTAAAGAGCATTATTTTTACTTTATAAAGTTAGAGCAATACTCTACAAGAATTCTCTCCAGTGTGGCACATCACACTTGTTTCTTTTTATTATTTACTATTTATGGCACCTTAACTTCAGCTTTATAAAATAACTTAATCATCAGTGCCTTTCTTAAGATGTACCAAGGTATGTACCTCGGAAAGAACAGGTTCCATTAACAGCATTCTATAGTAGTTTATTGTGTATTATATAAAAATTTGGTTCTCAGATACTCCCACATCACTTAAAGTGAGAATTTCATATTTTCTAAGAAAGTCAAAACATAATTATTTATATGCCTTTTGCTCAATAGATTAACAACTCACTATTATACGGCCATGAGCATTATTTACTTCCCTCAAAAATCATTGACACAGGAAATAATAACACAATTACCTCCCTTGTTTTCCCATTGCCCTTTCCCATTTGAAGTATGAAAACAACTTAGATCAGCAAATATACAGCGGCCCAATTATAAAGTACACAACTCTGTGAATTGTTACTGACAATCATAAAAGATACTGGATAAATCATACAATCAACAACCCAGTGAGATAAATCAGTCCTCAGCCCAGTAGTGATACTTTGACCAGAAAAACACAAACTTACAGAACTTAGGAACTAGATTATTTTTTTGAAATTGTCTATTGCAACTGAGAATTAGGTATTTATATTATTTAACACATTAAATTAATATATTGAACATAATATCAAATATTAAAAAAGTTCAACAAAAAATGTTTTTATTATTAATATGAATATATTAAACGTCTTTATTATTTGTTAAAGTTTTGATACTTTAAAGTAATTATATATTAAAACAATATTTTAATAAATAGACACAAATAGTTTGTATTATTAATCCAAATGTAGTTAAAGTTGTGATATATATAATGTAAATACAACTTTCTGCACTGTAAATATATGAAAATTATAAATGTATAATGTCAGACTGTGATATAAATGTTAAAGTGTTCATTCGATACATTAAATATTTTACAATTTATTATGCTTCTTAATTATACACTATTAAAAGATTATTCAGAATTACTAGTATTCCAATCTAGTAAGGTGTGCAACATAGGTGTTATTTTGGGGAATAACTACCGGTACTTTTAGGTATAATGTATTATAAATACACAAAAATATAAAAGTTTTTGAAAAAATTAAAATAAGCAAAAGTGCTAGTAATCGACAAATAGTGGTTGTTTTTTTTTCAAAAACTTTTATATTTTTGTGTATATACATATAGCCTTGTTTAATTGATCTGTTATAGTGCAGCTACTGTACATTGAAAATGGATTTTTAATTATTTTCAATTCTGTGAAAAAATTGATCAAATAAACCATTTGTTATTTTAATATATTATGTATCCAGTAAATCGTTTGTATTAATATACATGTATTATTATTATGTATCCAGATTCATTGCCTAATTATTTGAAATTATAAACTGTTTTACTTAAGAATGCTTGGAACGATGTGTGAAAAATGTTATAATATATTATGTTAAAGATATATGTATATTTGTTATTTGTGGTTGTCAAAATTTATATTTAAAAAGAATTATATATGTATATAAATATATACGTGTATGTATAGTGTTAATGAATATTGTTTTATATAAAATTGTTTCTTGTGAGATGTGGATCTGTTTTTATTTAGTAGTAAACATTATGTTCATCTATCACTATCTATAAACACTTGGACTCACATCCCCGAGCCTAAGTGCAAAAGGTATACAAACGATGAACTCGGAAAAAAGGATGTAGTTATGGGTGTCTTTAGAAACGGTAAACATGCAGAACACCAGACATTATGAATAGCAAACTTGTGCGATTCTTTAGTAAGCCAGGGCTTACTGGCTTTAAAAAGGTCATATAAAATAATCTGCATGATCATCTGTACTCTGGGTATAAGCTGGGTCAATCTGCTCTTACTAAGGGTAAATCTGACACTGATCATAGGAGCAATATATATCATAGTTCTAAAATTCACCGCATTTGATACTATTGCCTATAAATTACAGTCCAGCCTATTGAAAACACTTTGGCATTAAAAGTGATGCACTCGGTTGGGTCCAGCCATATTTTAAAACGCTCCTACTAAATACAGCTCAAAGACATGTTATCCCATCAAGAACATTAACATTGGTGTTCCTCAGGGATTTATACTTGGACCACTCCTGTTTCTTATTTATATCATTTCTTTTCCTCAGTTGAAAAGAACCACAGCTTAAAAAAACAACGGCTTTGTAGAATTCTGTTCAATAAACCATTTAGTATTTCACTATCATTCAAAAATTGGAACAATATTATGCAAAATATCCATGTATGGAGGACAAAGAAAAGCAATATGAAGTTTAATGATCAACAGATTTATAAAAAGAACTATTTGCTATTTCTGGAAAAGGTACTTGTAAAGGTCATGTCAAATAAAATCAAATTTTGGGCCAACCCCTGGTTACCTGACAAAAAAATCAAGCAGAAAGACCTAATAGTGAAAAAGGGATTTTAATATACATGTATGTGTTTTAATCAATAATATCTAGAACTAATTCAACTAATAAACTTATGTTTTCTAACACGCCCTACCCACACAGTTAAAAGAAAGAACAGAAACTAATCTGTATAATTATGGATGTACTCCTCCTGACAGTATATGAATTGATTTTTATTACATATATATACACGGTTCCGGTAGTGTTTAAAAACCAGGACGATGTTAACTGGTTTATTATATAGAAAGAAGATAATAGTATTACCGGGTACGTTACGTTACCGATGTGTTTTACTGTGTACTAGATCTAGTGTTATAGCTATGCATATTCTTCACACTGGAAAATCCAAGGGTTTATATGATCCAACACCCAGAACAAACCCGTAACCCCAGCTTCTTACTTAGTGAGATATTGATAAAAAAAAATAGGTTCCAATAATTGTATAAATATGCACGTTTTTTTAAGTATAAAGTCGAAAGTTATAACATTTCAGACAAAATTATAGATGGAGCTGACTGCATGGTGGAGCAGAGCAGTATGACGTTAAACCCCAATTCATTTCATTTCATTTATCTGCAATGGATGCCGAATATTGCCAAAATTACAATTCATTGACCACATCTTTATAAACATTACATGTTATTTAATTGAAGCATTTTTGGACTGACAGTTCTTTTAAATGAAATGATTTGGCAATAATAGTGTCTAATGGTACGCCAGCTCCAACCAACTCTCGGTGCCATCGGATGCTCGATATTTTAATTATAATGGTTCAGCCATTTAATGATTTAATTTCAAAATGGAGAAGCGAGGATATAGACTCGAATATACCAGTTAATAACGTGGCTCAGAATTCATTTTGCTGTATCTATTTTTAAACCGGTACTGGCAATAAAGACCAGGGACCAGTTGCCCAAATATCCGTTATCTTTTAACGATCCGTTAACTTTAACGGAGAGAATGATTGTTACTAGAAGCCCCGTTAATTTTTTAACGTGTCGTTAACTTGGTTATTTAACGGAGGTATCGGGCTCCGTTATCTGTTTAATGATGGCATTAGTGGACTAGCAAAAAGTCACAGATTACCAATGTAATTTTCCATTTTCTATTAGTGTTCGGATATTCGAACACTAATACTATTCGAATATTCGACGGGTCTTGAAATTGGTATTCGAATAGTATTCGAATACTATTCGAATATTTTCAATATAATGAAAATGGTTTATTTTCAATTTATTAAAATTTCAAATCAATTATTAAATACGTGAAACCTCTGTTGACTCGCGAAAAACGAACAAAAAAATATTTTTGCAATTGCCAGTTGATTTTTTACGTATACTGCCAGTTTGTACACAAGAACTCGGCCTTCCACGAAATCAAAACAAGATTTTCCATCACCAATGTATAGGAATTCTTCCGCGCTGCATCCGAAACAAAGGGTATCTAGTTCATTCGTGGGTCTAGCACTGCAACATTTCACGGAAGTCATTTTCGTCTAGTCGTTTTTCTCTATAAGCAGAAAACAGTATCTTCATGTTGGTGATAAATGTGGCCCAGTGGGTTCACCCAGCTGTTTCTTCATGACGAATCCTAGCAAATTCATCACAATGTCATACAGATAGCATCGTATAGTGAGTTTCGCTACACATGTGTTCAGATATAATGTAAAGGTGTTCAATGATGTCACACACTAATAATTAGCTTTAACCCAGAATCAGAATTCAGCATCGGGGTCCCTGCGTGGCTAGTTACCGAATAACTGTCTCTGAAGGGGTAGCACCCTTACAAGCAGAGAGAGAGAGCGAGACAGAGAGAGAGAGCGAGACAGAGAGAGAGAGGTGGGGTTTAACGTCCACTCAACACAAACCAGGTCATTTCGTGACTAACATATGGTTCAATTTTATTTCAATAATTGGCTTGCGCGTAGGGGTCTATAGCAGTGGGATTAAACCAGATGACCCGGAGAAAACCCACAAGGTTGGACAGGCGATCCTACTCCTTGTGACGTGCAACCGGCGAATCGAAACAACCACAGTTGAACCAATGACAAATCTTATGATACAAGGCGCACACGCCAACCATTCGCCCCCCCCCCTTACATACAATCTGCAGTTAAGTAATCCAATATATACTGTAGGTAATCGAAATAAGCTTAGGATGTAAATGTGGCAAGGAAAGTCGCCTTTAATAATATTTGAACGCAAATAGAATAAATAATGTAGATATTCGAAAGTATTCGAATATCGCGATTGCTATTCGAATATTCGAATATTATTTTCGACGAGCGAATATTCGAATATTCGAATATTCGTGCCGAACATTTTCTATAGGACGAAATTCTATAGTATTCTACAGAATGTTGGTGTCTGGTGGCCTGTAGGAATTAAAGGCCCCAAACATTCTGTGGTGCAAATTGTTCCTACAGATTTATGCTAATATTTCTAAAGGAAAAAATAAAGTATTCTATACGTGTTTTCTGTTGTACATTCTACAGTTATCTTTTTGTCTTTAGGCCCTAATCAAGTTTTGTGAACAGACTGCACAGTTGTCTCACTGTCTTTCAGTTTTTTGTCAATACTAACTTCTATGAAGTTTTGAATTTAAAAATTCAAACAATCAGCAAACAGTCTTCTCTTGGATAAACTTTAATGAATCCGTTAGCTAACGGATAATGAAATTGGTTTTTCCAACAGAAATTTAACGGGCCGTTAACAAACGACACGTTACCAAGATAACGATCCGTTAGAGTTTAACGGATCGTTAAAATAACTTAGTTTTAAAATTTATCCGGCTGATATCATGCAAACATATTTTTAAAAAAATAAAACCTTTGAATGGGCGCGAACAATCACATAATCTGGTTTATTATTTTCTTTATTAATTTATTTAATAAATAAAAACGCTATGACATGAGCATTTTTTAAATTTCTTATGCGTGCAATTCGAGGTAATAGCATTTTTCACAGAACACTGCAGACTGTCTTTAATTTTATTCAATTGGAATTTATTTATCGGGTTGTGTTCAGTATTTTTTAAATCAAGATTGAAAGAATGTTAGTACAGTTTCAAAGCAAATTAACTTACTCGGTTCTGTCAACGAATGACGGTAGCTTGGACTACGTGTTTATATTATTATAAACTGACTCTATTGTTTATACACGTGCTGACAGATTTCTTTCATTTAACAACGAGCCGTTGGGCTACAGTGAGTAGACGGCCAAACATATTTCTGAAATAAGATAGCCTTACTTTGATTTGTAACAGGAAACTTCTCCCACCAGCAGGCACTTAAGTCGCCATTTTGAACCAAATATTTTTATCAATGTGCATGTTGTATATAAAGAGAAAATAACATGGATTTGTCAATTAAAACGGTAAGTAGGCCTATATATTTAATTCTCTGTAAAAACAGGGTTAACGGTTTATTAAGTTGTTGCAGCTATTTACAAATACAAACGCCGTATAAACTAAATTATTCCTCCTGTTAACAAGTGGTCAGATAGAACTATATTAAACCTGTCCTATTTTACAAACAAGTAAGAAGTCTGTATGTAATTAGTTGACGATGGATAGTTTTTAAAATGTCTAGTGTTGTGTAATGTGAGCTTTAAATGTGTTATATCTTTATTATCAAAAACCTAATAACATCGTTATTAAAGCACAGTCTTTACCCGAAACTTTTGATTTCGTCCACACTCTTCATTAAATTCGTTAGCGTTTAGTTATTTTTTTGTAATAAATTAAACGAAACTCATTTAGCCTAATCATGGACACTCCTTGTCGGGACTCAAAAGAACCATCTAAATTAGTCCGTGCAGCCGAGAATTGTATTATCGATGTTTGGATATATTTGTTCTCGTAAAACATAACGCAATCTGTGTATTGGTGTTATTGAACAACAGAATTAAAGATCGCAGCGAAAAAGTATCTGATCGAGGTGATGTTTCATTAGAAAAACCACAGCACAAATTATATGGAAAACAGTCATGCATTCGACGTTTGACAAACTTTTTTGTCGTGTCGTTCTCAAGCACAAATAAAGACAGGCCATATTCGCAGTTACTTTCTATCTGTAAAAGTTTTATAACATTAAGGAATTATAATAAATTGGCATAATAATATCATAATTTGCATTATATAACATTGCATCATTGGCCCCCACACACATTAGTGTTTTAAAGGAATATAATAGTTATTGTTCCCATGGGAGTTTAAATAATTTAAATTGGAAGGATTTCACTTTTAAAATTAATAATGTATTATCTTAAATATTCAAGATTTAAATTATAACAAATAACGACTATATCCTGCAGGGTTATAATATCATCCAAAGTTTTGCAAACCATGACCGACAAAGACAGATGTCTTCTTGTGCACATTCTATATAATATCATATCCAAAATTTAAATAATTCCATAAAAAAGAAAAGAAAAATAAGGAAAATTGAAATTTTGACAAAGAGTGGCTTCTATTTGTTTTTTTTTTCTTTTGTAAATTTCGCTTTTCCATAAAACAAATTCCAACTACATGGGGACATTAACACTCTTGCTGGCTTGACAGCTCCAGAAAATAAATAAGAGCCTTATTCTAAGTATAAGATGTTGAAGTGTCTTACCTGTTTTGTAAATTATTCATTACATAAATACATCTTTTTTTTTACTTGTTCAGAGGGTTCAAAAATATGTTTGAAAAGGTTTACGTTAGGCCATGGACCTTATAATACATAAGGTCCATGGTTAGGTTTTTCAAATCATTTAGTTGAATTTCTCCATTTTTTTAAAAATAAGGTGTTAAAAAGATGAAATTTGTATCATCAACTAATTGGATTATTGTAAAAAAGTACAAATAGTTGACCAGAATAAAGATTGGGACATATTATTCAGTAAGAATACGAAACATGAAATACAGGTTCTTGTTACATGTACTCAAGGAGAGTTATAATGGTGTTTTTACGGTTAATCAATCACCTATCACCGCGGAAACAAAATGACCTGTAAAATACCTCACCAATAATTCTGGGACAATTAATGGACATGCAATATATAGATCTGTATTTTAATCAGATTGGAATTATGTCGAAAGAAGGCTGTTTCGTGTTTTTGGTTTCAGGATCTCAGTTAACTTCCCATTCCCAATATAGTTATGACATACGCCTATCCTATTTCTATTTTTTAAATTAATCAATTAATTCAGTCAAAATTAGCCTGTTAATAACTCGTTTCTTTTCAGGAAATAAATTACAATTCACCATAAACTGACGTTACATTTAAGAGTAGTTATTGGTTTTAACCAAACTCAAACGACACAAAGTGAAAGAAAAGTTAACTCTTTCGAAGAAAGAAGACATCGATGAAAAATAATAACTAGAAAAATGACTGTAATTGATGATCCTAGATATCAAGCCCATCTTCATCAGGGTGGAGGGTAAATATTTCTGAATTATTAATTAATGGATTTGACAGCTGTCACGTGCACGTTTGTTTTTGTTGACACAGGAAGTCGACATTATTTGAACTCTCAACCTGCGAACTTTAACCTTTCATCATAAATCATAATATCCAATATGGCTGGCTTAGCTATGAATTTTTCTGTTGAAGTCGAGTGTTTGCAGTAACAAATTTATCACTATTTGCTATTCGAAGTAGCTGTGTTGCTATATTTTTGGTAGGTGGAATAGACATTTGATCGAATTAGACAAAATCCAAAAGGTTTTGATAAAATGGTGTTTAATGTCAAATCAACAGAGAAAATTTTTTTCTGGTTCCATTTTTCAGTTTAATTCTGGTGATTCTTAGAAAGAACTGGTAGTTGTACCGTGCCGTACTAAACTTACACCCATTAAATACATGTAGGCTACTCTATATTTGTAGACACAAAAAGCCTACACACTAAATTTATGAATTAAAAGTCGTGCTGTGCAGCCAATTCGAGAATATGTCTTTCACTTGCAGGTTGATTTTTCTGATCAGCTTTTCATATTTTAACTTTGCAAGACTGATTCTTGTTCCAAATATCCTACCTTTTCCACCATTTTCAAGCTTCTTTAATAGACGTTGGTCAGTTATCTGTCTTGTGAATAATCATATGCCACTACTTGTAGCCTACTAGGCCTATATTATAGTGTAACAAGTTTTCACCGATTGCACCGTTCTTAGTAGATAAATGGATGAATGGCTTTAATACCGGTACTGCAAACAAAGGACTTGTCATTTAGCTTTTCAACATTACCACCTTTGACTAGGGCCTACTATAGCAATGCATATGTTAAGCAATATAGGGTTCTACTTCTATGACTCATAGCTAGAGAGGTACATATATTGACAAGAGTGTATTGTCGTCACGTGATCCCCATTGACGTTACGTCACTGGAGACGCCGTCCGCCTTGTTTCAACTGGGAAAGAATGACGAAAGTGCCCGGATGAACGCTATGTAAGCAAAAGGGGAATAGACTGACAGAGGGTGGACAAGCCCCTTAAAAAGCAGTTCTTTTTCAACAATATCAACCCAAAAAATACTATGGCATGATGGTCACTATCTATGGTGGGGAGATCGGATGTGCGTGCTGTATCATAAAGCCTGTCATTGAGTCAACTGGCATGGTTTTAAATCTCGGTTTTATGTGTCAAGGAGTAGGGTCGCCTGTCCAACCTCGTGGGTTTTCTCGAAGTCCTCCAGTTTCCTCCCACTGCAAAAGACCCCTAGACATATTCCACAACTCCTGTCAAACTGTGAGACCACATCTTGTCTGGTGGGCATGCAGAGTAGACTAGAATACCAGACACTCGAAATTTCTATTCGGTTAAGACTCATGCCGTATTTCGCTGAATATAACTGATTTGAAATTAGAGTCAAAATGGAAACAATTCAATGTAAATCAGTTTTATATAAAATCAGATACCTTGCGAAGCATTAGGGTCAATTTCTAGGTCCCAAATATTAGCGATTTAGCTCCTTTAAAGTGAACAACTTCCAATCTCCAGATCTATAAAGTGTTCAGCAAAATTTTGAAAATCGCTCCTCGGTACTTCACATAAATCTTTATTTTGGATCGATCTAAATAATTTGTTGGACAGTTTGAAATGAAAGGACTGCTTGATTGACAGATAACTAAACTTTCCATAGCGTCATCCAGATGATAACAGGTGGTCAATAAAGAAATAAAATCGATTTTAAAAATTATCTATCATTTACCAGTAGAATAATATCTGATGCCAATGGGAAATATTTAAAAAAAAAAGGAAAATATAAACACTCCTAGCAAAGTAGTAGGCTTGTGAACTCTCTACAGGTCAAAGTTCTTATTCGAAATATAGGTTTATCTTCAAAAGATCTTGTCTGCTTTCGATATTGGCATTGTTTGTGGACTCTCTACAGGTCAAAATTCTTATTCGAAATATAGGTTTATCTCCAAAAGATCTTGTCTGCTTTCGATATTGGCATGTATCAGATCGAATCTTCATGGATTATGGTTGTACGAAAAATCACGTATTTAGCTTATGAACCCTAGAAGGTCACATTTTTAAACCGATTTTGATGAATTTGACATGCATGTTTCTAACCTAAAGATCTTGGTTCCCATCCATATTTGTGCATATGATCGTAACTTCCTAAATTATGGCCCCTGTGCCCTGTTTGTATGAAAAGTCGCCTTTATTAGCTTGTAGTTGTGACTTTGAGATTGACGCTGTCCTGGTCAACATGTTTCATAATAAGCCATCTAATGTCTAATAGCTCCAAAAGACCATCAACACATGCAGATTTGCAGATCTGCTGAATCTTCATCATGAAGTTTTGGAGATACTAAAACACCAGGGCCAATAAAACTGAAAAGGTTACCATCAACGCACTAGGAATAGAAACCATTGTTATAAGGTTGAACAGAATGGCTGATTCTGGGCAACGCAATTAAAAAAGTATCTCTTTCTCAGGACTGCAGGGTCATGATTTTAGTCAATCATTTCACAAGAGTCCTTCAGGTGGCTGAGAAGTTAGCATATGCAGCTGTGCGCACTGTATCATAAGGTCTGTCATGGAGTCAACTTGTCTGTACGTGACAAGGAGTAGGGTCGCCTGTTCAACTTCGTGGGTTTTCTCCGGTTTCCTCCCACTGCTAAATACCCCAATGCGCAACTTGCGCAGGGGAATTATTAAAATAAAATTTACCATGCACCATGTGTTAGTCCCAAAATGACCTAATTTGTGTTGAGTGGACTTTAAACCCCATCTCTCTCTCTCTCTCTCTCTCTCTTTTTCTTTTTAGAGACAAACAATCCATGGACGACTTTTGTGTAATTTATCAGTACTGGATACTATTCCAAGCAACACTAAATACACACACAAATTGTTTATACCCTATTTTTTACATTTACAAGTTGTTCTTAAGTCTTAAATAAAAAGCATAATTTTTATAAAGAAATTATTAATCAGCAACAGGCTGTCATAGTTGCGTAACTCATCCCAGTGAAAACTGGGGCTTTTTATATAAAATGTAGCTAAACCAAGCATGTCTTGACTAATGACTGTGTTGAGTATTAACATTCAGTGTTGGCTACCTGTTAGTATATTTGACCGTTAGCATTTCTTTGTCTACCCACCATGTAAATAAGCATAGTTGACACACTCATTTTATTCAATAGGACATACAAACTAAACTAACAAGCCTGTTGATAACAAAATACACATACTCCCTATCTCTAGAACAGTCTTCACTGTCTTGTATTTAACTCCATCCAATATTTCATGTACACAGTTTGTATACACAGAGAGTTAGACATATATGGATATTTTATTTTATATGTTTGAATGTGTATGAAAATCACAAATTTTGTGTGTGTCCATGTTTCAGTGAAATATTAGTTTAAACTGCCCTTTATTCACCTTATCTCAATTGTACATTATCATATTGTCAATCATTATCGCAGGTTTACCAAAACAAAATTTCAATGGCTCATCAAAATGAAACATCACATTCAGATACTAAATTGAAATATAGGTAAACTATATAAGCCTATTCTAACTTGCAATGTTTTTAAATATTGTTAGATTTTTTTACATGGAAACGAATTCAATCATTTTTCTTGGTTTCAGACATCCAAAAGGTCAGCCACCTAATGCCATGGGGAGAGGAGAGAAGCTTAGTTTTTGTATTGTAAAATATATATTTTTTGGCTTCAATGTCTTCATTTGGGTAAGGATAGAGGCTTACTTCTGTTGTTTTCCATATATTACTTAAAGTGTGTTCATTATTTGAGGGTTTTAATCCCTTACAAACTACTTAAAGATACATAATGGGAGATTAGATAAAGAGCTTGAAATGCTCACTATAAAAGTTAAAAACTAGATAATGTAAAGGGAATTTGCAAAAAATTTCATTCAAATTGATGCACTCTGAACCAAGAATTTCAGTCAAATTGATGCACTCTGAACCAAGAATTTCAGTCAAATCGATGCACTCTGAACCAAGAATTTGGCGATGGAATTTTTCGGCCTAGTCTCGATTGTCATAAAGTGGCTACAATAAAAAACAATCTTGATTATACATTTCATGATTAAATAATAAATGAAAGTTAAGCAGCACATTGGTTCCTAATCCAGTAAATATCGCAAGCTAGCGATTACATCATGAGTTTATTAGGGTCTGGAATCCTGGATAAGTTAATTAATGTCTAATTAATAATTTAGATAACATTTCAGTCCTAAAGAAAGGCCCGCAATAGGCAGATTAAGCTCTTGCATAATGTATGTTTAATTGTGAATGTTAAAATCTCATAAAAATGGCCCTTTGAAATTTGTCAACATGAAGAAGATATAAAAGGGATATGGTCAAATAAAGACTGTGCCCCATGATTTCTACGATCTATGGTGGCATTATTGTTACTAATATTTGTTATATTTCTTAGTTTTTAGGATGTGGTGTATTATCACTGGGAGTATGGCTTCATGTAAATCGTGGACCCTACATGTCCTTAGTACCAGCATACAGTTTTCTAAGTGCATCTAGTCTATGTATAACAGCAGGATGTATTATACTCATTGTTGGATTTCTTGGCTGTTGTGGGGCCTTTCTTGAAAATCAGTGTATGCTGATAGGGGTAAGGTTTTCTTTTATTTTAAAAAAAAAAGCAGAGGACTATTAAAATTTGACTGTCCATTTGCCTTGGCTGAGTTTGTTACCATGAGCATTTGCTGAATTGCTGCATAGGCTAAGACTGTCAGTCACAACATTTGGAACGCAATAACTCTGCTTTAAAGTAAGCTAGAATGTTCAAAATATGTGTATGGAGTTTAATGATGTCATGTTTCTACATAGGCTAAGCATCTACATGTATCTTTCTGTCAGACTAACCTTTTTGAACAGAATAACTCTTCCTCTATTTGAGGTGTAGAATCTTCAAATTTGGTTCAGATGTTCATTGTGTGAATGTCTTGACTGACGTTGATGATGAGCATTATAGTTAGATGATGAGTGATAAACAGTTGATTGTTCAATGCTTTATAAAAAGATAAATATAATTAATGGGTGTCATCTTTTCTTTTTGTGACTGATGCAGGTGACATCAGCCTCATGGTTGGTTTGTTTACATAAATATTGATTAAAGCCTTATTCCTTTTTGTCAGAATGAAAAAACATGATCTAACGTGATGCCTCAGTTTGACTACAATAATTCAGCTAACAAGGCTTAATCAGAAAATGAAACTCTCTGTACATATATTATTTTAAATATTTTGTTATTTAATCTATGCACTAGATTCATATTTTCTGCTTGGATGATAATAGAGACATTACTTTTATTTCAGTATTTTGTGTTAGTTTTGCTTATATTTACTCTTGAAGTAACAGCTGGAACTCTTGGTATTGTCAAACAAAATGAGGTAAATTAAATAAAAATAAAGAAATCTGCTAATGAATATTTAAGAAATAGATTATAATTGAATAAACTAATAATGGTGATAATTAATTTAAATAGCAACAACATCCAACACTTCAACTAAGCGAACTGCTCTCAGACGCTTAAATATAGGCTAAATTATAGGAGATTAGATAAAGAACTGTCAGTTCTCACTATAATAGTTAAAAATTAGATAATGTAAAGGCAATTTGCTGAAAATGTCAGTCAAATTGATCCACTATGAACCAAGAATATAGGCAAGCGATTGTAATTTCGACCTAGTCTCGATCATCATTACTAAAGTTTGTACAATAAAAAATAGTCTTGATTATCCATTTTATGATTAAATCATGAATGAAAATTGAGCAGCAAAATCGGATCATAATCCAGTAAATAGCATTGACATTGAGAGTTGATTATGGTCTGGATAAGTTGATTAATGCCTAATTAATAATTTAGATTTAGCTCTTGCATAATGTATGTTTAAATTTAATGATTAGTGAATAGCAATACTAGCAAGTATTTACAAAAAATAAATTATGATCACATCTGTCTAAAATTACTACACTGAAAACTTTGAATAAGAAATAGTAATACGGTATATAGCTATTAGTAATGAGTATTTATTTTATTTATATTAATTGTAGATGAGAGAAGTATTAAAAGAAGAGTTTTTGATCAGTATACAACAAGATTATCATCCAGTAGTTAAAGATCGAAATAAAGATAACTGGAGAAGTGTCATGAATTCACTACAGAAAGAGGTTAACCACATAGTATTATTCTTTCAATGTGAGAGAGAGAGAGAAATAGGGTTTACCGTCCACTCACACAAACTAGGTCATTTCGGGACTAACATATGGTTTATTTTTATTTCAATAATTATTTTGCGCGTAGGGGTCTTTAGCAGTGGGAGGATATCAGAGGACCCAGAGAAAACCCACGAGGTTAGACGGGCGACCCTACTCCTTGCCACGTACAACAAGGGTTTCGAAACCACACCAGTTGACTCAATGACAGGCTTTAACTAACCATTCAGTCACCCCCTCCCCCCAATTCTTTCAATGTGTTGCAATTGTAATGCATTATTAGTTGATCCACATACTTTTCAATATTCAATATTCTCTGCTTTCTAAATTGTGATGATGACTGATAATGTATTATATTGATATACGTAGATCAAATCTTGTCAGTTAGTGCTTCACTGTCCACCACCATAAATCAATGGCATATAAATCTTGTCTTGTAAACTTTAATATTAGGGTTTAAAAGATTTTACATGTTGAATGTAAAGTGGAAGATAACGCTGTTAGTTGCAATTAAACAAATTCTGAATTCCTACAGAGTTTTTTGTTTTCGTTGTGACCATAATGTACAATACTTTAAATTTAAAAATATAATCTGTGACTTGTAAAGAAAATGTGGATGAATAACGGATATACTGGGTATGCAGATGTCATAAAGCATTGTTTGAATAAAGCTTTTCTGACATTAAACAAAGATATTTACGTTGTTTTGTAGCTTCACTGCTGTGGTATAAATAATTATACAGATTGGTATTATGTATCAGCTTGGCCAAATGAAGAAAGAGTACCTGATTCTTGCTGTGTTCGAAGTTTGGATTTATGTGGACAACTTGATAAATCTTACTGGTATAACAGAGTAAGTTGGTTAATAAACAGGTGTCAGGTTGCTGGCATAGTTTAAAAGAGCTAAATCTCTTTGCTTTAAAAATCCAAATAAAGTATTTATTTGGCTTGATTGGCAATTTTATTGTTGGCCCATATCAATGAAAGAGAGAGATTGATTGATGAACAATTTGCATAAAATAAAATTTGTTTAAATTATGAAACATATAATAAAAATGTATGGTAGAGTAAGTTAGTATAGACAAAGCTTTCAATGCAGTTAAGCTAATTGTTGAGTCAAGAAATTATACTATCATTAATTTCAGTGTTTACAATATTTTAACTAACTAGATTACTAATACCTAAATCTTTTCATTTTTGACTTGGATCTAGCTTAGAATCAAATACGATGTTACATGTGTTCTATATTTAATTTTCCAGGGCTGTCTAGAAGAAATAGAGTATTGGTTTATAAGAAATATGTATGTTTTGGGTGTTGTTGGGATTACTGTTGCTGTGATACAGGTAATTTATATTATTACTTAAAAAGTACCTAGGATAATCTTTGTCTACTGTATGTTGTAAGCAAGAATGGATACTTGTAACATATGGGATGGGATTTGGTCTGCTACTTGACTTAATTTATGTTTTATGCCCAAACTGAAATATAGTCAGATATTGTCGTCACTCCTGTCAGTCAGTTCAGTGGATGCTCCAGAGGCTTAATAAGTTATACATAATGTTTAGTTCTGTGATGAAAAAGCCTCTATGACATGATTTCCAATAATACTGTGATCAACTTGAACAATGTTGTGGACGATCTAAAGACCAAAGTATAAATACACAGTGTTTATGATCATGGCATAGAGAGGCCTGTTGATTTTCAATGATTCCAATAATAACTGTGATAGTTATGGGTCTCAATCAATTTGAAAAACCTTGTTTAAACTCCGTAGTTATGATCCCTTTGACTTGCAATCTATTCATAGTATTTGTTTTTATTGATTTTCAACAATTTACAATAAATCTTATTACTGGTACATGTTTTGTTTAGTAAATGTTAGCACAAGACAGAAATAGAGTCTTGTAATTTCTCAAATAACACAAGAAGAAATATGTGACAATCTTTGTGGGCTGCTGTGGGCATATGTTTCATTGCCTAATAACAACATATCTGTTAAATGACCACACAATATTCTATTTAATCATCTTTATTCAAGTCGCTTCCATAAGATAATTACCATGAATTACATGTTCTCGCTTTAATGTACAACTTGATCTACGACTGCACACACACAAACATCTCATAACTATTCATATATACAAAGGTCATGATTATTCATGTTAACAATATCTACTAGGTTATGGTAAATGTATCACTTATTTTATTTTTTTCAGATATTGGCTATGGTGGCAGCTATCATCCTCTTCTGTTACTTACGAAGCAGAAAATATTTACTTTGATAATGGAAAGTATCAAATTCTGTCATATTCACAAGAAACCAAAATAATAAAAGTGTTCACAGATCTACTAGTATTCTTCCACATTTATCCAAAAATCAAAATATCAGTGTAAAATAATATGACTTTGATGAATGACTTGAAATATGAATGGAAGATCTGCATTGTTAAGATGGAATATATTATTACAAATTTTGTGAATTTTTAAAATTATATTGTATTATGTCTTAACTGATGAAAATACCTTGGTAAATTTATTAATTGGGTGTGAAATACTAGTATTAAATGTAATTCTGATAAGTGTATTTTAACTTCATATACAAAATGTTGCAATATTTTACACTGAAAGGATAATTTGCCAAATTTTCAAAAGTCAAAAGTATATTATACTCGACTAATCCTTATAATAGTAATATTAGGATAGCAGTCTATATAGTTGTTTATAAATCATATTTTCTGCGAATTTACTAGAATTTATTGCCATTAATGTTTTATACAACTTGATTAAACTAATTTGATCATGAGTGTTTTGTATTAAAAATTTTGATAAAAAAATAAAGAATCTTGTATTAAGGATGTAGCAACACTGACTGACAACTAAGCATTGTCTCTCGAAATTAATGTTAACTACCTCAAAATAATAACATTTGAAAATTTAGAGGAAAAAAAAATTTGTCGCATTTAGTAATTCTTTACAATATAGGATTTCTGAAATTTTTGGCAATAATTATACATGTATAAGAAATGTAAATAGACCATAAGAGCTTTAACAATATGGACATTTAGTGCTTAAATCTTGTAGATCGGGGAATTATGATCAAATTTGTAAAATCTCGTATGAACAATATTAGCCATAGATTTCACCGAGCTGCTAGTCTTCACCATCTAGTCTGGTGCATAATTGTTGAAAATGAAAAATTAAGCAGACTCATACAAATTGACATACACTATTGTGATAGTACAGCAGCTAGTGATTGAAATTGGTTAAAGTGGCATTATGGAAGATTAGATACAGAGCTGACAGTTCTATAATGTGAAGGGGATATCCTGAAAATATCAGTCAAATGACTTCACTCAAAGCCAAGAAATCTGCAGAACAAATTCAAATCTGTGGAAAATCAGACCCATCAGATAGCATCAAAAGTTGATTATGGTCTTGTCACGTTAATTAATAGTTTATGATATAACATTTCAGGCCTATAGAAAGACCTGCAATAGGCATTTTAGCTCTTGCATAATGCCTGTTTAATTCTTAGGTTGAGGGCACTCCCAGCCTATGTCATGAAAAATTTTCAGAGCATGAGATTCAAGTACCTTCACTGAATCAAAATTTTTAGTGAGACTTGACAGATGCCCATTATGCGATTGATAAAAAAATAGACTAATAACTTACCTTGAAAACACTAAGCATATTACAGGGAGATAGTAATGTATTTTATGCCTAACTTAAGAGATAAACGAACAAACATGGTTGACCAGTTAAAAATAATTGTGTAAGATTTTTAGAGATGAATCAGTTTAGCATGTATGTTTCGCAGTTTTTGTATTTATTATAGTCTTGCCTAATATTTTGAATTTAGTTAAAAAGCACATATACAGCATACACGCATGAACATTTTGATTATTATTGAAGTAATTGTTTGTTTTTTTGTATCGTTATACTATTACATTATTTTAATTTGTAGATAGATCTGCAGAAAGCTGGGTCATACTAATCTTATACATTTATACTAGCTGGAACATTTCCCATTAAATAATTGATAATAGCATATTTCTGTGGATAGTTAGTTCATTTTACTCATTTATTACATTTTCTTTAAATAATTATTGGCCTTTCTTATAAAATTTGTTTCTCTGTTCAAGAAAATTTATGTGATTTCATGTTTTTTATTTTATTCCCATGCATTTTTAATTTTCTTAATTTTATCCTTTGTCAAATACAACATTTGAATTCCATAACAATGTTATATGCTGAGCATACATGTTGGTTAAAATATTGCTCAAAATTGTAATTCCATCACTTGCTTTTTATTATTGGATAAAACATAAAGGTTACAATTAATTTTTTTTAATTCATTTGTATTCTATCCTTTATTACCTTTTAGAATCTCCATTTTTGTGCTATTTTTCACTTTTTAATTAAGTACTGCTTTAATTATTTTTATTTTTATATTACTAAAGAATATCATAAATGAAACTTGGTAAGACCAAGAATATATTTATACTGCTAGTTATTCCAACATAAATTATGACTTTAAAGGGGCAGTCCCAGTGACTTGACAATCATGACAATCAGTTACAAATATAAATTTGGCAAGTATATTGACTTGTCTTTGTTATACAGGCACATACACTGTGTTGAATTTTCACTTATTGTCAAATCAACACGAAAAATGAATATTTGTATTGTTATACACCAGTATTGAAATGTGGTCGTATATTGCTTCAGGATTTGTAAAGCTGTGGACACCCTACAAAATGATTCAACTAAATCAATCAGTGTTGAAATTTGTCTAGTACGTCCAAAGCATTTGCATGATTGTAGAATTCATAAGCCAATCAACACTCTTATCGAGAAGTCGCTTGATTGTTTGAAGCCTTGCCTCACTACCATGTTTAATTATGTGCATGAAAGGCTATGCAATCAACTGGTGAATCGAGCGAACGATTCACCTGGTGTGTACACTCATTCAGCCAAATGATTCAACTAATGTGTCCACCACTTAAGGGTCTTTCACCAAGAACTAACCATTTTTATTCATTAAATACATCTGGGACTGCTCAATTAATCAATTAAAACACTGACACCTTTAATTGTCATTTTCTTGTTTAGTTTAATTAAGCTATCTCAAATTTTTAACAGAAAAAGAATTTATATTTAACTTATTTTCATTGTTTTGAATACTCTATACATTTTGTTGTTATCACTATTTGTCATCTATTTATTAGGTCTGAATAGTATATCAAATTGTATTATAATATGTTATGTCATGCTTTTAAAGTTTCTATAATAAAGTGTATATTGTGTCATTTGTATCTCTCTATTTCCCATACTGGAGAAATGGGGTTTAACATCCACTCTTCACAAATGAGGTCGTTTCAGGACTAACATATGGTTTAATTGTTATTTCAATAATTCGTTTACGCGTAGGAGTCTTAAGCAGTGGGAGGTAACCGGAGGACCCGGAGAAAACCCACGAGGGTGGACAGGCAACCCTTCTCCTTGTCGCGTACAACTGGGGATTGAAAACCATGCCAGTTGACTCAATGACAGGCTTTATGATAAAGCAAGTGCTAAACATTTGGTGCAGAAAAGTAGGATGTTAAACCGCACTTCATTTATTGTTTTTAAAAAGGGAAAATAATAAAATATGGGCACAGCCATTTGTAATTTTTGATACCTTTGCTAATCATGACCATCTATAATAATACTACACAACTCCTGCAACAAACAAGAACTGCTTGATTGTGTATTGCATGTCAATTAGGTCCAACTTAATTTCTCAAATGATTTGTTTGTCAATGATTCCAATATGCATATATCTGACAATGACTAAAGATAAATTGTGTCCACTTCTTTGGACTAATTTCAACAATATCTTGTTAAATGGTAAATCAAAACGAAGTTGACTCAACAACTAAATTTTGTTTTGGCAAATTGTGGGGTACAAGTTTCAATTTTAGTTGGCTGACTTACAAATCAAAGAAATTAAATACATATTATTCAAAACCTAGTCAGCAACTTCTTGTAATGAATTTTGCAAAGATCTGTTGAAGTGCTGTTAGTGTTGTTTTAGTAATGTTTCTTTGGTAGTTTGTATAATTCTTCCTTCAGTATTTATCATGTGAAATTCTTCAACATATTTTGTACATATTATATTGTTTGTCTAAATAAATTATAACAGATATCTAGACTATTTAATCTTTCCAGAGGAGCATGGTTGGCACCAATATTTAAATAGATATGAAAATTTGAATAAACATTTCAGCATTCACAATCTACTTTAATATCCTTATTCTTTGTAATTACAAATGTTGCATGAGAAGGGTGTTCCATGTGGAAGAATAACATGGCATGGTAATATATATGCTTATGTTATGGATCAAATATCACATCTCATCAGTTTGCTTATGTGGAAGTTCATGATCCAGTTAATGAATAATATTTAAATAAGTCAATGAACTACGAAGGAGGGTGACTGTGGGGTTCACCTGCATAATTCATAGGAAATGATTTCCAATAATTAATGCCAGAAGAGTTATGGACCTTGATCACTTTGAAAAATCTTGTTAATGCTCCCTAAAGATCCAAGTCATCATCCGACTGACTTTGGATTTATAGGCTACCGTACAGTGTTTAATATCATGAGATCAAGAAGCCCATATCTGATAACTATTGCCATTGATCTCTTTGAATATTCTTGTTCACGCTCTGCAAACCAAACTTATCATCCAATGGACTTTAAATTTATACATAGTGTTGATGGTTCTGAGACGAACCGTCTTGGGTTTTTTTTGCCAATTTCTGATATAGAGTTGTAGCCCTTGATGACTTTTAAAAATGTTGTGGATGGAAATTTTTCACACTGCGTTTAAGATCATGAGACGACAAAATCCCATTATATTTGATTTCATCTTTTCTCAATCCCTTGACTCCTTCAAAAAAAACCTCAAAACACATCTTTTCTGACAACACTACATGATTTACTTATACTTTCAGTTTCTGATGCACTATTAAAAGTTTCTGTACTATGCCTTAAGACTATTTTAATGATGTAATGCCTACTTTAATAACAAAAATCTATAATTATTTAGTAAGTATTTGCCTAAATCTACCTAATGAACGAAAGGAATAACTTTCTTGGTTATGATTTAACTCTACAAAATGGAAGACATTTCCTAAAGGACCTGTTTCTGACTTTATATTGGTCGCAAGTACACTACTCTTTTCTTCAGGTTATTGCAGCCCCTGGACTCTCGCTTATGGAAGCCCCCCTCTTCCCCAATCAAGAATTTCTCCCGCTAGCCCGGCCTGTAGTGGAAGCTCTAGATCTAAAGTTATAAGATTGACTTTCAATTTAAACAGAATGTTTATGGTTATTATTACAACTTCTGGTAATTACTGTCAAGTGTTATGGCCCTTCATCATTTGATAAATCTAGTTGATGCTCTAGGGCCTCAAGGCACTCAAGTTATTATGGGATTGACTTGAAAATTATGCATGGTGTTTGTTTATGGCCACGAAATCCTTAAACAAAGAGAATGACAACATACCATTTCCCATTATTACAAATATCAGGGCTTCAGCAAACACAATAATTTGCAAATAAGTTTATAATATATAAATTGTCCCCAGGTACCAACCAGTCTCTTGAACTCTATTCTAGCTGCCCCCCCCCCCCATCTGTGCTAGATACACAAGATTAAATGATACCTGGATTAGAGTGGATAGACCCCTAAGCGCAAGCGAGTTATTGAATAAAATTGAACCATGTTTTAGTCCCGAAATCACCTAATTAGTGGTACCTACTACCTAGTTCGTCGAGTGGACGTTAAACTACATTTCTCTCTCTCTCCTAAATATAGTTGATCTGAGGAACCCATAATTCACATTACGATAACAACATCAATATTGATTAAAATGGGCCAAACGAATTTCTAATTCGTGTTTTTAATTTCAAATATAATGTATTATATAATTTGAGTAAGAGGGTTAGCTCCCATTCGGCAAACCTCGACAGATGCCGGTACTCTCCGTAACCTACATCTAGACTCGGATGTATGATAGTAATTGATATGTACCTACGACCATACATTTGCGATGCGGCTAGTCAACTACCGATTTACTTCAACAGGAAAACGTGCCACTTTCACAAAATAGTCCCAAAATGGCGTCTTTTCTAGATATAATCTCTATGGGGGCAGACATTTTTTAGTTTGTTGATATAATCTCCATGGCCATGGGGGCAGCCATTGTTTATCCGGGTTCTTTAAAATAGTTCCATAATGGCGGACTTCATCATACAGCCGAGTCCATTCGGCAAACCTCGACAGATTCCGGTACTCTCCGTAACCTTCATCTAGACTCGGATGTATGATACTGATAGTCATTGATATGTACCTACGACCATACATTTGCGATGCGGCTTATCGACTACCGATTTACTCTAACAGGAAAACGTTCCGCTTTTACAAAAAAGTCCCAAAATCTGGTTAAGCTGCCCACACCCGTTGGTGGAGTCGTCCACACGACTAAGTATAATTTCTGGACACATAATGTATTTGTAAATAGTATAGTTTTTCTGCGTGGTCACCCTTTCTCTCGGTAAATAAACAACAAAGTAAAAAAATTCTGGATATTGTAATACGTTTTTTGGAGTCGTCCACACGATGTATTTTTAATTAGTATAGTTTTCTGCGTGGTCACCCTTTCTCTCGGTAAATAGGCCTAAACAACAAAGTAAAAAATTTCTGGATATTGTAATACGTTTTTTGGAGTCGTCCACACGATGTATTTTTAATTTGTATATTTTTTTTCTGCGTGGTCACCCTTTCGCCCGGCAAATAAACAACAAAGTAAATCGTTTTATTCCATAAATAACAAATTCATTAACAAATTCATAAACAAATTTAGTTGTGGACGACATCACTAATAGTTGTTGACGACATCACCAATGCCTTGTGGACGACTCCACCAAAGGTGGACGACTTCGCTTGTGGACGACTTGACTGGCACCCATCTCCTGGGGGCAACCATGTTTATCCGGGTCCTTTAAAATAGTTCCAAAATGGCGGACTACATCATACAGCCGAGTCTAGATATAGGGCACCGGAATCTGTCGAGGTTTGCCGAATGGGTTAGCTCCTTTAAGTAGGTCTCGTTCAGCAATCTCAACATTACTCTGGATAATCAAGAAACGATACGGTAGAGTTACCGAACTTGAATTTAGATGGCGCTTTTGTTGTAATGGCTGTAAATGTTAGAAATTTTGTCAATACTTCTTTATAATTTTGGTAAATTTTATCTCTATTTTTTTCATTTAGAAATAGACAGAATTCTTTTACTAGTTATATGTAGGCCTTACATATATACATTATTTTAATAAAAGAAACGACCTGCTTCCACGAGAACGTAAAAACGTTCATGTGATGTGTTGATAATATGATGATTAAATTAAAGGGTCAATCCCGATAATGTTTTTGAGTATAAAACTGCTTAAGTTTGTGTCAAAATCCCTTCAAATCCCCTACCTTAGGGCTGAGCAACTAACTCAATATATGTGATGCGTTTTCAAACAACTTAAACCCACCAGTCTTCATCTTGAAATTGAGTCCGGTGTTCCAAGCTGTATTATGCGGTGATTTGATAAAACAAGACTTTTATTTTATAAAAATAATGTGTTGGTTAAATTTACCTTTTGTTATCATTATGTAGACCTCTAGGCTATTATAAATGAACGGGAATCGATTATTGGGTCACCCAACGAAAGAATTGACCCGAAATCTTAAAAGGGTTACATGTCCGGATAAGCTGTTTTAACGCTCACGTCCAAACAACTCAATATTTTGAGCTGAAATTTTGAGTCAGGGCATATACACCATTCTTCTATATTTTCGCGTTTAAATTTCATACGTACTCGGACTTTTATTTTTGATGTTTTGTTTAATTTGGGACAGTCCCTTTAAATTAATGAGATAATAATAATAATAATAATTAATAGTTTATTCACAACTACATGATAAAATACATGAGTATGGAAATGCAAGGCTAAAGGTATATGATGAACATGATCAACATGTACATGTAATTGTAACATAATGATACATTTATTATGTACCTGGAGTCCTGACGTTCTTGTTTTTAGCTACAAACTCAGTTTCTTTATTAATGCATGTGGCATCTTAAAAGTAAGATAATTCTATACTATTATGACTCCATTTTAAATTTACCGATATTGAACATATCCCATAGAATAGAATATTATTATGGACGGGCTGTCTGCTATCACTGTGCCGTAGTGTTAGCAGTGGGTTGGACAGGGGTCTTCGCTGGTAGCACGTCATTTCGGACTCGCGTCATTTCGGACTAAACACAAACGTCGTTTCGGACTCAATCAGGCGACCTTTTGGACTCAGAGTGGTGACGTTTTGGTCTCAGACAGGCGACCTTTCGGACTCGGAAAATGATATGTATATATTTGTAACAGTTTTTCTTACATTTTAGGTGTGGCTGAAAACAGACCATTCACGATAATAAAGAAATTAAACATTGATAGACTTTTAAATTGCAAACTATAACGGTAGTTAGGTTACCGGTCTTACAAATAGAAATAAAATAAATAGAACTTGCAACGGGAGGTGAAAGCGCTTTCAAATTAGACATAAGATCGTACTTACCATAAAATTGACATGAACGCAAACACAAGTCTCCGATGTCAGAGAATATTAGTAAAATATAACCGCTATCAAATCCACACAAAAATCCAAGGCACTCATTTTTTTTATAGAAAAGAATAACTATTTTTCGATGAAGAACCAATTCCACTTGAATCCGAACTCAATGGTAATCTGTCAACTTGTATGTTGTCATTCTCGTGCAGATTTCTTTCAATAACAGAAATGTCCCGTGTATCAAAGAACAAACAATACGGGTCTACATGTACTTGTGTACATACAACATGTACGTAATTGTACTCAATCAGTGAAATTACTTTTTAACCTTTGTTGATCACCTCGTCTTGTATCTACTGTTAAATTTACTCAATCCGCTAAAATCACACCAGTATTATTTGCTGTTAATCAAAATATAAATCGTGTAATGACACATGGTGTGTATTTGTTTTGTTTTTTAACGTTATAAACAACAACTTGTGCGATAAGTAATAATGCAGCAGATATTAATATATGATCAGTAGTGTGGTTTATAATACCATTGTATAAGTGTGGCGCCATTGTGGTGGGTTGGGAGAACAATGTCTCGAGAAAATCGTGCAGTCGGCTATTTTTACATTTGTAATACCTACAGTTCAAAGAAGCATTGACAACTTAAGGTCTTTTGAAGCCAATCATATACAAATTACATGATTGTGTTCTGTACTAACAACACTCTCAGCAATGTAAATTATATGAGGTGATATTATTAATCATCGCCGAATATTTTAGATCATGAGATATGTTTGCTTGTGGACGAGTTTAAGGACACCTGTTCAATATATGAATGCAACATACAAACATCTGACCGTATAACGAATAAGTTTGTCGTCAGTCATATTGTAAGTGTTCAGTTGTTTTTTTTATTTTGACATTCTGCTAACTGAGAAAATGTTTGAATAATAAATACGGGTTATTTTACAAGACATCTCTTTTGCGAATTTTCCGTACGTTTCATTTAAATGGAAACGCCCAAATTGATTGACACGCAAAGAACAGACCATGTTGACCCTTCTTGAATGCCAACCATTTAAAGTAAATTGGCGTTAATGTTGTATAATTCTATGTTCTATACCCGAGTCCGAAACGTCATCTACCCGAGTCTGAAACGTCATCTACCCGAGTCCGAATCGTCATCTACCCGAGTCCGAAACGTCATCTACCCGAGTCCGAAACGTCGAGGACAAATTTTTTAGAGTCCGAAATGACGTAAGTCCGAAATGACGCGAGACCGAAGTGACATGTAATCTCTTCGCTTACCCTGGCAATCAAAATTTTAACCAATACATGGCATCTATACAGTATGTATGGTAACTCAAATTCACTTTGCCAAAATACTGAAACTACGTTTCACACCACGAACTGGTTGCGAAAAAGCAAATATCAATGTTGCCAGATGATGCGCTCAGATGTTCAGACATACTTTTAGTCCACTATTGTACATGCCAATGTGAAAAATCATCCCACAAGGCAGAGGACATATCGAATACCAGTTACGGGACTGAAGTTGCTGCATCACACCCATATGGCCACACCTGTGCTCTTTATTTTGCGATTTCATGCAATTGAGATATTTATATATGCCGGTACTTAGAATTTAAACACAGAGGAGAATTCAAAAAAGTTTTCTAAAAGAGTCAGACACTATACATGTATGCTTTAAAATCTTTTTATTTGAAGTAAATCGATAATTTGAATTAGCCTTTTTATTCCATTTTAATATTGTTATAATTATTGCGATAATTATATTTTTTTTTTTTTTTTTTTTTTTCAGCCTGTTGAATATTGAAATAACATTAATTTCTAGACATTCAGAATGACTAGGCATGCTAGAAATTGTACAGCTGGAACTGTTTACACATACAATGAAAGAAAGAAGGATACATCAGCTTCAGGCTATGGTAGTAAAGAAGTTAGATTTGGTAAAGATTCTGTCAAGGTAATGTAAAAAAAATTCAAAGAGATTGTATTGTATGGTAGGGTAGATTCTTGATTTAAAAAAAAAAAGATATTATGAATGTCTAGACAGAGTGTGTATGTTTTAATGGTGGAGATTAAATTAATTGCATCAAGATATGAATAATTATTTTTGTAATTTTTCAGGAGTTTGATTGTTGCTGTTTAACATTACAACCCTGTAAAAATCCTGTTGTTACGTAAGTTATGGGTGGTAATTGCTTTCAACTACAACGTCTTAGTTAGATTGACCAACTTTAGTAGACAGAATTGATTTCCATTGCAGAAAAGTAGACTTAACTTTCTTATGGTTCTAAATTATGTAATATGACACACTTTGATACTAGTGGTAGTGCTTACATAAATATTTAAAGTCCATTATTTTTACAAGCCTATTCAAAATGTTTTTGTTACTATTCGTCATTTTATGTCACTTAAGACTTAGGGAATTTTATCCTTAACTTATCTCATATTATTATATGAAATATTTACTAAATGAATGAAATCAATCAATGTTCAAAAATAAACAAACAGATAAAAGGTTTACAGTAAGCTTATCTAGATATCTGGAAATGCATTAAAAAACGATACATTTGAATTGTTTTGGATAGTATTTGAGTAATGAATAATAATGTTAAAACAGTAAAATCAGTATTTAATGTGATTCAATGAGTAATACCACTAATTAATATTTTAAATTTGAATTGGTTTTAGGGCTGATGGATATTTGTACGATAAAGAAGCTATTTTAGAGTATATTATTCACAAGAAGAGAGAAATTGCTCGACAATTGAAAGCCTTTGAAAAACAGAAAGTTAAGTTAGAGGTATAGTTGTGCTTTTCAAATGGTGAATTTGTATATTTTGGATTCTATATGAAGTGAATGGCTTCTCTAGTTAAAACTTGAAGAAACTCACTTCTTTAGTTTGGAATAAACATGAATTAAACATGCATATCCTTTAATTGAATTTTGATTTGATAGTCAGTTAGTATTAAAATTGTATGATAGCCAAGAATGCTTTATGTGATTACCAGAAGAAAATGTCTCCATACTCCTGGCTGGCTGACTGACTGATATGCACTTTCACTAAATATTGATTTATTTCTAGAAAGCAGAACAAGGCTTAGTTACAGAAGAGGAAGAAAAAAAGAAACAGAAGTTTATTGCTGGGGAAGTTAATCCCATTGGTGCTAACAAAACAAGTAAATTATTTTTCTTAAATAGATCCATGTTGATTGTTGGAATAATTTTCAAAATATGTATAAATATAGTAATTAGTATATTTTCAATCTCCCACTGTTTTTGTTCACCACCAAATCAATACAAAACTTGTATCACTACTGCATTTATTGAGTATACCCAAATTTTACACATCAATGTTAGCCCATATTCCTGAAGCAATGGCCTGAGAAATCCCTCTCTGGCCATTGCTGGATTGGCTTCTGATACTTGAACTTTTGAGGGAGTGTGTCTTGTTCTTGCTGTTAAATCAAATCTATCACATGTACTTGAGTACAGCAACATGACAGTCCTTCGTTTAATCTGGGGTCTTCCCGAAAACTTTGGACATTGATTTAAGGTATTAAAAAACAGTGAAAGTCTGTTCGTCTCCATACAGTATTGTTTATTTTATGTCAATGTTGATATCCTCGTTTGTCACGCAATTGGTTTTACTGCAATATATTCTCCTCTTCACCGGTTAATTGGGCCTAATAAAATCATGAGCCAGGACGTAACGTTATGTAAACATATTTGGTCTAACTTGACGCCCTGTTTAAAGGGTAATGCCTTTGTAACGCAGTCTGCGATTGGTAGTTTTAACCAGAATTATGATCAATCATAATTAAGAATCAGAATGTTTCCTCTTTCCAGCAGTGTTAAGTGGGATTAGCTCTAATCAAACGGAACACTGCAAGAAGTATGCTGTTAGCCGATCTTTTAAATTTCTCACTTATATTATACAGATGTAAAAGATGATGCTGGAACAAGTCTAAGTAACATGAAAAATGGTAAAGATAAACAATTACCTAGTTTTTGGATTCCTAATTTAACTCCTTCAGCAGAAGCAACTAAAGTTAAAAAACCTGTAAGTTTAAAATTGATTTCTGGTCTGCTTTAAATGTTATAGGTACATGTATAGGGTTCTATTCGAAAGTATCTTCTTTCTTTCTGTTGGTGTTCTGTAATACCTAGTCAGAATTTGGGAATGTTTTACATGTAAATGGACACAAAATAAGAAACCGAGTCAAGATGAAATATGAATGAGTCAAGATAAATGTGAACCCCCTGGCTGGGATTCAATTGGATTAAAACCAGTCCATCAATTGCTAAACATAGATGACAGTTGACGGTGCCAGTGGGCTTGTTTCCAAAATGGATTTTCAGTTCAGCACCTCTTGTAAATACTGATTGGATATTGAACAATTTTTGGACCATAATTCTTTTAGAGACTCGACTATTAGATTATTCTAGTTTGCAAGGTTACATTATCCCCAAATCACACTTGGGGACTCTAAGTATAATTTGGACAGCATGATTATTTTCCGTAAAATCTATTTGTTTTAATTTGGGGATATTTTTACAAGAGAAAGTTACTTTTTGTATCTACATGTATAATAAATATCAAATGTTTTCTTTGTATAGGATGAGAAGGTACGATGTCCAATGAGTGGAAAACCAATCAAATTGAATCATTTTATAGATGTATATTTCACTCCAATTAAAGATGGCGATTCAAAAACGTCACTAATAGCCAAAATGGTAATAATAATGATAATCATTGTTTTTATGGATATTATTATAAAGATACCTTGGACATCGTTTTCCAAATATCTGTGTGTGGTCCAAATCAGATTTAATGACATCCAAAATCCATTTCTTTTTTCGAATTTTTGATTTATAGGCACAATAACAATGTGGGTCTACCTTTATATTTATATTTTCATAATAGACAGGTGACAATAACATCAACTTTTGAAAATAGAGATTTTCAATTAGAACCAGTAGAAATACAATTGACTGTTGATTGTGGTACAAAAGATTGACAGAATTACTAAAAAAACATCACCATATGTAAGCTTACATACACAGTTTTGAAACTCATTGAAAGATTCAGTATTGAAGACATCACTAGTACATTTTTGAATTAATGTTGTAGTTTGAATTAATAATGTGACCTCTTAAAATATATAAAAGATTTAGCTAACTTTATATTTACCTAGCGCTACTTATATTTTCTAGGCAAGATATGTCTGTGCTGTAACAAATGACGTTCTTGGGAACTCTGTGCCTTGCGCAGTTCTTAAAACCTCGTAAGTATATTTATCAGCTTTAGATTATTTAAAGAATTTGTTCACAGCTGTGGTAGAACTGTCATATTAAATTACCTGGTACCTTTCTAAATGACCAATGTTGAGGAATGACTGATTAAATTTAGTTTTTCCATACAGTCCCCTTAAATGTTCTATGTAAGTGGGTAAGGCGCTGGCTCGCTAGCCTGGAGGTCGAGTGTTCGATCCCTGCATTGGCAAAGACAGTTTAACTCTATTTTCCGGGATGGCTTCCCTTTGTCAGTTATGCAGAACGGAGGGCGCTGTCTAGTCGTTCTGATGGTTACAAAAAACCAAGGTCCCGTGTACACTTTTGCATGCAAGTAAAAGATCCCTTGACAGTTGGAATTCGATATAAGAGTAGGCCATAGTCCTAATGCCCGGGCAAAATTTCACTCATAGCACAGTGTATGGCGTATGCCAGTCTTCCATTAGCCCAGGTTAGGTGCATAACAGTAGGACGTTAAACTCCATTTTATTTCATTTTCATTTACCACAATATTTTCACTTTTCAGAGGCAGTGTTGTCACTGTGGAATGTGTTGAAAAGTTAATTAAGAAAGATATGTTAGATCCTATCAATGGAACTAAAATGAAAGAAAATGACATTATTTATTTAGAGAGGGCAAGTACTGGACTAGTTTTATTACTATTTACAATTACTATGAATTTCTCAATTTAAAACTATGATAGTTAAGAGTTAGAATTTAGTAAATACAGTTTGCTTACTTTTAAACTTTATACTGACTTAGAATATATTTTCGATCTTGTTTTAATTAATAAACAGCTTTAGGCATCCATGAATAAGATTTTACTTTACAAAGCATTTAATCTTTCATGTATTTTTTTCAGGGATCATCAGGTTTTTCTGGATCTGGTGTGGGACTTGAAGCTAAACTAAATGGAGCAGCACTCCAGTGTTAATATTTAAACATGGAGGCGCATGATGGCACTTGCTTTAATCTATTATACTAGATATATCACTTTATAGTTTAAAAAAGATATTATCTTAGATGAGAATAGAAATTAAAGCAAATAGCTGGATAATTCAAACACCTACTGCCAATTGAATGCATGTTCATATGCAGGCCTGAAAATAACAGTTTTAGATATACCCGACAAACCGTCCGGCACTTTAATATGAAATAGTACCTGACATTTTCAACTTTTGCCGGACATGTATTAATAATATTAATAAAACAGACAAATCAGTGCCAGACAAAATGACAGACACCAGAGGTTTTGTGTCTGACAAAACCTGAATCTGTGCCTGACATTGTCAGTGACAGGTGCCTTATTTCTAGGCTTGTTCATATGATAACAAAATCTTTCAGCGTGATCCAAAGATTGATTATTCATCTTTATTTATTGTCCTAGTAAAGGAACAGAGAATTGTTCTCTGGATGGATTCCTTATTAACAACAAGTACAGTAATGTGAGCAAGGGTGCTTTAAATGTGAACTTGTTTGTTCATGGGGTTTTAGGTCATAGTGATATCGCAATCAAGTGTTACCTTAGAAACTTAACAGAAAAAGCCAAAAGTAGGCATAGACCAGTTTAGGAAATGTGACCTGTCCCTAGAATCAATTTGTATGAATCAACAATGATTAATCAATGTTGTTGATAACATGGCAATCTTCTCATTATCTGGTAAATGTTTTCTTGCTTATGTTAATATGTTACTTCAGAAATGAATATCTGCATGTCACATTAATTTTATATTAGGTTGAAATAATTTCTTGTCTTACAGTATAATATTTGGTCCATTTATCAGAAGGTTAAAAAGCTTTTCTAAATGTTAGATTGAAGTTTTCAGATAATGATATGAGATTTTACAGACATGTATTTAAGGCAGTCTGTGGAAAGATAATTTGATGTATATACATATATCCGTATATAAACATAATATCCCTCATTTTATTTTGTAAATAATCTGTAGATATTTTATTGAAATAAACTGGATTAAAAATTTCGTTAACAGAACATTTTTATATGCCTAATATGGTGCCAGTCATTATCACATATGTGATAGAGCGTGTTAATTACATTCCAAATATACTTTTAACGCAGAGTTCATTGCTACGATAGCTGAGTATTACACGCTACCCGAATCAGCAGTGACCTAACGAATAGGAAAGCACGGGTGACTGCTCTATTTAACTGACTGAAGCGACGAGTTATATAACAGACACATGGCTAAATTTCTGCTCACTAATAATTCCTTCGAAGACCAACAGTTGTTATATGGGACTGTAGTAAGAGGATATCTGACAATTCAATAAAGTAATTGAATGTCATTAGATAAGAGAACACAAGAAAAATAGAAATAGTCTGTACATTCCCTTGTTTATATTCACTCTTTACCTTATAAAACATGTTAATGCACAGACTTTTTCTGTTTTTCTTTCCTGTCTTCACTGCTGATTCGGGTAGCGTGTAATACTCCGCTTTCGTAGCAATGACCTCTGCGTTAAAAGTATATTTAGAATGTGTTTAACCAGCTCTATTGCATAAGTGATAATGACTGGCACCAATATTGTCCTTTAATATCTGATTGACTTTAAATTTATAGGCCTACACAGTGGTTAAGATTATGAGACGAAGAAGCTTTTTGCTTTTCAGTGATTTCCAAAATTACTGCCAGCATTATGGCCCTTCATCTAGTAAGAAATCTTGTGGACGCTGTAGATGTGAAAGCTAATATCCTACTGACTTAAAATATATACACAGTGTTTAAGGTCACGACAATCGAAAGAAGCTCTAATGACGTCTGATAATTACTGAATGGGTTGTTACTGGACGACTTAACTGCTGTGGTCATGTAGTAAAGTAGCTTACTGGAGTCCGCTTTTATCGTGATGTACACCATTAAAGATGTCCCTACTGTGGAACAAGCTTTTACACTGAATTTATCACCCAAAAATTCATTCTACAGTAGATATTGCTTGTGTGATAATTTTAATAATGAATTTGATCAATCAAAGGGAACTTTTTTTTATTTTCAAAGAAAAGTTAATTTTTTTGTTAAAAGTAGCTTCTTTCTTATTAAAAAGGAACTATTTTTATTTTATTGATCTTGATGGAAACACTGGGTCAATATAAAGGACTTTGAAATGGTTGAATTGCTGTCAAAAAATTGATGTATCACTACGCCATAAATTATTCAGGTTCAGTAAAAGTGAAATCTATAGCAAAGAATTATAATTTATATTATATTCTATATGTTGACTTTCTTAGAAAATTTGAATTTTCCCTTTAATATTTGTGATTGGTCTGTTATTCTTCATTAACCCTGGTCTTAATATTATGTAGGTAGACCTCACAGGTGCCAGAACTGACAAGTGAATCAAATCTGGGCGGGCAAAAACTAAGAGAGAGAAATGGGGTTAAACGACCACTCAACAAAACTAGGTCATTTCAGGACTAACATATGGTTTAATTTTATAACAATAATTCACTTGCGCATATGGGTCTCTAGCAGTGGGAGGAAACCGGAGTGCCCAGAGGAAACCCACGAGGTTGAGAAAACCCCCCTATCTCCATGCCACATACACTCACACCAGGGCTCGAAACCACAGTCGCAAGCCAGAGGTGTCCAGCTAGAAGTCGAAGTGCGGCACTCTAGACCACTAGGCCATCCCCCTCCCCCCAATTGTGAAATTGAACTTAGGAAATTCCATGCATGAGTTCAATTTCCTTTACTTACCGGTTGACTACTGGGATCAAAACCTACAATCGTGTTTTTTTTGTGCGTGGAAGAAAGCCTAGTGATTACCTCTGTAAAAATGTTTAATCTCATTTTCCGAGTTTTCTTACAGACTTTGTTTGAACTTAATGCTAATAAGTGTATTTTCATATGGCAATTTTCCAAAATATTTTGTGTCGATATTGTCCCAGTCATATATCACATAAGGTACAGAACCAAGTTCTGAATGGGATTTTTAAATATGGAATTCAGAAACTAGATTTTAAAAAAAAATATTTTAATTATTATAACATAAGGTAATTAACAAGTATATAAAATCACTTGGAGATAACAAATGTCAATTTGGATAAAATTCAAATTAAATTTACAATTAAAAAATCAAAATATGTTAATATTTATAGTACATAGCAATATCATGACAAATTAAAACCAAATCCTAAAGCTACCTATATGATATGAATTTTTTGGACTTGGGAGTGCAGTTAACCAACATTTTAAAGTATAAAGGTTGAGAGAGAAGTCAAGTGTATGGTAATTAAAACTAGCATAGCCTAAATACAAAAACATTATTTCAAGCATATATCTATCCTTTCCCCAAGTCAAAAGACAAAATGTTTTTCCATCCTTGTAATAAGTATTACTGGCAGCATATTTTCACTTAGCACTTTCAAAAATTCTGCTACAGATTTTAACATTGCACTTGCCAACACTCTCGAGCTGAATAAACTCTCAGTGATGTAGAATTAAGGCCGAAATTTTCATTACAATTAAGATATTTTAACTATATCCCATCCAAAGATTATATAGGCATACAAAAAATATGAGTTTTTGATGTCCAGAAAAAGATAAACAATTATTAAAATTACATAGCAGTAATAATTCAACAATAATAATATGCAGATATATTATTACCTTTATATATATTTATACACAGTTATTTTAGCACTAAATGAATTGAAACAGAACCACTATATATTTAAATGTATATCTTTCATATATTTACACAATATTCAAGTAGCATATAATGGTGTAACTGTTTCGCACGCTTTTCCATAATTCAGCAGTGGTGTTTGCATTATTGTCCCCCAAATTTGTAATTTCAGGTATAAATACCCAAAAAATGTTTTGAGGTTAAGGTATAATAAGCATACAATTATCATCTATAAATTGTGGCAAAAATCTGACATAATTATGGCTGATGCTAGAAAGTTATAAAAAGACTGATCAGCATTCAAAGAAAAACTGATGCTAAACACAGAAAAAATACATAAAAAGCAAATAATAATATGATTAAAATTATGCAATACATAATTGTAATTATTATTTTAATTCATTATAGAGAATATAGTACAGAAATTAAATACATCAGCACAGAAATACAAAATTGAACCGAACAGCAGTGATGACAATAATATTGAACCATACATATGCAAATTAATAATATCTGTTATTTGGTCGACTAACATCAAAAATATACAGACATTATTTATGAATAGTCCCAAGAGTGACAAAAAGTACTTTAAAATGTTATTAAACCAGTGTTGAAATCAATTTGTGTCGGCATACCTTTTATCTATTCGTCATTTACCGTGAAACAAAGTAGTGCAGCTTTGCGGTTGTGCTAATAATTTTGGATATATAGGCCTTTATATATAAATAATTGTGAATATATTTTTCCACTATCACAGATAATTTAAATTAATTCTATATTATAATGCATGCTTAACATTGATTGGCTCTGCATAAATGAAACACTTGAAACATCATACTGAACTTAAGGTGTCTACAGTTAACTCAGCTTGAAAACAGACACTAATCTAGTTGACCAACATTTTAAGACCTAAATACTTTTGTGAATTCTATGAAAACAGCCATTGGAAAATATGGAAATAAATAAGGAAAGATTCCTCTGCAACCAAAAACAGCATTTTACATTTGAGCATTTGGGGATATAAAATATATATATTTTTGATGACCGATATTCAGATAGAAAGAAGCAATATATATTAAAATCATGATTTTCTGACAGAACTAATTTTTATACGAAAGAAATATTTTATTTTTATACTTACACTCAATCTCTGCCAATGCTCCATTTGCTACCGAGTACAGACAGTAAGCTATTATTGTCCATAGAACAATATAAAGAAGGTTCACCTTCAAATCAAGCTTACAGGTAGTTATATTTAAAACGTATGTGTTATATCTGTATATGTAAAGCACTTGGCAATAACTCTAATAATTATATTGTTTAACACATAGTATGAAAAAATTACCAATACAGTCAATGTAAAATCTTGACATTGTTGAAAATGGGGTTAATCTTACACCCCACTGGGTCATTCTAATAAGACTAACATGGTAATTCCTTATTTCAATAATTTACTAGAATCTGGAAAAACGTATAGAGATTCTAATAATTATTGTAGAATCAAAAACATGACCAAGCTTTTGGCAGACCTAAGACTTGTGATTCTAATTGGTTCTTTTAGCAGACTAGATCAAAACAGTTTCACTCCTAGTTTTTATACTCAACAAATCACCTTGTGAAATTAGAAAACCATTATTCAAAACCTTGTTATACAGTAATATTTAAAGAGTGCAGAGATCAATAAATGAGATATGTTGCTAGATTTTTCAATTGCACTTAGTATTTTGATTATCGGTTGTTTTTTTATCAGAAATGTCAAATATGGAATTATTGAATGGATGAAAATTATTGCTTATACTACTACTTGAATTTGTTGATGCATCAGAAAGTAACAGAATGGATTTGAACGCTTGTCCAATTTTGATTATGAATTCACATAAATTGCAATCTATAGAGATAATTTTCAATAACTTCATTTCAAAGTAAATTTTTGGTTGTACAGTATTGTATTTAGAACAATATTGTGTTAAACATAAGTACATGGTAAAGATAGCAAATTAAAATTTATGATCTTCAAGAAAACATGAAATAATATGTTTTCATCATTAAGAAGAAAACAGTTATCACACCCTATTCATCATCTGGCTGGTTATATGTACTCTTCATAATTTTAAGTCTTTGTCGTATAAGAAGATCTCTAAGTGTTTTCCCAGTATTTTCAAAATCTAAATCTTCTGAGGCTATAAAAATAGAAATAAACTCACTGAATTTTATATTTTAACATTGTGTTGTACTGCGATCTAGGTCCCTTTAACATCTGTGACTTAAACAACTCCTCTTTGAACGGTTAACAGTAGTTTTGGATCTTGCTCCATTTGTTAGAAGACTAAACAAAATAATTTATACCCAATGTGGCTTCCAACTCAACCATGAATTAAATCACTAGTTTGGTTACTTGGTGATTAACACCTAATAATTTATTTTCATTGTTAGTCTACATGACTACCATGGCTCCTACATAAAGGAATAAATTATACATACTTTCTGATCTACCATCAATACTATGGGTAGGAGTTTGTGGTCGAAAACTTGGTGCCTCACCAAATCCAGATGATTTTCTCCCAACATCAGCCTTTTGTTTACGTTTCTGTAATATAGCCTGTAATTCAGCCCCACCTTTAGCTGCACCGAACTGTAACACATAATTTATAAGGATGTAAATCAAACACTAAATAAACAATATTTAGCCCTAAAACTTGTCTGAAAAGCTTGTGAATATTTAACAGAAAAGAGTATGCAATGTAATTTAACCGAACTAAATTACGCCCTTTATAGGGTCATAGAGATAAATCTTATTAAATTCTGAAATTCAGAATAATATGATGGTATTTTTATATATTTTATAGTTATTCCCCCATTTACTTTGAAATTAATGAAATCCTGTGAATATGCTTCATTACAAAGTTTTGAATGTATTTTTTTTTCAAAAATTGGTGAGATATTTAATTGGGGAATATGGAAGAATCCTATTGAATTTCAAAATTTAAGGATTGTTGATTTCAAATTACATTTCACATAGTTTTTTTTCAACTTAGAGTTTAGAATATAGTTTTGAAAACAAATTTCAGAGTTTAGAATATTGTTTTTAAAACTAATTACAGCGTTTAAAATATACTGGTAGTTTCTAAAACTATTTACAGAGTTTTTAAAACAAATTTCAGAGAGTTTAGAATATTGTTTTTAAAAATAATTACAGCGTTGAGAGTATACTGGTTATTTCAAAAACTTGTTACAGAATTAAAATATTATAGTTTTTAAAGCTGATTACAGATGTTAAGGGATTTGCTACCAATGATTTTAAATTTAACTCAGACATAACTTCTACTTATAAGTGTATAAGGAGAAAGTTCATGTCTATTATTTAACAATCACACAATGACCCTATCATAAATTAAGAAAATAAATTAAATTACCCCAGACATATTTCTCTGAACGCGAAGTAAACTTTCTAGATGATGAGCATCCTCTCTCTGTACTAGTCTATCAATTTCATCATTTCTTAAATGAAACATGTCCTCTCCTGTATAACCAGTAAATGTTTCAATAGCACTGTAAATAAACAAGCATAAAACATGATACCATTTTGCCGATTCTTCAATAGACAGGAATTTTTCCATGGAGATGTACCTGGTGATCCTTATTTTCAATGCATGCTTTAATACAATAATAACTCAAGAAGAATACAATTATTAGCCTTTCTACCATAATTAACCACTACAGCAGTGGTGGTGTAAAGATTTTCCAGAAAGGGGGTGTTGGGGGCTTCAACAAGAAATTTTCCAAAATTTGCATCGAAATACACAATTAGAGTTTGTTCTACAAAATGAATACAACAAACAAAAATAACAGAATCTTTTTACTATTGATCAGAATGAATAACTTCAATAAAAAGTATGGTACATTCATTAACTAGGATATGTGGATCACATGCCCCCCACTCTTGATATTATCTACTTTCAAAATGTTCATCCAGAAGACCACAGTTAAAGAACCAATAATTTAGTTACCAAATTATTTGTCTTTGAGAAGATTTGTTATTGTACTCAAAGGTTTATATAGATTCTAATTTATCTGAACTTACTTTGAAGAAAATCCCTTTGTATGTAACCATTCCATGACTTGATTAGCTGATGAATCAGGATTAATATAATTAACATAATTAGTCTGTCTTACTTTATCACCTCTATTACCTACTTGTGACTTTAACTCATCTCGCAGATCATCAGCTTTAGTTCGTACTGGTATATCTAAAATATACAATTTACTCAAACATTGCCAACTCATGGTCAAATATTCTAACAATGCCAAGAAGAAGGCGAAAAGACATCACACACGATAGGAAAAGTGGGGCGGAAGAGTCCCCATAACAGTGCAAGCCCGTTTGGATCTCAGTGATGCATATTCAGAAAAACAGGAATACTATGATTTATTCTAATAATGGCTATAAAATTGTTTTAGCTGAATAAAAATATAACTCAAATTTTGACTTGCTTGTTGCTAAGGAGGATAGAAACAGGAATGACTAAACCAAGAATGGAGGTAAAAAGTCTAAAAATGACTAAAGAATTGTGTCGATAAAAAAAAAGAAGCTGTTTGATGCGCAAACTGCATTGTGATCTAACAGGCCTTTGTCAAGGGTCATTCTATGCTATTTAGGTGTTTGGTAAAGTTGACTACAGTATAAAAGTTCCAATACAGACTATTGATTTAAGTTGTTTTATTGTATTATTCATGAATGATATTTCAATTGTGTCATTGCACCCAAATTTTGTTAATTAAGAAGGCCACAAGTTTGGAAAAATTTCAATATTTTGAGAATAATCTGTCATGGAATATAAGAGTACGAAGAGCTCTTTTTCAAAATGCAATTAAAATACTGCATTTTTCTAAACCAATTTTTTTAATTCCTGTGGCAGTACAGTTGGCTAAATTATGTACGAAGAGCTCTCTTTCAAAATGCTACTAAAACACTGAATTTTTTCAAACCATTTTTTAATTCCTTAAACCTATCTCACATACTTTATTTGTACCCACAAAATGACACAGACGATAGAATTTTGTAAAAGAGCTCTTTATGTCTTACTTGGTAGAGGTCTTGTAGAGTTGAGTTTAGGTGTTGACGGTGATATATGACGTAGCTGATGGGTTATTTCATCTGTAGCTCTTTGTCTGTCGGGATTAACGGGTTTAAATGCTCGTTCTGGTTCTGGATTATGCACTTTGGCTTTGGGTGGAGGTGGAGGCAGATTATCAGAGACACTTCTAGGAGATCTCACTGGTCTAGGTGATAATTGGGGGGAAGGGCTGGCGCTATCTTCTTCATTATAATTAACATAATCTGTTGGCGGTCGTGGTCTGGATAGTCCGGGTCTATCATCTTGCCAGCGTTCTTTTTCTTGTCTTGATGGGCCATTATAATAGTTTGAATCAGAAACGTCATCTTTAACAGTTTGTCTCTCTGCGTATTTGGCTTGATCTAATGTAGTTTCACGACTGTAGGAGTCTCCTCGGCGATGACTTTGATATGAAGGTCGTTCAGCTTCTCTATTAATACTGGAAAATTTATCTTTAGGTTTCACTTTTGAGTAGACATCTCTATCTCTGGGTGATTCATCACGATATTTATCTTGGTTCTTTCTACCAGAATCATTTCGGTAATATTTATCTCGATCTTCTCTACCAGAATCATTTCGGTAATACTTATCTTGATCTTCTCTACCAGAATCATTTCGGTAATATTTATCTCGATCATCTCTACCAGAATCATCTCGGTAATATTTATCTCGATCTTCTCTACCAGAATTATCTCGGTAATATTTATCTCGGTCATCTCTACCAGAATCATCTCGGTAATATTTATCTCGATTCTCTCTGCCAGAATCAGACATGCTGGATTCTAGATAGTTCAAGTCAAGATTCAGATCATTATGATCAACTAAAAAGAATAAAATAATATGGCATATCTATTTAATGTACCTTCTCAAAGCAATCAGATACACTCAGGGAGAGGGGTTTAATATAGGCTATGCCTGTTCCCCAATCAGAAACACTCAGGGAGAGAAGTTGAATATAGGCTATGCCTGTTCCCAAATACCTATTCAGATACAAATCTGAATAAAAATATTGCTTATATAAAAAAAGATACACTAATACTTTACAATAGCCCTGTACACTAACAAGTACTGTTCCCCAATTTTGAAAACCACATAAAAAAGTGTTTGGACCATCTACTGGTATTAGTCAGTAACTGATTTCTTATTGGACTTTTATTTTGAATGTCATGCATTAAATGAAAATTCCCAATTGCCCTACTGGTTAAGTGGTGTTGCATAGTAAAGTTCTCAGCACTTCAAAACTCTCAAAACATTTTATTCGAAAAAAAAAAATACTTATTTAGACAAAGTAAATTCCTGAACTATTCTCTTTTTTCTACTTCTTCTTCTGCACTCTAATTCCACAATACTTAAATTCTTTTAATCTTCTCTAGTTAGATGGGATGTCTCTACCTGTACTTTCTATATATCCCCAAATTGCTGTACTTTTATTTGAAATAACCACCCGATAAATCCTTTCAGAGTTGTAGTGTAACCCTAGTGCAGTGAACTGATGGTGACGTTTCTAGGCTCTAACATAATTTAACAGAACAGTAGGACGTTAAACCCTATTTCATTTCCTAACATAATTTAAAACATGAAATTTAGGTCATTAATTCAATAATAGGGTGACCAGAGGAAGTATTAACTGCATCACAGAATAAAGGGTAGATTTGAATTTGAAACTAGGACAGTTCATTTTTTCATATGCAATAATATGTCACAATTAGTTCATATGACATTTCTCAAGAAACGACAGAACATAAGCCACTGATCATCTTTCACGGCCTAATCAAAAGATTATGGCCAGGTGTGTCAGTGGCAGTGGCTAGTTTTAACAAAATAGACTGCTGAGAATGGTGAACCATATAGAGATTAAACTTGCACAATATTGTAGTTTGAAAGGGACTAAAATTGAAGAACAGAGACTTTGAATAGATCCTGAAGAATACTCAGTTATTTCAACTTTACCAATTGTAGAAATGATATGACCAATGACAGAAATACCTATTTTATATTAATCATAAGCTAGACTGCAGACATTAAGATATTGAGAACCAATGGACATTAGTGACACCAATAATTCAACCCCATTAGAAAGTGAGCACGTAGAAAATCTCTTTCACCACTGCGTAAATCTCCCACCAAAAACTACTTAATTAAAAAAACAATTTTTTTTTTGTAAGTATAAATATTTATTTATCAAATGAGAGCAAAATACATGCACAGTCCTATAATCTGTATATAATATATATCTTATACTTAATTATAAATATATTTGATAATAAAGCCCTCATTTTACTGTACATCCAATTTATATTGCGGTAATTCATATTCATTTACAAGAACATTATCATTTACAGCATCTTAATATGGGAGAGTACACAATAATTTTCAGGAATGTTTGGAAGCAAAAAGGAATTACATTTATACTTCTTTGGGGATGATTTGGATTCATCTTGCTTACCTGTTAACATAAGTAAAGTATATGCCTTTTATATAGCTATCAAAATAAATATAGTATTGCCAGCAAATGATAAATTGTAGTTGAGCTGAAGGAGTGGTTTTTAAACCCTATGGTAATTGTAGATTGATACTGAGTGGGGAAAGTTACTGCAGTAAGATTTCTAATTTATTAGGGCCCTAGCTTCAAAAATATACAAGCCAGTCAATTTCTTGTGGGCTCTGTTTGACTCGGATAATAGCAAGCATTTCTTTCTGATGGCTATGAAATTGTTTAGCATTGTCTAATTTTATTGTGTCATGTTTAAATTCTTAGGAAATCCTTTTTTTAATATATAAATTTGACTCAGTCATAATCCTTAGGCTGTCAATTTGACTGCCCTAAGTCAAAACTGGCATATATATCTGAAATAGGGCCCTTGCTATATATCTCAACATTAATCTATATGTATATTTATGTAACCGATCCAAATAAAACTCATATACAAATAAGAGTTCAACCATTTGCAAGAACAAGTGCTGGAGGATGAAGGATTAGGTTTTGCAGAAAATTTATACGATGGTAAAAGGGGATGCAAATTACATGCAGAGATTTCTGATCTTTGATTAATAATAACTTTCATGCAAATAAATTAAATTATAACCAATACATAGTTTAACTGACAGTTACTTAACCAACACCGAAGGGTAAATCATAAACACAAGTTAAGAGTCAGACAATTGCTTTTGTGGTGGAGTTATGGTAATCATAAAGGGTTAATCAATTGGGGGGTGGTCATGGGTTAATGGAAAGAAATCAGTGTATTAAAAGTTAAGAAATTGTTATTACACCAAAACCAAAATGCTGTAAATGACATGCAAAAAGAATTAGTTTGTTGATTAGATGTTAAAAGATTTTTCAGGTTTAATACAGATTTCGGACTTGCATAAGATTTACTCTCCCTAGAATTATTATCTTGGTAAAAATATGGGTTTTTTTTATATTTAAACTTAATTTCTACTTATAGAGTAAAAATAAAAAATCCCATAATTATGTGATGTTTTTGATTTGATCATATTTTTACAAGAAATAATTCTTCGAACGACACCCCTATATCTATCTCCTACCAACACCTTCTTCACCAAAATAAGATAAAAATAAAGAAATTGTACCAATGGTACCCTTACCATTCCTTCAACTCAATTACCAGTAATAACAGATTGAATTCTTAATGACTTACAGTACAGTACTCTCCCATAAACAATAAAAATCTAACCATTCCTTCAACTCAATTACCATTAATAATAGATTAAATTCTTATGGACCCTCCCATTAAAATTAAAAGAAAGATTATCATGGATAATATTACACATAAAAATGTGTTAGTATTGCTGTCACAATATATATGTATATAGAAGTGTTGTATACTAAAATATACACACCATCAAAATAACAAATATAGTCACATAAAACACCTATATATTTATAATATTTATAGTGGGATCAACTTTAATTTATCAAGAAACAACCATGAGTTATCATCTAATTATGGATTCTTTTAGGGTAGTTTCTTAAACTTTGGACCCAGAATCTAATGTTTGCCAATTTTTATTGGTATATAATTTTGATAGTTATCTTTACAAATTTTAATTCAAAGTCCGTTAGCATGAAAATAAGTGCAACAATGCTACTAGTATACATGTAGGATGAGTAATATATTAATAATAAAGTAAAAGTGTCAGAATGCATATATTACTACCTATGTATTATAAAATTTTAGTGCCTAGGATTGGGGAGTGTTCACTGCCCCAATGTTTTCTCTTTCTAAGTTAATCTATATTTTCAATGGAATGTGCATTGATGAAAATTAAATCTTAAAAGTCTAAAAGTGAAATGTAATATCTATTTACAATTCTGACAATAGTTGAGTGAATATATACACACATCTCAAAATTCAAATATATTAATGACCAAAGGACTACCATTTATATATATTTGCCATTTGTTTCATCTAAATAATCAAATTTTGATATTATTTCATTGTTTTCCAATCATTAATATCATATTTATATAGGTGTATAAAAAATATGTACAAGGAAAAAAAAGGATTGTGTGATTAATGTTAGTTTTGATTAAATTCTTCTTTATGTAAAATATATTTTCCAAAGATCTTGGGAGTATAAAATTAATCCTACCTCTGCGTCAAGTCTGGAATTTAGGCACCGTTCTTATTCCTGTCAATTTGTCTGGCACTGATTTGACTTTTTCTGTATTTATATTGATATTATTAATAAATTTCCGGCAAACAGTTCAAAATGTCAGATATTAATTCAACAGTGCCTGATATATTGTCAGGTACAACTAATACCATAAATTCCAGACCTGCTCTTTGAAGTATAAAATTCATTCTACATCCTTGTTAAAGATCTCCAATGATAAAATGATATCGTAAATAAATATGTTATCAGTAATACTATCATATTAAAAGTTGAAAACTTTATACTAATTACGTTTTCTATACAAAAATACGAGTGAGTTTTTATTGTTTTATTTATATTATTAGATTATTCATTTGAAAGTTGATTTAGAAATATCAATTATGATGAATATATCATATATTATGCTAATTATTATTTTAAACTAAGGAATATCTATATACATAATACAATAATTTTAGTGAGCTAAGTGGGGAAAATACTTTTAGGATATTAATTAATATGCGCATAATATTATAGAAAATATTTGACTTTTAACTGCCTGAGATTATTTTAGTAGTGTTAAGAATGTATTGCTTTATGTATATTAGCAGATATAATTAGATTTAACAACCTTTTTTTAATAAATATGTGTGTAATTACATAATTCTAATTATGCAAATAAGTAATATTTACAATTCTATTTAATAACATACAATCAAGAGGTAGATCACTAACAATTGAAGAAATCGTCACAACTTTTATGTGAATGAATTAGTCATAACAGTATTGCCACATTCTTTTGGTTATGGTTATACTAGGTGGCTGCCAATTCTCTAATTAAAACAACCCAAAAGATTTGTATAAATTTGAGATTTGTTTAAACACTAAATTTAATTTATGATTCTTGACTACAGAATCAATGTTACATTGTAACATGTAACAGGCTAGTCATTTACGTTTTGTTTGAAATGATTCTGATTTATCATATAAACATATCCTGATTATTGATGGCTACTAGCCGATCATACAGAAAATGAGACCTTAGAATGTGGCCATACTGTGAACTCCATTTACAATTACAACCTATGGGTTTGAATTACTAACCATTCAGCTGTTAAATTCAATTTCGTTTTTAAAAATCAGCTATGTTGAATATTTGATGACAATGGTATTTTCTATCCTAATCATTATGAACTTCAATATATTTTACATGACAGCAGTTAAAGGGGTATCTAAGAAACAACGGACATGTTTTTGTTTCTTGATTCAGCAGTAAATGAAATATTTGCATAGAAACTAAACAATGTTGAATTGAAACAAGTGACATATAAAGCACCATTAATACATTCTATAGTCGCCTCTCTTACCACTACGTCTTAGGTCTGACACTGGGGGTTGTTCACTTTCATTTAAAATATAGCTGTTATAGTTCCCACTAGATGGTCTTTCTACAGGTGCCTGAAAATATATAAAATAAAGGTTTTTAACCTCCAATTTCCCTTATCTACATATTGCAATATGTATATTTAAATGAGGAGCTCTTTACCCAAAAAGCACATTTTTGTAAGAGCTCTTTAATTATTGTCGAGATCTCTTAATAAAACAAGACTTTGCAGAAAATAAATTCTAAAAGTTCTACAAACAACAAATATGGATATTGTCATGTAAGTTTTATGTGGTATTTGCTACATAGCACTTTGATATTGACAATGAAATCAATTCCAAAAAAGAAATCAGGAAACTGACAATATTAAAATTTGGCAAACTTAAAGTAGCAACAATATCATTAATGAAAACAAATCATATCCAGTCTTGCACGAAGATTGAACATACTATATATTATGGACATGTAGAAACCTACTGAATACGAAAAAACTTTCATATTTCTCAAATTCAATGTTCATAATTCTCAACTTAGTTGGCAACTAAAATAAGATTAGTTTCCAGAAAGTGATATTATAGAGGATAAACAATAGGGAATATTTAGTTTGATAAAAGGCTGGTTAATGACAACAAATTTTCAGAATTCAATAGATTGGATAGGCTTTTTTTAAAGAACAAAACAAGAGAAATGTGATGACAAAGAATGTGATTTAACAGATAAAGATTGGCGTCAATTAGGCCAAAAAGCAAACTTATCCTAAAAGAGCCTCCATTCGTAGGGTAGTAGGATAAGTGAAGATACAAAAACAGTGCAGAAGTAACAAAAATACTTGACTACATCGAAGAGTTTTAGTTGACGTGCAGCCTGGAAATCAAAATATTTTGTGGACAGATAATTCTCAATAGTCCAGATATCACTCTTAACTCTTACAAGTTGTATGGTCATAATGTTATCTTATTGCAATAAAATCAAAAAACACTTGATGTTGTATTAAGACAGTTAAAGAGACAACATGCAAATTAACAACAAATTTAATAAAATAAAACCTCTAAACCAATACCATATTATATTTCATGCATATTAAATAAACATACCATTCACATCTAACAATTTTCCATAAATGATGTTGGATTTTCTATTAAATGATCCACAATGGTTCATACACTTTTAAACCAAAGTACAAGATCTCTACAGTTTTAGTTTTAAATGCTCGAGAGCAATGTGGTGACATGCACATAGGACGTTTTAAGTTATTTCAGATGTTAAAAAGACTGTAATGATATTTGTTTTATTATGTAATGTTAATTATTAAATTATATACTGTATGTTTAATTTGTCAGGTTATGTTAGGGATCACGGTGGCTAAGTGGATAAGGCGCTGGTTCGCTAGCCTGGAGGTTGAGTGTTCGATCCCTGCATTGGCCGAGAAAGTTCATCTCGATTTTCCGGCGTGATTTCCCCTTGTCAGTGATGCAGAAGGAGGGCCTGACAAGGACAGCTGCCTAGTCGTTCGGATGGGACGAAAAACCGAGGTCCCGTGTACAAATTGGAGTGCACGTAAAAGATCCCTTGGCAGTTGGAATTCGATATAAGAGTAGGCCGTAGCGCCGCTGCCCGGGCAAAATTTCCCTCATTGCACACTGTGGCGTATGCCCGTCTTCAATTAGCCCAGTTACGGTGCTTAAGCGTAGGACGTTAAACCCCATTTCATTCATTCATTCAGGTTATGTTAAGTAAATTTTCAGGTTCTGTCAATTAAAAATTACTTGGTTATGTCGAGTAAATTGCCAGGTTACGTTAAGTAAATTGTCAGGTTATGTTAAGTGAATTGTCAGGTTATGTTATGTAAATTGTTAGGCTATACGCCATGAGCTAAATTTTTAGATTATGTAATGCAAATCATTAGATTTCGAAACGTAAATGGTCAATGCAATGTAATAAAAATTTTATCTGTTTTATTTCATCTTTAGGGTTCTGATTTTCAACACTACATAATTTCTAACAACAGTGTGTTAATTGAATTTATACAGAACAACTCAGAACACAGGAATGATATTTGTCATAAAACTGAGTGCAGTAAAATATGGAATATAAAATGAAAAACAAATAGAATAATATCTAATTTTAATGAGATGGATGATGAATGCTTATTGATTAACACACAATCTAACAGTAACCTGGTTAAAGTGTCTAACCTATGAATAATAACAGTCACCACATTGATCAAACATAGGAATTATTTCATATAAAAGCATAATCTATTTGTACTACACCCATTACACCAGTAACATATAGAAAACAGGATCTATCTTTATTTACCTAGTATACAATAAACTATTTACAAGTACTGTTTGATATCTATAGTCGACCCTGTAACGTTAAAATTCAAACATAATAATTCACGGCTAAATAGAAATATATACAATTCTACAACTTAATAAAATGATAGATATGGTGGTCTGATATTATGGAATGAAATAAAGAGGGAGTGAGCTTTATAATAAACAGGTTTTTATTGACAGCAGACACATGAATAGACAGAAGATCTTTCTATGGGTGGTCAATTGTTGCTATATTTGAATGCCATTATGAAAGATGAAAATCAAACTGGTCTGAAGTGGAGTTTATATATGAGACATGATTATTATTTTTTCAATATTATTCTTGATGTTTTGTGAATAAGAATTTCAAATGTATAATTATGTATAAAAATATACCTCATCATTATCTTTTAATTCTCTCATTATTGTGTAAGGAGCAAATCCAACTTTTCCCTCAATATTTCTTACTTTCCACCAATTTCTGCTATTATCCATTACCTAAAAACCAAGATTAATAATTCATTTATCATATAATCTAATGTATGAATTTCAAAACTTATTTATCAGCTTAACCATTTTCACTGTTTTGTAAAAAGATCACCACACGTGTAGCAGAGCGGTTGGGTCTCTAAAAGCGTAACAGTCAGATGGCACTTTGCTTGAGTTAACCCTTTCGTAGGAAGACAGAATAATCCATTACCCATTCATTATATCTGCATCAATATGGATTATGAGATTTTTTTTTGATAATCTAGTCATCTCCCTCTGCCAGCAACGATCTAGAAGGTAATGAGGTGGGGTTTAACAACCTACTCTTAATGGGCCAATTGATGCACCTGAATGACTACGCACATAACTCATTTATCAAGCCATAGAAATTAGGTCATTTTTGTCAAATATTATCTACGTAAGGGGGACTAATTTGAGAATGATATATACTTACAGCAACAATGTCTCCTTTTCTTAATGAAAGTTCTTTACTATTTCTTCCCTCTCTATCATGTATGACCTCACATACTCTATAACATACAAATAATATGGTGTCAAAATATAACACAATCAAAGCAATGTTTCACTTTTCATTTACAATTACGTGCATAGACTAATATTTGTAGCCAAGAGACCATAGTTATCAATCTGCTTAAAATTTGTTCATAGTTCATTTCATTTCTGATGTTTTTATCTATTGACATGCAACATTTGCTTTAATGATGGAGTAGATGCGAGGCAGTCTGTCCTACACCACTGACAAGGGGGAGACCACTTTATCTGCCAACACCAGGTTCAAATCACTGAAACACTTGGTTAACACACCAGCTCCTTACAAATCACACAAATTCACTGAATAAATTGTCTGTATTGGTATGTGATACTTTTTTCTTGAGAATCAAGGTAATTGTGGCAACAAGTGTTTATTGTCGTGACACCTACTGGTTTCAGAACCTAATATAAATAACTCTTATACACAGAACTCTGGTATTGTGGACAGTAACCAATATCATAATTTAGTAGAATAACTATATTCACAATGAAATTCTAATAAGATTGCTTGGGTTTGTTTTCTCGGACTTATGACCACATAGATACATGTACTCCTAACCAGAAAATTCTTCTTGTTCTACAGTCAGTTCTGATCCAGACATTTTTAAGTTGTGTTGAGTATTCTAAACACATTTTATTGACAATGAACGTAAGTGACTTACTGATGTCCCGACGCCCTTAATTCTGCAATATAAGCTGAATTTTCATCTTGGTATGATGGTTCTGGTCTTATATGATTCTCTTGAGCACGAATATTTCTGTTTAAATAAAAGAAAGTCAACATCATAATCGCAACTAAAAGGATATATAGTCTACAGGTTTTATAAGTTTGAATAATTCTAGCCGGGTTGTTTGATAAAAAGGGAATTTCTGAGTGATTAATCCACCAGTACATACTCAGAGAAGTACGCTGGAATCTTTCTTCAATGCTACTATAACAGTCAATTTATAGCTTTTTAAAAAATTCAAAGAGTTACCAAAGAATATAAATTCATTCCATAAAGTCTCATTGCTATAAGATATCAGTCAAGTAGTATTTTAGCCTTATCTACAGTTTCATCACATGGAGAATAACAGATGTGACAGTTAAATTATTACTTTGAAAGAAGTAGGTATTCAAATACCAAATCATAACAATGAATACAGACAAAGCATTAGAATTCCTTAAAGTAAAGCAAACATATAAGAACTTTTAGGTTATACCAAATAAATATAAAGTTCTTTATTCTGAACTATAGAGATACTTACCTTCCTCATCAGCATATTAAATCACTTTATCATTAAAGCAAGGCGAAGTATAGTATTCAACATAAACTGACAATTACTAGTCAAATGTTCCAAGTAACAAACAATACCATTGAAAAGATACAAGAAATTATAAAGCAAATAATGGCGGTTAACACAATAATACTAATCAACAGCTTGATAAAATAAAAACAGAGATTAAGACAGATGAAACAAAAAGTTTTCTAGAAATTAAATCAATTTATATAAGCATTCTAAGCAAACAAAAATAAAATTCATATGAAAAGTTATCTATTTTTCTATGGTATGAGCTGTTGATTGATATCTGTGTACCTCTCTATATGTTGTTCTACATACTCTCTATAGCCAGCAACAGCTGGGTTGCCCATAGCTTGCCTAGGTGGGGTAGGGGCTCGAGGACTAGGTCGATCAAAATCCCTCCGTTGGTAATCACCTAAACGACCATATCTTACACCTCTATCTTCTTCTGGAGGGAATGGAACAACTCGTTCAGAAACCTGAAATTTAAAGATATCTTAATGTAAGCTTAGCTAAGATTTACTGCACCAAAACATCCATATGACCACTGATCAAAAGTGGTCCAAGGTAATGTTACATTTAGAAGTGCAAGATTTATGAACATCTCTCTATTAAGATTTACAATTATCCAATGCATCTTAGTATATTCTGAACAATTAGTCTTTGGTGACAGAGCATAAACAATTTTCTTTTCAATCCAATATTATTGTGAGTCACCAAGATAAAATGTTTGTGTTGACTTACAAAAGACCTTGCTTGTTCCTCTTCATAACGACTTCTAGCTTGGGCTGCTTGAGCTAAAGCTGCTGATTCTAAGTCTGGATTGTTTCTAAATCCATTCTCCATGGGTCCTGGTGCTGGTTGCCACCCATCATAAAATCTTGGTGTGTAATTTGGTACATAGCCTTTCCATTCATCTCTAGAATAATCAAAGATAATATTTTTAACCTACATGATCAGAGAGAGTGAGAGAAGGAAATGCAACACAAAATAAAAGATAGTGTTTGTGATCCTACCTGCAGAAAGATGCGGCACATAGCATATTGTATTGAATACTATTTCAAATTTGGTGTGAAGCATAGGGATCATGAGAGGATAAACCCTATAAACTTTTAGTGTTCCAAAATACATCATCGAGAAATCCCCTTTTTCCATAAACCTTGTTAATGTGGCAGAGGCTACATTTTTAAAATGAATCTGGTGTGAAGCACTGGCTCACGAAAGAATGCACCCTATAGATTTTCAAATCTTGCAGCTTTACCTACCATATTCTGCAGACCGTAAGGGCTATGTTTTTTAACAAATTTTGTTTTAAATTTACCATCAAGTACTGGACCGACAAGAGGGCTCTATTGGTATTTGGAATTACAATCACTTTTCTTTTAAAACCTTTGTTATTCCGATAGAGGCTACAGTATCATTATTCAGCGTTCCCGACCTCCCATTCTGGAGTTATCACACATAAACTGATGGACCAGCCCCTCTCAAAGTGTAAATATTCAATACTGATAAATTACCTGCTAGTTGTCCATGTAGAACCTAAAGCTCTCCATAATTCTATTTCTTTAGATGTAAGACAATTTAATAACAGCTGTTTAGCGTCAGATGTAAGTATAGGAGCAATGGCACCCTCTGCTAGATTCTGATTACCATGTACTGGATCACGGCTAGCTTCATATATAAGACTGAGGGGTGTGAATAAAAAGTGGACCAATTCTGGAGCGTTGGGATCATGTATATGTGCTTTTAGTTTGGCCTAAAAAAAACAAATCAGTACATCATTGTTATATTTTTAGCAACAAAATTAATTTTAGAACAGTAACTCTAATCCTGAACAGATCTATATGCCAAAACGGGCTGCTAATTAAATGAAGAAAACATTATGTTTTATTGAGAGATGGTTTTAGTAGATCTAAAATACTAATCAATACTTATTTTTTGAACTTACCAGTAAATTAAATGATAATTTGAATTTTTGGAAGATATCTGTGAAGTCTGAACTTGGTGGTGGACGTGCACGGAAACCCATAATTCCTTCTGTAATAACAAAATCATTTATTACATTAAACATCGCTTAATATTATAAGTATTATAAAACTTGTTCCAGTAACCATTATATGAAATATAAAATATATTCCAATAAACAGTTGATACATACAAACAAAGCAACAACCCCTGTTTTAAATTCATAAACATTTGGAAATTTTGCATTCTTTTTTAATGAAGCAGCACGATTTCAATCTAATTCAGACATGTACTGTCTGATAATTCTATATTTAGAACATACAAAAACTATATTCTGGTCCTCAGACAATCCTTATCAAAAAGTTGATAGCCTACGCGAGGGAGGTTTTTTTTTGTTAAATAATCACAACTTGGCTAAATGACTTGTATACACAGATTGTTTTTTATAGGAATGTATGTTTATCCATTAGGACCGCCATTAACACTTATCAGGTTTGTGTAATTGATAAATGAGACAATGTATTCAAATTTCTTTCTAGATTTACTTCCTGTAAGCAAGTAATTACGTGCAGTATTTAATGAGCTGGTTTTATTTTTCTATTTTTTAAAAAAACAAAACATGCAGAGTTTTTGAAGGGGGTTGGTCGGTATTATCTGAAAACCAGAAATTTGTTTTACATATAGCCTTTGAAATGACTCACCTCCTGCCATTCGTCTTTTATCTTTACTGTTTCTTTCTTTTTTTCTTTTTTCTAATTCTTTATATGATTCTGCTGCTTGTTGTAACCTTGACACAAATTTTTCTATGTCATCAAAACAGTGATTTAATAATTGCTGTAAAATATCAAGTCAATATAGATTTGAATGATACATTTTGATTTTACATGTAGGCAGTGAAATTGAGGTCTATTGCAATTTTCAGAAAATATGGCATGTCGTCAGCTTGCAAAACATTTGGGTAACTCAAATGTTCAATTGATATTATGTTAGCTACTTCAAGCAATCTGTCTTTTTTAGCCCAGTCGGAGTAGAACAACAGGACACTAAACTCATTTCATTTCTTTACTTCAAGCAAACTACTATTGAGATCCCAGGATGTAAATAAATCATAATCATATTTTTCGTAAAGTGAAATTAAATCATAATCATATTTTTTGTAAAGTGAAATTAAATCATATTTTTTGTACAGTCCATGATATGCTACTTTATATTAAATTGACATTGTCACAAAGAATTGTGAAACTAAATTCTGATTTATGCATTAAAATCATATTGCGTCAGATTAAGGGGTATATTTGAGTAAGCATACATAAAGTCACTTTAATTCAATAGAATTGTATAGTTAAATGTTTGTTTTATACTGATGTCAAAGTGCTTTGTGAAACAGGATTTAGGTTCATATTCATAACACAATTATATAGATTATGCTATAAAAATATTAGCATTTTTTTCCATCTTAATGCCTTTGGTGTATAACATTGGCGTTCCCATGCAATAAAATCAGTTTGTTTTTTTCTTACTTGAGAATAATGGAGATTAACTAAGATCAACCTAACAATTCACACCAACTAGCTTTTCATGGTTTGCATTAGATTTCAAATTGATATCTATATGTTATGCTTAACTATGATTAAATCACAATGTTTAGTATTTTATTATGATCTATCATTCGCGTTGAATATTGCGTAAATGAAAGCAGGTAAACACTTAAAGGGACAATAACACTCTTGCTTGCTTGACGACAGCTCCAGAAAATAAATAATAGGCTTAGTACTAGATGTTTTAAGTGTCCTACATGTTGTGTAAACTATTTATTACATTCTATTTTACTTGTTCAGAGTGTTTGAAAATATTTTTAAATCCATGTCACATTTGAAAAGGTTTACGTTAGGCTTTTTAAATCATTTAGTTGAATTTTTTCATTTTTTTAAATTAGGTGTGTTAAGATGAAATTTGTATCATCAATTAATTAGAATATTGTAAAATAGTACAATTTGTTTACATATTATTCAGTTACAACAAGAGTGACATTTGTTTATCTTATTTTTTATTGGAGATTTGTTTTGGACTAGGAGAATCAATAACTCCACTCTTCAAAAGAGCTCAACCCATATAGATATTAGCAAGGCTAAGAAGTATATTTTTAAAAATGTGCAGAACAAAAGAGGCAGACTGATGTGAACTGACACCGACATAACAATGACTATATCATAAATCAAACAGTCTTAAAGCAAAGTTTCAGCACATAATGTACCAATTATCTCCATAAGTTCACACTGACACATTTGGAGAAAACAGAATATATAAAGCTCATATTTGAAGACACCCTAACGTTAAAATCCTCGACCTTAATTAAGACTGCAAGTATTCTGAACAATAATACTGCTAAATTGATTACTTACAACATCTCTTTCCAATACTTCATTTTGACCCGGTTCAAATTCTTCTCTGTAAGAACGGTTTACCATCATAGCCCTTGATGGACCACCGCCAAATAAGCGACTACTTTGTTGTTGTGTATCTAAAAATAAAAACATACGTTGTGAAAAGTAAAAGTATACATATTGCTAGCTTTCTGAAATTACAAAACAGAAACTGTATAAGAAAACAATTGTAACTTTAAAGTGATCTATTCCAACCTGATCAATTCCAACTTTGAAGTAAACTATTTCATTTTCAAATATTCCAATCTTTAAATTAACATTTTCACTAAAATTCTCATGGCTTAATACACGCTTAATATGTACTTATTTAACATTTAATTAAGAAAACAAAATTTGTATTCAATCAGATTTAAACAAGGCCCTGCATAGACCAATGAAATTTCAATTGATCATAACTTCATAAGTACTTAACGGAATTAAACTGTTTTGGGACTGATATTCCTATTAGAGATTAAGCTTTCACATTAGTCCAATAGTGTTAAATGATATCAATTTCAAACAGATCAGATGATAACTTTTATGGATAGAGCATTTACAACGTTCAAAAAGGTGAAACAAGGGCCACAACTCTAGAAGTTTTTAAAAATAATTGCTGAAAATCTAAAGGCTTCTTCATTTTACTCATTTAAATAATGGATATAAATTTAATACTGATTAGAGCTTTCACAAGGTTCAACAAATGTGAAACAAGGGATGGGCAATGGGAAATTCAATAGGCTTCTTTGTTTTACTAAGCTAAAACAGATCAGAAAACAACTTCTGTCTTTAGAGATTTCAAAAGGGGTGCAACAAGACCACAACTTAAAGACTTAATTAACAGAAATTGTTGGAATTCAATAGGCTTCTTTGTTTTACTGACCTTAATAAGGCATATAGATTTCATACAGATTGAACAACAAATTTTGTCGTTGACAGGGTTAAAAAACGTGAAAAAAGTCAATGACTCGACAAAAGCTAGGTCATTTTGGTACTAACATATTGTTGAATTTTAATTCAATAATTCGCTTGTGCATAGGGGTCTTTAGCAATGGCAGAAAACTGGAGGAACCAGAAAAAACCCACGAGGTTGGACAGGCGATCCTACTCCTTGTCACGTACAACATTTGAAACCCTGCCAGTTGACTCAATGACAGGCTTTATGATACAGCACGCACAGGCTAACCATTCCGCCATCCAACCCCCTGAGCTTTTGACAAGATAATCGATTTGAACATTAACTTGGTGAGTGTGTGTTCTAATCTATTATATAATAATAATAATGTGAGTATTTATAATGTGCTATATCCACACACTAAGTTTATGCTCAAAGCGGGACACAATTACTATCCCGGTCTATAGGATACAGGTAAAGATGCCAAAGGAGCGCAACAGTTTTTTGTGTAATATTTACACCATCCTATCGGTACCCATTTACAGCTGGGTAGAGTGGAATACAGGGAGGAAGTGTCTTATTCAAGACAAGGACACAAGAACTCATTGCACAATTCAGGTCACGAACCTGCAACCATCAGGTTACAAATCCTCCTCTCTAAATCCCTTATTGAGACCATCGATGACCCACTAGAGTGTTGTTTATAGGCTTGTCATGTGAATTAAAGTCTAAATAATAATTTATGAACCATTTGAAGCTATTATTTTTATGATTCAGAAATTTAACATACTTAACAGGTTTTTGCTGTATTTGTGGATATCGAGAGGAATATCTGTATATGGTGGGCCTTAAACGCACCATAAGTTAAAAGATACACAAAGGCATACTGATTGTGAGAATATCTAGCTTTATATATATCTGTTTCAAATTTTCTATGATATGAAAATACTGGTCAAGTCATTGATAAAAAGGTTAAAATTGATATCATTTCTATCTGCTGATCTTATGTCAACTATAATTTCTGGTATCTTAAAGAAAACGCTTTGCAAATATATCAGTCTATAGTAGGGTTGGTACATGTATCATAAAACGCTTGCCTATCAATCATTACAATGAAATTTACATTGTCCTTCAAGGGCATACCTGTACAAACAGTAAAAATACCTGTCAATAGGAATGTATAAGCCACTTTGTAAGTGATCTATAAAAGCAAACCTACCACTGTCCGCACTATGCCAAACCATTGAAACTGTCTAATATTAGTAACAAATAATAGTGGGAATAAATTGACTGTCACTGAGTCAAGACACCTGTAGTTCTAAGTGGTTTAACTGGTCCTATACTGGTCTTCACTTCACCTAACCCTTAACCACACCATTCACCTCAAAGATCTTGTTCACTCAATGAATGAGTTTTTACAACCCAGGTCAAAATAAACACCTGTATTAAATAGTGATTACTTTTCATTGACTAAAACAACAGCAAGTGTCTCACATTATCCTCAATAGTTGCTTTAAGATTATAAAGATTTTCTGTTGGAAGGGTTTAATACAAACAATAGGGTGTTAATTATAAGACAGAATACAAATAGCCACCCCTAATATAAAACTATTTCTCCACCATGAGAGAACCATTAACAACAGGTAGCCTCTTTATCATTGTAGGACAAGGCAATATACATTTATATAACATGTAGATAATAAATTTTATAGCTAGCCTCTGGACATGAATCATATAATTTTTTCTTTACTTTACTAAATTAGGAATTCATCGCACAAATATGTATATAACAATGACTGCCCTACCTTGTCACACAGTTGAGATAAAAAAATTATTGGCGATTGAAATATACATCAAGGATAATAATTAGGCAATTGTTTTTTATAATAATAAACAGTTTTATTGTGATCCTTATTTTTAGTTTTACTGTGTATTTATCAACTTGATCAATTTAATAATTTTTTCACCTCCATGTCTTGCGAAAGCCGAATGTCTATTTATAGTATCATTTCTTACAGTTTTCGTTAAGTATGTCTATTTCTATTCATTAATCAATCAACAGGTTGTGTGTAACCCACTGTGTTGATCGACTGGCAAGGTAGCCATGAAAATGACAAATTAATCAAAATTATAGGTCTACAGATAGATCTACCCAATAAATAAATATTACTGATCAGTTAAAACAATGACTAATACAACAATACTGCTTTAAATTCAATCCAAATGGCATAGAGAGAAAGTTTCCATTGTCTTTTAACATGCACAGGTGTGTATTCAACGCCTTTCTCTTGAATTTCAGGAAAAGATATGCATAGGTGCTATGTAGAGGATTTGAAACTCAAATAATGCCCATTTCAGACAAAACACATAGAAGAAATAAGTTCCAAGTACGACTGGTGGCCTGCTCCTAATTTGTTTACCATAGCTAGCTTATTTTTTCTGAACAAACTCAATGTGACTGGTGCTCTTAACCCATCACAAATCTCGTCTAAAATCACTTCATCAGCGGTAAACATGCATAGTCATAATGATAATTCTAGTTTGAACAAACTTTTTCTTGGCAGTCAACAAATAAATCTGTACTGTTTTTTCCTGCTAGTCTAGATATATCAATGTTTCAAGTGTGTCACCTACTTTAAATTTAAGAAATGACTTCTGGGTTTTGTGATCTTCTGTGTGACGTTCTGGATATATGACCAAATTAACATACCAGGAAAACTCAAATGTATAACTTGCATAAAAAAATTGCAATTATTCAAAGTCAGCTATCACTATTGAGTTACAGGTTTGGATGATGGAGGATTTCAACAAAGCAACTTTATTTCCTAGGTAACTGTACATAGTTAAACATTCGGCAAACCCTCCACATACCACGGTACCCTACATCTAACCTCAGGTCTATGACGATAAGAGATATGTAGCAACACCCATACATTAGTGATGTGGCTACCCGTTTACTTATTAGGAAAACTTGCCACTTTTAGAAAGAAGTTCTCAAAATGGTGTCGCTCAAAGAGTGTGTAGCATTTTCATTGCAAAGCTGTTCTTTGTTTAAGAAAAATCAGATAAACTTGAAAGAAAAACATCTACAGACATTGAAAGCTATTATTGTTGTCGAAGACAGTTTCTTGAGATAAAACACTCTATAACAGGCATCTTCATTGGCACTGCCATTTTTAATCTGTGACTTTGAAAGTAGTTCCAATGGCAAAAATCATAACACAGACAAGGTTAGATGTAGAATACCGGAGTCACTGAACATCAATAAATAGTAAATGCAGGATGACAGTTCTACATGTAAACAGAACCTATAAGACAAAACTGTGGACAAGACAAACTACACACCCATTGTAAGAAATATCAAATCAAGTGATTGGACCCGTTAACATAGTAATACAGACATCACTCAAAATGAAAAATGTAAGAATGAAAGACTTTACAAAACAATGCAACCGTTTTTGAGGAATGAATCCCTTGTAAACTTAAAGGTATATGCGTCAAAAATTGTACAATTCCATGCAGTCTTTACAAAGTTATCATTAAAATATGCTAAATATTGTTTTATTCCCTAATATTTTGAAATATATCATTTAACCCAACATACTTGTTCTGTCATAATTCTGCAACATTCACAGACTATTCCCATTAACAAAAAAAACGTGGTAATACCTGTAATTCAACTATATACTTATTATAAGGAAGACATTTTGTTTGTAATAGTAAATAAATATAGCCTAATGACCTAAATAATTAGTGTTGGTTGTCAAAAGTAAAGTGATGACTTACTTAAAAATTCCTTCATACCGTTGAATTCATACATGTCTCTACTAGAGTGTTGGGGATGTATGGGTGGCTGCTGTATTTTGTGACTGAAATAAATAAAATAACAACAAAACATTATAAATGATCTATAAAACACCAAGGAAACAAATTGAAGAAAAACTTATTTTTCAGATAATATGGTATTTTAAAGGAACTTAGTTTAGTCTCTAACTTAATATCATCAGTTTATATACATTCATATTACTGTATTATATGGGTTGCGACCAAATTTTGTCAATTTCTAGGTCCTAAATGTTAGTGATTTAGGTCCATTAAGGGAGGATTTAGTTTGATCCCTCTAGTATAATTTATACTTCCATGCTTCAGTTAATCTCCAGTTTTCTTCACCAGAAATCTGGCGTATAATTGATTTTTATAACCAAAGCCAAACTTAACACTATGAATGAATCAAATTAGCTTATTTCAGTTGAATAATCTGGACAGTAGAAATTTACCATTAGTAAATTATTTTAGGGATATATGTGGCAATCCATACAAGACTGTATCAAAGTTTAACTTCACATTGAATAGGCAGTCATGTATGAAAAAGAGAATTGTTATTACTTTGTCTGTCAAAGACACATACAGATGACTGAATTTTGAAATTAATAGAAACCTATGTTAACCATAAATAGTCATAAGTTAGAATTCATTGAATTTTATAATTTTTGGATTAAAAAATATTATTTTAATAGCATTACTTTTGAACTTCTTAAACTTTTCAGGGTCGGCGGAAGCAAATCTTGATTGGGCGGGCTGCCATTATAGGTCCTTATAGGCGAGGGTCCAGGGGCCACAATAACCCGGAGAAAAGAGTACTTGTGGCCAAATTATTGGGAAATTAAAAAATAAATGTCTCTTCATATTTGTATGTTGGTGTAAATTGTAAATGTAATCTTTCATGTCATGTTATAATCATATTCAGTAAAATATATGTATCCTTGAAATATATCACATATCATTTCAAAACCAGATTTTGTAATCGGGAAACTACAACAGGAGTGATGTCTGGGTAAAAAATCAGATTCTGGCTGAAAAATTATGTCATCTTAATCCTAGAAGTTCTTATTACTAGATACCAAAATATTATTACTGTTGGCTGTGACCTGTCTCATTCCAATATTATCATGCTCTCTAGTGAAGGTCAGATGAATGAAAACATATGAATGCTTTTGATCAGCCAGCACATCAAATAATACAACTAGATTGTTGAGTATTATCATTCTATGTAATAATACAGGTTGCCCCAGTATTACAGTCAGCAATTAAATCAAAGGGATTGACCTTGTCTTGTCCAAAATCTAGCAGCTACTGTTTGACAGGAATGATCTTTCCCTTTATTATGTCAGTAGCAATGGCTAGACTTTTATCTCGTGACAGAAGAGATGATTAGTAGTGTGAGAGAGAAATGGGGTTTAATGTCTTCTTGACACAAACAAGGTCATTTTGGGACTAACATTTGGTTCAATTTATTTCAATAATTAGCTTGCGCGTAGGGTTCTTTGGCAGTGGAAGGAAACTGGAGGAGCCAACAATGATATTGGACTGAAGACCCTACTCATGTCCAACTGGGAAGTCAAAACCATGCCAGTCGACTCAATGACAGACCTTAATTTTCTTCTTATTCACTAACCAAACTGTGAATTGTGGATGCATTTACATTTATATCTAAGTCTAAAGTAAAGCCAATTAGCTCAACTCGTCATGTCACTTACTACCATATGTCAAATTGTTAAATCTGCTAATCAGTTTATGTAAATAATTGTATTGCCTGTCATATCACTGAAGTGTGGAAGCAAACTTTTTGTTTTTGGTGATATTGCAGACAAGTTGTCTTATTTTTATAATCTTAGCACACACAAAGGACTCTTTCTTCTAGGAGAAAACTGGAGTAAGTCCACAACATTGAGATGGTGCCCCTATCTCCAAGCCACATACACTCACACCAGGGTTCGAAACCATGACCGCAAGCCACAAGTTACCAGCCTGCTATACTTTGGAGCGGGATATTCTAGAAAACTAGGCCATCCTAACCTCCCCTTAAATAATATTTGAGTATCATTCTTGACCTGACAGAATGCACTTGGAGGATGTAATTGAATTGAAATGAACTCAATGTCTAAATTTCAGAGGAGGTTGATTCTTTTGTATCTCTTCCAATGATAGAAATAATATTTAGGCAATAAAATTATACAAGTAATGGCATTTTCCCAATAAAATGTCAGTTTTTGTTCAACTTTTGTGTTCTGCTGAAATCAAGTTAACTCAATTTATATCTGTCATGTTATTTTATGATTGTTGCTTTTATTTAAATATACCTTATCAAATTCTAGTTCGTGATTTTAATGTTGACTAGATAAAATATTCATAATAAAAATGACAATGTTTACACAGAGGTAATAGAATAGGCTTTTATTTAATATCATATGCAAGTGTCTATAGAAACAGTACAAATAATGAACAGAAAAACAGTCCTTCATATTTATTCTATCCCTCATTAAATAGAGTATTATTAGAATAAGACAGTAAAATCAACTGTACATGTTGGACAAATTCACAAAGATGTACTTGGATAAAACTTATTTTATGTCACCATCAAATAAATACATTGTAATCTAGTCTGATCGGAGAGATTTAAAGTGTAACACTGGGTGTTGACATTCTTCACCTGTGCATATTATTGGATTTCTTCATAAACATGCACCTTAACAGATTTCAGCGATATTTATTTACATTCAAATAATAAAACCCCAGTTAAATATGCAACAATAAACCCCCATTATTTAACTTCTAATACCACCTAATGGGAAAAATGGTGCTTAACATTCACCTAATTCAAACTAGGTCGTTTTGGGACTAACACATGATTTTATTTCAATGATTCGCTTACACGGAGGTGTCTTCAGGGGGAGGAAACAAGAGACCTGGAGGAAACCCATGAAGTTGGACTGCCAACCTACTCCTTTTCACGTACAAGCAGACAATTGCTTAATGACAGACTTAAGAACATATGTTTAACCATTGGGATGATCCCCTCATCCCTCACCCGACCCTAAATAAAGGGGTCAACCAAGAATATAGAAAGCACCCAAATTTTAATTGGAATCACCCAAAACTGACCAATCTTCATTGTTACTGTTAATATTTTAATATAACGTTTATCTTGTTCAAAACAAATTTTATTGTAGCAACATCTATATTTTTTGAAAATGCAGACAAGATGTTGAGTCGAAAATAGGCTAGTCTGGCACAAATAAAATGCCAGCTACAGAAATATTCCTTCTTGGTCAAAACAGTCTTGATGATCCCTACCCTCAGTAAACAAAACATAAAATATATCTGTCGTTTATCTTACATTGTTTTTGGACGGGTGTACAGGGTCCACTTAAAATAAATATTACAACCAAAAAGTGCCAATACACAAGCCAAAATAATCCCATGTTGATTTTAAATTAGGGCGTCAATTCAATGAGACATCAGAAATAGCCCCGCTCAACATGCTTTCAGTATTTCTTTAAGTAATACCACCTACCGAATCCATGGTCGTCTTTGTGGTCCGTTGTAATACATGTATCCAACATAAAGGGGAATTTATATCCAGAAATCACAATATCCACAATATTAATGAAATACAGACTATATCCGACACGAAAGATGAACTGCAAACTTTTAGCACACTGACACACCTTTAGGCAAACACTCTTCTTTCATAGATAACTAGAACTTTGAGAATAATCTACAAAGTAGTAGGTAAAGGCAAGTTGGGGTTCTGAATACAGCCCAAACAGGATAGTTTACATACTTTAATATATCTTGATTGATTAAACATAGTCCCTAGAAGTAATCATCGTGACATCTAAGGGAACACTCTGCATGACCAGATTTTAATTCAATCCCCATACAATAATAGCCTGATCGAATAAAACCATGGCGGCCAAAAGAATGGCCCCTATTCATACATGAGTGCTTTTCTAAAATTTAGCATTGAAAAGACCACTTAAGAACTTATGGAGACTTAGGATAAATAGAAAGGAAAACTCTCTTTCTTGCCAACATAAACAACTAAACCGCCTAAATTCAATCCTTTTAAATATAATACAAATAATGTAACACATGAAAATATCTATGTGTCCAAATTCTTTAAAAAAAGACTATGGAATAAATGAATTATGCATGAAAATATATATAGATAACTGGGTGGGTAAAGATTCAAAATATTTAAACCAACCCCCATGAGAAGGATTTTTCAATTTCCATAAAATTTAAGTTATCAACATGTAATATGATTAAAATAAATATGCTACGATCCCCAGGTTGTTTCAGACCAAAACAAAATGATTTACATATCACTTGATAATGTATATATAAAATATTCACAATCAGACGTTAAAATACCTACCTTGTATTAATGTCAACATAAGTTAGATATGCTCAACAACAGACTAACTTACTTATCTAAGTGTTTTCAGTAAACAGAGATAAAATAAACATTCTACTGATATACCTACATGTTTTAATTTTCTTACATACAATAACAACCTGTTCTATGCTATTGTTTAGGTTCATTTAAATACTCCCATTATTCATTCTAAATGATCAGAAGAAAGTAAAGGAAGATCATCTCTTGTTCATTTGTCACTGTCCTGTCCACCTGCACTATTAAATGTCATTCTGAGGTCTCTGTATGTTAGGGAAGCTCTTTAACACGATATCTATTTTATCTGCGTTACTAATATAAATTAATATCTATATTCTCTTTGTCTTAAAGGGATAGGCTTATTTACCGGTTTTAAATATTGAAGCAAAAAAACCCAAAACAACCCAAAACATGTTTCAAAATCTACATCAAACAAAATTTTACATTTTTATGATTTTCAAAATCTTTATTGAGTATAATCCAGCCTCAATTGAGTTCATCACATTCTATTAATCTATAAATTTCTCACTGAGTGGGCTTGTATATAAAAAAAACATGCGATAAATGCAGTAATCTCATCAATAACAAAATCTGTCTATACTTAAAATAACCCAATTTATGAAAAAGTCATCTGTCAAATTCACTAAATTCTTGAGATTATCTCAATTTTTTTACTTTCCTTTCATACAATGTGTTGGTAACATATTAGTAGCTCTATCATAATCTGTTTTTCTCCATTTTTAACAAAATATCTATAAAGTTAAATCTAACCTTATTTGAAAATAAATATTTTGAGATTTATCTTTCGCTTTGTCAAAAATTCCTTTTTTCAACAAAAAAAGTCTTTCAACATTGCTACTTAAAATTTAATATATTTGAACCTTTGTGTCCTGGTTTTTATTTTGAAAAATTATGTTGGTTTTGTTTGAAAACTTTATGTCTATTTTGCCTTCAGGTTTTTGTGGGTTTAGTCTTGTCATCACTTATATAAAATATATAATTGAAAATATTGTACATTAGAATTTCCCATCATAAGTAAATGCATCAAAAGATTGGTTGATGCACCACAAAAAATCGAAATCCTGTAGTCTGAATCATAATAATTTGAAATACAGCAAACTTTTCAATGCAATGTTTTACTGAAGACAAAATATGGATGACGATTGCACATAATTCACTTCAAGATTACAAATGACACACCCGTTATTATCTAATTCAGAAAGCTATACATTGACTTGATGATAAATATAATGGGACAAGCTGGATGAAATGATATGTTTTACTATTAATAAATAGAGACCAACCCTACAATTATGACACTTTCACATTTAGGAGATAAAAGTACACCAAATAAAATTAAGAGATGTCATTATGACTATGTATTTCAATATCATAATTTAGAGCAAACAAAATTTTTGAAGGGCCTATTTCTTGGGCTATAAGTGTATCTTCAATACAAAATAGTAACATAATAAAGTGATTCAAAGAAATCAGATATCAAACATGCCACTTAAAAGAAAATTTGCCAGGCAACAAAACAGACATACTCTGAGCAGTCACATATTTATTTTTTTGTAAGTAACAGCAGGCCTGGAAATAGCGGTTTAGATGTACCTGACAAAATGTCAGGCACTAATGAAATAGTACCTGACATTTTCAACTTAGTGCCTGACATGTATTATTAATGTTAATAAAAAAAGACAAATTAGTGCTGGACAAAATGACAAAGCATGAATCTGTGCCTGACATTGTCTGTGACAGGTGCCTTATTTCCAGGCTTGAACAGGATCATTTACTGATCAAGAGTAACAAGCCAGGCAACAAAACAGACATCCTCTGAGCAGTCACATATCTATTCTTTTGTAAGTTACAGGATCATTTACTGATCAAGAGAACATAACCCCATCAGAAATAATTAAAATTTCATTGGATCTAGTTCTTCCTTATGTTAAGATTTATTCTGTAAATCAAAAGATTTCCTTATTTTCAAATTTGACAACAGTGGCTGTAAGTTGATCACTCACTAAGTGATGTCATTTGTCTTCCATGATATAATTATTTGATAAAGACAATCCGATATCAATTTCATTTCTTCTACCACATTAAAATGATTTAGTGTGATAAATGATCTAAGATGTATAACTTTAAAGGAGTGAATAAAACTAGTTAATTCAGAGTAATTTTTCAGAAGAAATTAAAAAAATTCAATGAGGTGTTGGCTGTAATTTCATGTACATACGTGTCTAAACAATCATGACATATACTTGTTGAAGTCATTGTGATCATCAAGTCACTCATCACTCATGCAAATGAAGAATGCTATTCCTTAATTAAGGGGAGGCAAGGGTCAACAAATGTCAATTTTGACTCAAATTAGCGATTTTTTTATATTTGCATATTCATTTATTTTTATTTCACTCGTAATTAAAAAAAATACGTAGCAACTGGTTAATGGCAGAAAAAATGCACTTTTGAACACTCATGCAATCTAAATTTTGCTGTTTTACCTCTTTATGTCTTAATTTCTCAAAGAGTAAAATATCAACAGTCAACAACCTCACAAAAATCGTTCTCTAAATGTTTACAACGATTATGTCTGAAACTTACACACATACTAAAGTAATGTTAGTTCCATGCAAATACAGATTTTCAGAACTCTAAATGAATTTTTAGTGTAGTCAATTAACATTTGAAGTCTCTCATTGAAACAACATTTTCCATAATTTTTGTTTTGTTGACATAGAATGACATGCAAGGACACAATAACAACACTATATAGATACTTGAACAGAGAAATGTCCTAGGAACATTTTTAAAAAGTTCCAGCCTTCTACCTTTGATACTTTCAGAGAATTTTTTTTTTAAAGCAGAGTACCCTAGTAACAGTAAAGCAGATTTCCCCCCAAAACTGCAGATTAGTCTATGTGAACAATTCCTGAAAATTTTGAGTTGATAGCATTATCATAAGTCAGTTATTTTAAAATTCATATTTGTCGAGCACCGCTCCCCTTAAATGAGTTAGTAACCCTATTAAGCAATGTGGGGGGGGGGGGGTATAAAAAAGGAAAGACAAGAAATGGAGAAAAAAAATGACAAATAAATTCTACGAGTATGAAACCTGACAAACATTTTCAATGAGTAACATAAAGTGTCAAACAAGTAATTCTACTGAGAATATTTACAATACATTGTTTATCTGTTTGTTTTATCTAAGTAATTAAAATTACTTAGATAAAACACACTATTCTTTATCATTTGTTAATTGAAATTACTAGATAAAACATTACCAACAATATACATCAATCTTATCATAATTTATTTATAGCATGGTGTAAATAGTCATTATTTGACACTAGGATATCCCACAACCTGAGAATCGTGTAATAAAATGTAGTGATAAAAAATTAGATCAATCATTCCATCAACTCAAATTCATTTTTTTACGAAAAAGACAATTAATTCAACAACTACAAATTACATAACATTAAACATAGCCTCATATGTGTCAAAAATATGTATGATGGATTTGGAATGTATGTTAATTGTTCAGTTTCAGTCTTATTTGTCAGGAAAATTGAGTGAGTCAATTTTATATGCCATACAATTAAATGTTTTAAGACTTAATTTTTTAAACCATTTATCCTTTTACACATGAAGAATAGTGCAGAGCGATAGAGAAGTGGGGTTTAACGTCCACTTGACACAAACTAGGTCACTTTGGGATTATATGGTTTAACTTTATTTCAAGACTTTGCTTGCGTGTAGGGATCTTTAGCATTAACTTTTTGGCCACTCAACCATCCTTCACAGGAAGAATAAATTCTTTCCTTAATGTTAATAGTCTCTGATCATCATTTACATTTTCTAGATAATATCTTATTAAGAAAACGAAATCGAAATCATGTAGCTTGGATTCAATCGAATTACAAATTACCCATTTTTACACTGATGTTCCTTTTAGTAATTCAAATTTACAATACTTTAGTGTGTAAGGGATTAAAAATCTCTCAAATGACGATCAGAGGTTTAAAATAGTTTGAGTCTCTTACCTTTGAAATGAACCTCTTTGACCTCCCTTTTGAGCTGATAATATTTCATCCACTATATTTTGTGCCTGTCATAAAGACATTAAATTAGATATAAAATATTTGTCATGCAAATTAGACAATTACATTAATAAATTTAAAGGAATACAGCCTTTCAGAATTACGTTAAAAATATTAAAAGTCCTGATTTAAATAAATATCTGTTAATTTTAATTTGATTTTATTGAATTGCATAATGTTCTTACTGAACCACTCCAATATTAATACAAATAATGAGAAGAAAAGAAGCACTGATCAAATGCCACACACCCTTAATAATTAGCATAAATGATGAAGCACAAAATTGCATTTTTCGCAGTGCATAGATTCATTTCATTTAATTTTAAAATGTAAAAAAACCCGAGTGTAAAGCAATCTTCGTGATAGCATATCAATACTACTGTGTCCCTTTAAAGATATATCTAATAGAGGTTACTTTCCATGCGAAGTAAAGCCTGACCCAGAACGCCAACCATTTCTTGGCCTAACAAGGTTTTTTGACAAAAGTTTGCAGTTGAATTGGAGGCTGACCAATCTTAACAAGCGCGTACACAAGATTTCCCAAGCGATCAAGGGACAAAACACTGGCATTAAATATCGGAAATTGTTGAATATCAACAGATTTTGTCATTTCATGATCTTAAACACTGTGTATAGATCGAAAGTCTATTGGATAGTAACTTTACCTTGTAGAGTGGCCACAAGATTTTCCAAAGTGATCAAGGGCCATAACTCCAGCAGTAATTATCGAAAATTGTTGAAAATTCATAGGATACTTTGTTTCATGAGTGTTATAAGTTTAAAGTCAATCGGATATTAACCGTAGCCTCTAGAGCATTGTGGATATCAGACGATGGATGGGTGCGACAGCAATATACGACCACATTCCAATGTGGGTGTGTGGGTGTATAAAAAAGTATAAATCATTTGTTTTGATAGTCGGTCTTCACCCTGCGGCAGACTTAAGAATACTACAATACTTACAGCAGTATCAACACTTTGAAATATGTGCATATCAGCTTGGGTACGTTTTTTGGGATCTTCACCAACAGTAAATAATACAAGATTGTTGTATATTTCTCGTCTATCTTTGTTGAATATAGCTGTAGGGGAATGTACTGACTCGATTGGAAATTTCTCTAGCTGTTCCTAAAATAAAGGAATAGGAAAACATAAATGAGCAAAAACAATACAAGAACACAATATAAATGACACAATTAGATAATACCTACATTTTATGAATTGAGCAATTTTATTAGAATACCACAGTAATCCTTTTCTCTTGTCACAAATGTTCTTCAGAGCTTGTAACAAAACTCTTTTTTTTTTTAGATTTCACATTTGATGCATATTATATTCATATTATCCAGTTTGTTGAAGGTTCCTCTTGTGCATTTAATCCCAGAACGTTTATTTTGAAAGCCTGATTACTTATGAAAAAACTACTATCTCTTTTATTTAAACATCAGAGGATACAAAGAACAGAAAGAAAACGGACATTTAGTTCATGTCTACTAAGTAAGACTGGCTTCTTTTCAATAAAATAATGCTTCCTTTCACCAAAAAGCTATTTATATAATCTGTCACCGCCGATTCAAGCAGTCTGTAAGGATATAAAAACCTGGTGGCTAGTATACGTTTGAGCCAACCATTGTATTTAACTAAGGGATCAGTAGATAAAGATAGTTAATCTTTTAACAAGTTCCTCAATCCTTGTGTTTAATCAGTTTCTCAATACCATACTCTTTAAACAATCTAAACCACCCGTATTTGAATTGGCACTGAATAAAATGGAAATGAGTGCTTTTTCTTACAGCTTCAACATTTGTTTACAGATTTAGATTAATACACACAGTCTTAAAACCACATTTTGATACCTAATATAAGGTCTAAGGTCCATGACAGTACCGGTACCTAAAGTTTTATTTTTACTGTTTTACTTAATATGTGTTTATACACTACTATTCAAACAGATTATGGGTGGAAAATCACTTCTATTTTCATACTTCTTTGATTAACGGTACCCTGATAATTGTACATTTCAATATTAAGTCGACAGCATGCATAAATAAGTTCCTTTAATATTCTACTTTAAGCTAAATAGATCTGCGTGCATAAGAAATAAATATTTACCCCTGTCTGGTGGTCCAAAATAACTAGAAATCTTCTTTCAATAGTCAATTGACATCTCATAGTCCAGATTCCAGTTGTGTTTTCCATTTGTCGCAGTTTCCGTAATCCATCTTCAGGTTGTATATATCCTATAATTAATTTCTTAATCAATTATTCATCTATCCATGTAAACATTAACTGTTTCTTTAAAAGACAACTGTTTTTTTATTACATTAATGTAATTAATGAAACATAGGCTATTTCAGTCTTTATAATTAAGAGGAAGTTAAATTAAATGACAAGGAACAAATGACAAGGAACGTACTTTGTTTATTTTATTATTAACAACATGTAATTCTGATTCACTAGAAAGTTGATTCTTTATGCTACTTAAATTACTTTTTTGATATGCTACATGTACGTACCTTCTCTTGTGGCTGCAGCAAAAGTTGCTAAATGATCCAACTCAAAAGTTGGTTCCCCAGAATTCCTCATATCCGCAACACTATTCTGATCTAGAAAATGAAAAGCAATGTATTTAAGATACAGGTAAGTGCTAAAAACACACATATTTAGTTCAATTAAATGGCATAAAAATACCCATATAATTAGTTCAACTAAATGGCATAACTTATGTTTTACTTAAGATCCAATTACTTGTTGGCAGTGTCCGGGTAAAATATGTTGATGACATTGTATTTCAGAAATTAGAAATTTGAGTAATTATTAAGAATATTTATCCTTTTGTTTCAGTATGTACAGAAATGATCTTTAAAGACACTAAGGCACACAACAAGAAGACCATAAATGGTTGTCTTCTAATACATATTGATAATGAACATGGTTTCTGGCTGGTGACCTGTATACATGACCCAGACATCAATTGATTCCATAGACATCGGAAACACGAAATGCCCTTACATGTAACAAGTCAAAATTCATTCCATACACAAAAATGATCACATCTGCGAAACTTCTAATTAGCAAAAGGAACAACTACTATACTAGTACTACATTGATGTGTGTACAAAGTTTCATGAAGTTATCTTGAACAGTTTATGAGATGGAAGGGCTGAGCCCACTTCAATATCCCCTTTAACTTTGTTCTGAGGAGGATTAAAAATTTAACCCTCTTAAAAAATATACCGGTAATTAATCTAATTTGACTAATTATGAAACAGTGGTTAAGCTACATAAATACTATATCACATATGTTTCTTGGCTAATTTGTTTTTCAAAATTATATATATGTTGTTTAAGCAACACTAATATTTACTGATATGAATTCTATCCTATACTATTATTAATCCACATGTAATTGTAAACACAAATAAAATCTTGTCATAATCCTACCAGTATCTACTTTCATGATCTACACTGATAAGACTTTAACCCACAATGAATTGAAATAAAACTGAAATTTCGTCGCATCACCGAGCTCTATATATGTTTAGTTAAGGTGTGTTCAAAAAATACATTATAGTGTTTGCTTAGGTAAATATTCTGAATATTAAAGATTATGTAGATCGTATCCTTTTTCTAATCAAAGATTACATGTACCCGGTATCAGAATCATTTTTTTTATTTCCTTAATTACTATACAATATGTGCAAGATATGTTAATTTTTTAATAGCATCTTGTGTATCTTTATATTTATACATTCAATACTGGAATATGACGGGAAGACCACTCCCAATCAACTTCAAATAGAATATCATACCTACATTATGAATGAATTAATTGAATAGAAGGTTTAACCTAAGAAAGAGGTAAAAGAAACGAATGACGCACTTGTCCAATTCTGTAATATTTTAAACAATAAAAAAGAAGGTTTGAAGAAATTGTTTGGCAAGTCTTATTCACATAAAACTAAATGCACTCAAGAGTTTTGTGGGAAAATTATGACAGATTACTGGTATAGACAATTATAAATAACAAAGCATTATATTCTTAAAGGGGCCATCCCCGATAACATTTTGGGGGTTAAAACTGCTTAATTTGGTATAAAAAAGCCCTTAATAGCCTCTAACTTAGATCCGAGCAACTTCTTCAAGCTATGTGATACGTTTTCAAACAACTTCCAATCGCTGGTATCGCTTGGTGGCCGAAGACTTGTGTTCTGTTTGCATTACACAAAAGTGTCGGAATAAAACAAGTCTATATATGTGCAGCTTTCAATCTAACCCTATGGACTCACTTTGAAAGCTCTCTATTGATTAAGTAAAAATTGGTATCAAATATAGTCGCTCTTATCAAGCAAAACAACCATAACAATTTAAAAGAAAAACTTAAAAAGCTAGTGTCCAGTTAAGCTTTTTTGGCATTCACGTCCAAACTACTCAATATTTTGAACTGAAATTTTCAGACAAGGTAAATACACTATTCCTCTATATTTTGGTGTTTAAATTTCATACGCTCATGAACATGTAATTTTTAGATTCATTGAAATTCGGGCTGGCCTCCAGATACAGTTATCAAATTTGATTGGAATTTTCAGGGTAGTGCTTTTTTTTGTAGACTGAATAAAATCAGCAGGAATGAAATCTTAGGTAAAATTTACCATAACTTTTGACATACAGAACGAGAGGTGAGAGGTCACAACAATATATGTAAACATTTCCATGTAAGCGCATAAAAATCAAAGATAGGTTGCAAGGAAACAAAACATAAGCCCACTGACACTGCAGCTAAGTCTTTGTAGATAACTGACAACTGTGGCTTTTACAGGACACTAAAAAACATTGATCAATCTATTATTAGAAATAATTCAATTTTAATTGGTTTCTATTTTTTTCGAATGTGGACATTTATTATACAATATATGAATTGAGTTGTTTGAGTTATCAATAAAAAGTGTAGCTTATTAAAATAAAGTTAATTGGATTTGGATGATAACTTTAGCCGCTAGACATAGGTGACAACTATATATGATTACATTTCAATGTGGGTTTATAAAAATGTGGGTATTTCATCATATATTTGAATTGCTTAGGTTGCGACTGAAGTATCCACATAGTGACATAGAATTATTTCAATTAACCTTTTAAAATAACTGATTGCACAAACATATCTGTTAACAGAAATCAATTATAATGTCTGCATATCAATTCATAAAACAGATTACATGTATATGGCCATATTTTAATGCAGGTGAATAAAAATAATATTATCACGATAACCAAAAACAACAGTAATGGTTAAAATAGTAGACTTATTTAAATCTTCTACAACACGTTTATTTCTACCAGTTATGTGCTTTTATACATGTACCGTACTACAATATGTTGAAATAAGTTTATTTCTTTACAGAAATTCTATGTCAAGTTTCAACAATCCCCTTAAGGGAATATCAGTTTGTTTTCACGATCTTCTTGTTGTTTATTACAAATTGACTGTTCGATACATAATACATGATATTATGGACAGGTTGATTTAATTAAATCATTAACATATTTAGGAGTAATAAAAAAAACAAATGGGTAAAAACATTAAAAAAAAGTTTGTGCATATCCAAATGTCACTTTAAAACAGTGTTCAAATTTGCTGTCGTGAGGTCAGGTCGGGTCGGGTCATCTTCTCCCTTTGTCATAATGAAATCAAGTTAATGATAATTTATTTTTATATTCTAGCCATATTCATGATCACTTGAAGTCATTTTTAAATTTTATCTAATAACCGATTTCAACAGAGTTGTCACATTGTTGTCACCTCGATGTACTAGGATATAATGATTATAAAAGGTGTTCATCCTTGTATTTATATATAGATCTATATTTAGAACTCAGGTACAAAAAGCTGGGTGTTCCCTCCCTATATTATATATATAATGTAGACATGATGTACATAATATATTACACTGATTCACTGTTTTATTAACAATCCTATCATCTTAAATCTATATTACTTATACAAGTTAGACTAACAACCACTAAAAGGTTGATTTGTATGTTTTTAACTCAATGAACACATCCGTATGACAGTGACACATTATGTTTTTGTTAATGACTACCTTTCAATTATATGCCTATTTTTATGTTCATGTTATATTTTCAATTCTTGCGCTTGTATGCATATATTTCACTGACACTGATTGAAGAAGTATAGTAAAAAAATAGTTCCTTCTGTGTTTATTTTTCAACACAGGGTAGTGACATCTATCTTTCAGAACCAGTCTTGTTTCTACAATCAGATCGTCCCAGTAAAATTGTTTTTAAAGATACATCCTAAAAAAATACAGTATTTATAGGGTAGATATTTCCAATAAAATTATGCCGTATATTGTAGATATGGAAAGTAGAGACACTTAATCTTACTAGAAAAATATTGGATGCCCCCCCCCCAAAAAAAATCCACCCACACGGTGCACCAAGGACAAAAAAATAAACTTGTCTTGAGTGACGTAGGGAGCAATTCTTATGTGTTGTGAGAACATCGAAAGACTTAAATCAGCCTTTAAAATATATGGTAAAAGGACAGCAAACTAATAACAAATACAAGCTGAATTGGATTCTCCCTCAATCAAGTCACATGACAAACTAGGCTTTTTGAAATGAAATGAACTGGGGTTTAAAGTCATTAAAGTCATACCGCTACCGGTAATGGATACGGGACAATCCTTTTTAAAAATCAAAATAGATTCTACATGTAGGTCATGGGGTATTTTTATTGCAATTCATATTATGTTTAGAAAGAGATGCGATGCAAAATTGTGTACACAATTTTTAGACGGGAAGGCGTCTTTAATGAGGGATAAGTTCTCAATGAACATATAATAAACAAATTGAGTGGTGTTGGTAAAACATAAATCTTTCCTTTTATAGATTCAACCGATGTCCTAATGTTGAGATAAACCATTTAAATATACATACAAACCTTGCCCTAGCTACTCCCCTCCCATGAGATATGATAAAATAGCCATTTCCATCATAAGATCTCTAACTAGTGTCAAACTGACCCCATTAAATAGCTGTGTGACGGATCACATTACGGTAAATCAAAAATTGTCACCTGTCAAACAAACAGCTTGATGACAAAAAATTTAAGATGGAAATTATATTGGAAGTAAAACAAACTTACTTTAATTTCAGTAAAACACCCTTTTAACGTCAGAAAGAGTGAAAATATATTAATCTTTGTCCTACATGAAAGTCGAAGGTGTAACTGAGGTATTCAAGGAATTTGGGCACTCTAGATCTGTGATTTAATCAACTAAATCCTGGTCAGTGAAAAATTACCATAGCAGCCTAGCTGTCAAGCTCTACTTTTTTATGGTCTGATGAGAATGAGGAGATTTTAATGTTAATACCAAGTCCATGCTCTGATTATTTTACTTCATAAATACTACGAATTGTGTTATCAATGGAGGTTTATTGTACATGTGTTAATATATACAGACCTACAGCTATTGACAAACATCATTTCAACATCTTATAAAACAATTATTGTGTTTCTCTCTAAATACTTTCATCTCTACAGATTCAATGATTTTTATTTGTATTTACATGTATTAAACCCTGCAGCTTTAAGATAATACCCTTGCATCTGTGATCTTCAGATTACAACTCAAAAATCCTGGATCAGAAATTTTTTTGCCTACTAATCATTAAACTACATTAAATCAAACATGTGCAAATGAAGTACAGTTTTCCCACAGATTAATGTGCACAAGTCCATAAAAATTCATATGCCCTTATATCCAAAAAAACAAAAAAAAACACACTTAAAGACCCATATTCCAACCCTGTTCTGATACAATAGCTTTATGCACACATTGACTGATATATTAATAAAGGATAGCTTCGAGTTACACATCAAGCAGGTTGAAATTTTAGTTTCATTTTCGTTATTTCCAGTCTATACTAAAGAACAGGTTCTGATTTATGCGGCAAAAATTAGATTAAAGGCCTGCATCATTGTCACTGACTTAAAAATCTTAAAAAGGGGGCGGGGGCATTTAAAGGGCACATAGCTCTACTCAATTGAAACTGAAATTTTACAGTAAGATAGCGACATCTATATTGAACACCAGTTTGTGTTTTTGATTTTTAATATTAATGGATAATATTGAGTTAGGGCTATACGCCCTTTAATTCAAATTCCATTGAACTATTGAACTGCTACACATTCAATTTGAAAATGAAGGTATAAATAGCAACACACCCTCTCCCCAACTTAAGAAATGACCTGCCTCGGTTAATTGTTTAGTCTGTTAATTCTTAGTAAGCAAATAAAACAACGTCATAATTGTGCTCGATTTACTGACAAAAAGTTATAGCTGATGTTGTAAGCCAGCACAATCTAATCTGATCAACACTTTGTGTTAAAATGGATCAAAGAGCCAGAATTCCAAACAAATCTTTTAACTTCTTGTCATCTACATGTTCCTTCATGTATGTAAGACTTAAAGATTTAAAGATAAAGACATAAGTACATGTACAATCAGTTGTCCTATGAATTTATAATGTTGGTAATCAATTATAATATTTTCCATATTTTAATCCTTTCATTTTTTATCTTGCCAATAATATACCATAGAATTATTTTATAAGCAATTTTTCATAAAGATTACATGATAGTCACATTCATTTGTAAACCATTGAAATTTGAGCTTGGCCTAAGAGCTAATAAAAGAAATTTATGAGTTAAACTAATCAAGCAATAGTTGATAAGTTGAAGCAGAAGACTGTTGTTAACTTTCTATTATTAAGACACAATACAGTTAATATAACATAACATATACACCGTACTTACATGACGATAAGGTAATAATACACACCTATTACCCATAAAACATGTCACACCTTGTAAAGGAATGTGATGCATGAACACATGATAATTTATCAAGGAAATATTAAAAAACTTACCCATGTAATCTCCTCCAAATCGTCCAAGACGACCCTGCCCACGGTAAATATCTTCATCATCTCTTCGATATGGGTCTTCCCTGTATTGAGAATTATAAAAGATGTTATTCCCAACCATGGTAAACTTAGGAAAATCTATCAATTTCACTTGTCAAAAAACCCACTAGAATACTTCCCAATATTCAACAACAGACACCAACAAAACGATCAAACAGAACTGAACAGTATGCAAGCGTAATGTGGGAATGTTACATGCTCATTAACCTGTAGGTAACAATATCAGTCGTTAGTCAGAAAGCCCTAATATCAATACAATAGAAGAACAGATCATATAGACTCCACCAATACACACCCTTGTAACACTTGGGTGGTTTCCATGAATTACTTTTTTAAGCAATACTTTCAAGAATTTGGGTCATTTTAAGCATACTATCAGGGCCTTGGTTATACCTCATTCAAATTCTATGAAATTGTTATCATTGCATTAAATCTAGTTTTTTTATAATTATAGAAGAGAGAATTAACCCAAATTTAAACCCTACTAATTTCACTATTTTTGACATGATTTTATTGGGATGGGGGGAAATATCCAAGATCCCAACAATTCGGATGGGGGGAAATATCCAAGATCCCAACAATTTAACTATAAAAAATATAGAGGCCATGCAACAAAATATACACCAGGGTTAAAATTGAAACTAGCACAAAATTCTAATCAAAGACATGATACTAATGTATACACACTCCAGCATCATTTTGAAGGATGGCTTCATGCTTTCACAGGTAAATAACTATCCATAAAATTGATTGACAATTCAGAATTTTGATAGGGTTCTTAATCAGGACCAGCACGCTTAAAATAAATAAATCTTGAAAACTTTCCCTCTGACAAGTAACTCAGGGAAAAATAGTTGGATGAATAAATTTTCATAGAGATAACCTTTACTGGAAAAATTCTGATCGGCAGAGTCTTAAAGGAAACAGGGGGACGATTGTTTAATGGACTGACTGACAACAATATACTCCCATTTGTGATCTAGGTGTATAAATGTTAGCTGGTAACTCTAGCCAGGCAACCTAAACTAATTTCAAAACGACCAAATTGATAGGCCTACTTTTAGTCAAGATAGATTTAACAAAGTTTTGTTAAAATGGGTTAGACCTCTGAAAATCCACAAGATTCCACCTAGTCAGGTTATTCCAAAAAGAACCCGGAAAACAACAACGATGTTGGGGAGGTGACACTATTTCTTGTCTACTACAAGCTTGGGATCGAAATCAAGCTACTTAATTCAATGGCAGACCTGATGATCTAAAGTGTATCAAATTAGACAACTCAAACACAACCACACCATGTTTGACCATTCTACTTCAATTTGTCATCCAAAAATGGATTTGCTTATTCTTGCTTAGTCTAAGCAGAAAATGATACTCATCAAACTCAGCCAGTGCATTCACCTATTTTTTAACTACTAAAGAAAGTTTGAAAATTCTAGCTCTAAAGCATAGTTTTTGTGTCCCAAAACACCGGACAGACAAAGACAGATCCATTTTAATAGCCTTTGCCTTTCAAAGAAAGCGAATCACAAGCAAAAGTCATTAACAGAAATTGTTCACTAATCTGAACAATGCATATCAATTTCACACAGATACTATGGTAACTTTTGTTGCTATAGAATTCACACGATTCTACAATGTGAAGAATGTCCATAACTCTAGAGGTAATTAACGGAAAATCTTTAAATTCAATTGCTTTTTCTTGACAAAGGTGATGACCATTACAAAATGTCGGTGTATAAAAATCAAATTCTTCAAAGTACATATCCTAGATTATTTAATAAATCTACTACTAGATTCTAAGTGGCATTATTAAAGTAAATTTATCTAGACAAATCTTTCAATCACGAAACTGAACGAAATGAATGTTAATCTAGGGCTGGTCAAGGTAGATACAATTTCTTGACCTAATATACACAGTGACAGTGTATATATTTGTATAGATGAACATGTCAGTAACAATAGATGATAAAAGATGTCCCTTTAATACACTATTGTTGGTATTATATTTCACTCATTTAACCTTTACATATATACAATTACTGTGGATAGAATAAATCGAAAGAAAGAGTTTGTCCATATTCTATATGCACATGTACTGTATTTTCTAATTCTATCAAAGACATTTTCAGATGTCACCAAGATCTGCACATTTAGGTAGGAGAGAGAGAGAGAAATGGGGTTTAACGTCTACTCAACACAACTAGGTCATTTAGGGACTAACATATGGTTTTAATTTTATTTTAATAATTCGCTTGCGTGTAGGGGTCTTTAGCAGTGGGAGGAAACCGGAGTGCCCAGAGGAAACCACAAGGTTGAGAAGGCGCCCCTATCTCCATGCCACATACGCTCACACCAGGGCACGAAACCACAGCCGCAAGCCAGAGGTAGCAGGCCAGCTATAGAGGTCTAAGCGCGGCACTCTATAGACAACTAGGCCATCCCCCCCCCCATTTAGGTAGGACTCCCTGCTGGATTGTATACAACATGTGTCTCCATGAACTAAAACAACATGGCAGTGCTTAAATGGCCCCTTCTCTTCAGATCTCCCCTATTTGTCTACATTTCACTATGAATTTAAAGTTGATATGGCCACTGTGGGTTGTTGATGATTTTGTTTTATGAAGCTAAAATCACATTTCAATCTTGTAAGAACTTCCAGTCAACTTAGTGGTTGATATTCATTATGTTTCAGTATAGTTGTGTAAATGTCATTTTTTGACATGACAATTTTTGCACAAGCTTTTATTAGACAAACTGTTTTATTGAGAGAGAGAGAGAGAGAGAGAGAGAGAGAGAGAGAGAGAGAAATAGGGTTTAACTCCACCCGACACAAACTAGGTAATTTCGGGACTATTATATGGTTTAATTTTCTTGCGCGTAGGGGTCTTTAGCAGTGGGAGGAAAACCCACGAGTTTGGACAGGCGACCCTACAGGCTTTATGATACAGCTTTACCATTCAACCATCCACCCCCGTTTTAATGAGGTCCTGGGTTAATTACAATATAATAAAATAAAGATAAGTAGTTTGTTACTTACGTATGATACTCGTCTCTGTAAGGATCATATCCACTGTAAAAACAAAATATACTTATATATACTTTTGAAAATCAGGAAACATTTATTATTTTGGTCATGAAAATTGACCAGTCTGTTCTCTAATGTAGTTGAAATCAAAGATTATATGATAGTTTTGAAAATCAGGGCTCTAGCATGAAGAGTCTGCAATTAATCACCGTTGAATATGAATTCTTGCAATTGAAATATGCTTCGTTCTTGGCTAGTCCACAGTTTTTGTAATCAGATTGTCTTAGCCATACATGTATGTCACTAGAAGTAAATATTAAAAACTTACTTAGCCATTACTGGTCCTCTTGGTCCACGGTCATAATCATACCCATTCATGTCCCGCGGGGTAATACCAGGCATAATCTACCCAGCTGCCTGAAAAAATTTATGAATATTTAAGAATTTAAAATGCATTGTGTAAGAGCTAAATCTGCTTTTCGCTGGTCTATTTTCTGGCTTCAAATATGACATAAATTATTAAATAGACATTTATTTACATGACATGCCCATAAAATCTATACTACAGTACAATGTCATAAGATCTATATATATCTATATGATATAATAAAACAAATCATATTTTAATTTGCATTGAAGTTGTGATATTTTAAGGCTTATCTCAATGTTTGCATAAATCAACAAGGAAGTACATACATATGTACATAGATACCGAAATATAAGCTATCTGTTATCAAGTACCGAAAGAATATTTATAGATCAATTAACTATCAATGTCACCTTTACACCATACTTTTTTTTTATGATCTTCACTGCCCGAAGCTAGAACTGATCAGGTCATTGTTGACTTGTCTTAGAACAGCTACATGTATAGTACTAATTTCATGTCACTTGCGCACACAATCGAAAAAAGAAACCTGAGAAAAACCCTAGAGGTCAGGAAGGCAACTTTTACTTTTATGAGTAAATTTGGTAAATTGGCTACACATATGTCATCACATTTTGCTATTTGATTGACATACTATTTACTAATATCCCATCACCTTTAATGTCCATAAAGACAAATGACAAATAGAGATTCTGGCACATCAATACTAACTGAGCTATACTGTAGGCCTACATACTGCATAAAACTGACAAAACAATTGATAATATTGAGTTAGAGACTGATCTAAGTGTTGAGTAAACATAAGTGAACCTCTTTCATCATGGTATGATACCAGAAATCAACACCTTGTCAGCTATCACCCTATAATCATCCAAAGTCTTCGACATTGAAAATCCGAATCATTTGTCAATTTAAATCAACATTGATGTTGTGATCTAACCAGGAAAATATGGCCTTCGGATATCCAATATTTAAAACAAAATAAACATTTTACCATTGGTACACCAATCATGTACCGTTTCAGGCTCATCTGTAACAAGGGACGCGAAGAACGAGGCTAGACATATTCCACAAGTCATGTCAAACGGTGATGACATATTCTTTTCTGGAGATCATGCCCAATAAATAGTATGTAGACTTTAAACATAGGTTGCCAGGCAACGAAACATACGCCCACAGCAGCTAAATCGTCCGGGCAGTCAACAAGAGTTGTCGCATATTTTACTTTTTTCGGTAATGAAACATTTATAATACACTAAAATCTGATTAAAAGTAACTACTCATTATGTAATTATCAGAAAATCATTGGAATTTGTTTGGCTTTGATAAAGTTCTCCTCCATGCTGTTCAAGTTATCTAAATTCATTGAAACTCAATATACTTGTTCGTCTCATGACCTTCAACAATTTATATAAATTTAAAGTCAATCGGTTATTAACTTTAGCCTCTAGAGCGTCCACAAAATTTTGAAAGTGATCAAGGGCCATAACTCAGTCAGTAATTATCTGAAATTGCTGAAAATCAATAGGCTTCTTCGTCTCATGACCTTAAACACTGTGTATAAATTTAAAGTCAATCGGTTATTAACTTTAGCCTCTAGAGCGTCCATAAGATTTTTATAAGCGATAAAGGGCCATAACTCTGACAGTAATTATCAGAAATTGCAGAAAATCAATAGGCTTCTTCATTTAATGACCTTAAACACTGTGTATAAATTTAAAGTCAATCGGTTATTAACTTTAGCCTCTAGAGCGTCCACAAGATTTTTTGAAGTGATCAAGGGCCATAACTCTGACAGTTATTATCGGGAATTGCTGAAAATCAATAGGCTTCTTCGTCTCATGACCTTAAACACTATGTATAAATCTAAAGTCAATCGGATATTAACTTTAGCCTCTAGAGCGTCCACAAGATTTTTTGAAAAGTTCAAGGGCTATAACTCTGACAGTTATTATCGGAAATCGCTGAAAATCAATAGGCTTCTTCGTCTCATGGCCTTTAACACTATGTATAAATCTAAAGTCAATCGGATATTAATTTTGGCCTCTAGAGCGTCCACAAGATTTTTTTAAGTGATCAAGGGCCATAACTCTGACAGTTATTATCGGAAATCGCTGAAAATCAATAGGCTTCTTCGTCTCATGACCTTAAACACTGTGTATAAATTTAAAGTCAATCGAATTTTAACTTTGGCCTCTAGAGCGTCCACAAGCAATTGTGGACGCCGGACCGACGGACGGACGGACCGACGGACGGACCGACGGACGGACGGACGGCAATATACGACCACATTTCAATGTGGGCGTATAAAAACCATGCAGACGCTCGAGATTGCGATTCAGTTGAGACATCTGCGTATTCCGTATTTCGAGATAAAGAGTTTCTCCTATTAAATTCAACGTAGCACATCCCGGATTGATTTACTCCCGCTAGGTTTAAACAAAATTTACAATATTTTTCATCAAAACAATCAGAGTTACGCAGTAATAATACGCCGTAAATATGAACGTCCAAATCAACTTTGATAAAAACAACACTTGATAAATTACTTTATTGTAAATATATGCTGATAAATGAATGTTGTTTCAGTAGATTAGGCTGCGTATGTGTAATAAGTACTAATTGTAAAAAACTGACTTATTTTTAAGATGGTACATGCATGAATAAAAAAATTGAGTTTGTCAAACTTTTTTAGCTACGTTTTCGTAGCTACGTTATTGTATGCGTTGGAACCAATTTGTGTCAATTCCTAGGTCTTAAAAATGAGCGATTTAGCTCTTTTAAATTGACAAATAGTTTGTGATTTCCTTGTCAAAGACTTTACGATATTGATTGCATAGGCATAGGAGACGGGGGAATGAAAATTTTGACGACCTTTTTTTCTATTAACGTTTAGAGAAAAAATAAAACTAACTTATTTCTATGAGATCCAAACTGCCGGAAAAGTATTTCCTCGTCTTTTTTGTCCACTGCATACCCAACAAAATGTCCGAAGCTCTCCTTAATAGGTATGCCAAAAAACGGTATTGCCCGAAAAAATGGGCATCGAGCCGGAAAACGGCAGAGGAAACTAGCAGTAAAACGCGTTGGAAAACAACAAATAATTCAAAATTTTCTTGGGGGTCATTCGCCCCTCATAGAAAACCGTTGCTGCTGTCTATAAACCAGAATTTTTCGAGTTCTAGTTTTGCCTCCCTAACTATTTTTACTTTTCTTGTAATTGAATATAACGAATTGTTGACAATGAATTAACATTTTTTTTGTCTGGGGCCACTCGACTTTGTGCGACATTTTCGGGCATCGATTAATATTTGTGAATACAAATGCAACAGTCTGATTGGATGGTTGGAATTCAAGTAGAATTTCGGTTACAAAACCATTGAATACTTTTGGAGTTGTTAACACGGGCTAGAATAGCAGAAAACGCATTTGCTGTGATTAAACTTTCAAATTTTTCTCTGGGAGGGTGAGGCCTCAATACCGCACGACGATTGATTTGTTGTTTGGAATTCGGGTCAGTCATGTAGGCTATACTGGACCAATTTGAAGTTGCTGTATTCACAGTCTGGAATAGCAGGAAAACGCATTTGCGGCAGTTACATTTTCAAAATTTTCTCCTAAAGTTTCTGTCTTCGTGGACTGTAAACGATTGATAATAAATCGAGTAAGCCACCTTAAAAAGGTTATATTCGACCACTTTGGAGTTGTTTGTTCACTGGCCGAAATAGCAGGAAAACGCGTTTGCTACAGTTATATTTTCAAAATTTTCTCCTAACGGTCCCGTCTGCGAGGACTGTAAACGATTGAATGGAATTCAAGTCAGCCACCTTAATTAGCTCTATATTAGACCACTTTGAAGTTGCTTTGTTCACCGGCGGCTATAGCAGGAAAACGTGTTTGCAGCCGGCAAATATTCCAAAATTTGCTTGGGGGGGATACTCCGGATACAAGGTCGTTGCTGTCTTTAAACCCCATTTTTTTTTCGGGCATTTAGGGTTCTGCCCCCCTAACTGTCATCGAGCTCCTAGTCCTACGCCTATGATTGATTGAGTTAATTAAAAGAGTTAGAGACTATATTAGACCACTTTGAAGTTGCTTTGTTCACCGGCGGCTATAGCAGGAAAACGTGTTTGCAGCCGGCAAATATTCCAAAATTTGCTTGGGGGGGATACTCCGGATACAAGGTCGTTGCTGTCTTTAAACCCCATTTTTTTTTCGGGCATTTAGGGTTCTGCCCCCCTAACTGTCATCGAGCTCCTAGTCCTACGCCTATGATTGATTGAGTTAATTAAAAGAGTTAGAGACTACGGTAGGCTCCTTTAACCACATAATTATTTCCATTGACATTACAGATCAATGGGTGCAAAAACTGTCAGGGGGCAACAAAAATTGTCTATCCTGAAGAAAGATGCATCAATGTCATGTGCTCCCTTTTTATTTAAGACCCTGAATAATATCATGATAAATTTACATGATAACTTTGAAATAACTTTAAAATTCCATGCTTGTCTTGTTTAGTTTGAAAGTTTCTTCTAACCTAGCTGGCAATGCATTAAATTAACATTAAAACCCTCTTAGTTGTGTCGTCTGCTAGGTAAATTGAAGGTAAATATAATAACGCAGCCAATCACATTCGTGTAAAAGACTGTAACTAGTGTAAGTCCTATTTTCTCTGTCTGCAATGGCGGAGCTATAAACTGGAGTTTGTATACATATTGTAATGGACCAATAAGTGGACCAGAGCATTCAGCGTGTTCTTAAAAACCGCGAGACTCATCATTATTATTAACCCAACTTACTATTGAAATGTCGGTACAGCTTCTTACTCCTTTGATCTTTCTCTTTGACCGTATACAAACTAGTATTGCTCTCGTTTGACAACTTCTGGGCGAGGTCGTGCTAAATTACGCAATTAACGCCATTGAGTTCACTCCCTCGTTGGAATACCTGTTTCTAAACAGTTAGATTTTGACTGTGAACATATTGTTCCCTCGAATTAACCGATTTCATAAGACCAAAATATGTTGTTGTATTACCTTAATAAAATATTCGACCACTATGTCCACCCGATACACCTTTGTAAGTGCAGTTATTGGAACAGCTAGCCCACGTGACAATGACAGACGGGTTGAACTTTTATAATCCTACTTTCGATTCAATTTTTAACCATCCCGAGTTGCGAAGTTACGAAGCCGTTTGACAATAATTTGACCGAAAGTACTCCCTTCTAAAGGTTATTATTCGGCTAGATACTGTGAAATAACAGGAAGAGACCCGATTTAAACATAAGTCAAGTGATTGCGAAAATCTTTCAAAAGGATCCGATAAGGGACAATTAACATTTCTTGCTGGCTTGACAAGTCCAGAAAAAAATAGCCTTATTTTAACTAGCCTAACTAGATGTTTAAATGTTCTACCTGTTGTGTAAATTATCCATTACATCCTATTTTACTTGTCCAGAGGGTTCAAAAATATTTTTAAATCTAAGTTACATTAGAAAAGGTTTACGTAAAGCTTTCAAACCATGTAGGCCTAGTTAAATTTTTCCAACTTTTTTTAAAATTCGGTGTGTTAATATGAAGTTTGTAGGCCTGTCATCAATTAATTGGAATATTGTAAAATAGTACAATTTGTTGACCAGAATAATGATTGGGACATATTATTCAGTTACAACAAGAGTGTTATTTGGCCTTTAATTAAATTGCGGCTTTGAACAACTCAACCCAGAATTTAAACATATTTTTTTCCCCCTAAATTAATTGCCAGCGTTGGCATACTCCCTACAGTGTGTCGTTTTATTAGACCTTATCCCCCACTCAAGAGAGGGATTTCTCGGGCCATATTCAGGCCCGTGGCTAGGAAGTTGGGGGGGGGGCAAAAATGTTTTCGGGAGGGAAAACTAGCATGGGCATTTGCATGATTTTTACCGCAGCTACTGGTATTCGCGGTAAAGGCCACTTGGAGCGTAGAATTTGGGGGGGGGGGGACTCAGTATTGGGAGGGCAGTTTTGCCCCCCCCCCCTTGCCTCACCGTGGCTACGGGCCTGGCCCTATTCCCCCCGTCGGCCCTGTCGTGTTCGACACATGTAGGCCTATACGCCCACATTTTAATATAACGTCGTTGCCCCTGTCCATGCCCGTAGTCAGCTTGCTTGCTGCGGAGGGGCAGTGAAGTTTTTAGGGTTTAGAGCTTTGGTAGGCAAGTTTAGAGTTAGGGGGGGGGGGGCAAAATATATTTTTTCGCCCCCCCCCCCCTTTGCCACCCCCTGGCTACGGGCTAGCCCCTGTCTGTCTAACGTTTCACATTTTATTTGTAAGCACTCAAGTGGTTAGGATTTTTCTTCCGATTTTTGACGAACTTGAAATGTTAAGTTTCTTCATACTGTCAGTATATATTTCTATGCCTGGTTTATTATACCTTGCGATTATATTGCCATTTAATTTATCAGAACCTCATGGGTTGTGGCCCCTGGTTGAACGTTTATTGCACACTATATATAACAGGTCTCAATCTTTATCCATTTTGATGAAATTTTAAATGTATGTTTATAACCTAAAGATCTCACATCGAAATGTTACTTTATAGACTATGCCCCGGGGTGTTCGAAAAATTGCATATTAAACTTGTGGACCCTCTAGAGTTCACAATTTCTTTTTTAATTTAAAAACACCATAAAGACGGTTGAGTTTGAATTTCAAAAAAAAAACGGACCAACACATCCCGTCAAATAGTGTAAAAGCATGACAGGGTTAAATGAAATCTAAATATTAAAGCCAACTGCATATTTTGTTATGGCCACATTGTCATGTCAATATCGACCGTAAAATAATTAATCAATTTCGTAAACGCCAATAATACGATAAATACTTTATTGGCTTTAATTTAAAATAACACAATTACACCAACTTAAATATTTCGAGTATATACATGTAGTACATAATAAACATTCAATCCAAAAAAAAAAGTGAAACAACATCTAATATCAATTACCATGGGCTGTTATTAAATTGCTTCCATTTAACGAGAGTCGCCTGTTGGCTCAGTGAGAAGGTGTTGGCTCATTAATACTGGAGCTCCCTTGTTCGATCTCTTGGCCGAGAAGGTTCATTGAGAATTTCCAGGGACCAAAGCATTGTCAGTGCAACAGCCCCCACGTACACACGCATCGTTCCACACTCGGGCATTATATTGGCGTCCCCAACACTGTGCTACACCCTGTCTTGTGGGGCTTCGGGCCTTCGGCGCTCGCGGTCGGTGATCAGGGGCCCCCCACATGTTCCAGGCCCCAAGGCCCCCCACCATGGTTAATCCGGCGTTTCCCACAATGTTGCTACAATGTAAAGTTTGTTAAATGGGACACTGGGACACTTTGTGAAATTGGTGTGTTTGTTTCATAAAGATCACTGACTGTATTCTGTTCGGCTGGTGTTAGTGGGTGTATAAGAGTATATATAGGCCGTATAACGCCGCTATCCGGGCTAAGGTTCCCTCGTAGTAGACCTGCTCTGTAAAGGGCATGCCTGTCTTCATTGGCCCAGTCGGAGCAGAACGAAATGAAATGGAGTTTAACGTCCTACTGTTCTGCTCCGACTGGGCTAAAACGGGCTTGCGGCATTCAGTGTGTTATGCGAGACATTTTGCATGGACATGGACGGTGTCTTTTACATGCACGGCTATATGTAAATGGGGCCAATGGATCTTTTACATGCACATCAATGTACACACGGGATATCGGTTTTTCGTCCCATCCGAACGACTAGATGAGGCCCTTTTTCCTGCACCCCTGACATGGGAAACCACGCCGGAGAATACACTGTGTCCGCCCCCCCCCCCCCGGAGCAGAACAGTTGGACGTTAAACCCCCATTTCATTTCTTTTTTCTACTTTTCCATTATGTCGGGTGAAAATGTCGGGTTGTCGTAGTGTCAGGTTAAATGTCGTGATGTAGGGGCGAGGTTGATTAAAACAAAGAATGAAATGGGGTTTAACGTCCTACGCTTAAGCACCGTACCTGGGCTAATTGAAGACGGGCATACGCCACAGTGTGCAATGAGGGAAATTTTGCCCGGGCAGCGGCGCTACGGCCTACTCTTATATCGAATTCCAACTGCCAAGGGATCTTTTACGTGCACTCCAATTTGTACACGGGACCTCGGTTTTTCGTCCCATCCGAACGACTAGGCAGCTGTCCTTGTCAGGCCCTCCTTCTGCATCACTGACAAGGGGAAATCACGCCGGAAAATCGAGATGAACTTTCTCGGCCAATGCAGGGATCGAACACTCAACCTCCAGGCTAGCGAACCAGCGCCTTATCCACTTAGCCACCGTGATTAAAACAAAGAACATTTCCACAGTTTGTTCAATTAATTTACACATTGCTTTCATCATGTTTGGATTGGAAAAATCAATTTTTTGTACACCACCGGACCATGCTGCCAACCAATATGTCAACCATGTATTATAAATGATGACCAATATCTTCGATATATTGTTGTGGTTGATATGCATAAATTATCAAAGATATGACTATATGTAGCATAATACATGTACAATTTTTATTTAATTATTTTTTATCCACAAGACTGATGGATGGATCTAAAAGTCTTAGAAATCGCGCCCAGCTTCTGCAGCCTATAACATTGATGTTCACTTCAACGAATACAATCAAAGAGAAATGTTCATCACATTACCTGAATGGGCGTACGGGTTCGATAGGGGACAAAACCCGAAATGCGCCGGTCTTCTTCGAGAGGCGAAGGAGCGGAGTTTACCTTGTGTGGAACCCTAATAGCATTTTGAAATATTTGACGACCGAAAACGCGTTTTCCTGCTATTCCAGGCCGTGAATAAAGCAACTTCAAAGTGGTATAATATAGCCTAATTACGGTAGCTCACCCAAATTCCAATCAATTATTCAATCGTTTACACTGCATACCCGATTAATCCACGTAATATTCTACTTTTGTAAGATTGAACGTTTTGTTTTCATAATGAGTAACTTACTGTTCTCATTGCAATACGCAGCCGCTGTGAAAAATTATCGTCAGTTCCTTATGGAGGGGGATCAGGCCCGAGGCTAGTGGGGGGGGGGGGGGCGAGCCCCCCCCCCCCCCCATGGCCGTTTCTGTCGAAATGTTTCTGTCTGCGTCGGAAAAAATTCCCTGGTTAGCTATGCTCGCATTTTCGCCGGGAGAGAGTTTTAGTACGACATATCCTCACAAAGTCGGCCGAGAGATAGTTAATGTCGGCTGGAAATTTTCCGACACAATCGCCACCTGCATGTCATAGAGGCCTAAATTCACTCTCACTGCTTCTAATTTTCGTGCTCTCCCCTCTTCCTGCTTACGGCAGTCGGCGATGACCTTCGTTCATTGATTTTTTGTTGTCGGAAATTTATCTTCCTCGCCCCCCTATGTCGGCTAAATTTTGGTTTCTGGCTTCGGGCCTGAGGGGGATCCTCGCCCAAACTCTCAATTTGTGAAAATACATTTGTCGATTTGTGAAAGTACATTTGTTACCCTATAAGTTGTCTAATGTAGTGTCAGGCATTTAAAATGGGCCGCTGACTAATCTAGACCGACAATCGACAATGACTTTAACACTCCAACAATTCAGATCAGGAAGTCAGTCGTGTCTTTTGTTGTTATTATTTATCAGCGTTAACCTTTGCAATAAAGACACGGGGTTATATCTTACGACGAATAACAATAATAATATCTATACATACAATGTATAATAAGATCACGTCGTAATACAAAATGTATATAAAGCTCTATGGCAATACAAAATTATACGTATCCTATATCAGGGGCGGACGAAGGAATTTTGTCAGAAGGGGGTTTGCTAGGTTCCTGTTATGGAAATTTCACAGTTGACAATGCATGAAGCTATCATCGTCTCCAAATTACGTAGGCATACATTAATTATACACACTGAGCTTTTTAAACAGACAAATCCCAAACTCCTTTTGATCCCAATTTTTAATATAAATTAAAGTTACATTATGTTAGATTTACATAAAGAGTTAACGATTCTCGCTATAATAGTTCCAAAATAGATAATGTAAAATGAAAAATTTGAAAATTTAATTCAAAGATATTTATAGCCTTTGAACGTTTGACAAGACGTGTGCATTAATTGCTCCTCCATTATTTTAAATTAAATCAATTAATATGGCTAAAACGTTTTATTCTACTTCATATCGGAAATATCCGATGACATCGAGAGTTGGTTATGTTCTTGTCGTGTTAATAATAAATGTCTGATTAATAGTTTATATAATATTTATTGAGCCCCCCCCCCCCTCGCCACAACCTCTCTGGATCCGCCCCTGTTATATGATTATTCAAATTAATTTAGAGTGAGCTGTCTCACAATCAATCGACATTTGCTACCTTATACCCGGTAGTAAGTTAAAAATAGCCCTTGATATCAATGCTTACACAAGTCGTAGTAATTTATATTAGACACTCTTATAGGCATTGAGCATAGGACAAGTTCATAAATTCCTTCGAAATCAGAATGTCCCAGAACCGTTCAATTAAGATAACGAACAAACCGTCTATTCTTTTGAATGACAAAGAAAGTGAGAGCTTATTTAATTCACTAGGAAAAAGTTGTGTGGTAAGTATAATCTTTTTGACCAATTGTCACTACTGTCTTGTGTTTGATACGTAAAAGGTCCGCAAGCTACATTCATATTTCACATTTTGTGTAACAGTAAAATCCAGGGGCAGGTACATAGGGAATTTAACTAGTGAGACTCGTTCTAATTTCCATCTAAATCGGATAACATTTTGGCTATAGATGGCCCACAACATACACTATGTTGGATAGCGGCGCTGCGGTTTCAAGAGTTCGTTTCCATGCAAACCAATGTATACACGGGACTAGATTTTTCGTTCCACTTGACAGGCAAGACATTGATCCTTGTCTATGCAACAGGCGGGGTATACTTTTCGGAATCATGTCCCAAACAACGGTACATGTATTACAATTGAGCCATTCAAGTTAAGTTTAAAACATTCAATTTCTATTTAAGAGAAAGTTAAGAACAACTTTGTGATAATTATTATATTTTGTTGCCAAAGGCCAGTAAGTATAATGTAAATATGTTGGATCATCAGTTATGGGGACATGATGTTTCTGGGGTGAAATTTGTCACTGAAGACGATTTTGAGATTATTTCACTTCCTAGGACATCATTTTTGGTTGGGGTCTGTCTGATTCCCAAATGGCTCCCAAAATTTGACGAAAAATGAATTTCCATTTAGGACGGGGGAGTATCACACAAGGTATTGGTTACTATATATCATATATTATATGCCTACATATGGTAATCTGTGATTTTTTGCTACAGCCTACTAATGCCATCCTTAAACAGATAACGGAGCCCAATACCTCCGTTAAATATAACACCAAGTAAACGACACATTAAAGTTAACGAGGCTTCCAGCAACAATCTTTCTCTCCGTTATATTTAACGATCCGTTAATGGATCGTTAATAAAAGATAACGGAGTTTTGAGCGACCGGCCCTGGTCAATTGACTAACAGGTAGATCCCGTACGTAACTAACGTGACGAAATCCAAGCCAGAATTTGGCTATTTTTTTTAAAATTGCGTTTTAAATTTTTAGCTTAGAACTGAAATAAATTAACTATTAGTCAATCCCAACGCTAAAAACGTTAGCAGAATTCATTGTGTATATGTGAAAAAGACCCGTCCGAAGCACAAAATAGTGCCAATAGTAGAAGAGTGTGGCCCCGCGTGTGTCAAATGTCCGTTTAAACTTGCTAATTCTGTTAAAATCCCATTTTCTTTCGGGGATTATTATTCAATCTCGAGTTTTGTCCGTGTTATTGCACAGACAACCCTGATACGACGCAGGTTTTCTGTTCGTCGAAGTCATTGTACCTTCGTTTGTTTGTTTACAAACAGACTTCTGTGCGTTGACCTCGCGATCTGTGACGTTTAGATAAGGTCATGTGGATATCATGGATGTTCACTGTGTCAGAGTCGCTTCTCTACAGGTAGGGCGAATCTGTCGTTCAAATTGAGGTAGATCCCTGAGCCGATCAATTTCACTTGCCCTCATAAAACTATTACACTTTGCTATTATAAACCAATCCAGGGGAAGCCCCGTTTCCTTCTGAAATAATCATCTACGATTTCCAAAATTCATTTTTGAAGGCTATTTTAAAGTTCAGTGACTCTGAAACCCTAATAAGTATAATTTCAAGCCGTATCAAAGAGAACATTATTATCTTTAAAATCGATCATTTCAGGGAAATTCGAGCCGCCATTTTGAATTTCCGCCATCTTTGATTTTGGAAACCTTTTTTTTAAAAGTCGATTTTAAGTTCAGTGACACAGAAAACACTATAAATTACATATTACAAACATATCCAACAGTGGAATGACTATTATCTGTCAAATCGGTCCTTGCACGTGTGAAGGCGCTGAGTCCAACCTGTCCTAAAATGAAAAAAAAGGTAAGAATAACTGGTACATGTATATGATATTATGATTTTATTTATAGACTTTGGCTACAGCTGTTATACAACTTTATTTATCAGAAGAACCAGAAAACAAAAGATGGAACAAACGATGTTGTGGTGTTGCTGCTTTTATAAAAGACAATCCTAAAAAATCTTACTTTATTAGGGTTTATGATTTAAAAGTAAGAAATATCTATTGTTTATTTTTTTTTCTCCAAAATATTTAATGCTACCGAAGATTACATTTGTGCTTACATAGGTTATAACTGTCGATACGAGATGCTTAATTTCTAATTATTTTTTTTCAGACACAATCAATGATATGGGAACAAGAATTGTACACACAGTTCCGATATATATCACCAAGAGATTATTTTCATACGTTTGAATGTGATGTAAGATTACTTGTATTGCTTATAATCCCCAACATTGTAAAAAAAAAAACCAACATTTTTTGCGTGAAACATTACCCAGACAAAGGTTGGCAATCTTCTTCATCTCCTCCATAGATTGGCGGAATTTGATTTTTGACGTGGCGTAATAATTCCCAAATGCACGAGATGATGCCATGCTTGGTATGCTCGTATCTTGGCTTCAAATGCTATATTATATAAATTATTATATAGACATTATGCAAATGAAAAGTAAAAGCGCATAGTCAACTCTCTAGATCACCAGATGACCAAGGTATTAACTAGATTAAACAATTTCTACCACATCTTCTTCAAAGTTGAGATGGACGACCGCTGATTGAAAGGATTGAAAATCAAGACATCCTTTTTTATCAGACTATTTTTTGTAAAAAACATTCCCCCAGTTATTTGACAGAAATTGTCGATACATTAATTTTCCATGAGTTATTTTTTGAACTAGCATAGAAACAACGGTCAACTCTTTATTTTCTAAAACTTAGTAGGTAACCATGGAGGCAACCGATAACATTTTAAAGTACCGGTACGTTATTTGTCAATAGATACTTTTTTTTTTTTTTTTTTTTTTTTTTGAAAGGTTAATTTTATTTAAATAATTTCATTTACATGTTACAGCATTTATTGATATCTTAGAAAAAAACAAATGATTGTTATATACAACTTTAATTACAAGGGTCCCTACTGTACACAGATCTAGGTACATAAATCCATCAATGGGGAATCGGTGGAGGATGTCTTAAAAAGATATTTCCATTTATTTATGTATAGTTCCGGAGATATCTCAATCTCCAATTTAGCATGTTCTACTAAAAAGCTTTCATATTTATTAATATTTAGTATTTCAGTTCGTAGTTTAGCTCGATATATATAGACTTAGTTAAAATAATTACATGGTTAATGAAGATCCATTCAGTATTATTTATATAATCTGGTTTGCTAGTTAGACCAAGATGTTTTATTTGTGTTTTTATATCTATATTAATATTGTTGCGATCTAAAATAGTATGGAAATGATTCCATATTATTTGTGAAAATGGGCAGAAAACAAAAAGGTGTTCTACATTTTCTATATTTGATTCACAGAAAGTGCAGAGTGTGTTATCTACTTTTCTAATTTTGAATAATTTATCATTTGTGAATATAATCCTATGGAGATATTTGTATTCAAAACTTCTCAGTTTTGTACTTAGACATACAGTGTTTATTATTTTAAAAGTATTTTCTACATCTAAATCGCTTAACTCGGTATCTAGAATGTGTTCCCATTCTGCAATGGCTTTTGGCCTGGTGAATTTTGCTTTTATCCGGCTATCATAAATATCTTTTGAAACCACCTTATGAAAATCGATATTATATATTTTGTAAAAATTGGTATTTATATCTTCTAAAGGGGTTTTATTACAATTAAAATTAGTATATGTCGCACTTTCAAATTTATTCGGCTCCTGTACATACCTCAAGATACATTTTTCTATTCCATTTAAGATAATTTGATGTTTTTTTCGATATTTGGCATCAATCTTATTTATTTTATCACAATATTCACCAACATACCAAATATTCTTGTTAAAAAGGGTTTTTAAAAATATAATTTTATTATTAATTTTTAGATTTGTATTATTCCAAATAATTTGATTTTTAGCTAGCGCAATATTCCTTATATGGGTTGTGTAAATTTTATACCAGTTGGCATAGAGGTTTTTATAAAAAGGAATATTTAAATTAAGTTTTTCTGGAAAATTGCAAGCAGGTAATAAATTTCCATCATATTCAGCCATAATGAATTCATATGGTATGAGCCATGTTTGGGTGGGTGACTGGTATATTTTTTTAATCCAAAAAATGCTATTACATATTAGGAATTCTTTTAAGTCAATCATTTTTAATCCGCAATTTTTATTGTTCTGTATAAGAATATCTCGCTTTATTCTATCAGGTCCGTTCCATATAAATTTGTAAAATATTGAATTTAGTTTTTGAATAGTCGAGTCCGACACTGGATTAATAGTTGCCGGATAAAGAATTTTTGAAATACAAAATGTTTTAATTATTTGTATTTTTCCAATTAAAGTTAATTTATGTTTATCCCATATTTTCAATATTTGTTCTATTTCATTTATTTTATTTGTAAAATTTAACTCGTCGATAATAAGGCTGTCTTTTGAAAAATGTATGCCGAGAATTTTTATGACTTTTTCGCATAAAACTATACCGGTTGATTTTAATTTTTGCATTAAATTCATATCACAACTATTTAAATCTATTGCCTCTGTTTTATTAACGTTGATTACAAGTCCCGAAACTAAACCAAAAAGTCTCAATATTTCAAACAAATGTCGCGCAGAGCTAAAATCTTTTAATAATGCCGTTATATCGTCAGCAAAGGCTACAACTTTTATGGATTTGCGACCAAATCTTATTCCATTTATATTTACATCATCTCTAATAGCATATAATAACAGTTCTATAATTAAATTAAAAAGATTGGATGACATTGGATCACCTTGTCGAACGCCCCTTTTTACATGAAAATAAGGGGTTGTAAATCCATTGTTTATTACACAACAGGTGATATTCTTGTAAAGGGTTTTTATCCATCTAATAAAATTACGACCGAAACCGTAGGCCGGTAAAGCTTTTATTAAAAAATCATGATTTATGCTGTCGAAGGCTTTTTGAAAATCTATAGCTAAAAGAAATCCTATTATTTTTTTTTGTTTTGCAAGATCAAAGCAATCGGAAATAATACGGGTATTTTCATGAATATGGCGATCTGGTATAAATGCGGATTGATTAGGGTGTATTAACTGGTTCAAAAATGGTTTTAATCTGTTTGATAAAACCTTACTCATCAATTTCACATCGACATTAACAAGCGTAATGGGCCTCCAGTTGGTTAAGCAAGTTCTATCTTTATTACCTTTAGGAATGAGTTTAATAACTGATTGACGCTGTGTTACGGATAAAGATTCTTCTTCAAAGCTGCAGTTATACGAGTCTAATAATAGTACATAAATGTCAGGCCAAAAATGTCGATAAAATTCAATTGTGATACCATCATTTCCTGGAGATTTATTTATTTTAAACGAGTTTAAGGCCGTCTGAAGTTCGAAGTAGTTAATTTTGTATTCAAATAAATCTTTTTGATAATCATTCAGCTTTTCTACAGGTCTAAAATTTGTTATAAAAAAATTTCCCCTTTCAAAACACGAATCTCTCGACGCATATAAGTTTTTATAAAAT